>CM037597.1:96309539-96992574 GCA_021018995.1 Chloranthus sessilifolius | reverse complement strand
TCGCAAAGTTCCATTAAGAAGTGAACTTCTCGAGCAGTTCTCATGCTGTTCAGGAAGAAAGCAGCCTCGCAAAGACAAAGTTAGCCTCGCGAAGATCTATTATGAAATGGAATGCTCGCGCAGTTCCCACGCTATTCACAAGTAGCAATCCAACCTCGCGAAGCTCAATCCAGTGAGAGCTTAACTATCTACCTCGCGACTGCTCAAAGCATCAAGAAGTTGCAACCCCGTGACGTCTGAAGTTTTAATGCTAACTCATCCTCGCGAAGTCAGTGCTACCACGCGACAAGTCTGGGAATCGACTGCAACCTGGCGAAGCTTTGAACTCTAACTTCCATCATTCAGCAGAGGACTTTTTGGGAATTTCCAAGGATTAGGGCATGTACTCCCACACTCAAATCTCCATGCACGCGCCCTGAGGCATCCAAGGATCATTAATAGGCCACGTGGCATCGCTAAAATTAGAGTTTCCTAACCCTAATGTGCCGCCACACCCACTTCTATATAAACCTAAGCCTAGTTTAGGTTTGAAAGACTGGAGACTGATCTCTTTTTAGACTTAGACGTCAGGAAGAGCTCAGACCTTATCATTGATACGTGATCTGAGATCTTCTTTTCTGTTCTTCTGTAGTTGTAAGTAGTTTTCCTTTTTCTTTTTCCTTCTCTCCATGGCCCAACACTTGCTGGCCATGCCTATGTATGTTTATTGAGATTAGATTAATGGAATTTGTGATTGGGTGTTGTACTTTTATGGGATTCATGTGTTTGTGAGTTGCTCTGTGCAAGGCTGCTGCCTTGTGATCCGCCATTGCTTTGGCTGTGATTCAAAGAAATGGAGGATTGATTCTAAGGACCCATTCAGATCCAAGAGACCTGTGTGTCTGGGTTATCATGGTCCGATACAACCTTAGCCCCACCATAGGACCCACTAGATCTGAAATCCCCATGGAAGCCTGAGCTAGTAGCCTTGTGACAATGGTGGTGGCAGCAATATTCTTGTTTTGTTTTGGGTTCCGTGAGGAGGATAGCCTCTGGGATAGTCTGTGACCATTCAAGTGGACAAGTTATAGCCTTAGGGTGAATCCAATTCGCCGATCCAAAATGGATCCTTCTTCTCCGAGCCTGAGCTTGTAGCTTGGTAGGAGATTGTACAGAGGCAGACTCCCCTATATTAGTATAGACCCGCCATCAGATGTTAGATCTGATCTGGGTATGGAGATTGTAGGCTTATGACTGGACCATTGTAGTCTCACTCAAGCAATGGACAGCTAGATCTAAGGTGGTACTCAATCTCTTGCTGATTCTATGTGTCTGAGCTATCATGGTCCTATACAGCCTTAGCCCCACACATAGAGCTTTAGAGGTTGAGGTTCCCTATGAATTCCTGAGCTTGTAGCCTGGATGAAGTAGTGCCTACAATGATTATCTTGTTTTGACCCATCTCTGGATTGTGGTTCCCCTATGGGATGGTCTATGACCATTTAAGTGGACAAGTTATACCCTTAAGGGATTGGATCATGGCACAGGGATGAGTTGGATTCTTTCTCCTCTTTGGTGATAATGTAGCCATTGGATAGGATTTCTATACCAGCAGACCTGGATCTGAGTCATAAATTCAAGCAGATCTGAACCCAATAGCATACTTCTCACCCTTTTATATTTATTTTCCCACACTCCATCCATCTTCTCAACCCTTTCTGTAGTTAATTCATTAGGCTACCTTAGGATACCTAGAATAAGTGACCCTAAACTCCCCTCCTTTTAGGACTGCCGATCTGTAGTCAAATCTGGAGGGACTACTAGAGATGGCTCCCTTGGAGCCATAGATCACTTTTCCCTGTGGGACAAACTCTTACTTATCAAAACTTGCTACAAATGGACCCTGTATCTTGCAGGTCTAGGATTTCTCAGTTGTGTTGATTCCATCCCCTGTTTTACTTTGATTTTAAATTGCTTTTACCACCAACAAATAAAGTAAGCACATCTGGAGGTCGCAACAAGTTTTTGGCGCCGTTGCCGGGGACTGGCTCAAATGCCCTCTCAGATAATGGATGGGCTGGTTCCTTTTGAGATCATCACCACTAGGGCAGCCGCTCTACTGGGAACCGAGACGGGTGTATCGTAACCTATTTTCCCACCCTTTTGTAAAATTTACCCATGCAAAGCAAATTGAATTAAGTCCTACTTGGTTAAATTTTAAAATTCTATTTTATGAAGTTTGCATAAGTTTAAAAATGAATGGTGAGAGTCCCGTGCAGCCTCTATCGGCCAGCGTCCACTGTTGGAATATGAGTCTAAACTATCAAGTATTACCCGCCAAATTTCTAAGGTGGTAAATGTGAAATCATAAATGCTCAAGTAGGCCTGCCAAATAGCTAAGGCATGTAAATGATGGAATCGTAAGTGCTGATGTAGGCCCGCCAAATGGCTAAGGAGTGTAAATGACAGAATCATAGGGGTAAGTATAAAAAATACCGAATAGTAGGGGTAAGAAAAATGACGGAGTCATAGGGGTAAGTGAGCAAAAGGAACAAAAAGTCAATAAATGAGAAAACACATACAAAAAAGGAGGCCAAATCTTCAAGGAGAAGCTCTACAAGTTATCCCTAGCGGAGTCACCATCTGGGCAACAGTGGATTTTATCAATCCATTGCGACGATGCGCTCATTAAAAAAAATGGAGTCACCATCCGGAACTTTTGATGACTTGGGGTACCTCAAAATCGATATATGAGCACTAAGGTGCAAAAGCATGACTCCGATTTATTGGTCGTTGCCAAAGACTCTTGGGTAGGGGCTACGGTTATCAATCGAGAAGGTGTTAGAAACGCGATCAACCCGCTCGTAAGCAATCTCTACGTATGGCAAAAATATAAAAAAATGAACAACACTCCTCCTTTCTCGAAGGCACTATGATCCTATTTGAATCCCCTATTAAGTAGTGAAAAATACCATTTTTTACCTCCTAACCTGACTTTTATTGGACCCTTGAGTTGATTAATAAGGTGTTTTAAGTATTTTTTGTAGATAAGCAATAAAATGTTGCCCTAGTGCTGATATTCACCTAAAAAGGCCAAAGAAGCAATCTGCTCCTCATCATGTGTTCATAGCAGCCCAAAGGCTGCCAGTCAAGAAATCAGAGCTTTATAAATGCATGAGAAGGTCATGGGCTCAACAGGACATGCTTGAGACAAAGCACAGTTGCAGAGAAGGCAGATTGAACCCACCAAGAGGTTGTTAAGTGCTAACAGATGGAAGACAGCACACCAAAGATAGGTGCCAGCTAAGGAAACTCAAGGCAGAACATATCGAGTGGTCTTGGAGACAAAAAGTTAAGTTGTTCAGAGGTTCCATGAACCTATTGCAAGGATTAGAGAGTCTGCTCCAAACTATCGAGTAGATAGAGAACAAACAAGAAGTTATCAAGAAGATCTACAGCTCAAAAGCCAACCTGTCGAGAGGATCCATTGAGCTATCGTTAGGTTCCAGTTGCTTGTCAAGAGCTTCATGCAACAAATCCTATCGAGAAGACTCAGAACATCTCGAGGAGCCTCCAATCATGTCGAGAGCTTCATGGAACATGTCAAAGAACACATTGAGAAGTCTCACTTCTCGTCGGGAGGATCCTAGAACCTCTTGATTATCGAACTGGGAACTTCTCTGTTCCTTTCACAGTTGCTGTCGCACTTCCATACTTCGTGCATGCACTCTAAAGCATGACAGTGACCCCCTGGGGTATTTTTGGCACACAATTGGGCACGAGCAGGAACTCTAACTACCTCACATATACTTGTCAATTGTGAACCAATAGGAGAAGAGCTTCTAGAAGAGGAATCAGCCACATCAGCATAGCTGCATTATTCTTTTAAGTTCTGATTGGCTGAAACAGATCTAAGAAAAAAGTATAAATGGAGGAGTAATCAGATTGAAAGATCATCCAAAAATTGGGAGAACCAGAGCCAAGTTTGAATTCATTTTCCCTCCTATTTTTCCCTCTCTTTTCCCACTTCTTCTTCCTCTATTTTAGCCAATTATGGTTGTCTAAACTTCTCCGGTAGCTAGTGTGAGGTTATGAGCTGTAATTAAGAGTTTCAGAGGCTTTTTAAGGGATTAGATGCTGCACAGATTGTAGATCTGAGCATAACATTGTGAGGAGTGATATTGCAATGGGATCATGGAATTTAGAGTTAATTCTAAGCTATATTTCATTTATTCGTATTTGAATTTCCTAGTTTGGATACTCCTGTGGGCCAACCAGAAATGGAGAGCTTGTAGCCTGGCATTCATAGCATCTACAATGGTTAACCTATTTTAATCAAGACCATTGGCTTGATACAATCTCTAGGATGGTCTATGACCATTTAAGTGGACATATCATAACCTTAGGATTTCTTCAATTCTCTGGTTATCAATAGATTGGAATAATCTCTGGGATGGTCTGTGACCATTTAAGTGGGCAGATCATAACCTTATGATTCCTCTGATCCATTATTAGAGATTGGATTCTTATACCATGCATCTGTCGGGGTTAAACCTGGGGAGCTTGTAGCCAGATGAAGGATTGTTGCAGATCTAATCTAAGCATTGCCTTTGATTTACTTAATTTTCAACGAAAGACCAAATCCCAAGATGTTGCTCTCCATCCTTTGATCTTTAATCCATTTTTCTTCACTGCTGTGTTTTCTTAAAATCTGGATCAACTGCATTTAATTTCTATAGTTTGTAGTGACAAAAACCTAAAACCTCTCCTCTTTCCTATTTTAGTGTAGCTTACATTAGGATAAAGTGCCAGATCTACTGCAGATCTGGAGATTTACCACAGTTTATGCACATATCTCTGTGCACATACCCTTACTTACCTATAAAAACTTGCTATAACAACCCTGTATCATGCAGGTCTAGGAGATTATAGTTGTGCTAAATCTATCCTTTGTTTTAATTTGACTTTATTTTTGCCTTTACCATTACACACTAAATCAACACACTCCATTTCCTACAACAAGTTTTGGCGCCACTGTCGGGAATTTTGTGATCTAAACTTGGTAGATCTAAGTTTCTTTTAATTTTTTGATTCATAATTTTTGCCTGCTAAGTGCTTAACTAATTGCTCCTGTAGTATTTTGTAGCTTAATTTTCTTTTCAGATTTGGATTTGTGATGCTCAGAGGAGCATTGTGCTAGAGGTTGTGCTAAAGTCTGTATCCCTCTACCTCTCTTTCTAGATCGGTGATTTGTAACTTTATTAGCTGTTTGTGCTTGTTCTTGTTTGTTGTTTTTGGTGTGGGCTGTACTTTGTGTACTTTGTGCATTGAAATTGTGAGCGGTATATGTTTGGATGAAGAACTCTCAACCCCCAGATTGTACAATTTAATCCAGAGGTTGAAAGGATTCTTAGACCCACACAAACCCCACCTACATCTGCTGCCACTGAATCTGTTGAAATGGGTGAGCAACCAAGGTTGTTGTTAAAGGACTACTATGCACTTGGTGCATATAATTCTACTTTTTGCATACAATTTCCTGCTATAGAAACTAATTATGAAATCGAGTCTTCAACCATTCAGATGTTGCCTTCTTTCCATGGTTTGACCAAAGAGGACCCATACAACCATGTTGATGAATTTTTTGCCTTGTGTACTACCTTTAACATTATAGGTCTAGGACCAGAAGCCACCAAGCTTAGGCTATTTCCTTTTTCATTAAAAGATAAAGCCAGGGCTTGGTTATCCTTGCTTCCTCCTAATATTATCAACTCTTGGGATGACATGCAAAACCAATTCCTAGCTAAATTTTTCCCCATGTCTAGAACCAGTCAGTTGAGGAAGAGTATCTTCTCATTTTCTCAACTCTCAACTGAAGGGTTCCATGAGGCATGGAAGAGATTCAAGGAGCTATTGAGGCAGTGCCCCCACCATAAAATTCATGAATGGCAACTAATCCAAAGTTTCTTTCAAGGAATTGACTCCAAAAGTAGAAATATGGTGGATGCTTCTTGTGGAGGCACATACCTTCATAAAACAGCTGAGGAAGCATGGGAACTATTTGATATCATTGGTGAAAACTCATTACAGCAAGAGTCTCTTGCTAGGGATGTGGACACTCCAGGAATAATGTTGAAGGAGAATACAACAAGAGGTAAAATGTATGAAATGGGTGGATATAATGATTTGGAAAGAAAGGTAGCCAGCTTAACTCAAAGGTTGGAGAAAATGATGGAAGAAAAGCAGTCTCCAATGGTTGCTAATGTGGGAGAGGCATGTCCCATCTGTCAATCTCCCGCTCGTCCCTATGTAAGCATGGATCCTCTCGAACCCGTCGCGGCGATGCACTCGCGATAGAATAAAATGCAGAGTCGCCACCCGGAGCTTTTGGTGACCCAGGAAACCTTTATATCAATATTTTGAGCACCGAAGTGCTAAATATGACTCTGATTTACCGGTCTTTGCCAAAGGCTCTAGGGTAGGGGCTTCGGTTATCGATCGGGAAGGGTTTAGGCACCCGATCAACCCACATGTAGCGGTCTCTATCTATGGCCAAAAAAATAAAATAAATAGGCGGAGCTTCCCCTTGCCTGAAGGCAATACAGTCCTATCAAGCTTTGAGCCAAACTGAAATTTCAGTGGTGAAACGGCTTGAATCCTTGGACGGAGGAAACACCAAGAAGGTAGAGGAAGAGAGGGGTGAGCCGGAGCTCACGGGCCCTTGCTGCATCGTAGAAGACCTTTGCTTCGGCGCGCTTCTGATGGCTTTAAATGGCTTAAATGGTAGAGGGATAGGTTCTAATGCTAGGATTCGGTAGATAGGAAGTATGGGATGAAGCTAGGGACTAAGCTTGACTAACAAGGGGTGATCTAATGGTTGAAAAGGGTTGAAAAGGATGAACTAAGCATGCTAGAATTATGGTTGAATAATGCTAAATAACACATATTTTTCTCTCACTAGGGCTCTCTCTCTCTTAAGCTTAACTCTCAGCCTTAATTTTTCAATCCTTTTGGGAAGAGGGAGGCCTCTCTATTTATAGAGAAGAGGTGGGTTAGAGGGTCACTTAAGAGATAATTGGTTTAGCAATTAGGTAATCCTCTATCTAAGGTTTTCTAGGTTTTTAGGGTCCTAGAGGTTTGGGAAACTGATTTCAATGGTAGATAATGGGGTGAGACAATGGGTGACTTAAGGGTTGCTAATAAGCTCAAAGGGGGTGCAACCAACCTTAAGACACCCACCTTAACCAAGGTGATGGTCAAAGGGTCAAACCAGATGGAGGAAATTCGAGCATTTAATGACAGATACTGTAGCTAAGTTAGGTGTATTATTACATACGCCCAGTTTATGCACAGTAATCTTCATGAAAAACCAGGGGGAATCTGAGAAGATGGGTGCCCGTGGTGGGTCTTCCTATGCTGGGCATATGTATTACATACACCCGGCCAAATATGACCCAAAAATGTCAGGCGTATATAATACATGCGCCTGACCAAACTTGGGCCAAATTTGCCGGGCGTATGTAATACATATGCCTGGGCAAAAAGTCATGATTTTATATGAACCTTCATTCGACCATAACATTCGAGCCACAGCTCCAAATTGGGTGATCTTTGGCTTGCTGAAAAGCTGGAGAAGTCTTCCTTCCAATGGTTTAGGGCTCCTCCTCAGAAATGGTTCGTGTAAAATTATGTAGCTCTCCTCCCATCAATTGCTCAGAAGGGTTTCAGCCGAGTCCAGGAAGGGATCCTAGGGTTTAGGGGTGATCTCTAAGGGTTAGGGGAATGGTTCTAATGAGTTCAGGGTGATTACTAAAGGTCTGGGTTGGTTCCTAAGGGTTCAAGGGTGCCATCGGAAGTACAGGGGTACATCTCTCTCGGAGTACAGACTAATCGGGCCTTAGGCCGAATTTGGGTGTCTACAGATGCCCCTCTTTGGTATTCGATCACTAATGATCGGACGCCAAAGACAAGAGACATCTGAAGAGGTGCGAGGCATGTTTGATGGGTCTGCCTGGTTCAACTCAATTCTCAAGCATTCATGGTGATGGTGAGTGTACGTAAGCCCCTCATTTCGGGATATCATCCGTACCTCAAAGCTAACAGTCCCCAAGTGCATTACGACATTACTGGGCATAACTGCGATAATCACAAAAAGTGTAAGCCCGCTAGCCGAGATATCATCCACTTCCTGAGGGAAATTATAGATTTTTGATGTTGAGTATTAATTTGAACCAGGCAGCTCCATGAAACGGGGTGATCGATCTATGCTTCAGAATCGACGTGAAGTACACAAAGCGAAGGTCTATACAATGTGTCCAATCCTATGGGGCATTGACAGCTCCATTGGATTGGTCACGGGTGCCCTTACCTAGGTAAGGCTCAGAGTTTCTGGCTGAAACCATCAACCTCGAGGTTGCTTTAGCATGATTTACCCGAGTGAAGCGAATATTGACATCACAACACTTCTTGGGAATGCATGCCCATTTTCAGAGTAATTTTTTTTTTCTTCTGAATTTTCTTTTGTTTCGAGGCCTCTAAGCAAAGCTTAAGGACCTCTAGTAATTTTATTCTTGCACAACTCTTTAAGTGGATCACATGTCAGTTGATATGCTTTAAGAATGCGTGCGCTCCGCCAGGGATGGGTGCACCTTGGGGATGTGCTCGTTCCGGTGGCAAGGTGCTCCTGATTCACATGAACCGGAGTGCCTTAACTTGAGACAAAGTTGAAAGGATCAGGCTAGAACCAAACATCCATCGAAAGAGATGGTCAATTTTAGCGTCCACCCCTAATGAAATCACATCTTACTAACTATGCACTGACAGACACCCATTGAGGGCGATGAGCAGCAAATAGGCGCGAACGGAAGCCATGACCCTAAGGTACAATTTACGAGGACAAATGACCATCCTACGGATACCCAGACGCAAGTGCGTACATTCAACAGGGACACCGTGCCTATACAGGTTTTAAGCCTGTGTAAAAGGAAATAAAAGGGAATGAGCCCTTCGGTCTGTATGTTTACACATAGTTTGGCTGGTTGTAATTTCATTTTTGACGGGTTAGTTTCGACTGACAATAGACTTTTCGAATAGTCTGAAGTTGGGTATACTCTTGGTCAACATAGATCCGAAGGTGGATGATCAGAGCTAACGCTTGGAAGGTGAGGTCAACCTACTCAGGATTTTTACTTCATAACAAAAGGTTGTTATTTCCTCTCTTTTTCCTTTTTCTTTTTCTCTTTTTTTTTCTTCTTACATGTCAGTTCGAGACTTTGAGCACGCTCAAACTGCTTTTATTTCTGCATGTATCCTTAGGTGAATCAACTTGCCATGTTGATATACCTTAAGGACGTGCGCATTCTGGTGATAGGTCCTTGGGTTGCTTGCCGTATCAGGTCTCGACTTCTACTGAGGAAGATCTTGGGCTAGGTGTACGTTCCCAGGAGCGACTGGTGATGGGTGAATTCATTTGCCTGTCGGATCAGGTATGAAATGTCCTTGTGTAAAATGGGGTTTGAGAACTTTCGGTCCGAATTGATTTAACACAGCTCTTAGAGTGGGGCAAACAGTCGTTGCGACGCTCCCTTGGGAGATGGTGTCATGTTTCAGTATTTTCTTTTTCTCCTTTTTTGATTTTATGATTTTATGGAGCAACTCAGCGGGTGCTTACAGATCTAGATCCGTTTATTGTGGCACAGTCCCTTTGGGCCAATCGAAGAGAGCTCGAAGGGCCGTTTGGGGATGTGTGCACCCTCACTTGATGGTGTGTGAGCTTTTAAGAGGGACTGGGCCTTGGTCCATAGCATACAGGGGGGGTTCGTCGGGCCCCAAAGCTGAAAAGAGGCCGCGCAGTTTTAAAACTGCCACTTTTGGTCAGGTGTATATAATATATACGCCTGACAAATTTGCAACCAAAAATGGTCAGGCGTATATATTATATACGCCTGCCCAAAATCAGCAGTTTTAGAACTGCTCGAGCCTGAGCACAAAAGGGACCCCCTCTTTCAAACTCTATCCTCTTCCCTCCTTTCTCAAGTTCGGGACAGCCCCTTAGGGTTTTGGCATTTGGTTTTGCTCGATTTCTATCACCGGGGTTCGCGTGTGCGGATCAAAAGACATTTATTCTCCGCCGATTTTGGATCTATTTCTTCTCCCATTGAAGGTAATCATCGATCTTTCCTTTGAATTTTGATAATGTTGTGTTGTTGTTTTTTTTTGTTTTGTTTTTTTTTTTTTGGAAATGCTTGATGTTCCTTCTTTTTTTGTGGCGAAAGATGTATATATATATATATATATATTTTTTTTTTTTGGTGTATGTGATCCTCATGCCTTACGCTCTTCTTTTTTGTTTTTCTTTCTAGGCCTATGCTTCGTGTTTTGTTGTTTTGTTGTTTCCCTTTTTTTTTTATATATGTAATGCTTCTTTTTTGTTTGTTTTTTTTTTTTTTATTATATCATCATTCATCATTCATCACATTATGATTATATGTATCATCACCATTCATCATCCATCATCATCTTGGTTCTTATTTGTTTGTTGTTTTTGTTTATTTTTTTATTTTTTGTTTGTTTGTTTTTTTCTTTATGATGGATTAGTGCACATATATTATTATATATATATATATTTTGCATTTTGGTTACTTTTCTCCTTCTCTCCTTTTTTTTTGGGGTTTGAAATGCTTGATGTTCTTCTTTTTTGTAGTGCATTTTTTTCTTTCAGGTATATGTGATTCCTTAGGCCTATGCTCCCCTCTCTTTTTTCATTTTCCTCATTATTCATCACCATTCATTCTTCATTCATTTTTTTGATGGATTTGTGCATTTTTTGTTATTCTCTTTTTTTTTTTAGCAGCCCTTTCTTATACCGATGTGTTCCATATTTTCAGATGTCTGGCGATGAAGGGTAGGGTCCACAAGAGGGGCCCGAGATGGCCTATGGTCCTCATGAGGAGCAGTTCATTGTTTCTTAGCGCTCCTCCCAACCTTGGTATGAAATGCAAGGTGAAGCCGCTTGTACTGGCCTCCTTCATTGTCGGCATACCCATATTTCCAACTTTGGGATCGCTGGCCAGATAAATAGATGAGCCCTTTTTCTTTTCCTTTGATGCCTTCATTATACCACCTTGCTCCTATTTGACCGATGCCTTTTATCTGCAGCCTTTGCCACACATTATGTTCCGGGGTGGCTGGTTCGACCTCCAACGCCTCATACTTTATCTCTCCCAGGTAGTGAAGGACCTGCTTGCCCAAGCTTGTTTTGGGGATTTCATTTCCTGCCCTGCTGTGAGCGCTAACACGGCCTATCTGAAGGCCCTAATAGAGCGCTTCCACCCCGAGACCATGACCTTTCACATGGCCATGGCTGAGATGACCCTCACGCCCACAGACTGGTCCATGATTATCGGGGTTCGTATTGGAGGGGTGCCAGTGAAACCTGCCAGTACGCCTAATAGGGAGGAGGTGACTCGGCTGATAGGAGCCTACCCGACTTCCGGGAACGTTCGTGGTTTCGAAGTCAAGTTATCTTGGCTGGTTGGTCTATTCGAGCCTCATGAGTTAGTGGATCTGGGCCAACCTGATGCGGCCATCTATCTCGAGCCAGAGCGTGCACTGATGCTGGCCCGTATTTCTCTGCAGTTCCTCTTGGGCAAGACTCTCCTTTCAAATACCAGCAGAGGGCGAGTCTCATTGTCCCTACTCAGTCTTATGGTGAACTGGGACACTGTATATCGGTTCGACTGGGGAGGTGCCGGTTATGCGGTGCTCATGTCTAGCCTGGTGCGACCCGTTCTTGGGGACTCCAGCTCCGTTGTGGGCTTCTGGCTCGCTCCTGAGGTATTTTATCCCTTGGTCTCAATTCGTCCTCCTCCCCCCTTTTTTTTTGCATATCTATTTTTATCTGCATGCTTTCTCAGGTATGGGGGTATCTGTATTTCCAACCTGGTCACCCTCTGCTTCTCTCGGAAGTTCCCACCTTCCCCCTTATGAGCAATTGGCATGCAAACCGCTGCCGAAATGTAGGTATGAAGCACTTGGAGTTAGAGCTACGCTCTCAGTTTGATCTGCTGATGCCTGAGCAGGTATAACAATTTCTCTCTTTACGAATTTGATAGCTCTTTTATGCTATGGGTTCTGACCAAATGTATAAATCCCTCCTCTTATTGTTGAGCAGGTCATCCTTGATCCCTATGCTAGATCCCCCTTCTGGAACCTGGCTGTAGTGGGCCCTTCTCGCCTTTTGTTAGATCGGTTCATTATTTTCTTCTATGGGTCCCGGGCTAGGGCCTATTACTTAGGAGAGAGGGTGATTCATCAGCATCGACCTCTTTCTACCGTGCCCCAAGCTCCTCCAGCTGATGTATTGGCTCCCAAGGGTTCTACCGAAATGCTTACTGCTCGCTTTCTCCACCACAGGGTCCCCATTGATGACCTTCTCTTTCCTGGGGGATATCAGATGTGGTATGAGTCTCTGCCCTATCGTTCCTTGCTACACCGATTTGTGCTTGGCGCCAACTTTTTGGCTTTTGGTGGTCCGTGATCTCAGGTAATGTTCTTTCCTCTTTCTATTAGTAGCCTTCCATATGATTACCTTAATTACCCTGCTATTTGATCAAAGACTATTTCTCTCTATAGTTTGGACAGGATGATGATTCAGATGAGGGGGATGAGGCAGCTATTCCTGATGAGGCTACTGGTGCAGGATCTTCCGACCCTTCCGGTGCTGGCGCTTCCGGCAGTTCACCAACTGAGGTCCAGGGGACCTTTAAGCGCTTGGATGATGCCTTTCTGTCACATATGTGTGCCGATGTGGCTGAGAAGGCACGCATATCTGCTGAAGCTATCCAGATTCTGCCCCCTGAGCTGATCCCTGGGGTAATCTCTCCCTTGTTACCTTGCTCTTCTGTTTTCTTGGATTATGCCGATGGCCTGTGTGACTGATACCTCTCTCTTTATCTTTTTGCTACAGGATTATTAGTCGGCCGTAAACCAAGCCGAATATTACCGCAACATTGTCGGTCTTATGGTGGTTGAGGTGGTGAGTGAATATTGACCACATCTAGTCATCCATATATTTACTTTCTGCTTGTTTCCCTATTTGATGGCCCTTCGTGTGCTTATGCAGCGTGGTCATGAAAAGGAGTTGTGCTCTCTGTTTGGCCGCATCTCTCAGGCGTGGACTTGGGTGGGGGAGACCGATACCTTTCAAAGCGCGGCTCGACGCTGGAAGAAATCAAAGGGGGCTGCCCAGGATTAGTTCATTTTCTAAAAATTTGAAATAGTGAAACAGTTTAGATTTTGAAATATTGGGGAATACGTAATAATTTTCTTTGGATTTTTTTTTTATGGCCTTATGACTTTTATGGTTTATATGAATGCTCCATTTCTTTATCTCTCTGCCTCTATGGTTTTTTTGTTTGGCATGAAGCGAGCCAGAGCCCCTCCAATGATGGGGTGAGCTCGCGTGTGATTACCCGCATATGTCCCATGGGTGCCACATCATTCGAGGGTTTCCCATGGGTGTGTGAGCGTGCCCGCCTGTGGGCTACCCCGAGATAAAAAAGTAGGCTAAGCGAAATCTGTACCTCTCTTGGAAAGTGGAAAAGAATGGGCTAATACGAGGGGAGCCACACTTCCCTGCCCTCATTAACTGGGCGTATATATTATATACGCCTGGCAAAAAGTTTGAACTTTTGCCTTGGCGTATATAATATATACGCCTGGCAAACAATTTTAGAATTTGGCCTTCGCGTATATATTATATATGCCTCATATAACTGGGCTCGACGGGTTCCTCATAATCCGCGCCCAGCCCTCTTTACCTCACTATTCACTCAGGCTTTGCCTTTTTGCCCTTCCTTTTTCTTTCTTTTCTCTTTATTCCCTTTTTCCTTGACAAGCGGGTCCATCGCCTACATTGACTGAGCTTTATATAGGACACCTTTGTAAGTCTATAGACCCGCTTCTCAGCCCAAATTCTAATACGGGGGATGGGGTTAGTGTACTTCCCTGTTTGGACTCGGGGCCCAGTGTTTTGCAAAAATGGTGCACTAGCTTGGCTGAGGGAGAGCTCGTTGTTCTGGATCGCCTTGGGTTATCCCGCCTTTCCTCTCTCCTTGTGGTTCCTTTGTTGCCTGACCTCCTACAAGCGGCTTTGGCGTCATGGGACCATAGGGCTCATGTCTTCAGATTCGGGTCCAGGGAGCTCACCCCAACCTTGGAGGAGCTAGTCTCTATCACCGGCTTGAGGATGCATTGGGGGCTTGCCAAAGTGGTGCCCAAATCGGGGTATGCAAAGGCGGTCTACGCGGTTCTTGGTTTGGAAAAGGGTGGGTTTGAGAAGGGCTTCGCCGGCGGGCCCACTAGGTGTTCGGTGAAATTCCTGAGAGAACTTTTTGGCGACTCGAGTCTCCGAAAGTTGCCTGTCTGGGATCCTTTCAATGTGAAGGCCTTTGCCCTTTATTTGCTATCGAAAGTTCTCTTCTTTACTGGGGCCGAGACATTTTCCCTCGGGTTATGCGATGACTTGACCAAATTAGAGGGAGGCCGTTCACTGGTACACCTAGTCTTGGCTGAGATGTATCGGGGCCTGGATGCCTCGGCCTCGGGCCGGGTTGGGATTCTTCGCGGGAGTCCACTCCTCATTCAGATTTGACTAAGAGAGCATTTGGCTATCATGGGGCCTGTTCCGAGTTTCTGCTTGGTAAGAGGGGATGTGGCTCGGGACTTTCTGACACGCTGCTCGAGGCTACCCCATGGGAGCATCGAAGAACTGAACCTGTGGCTATATGATGCAGAGTTGATCTGGCAACTTCCCTGGTTGGACGGCACCTTTCCGATTGTCCGCTCTCGGGATTGTGAGAGTATCACACTTTTGGGGTTGACTGGTAGTACCTACTATTTCCCATCTCAGGTGCTTCGTCAATTCGGATATACCCAACACGTGTCGTACACTACGAGGCCGCCCTTTTGTTCCCTGATATTCTCTCGGGGTTCTCTCAGTGACATAGATCGCATAGCAGCCCTCTGGGAGACCCGCCAATCGGTGCACATGCATAGCTTGGTTCAGGGGGGCGTCCTCTCTTCTGATTACGAGGTTTGGTTGGCATCTGCGAGCTTACCTGCCCCTAACCTAGTTTTGGTAGATGCAATAGAGACGGGACCCTGGCCATATAAGGAAATGATGCTCCGGACTAGAATTGAGTCTCTTTCTGTAGAGAGGCTGGCTTTGACTGAGGCTTTGGGGAAGGAGAAGGCCTGAGTCGAGATGGCGGAGGTGAGAGCTGCTACGGCCGACAGTGAGGTTCTTCGGTTGACTGGGCTTTTGATTGAGTCTCATGATCGATGCTTGGCCTTATGGTAGGTGGTTGAGCGATGGAAATGCCCGTGAGGACTCTCTTCTTCTGCAGATCGGTGCCTTGAAGCATGGTTCCCTACGACTTGCATTCTGCACATACCATATATCATATACATAGAGGGGGGGCTGATGCCCCTTAACAGAGATCTCCTTCCTATTTTTTTGGGTTGTTTATTTTTGTTTGTTTTATACTTGTACAGAAGGCAGAAAGTAGAAAGTGTGTCATGTTGTTATCTTTTTGGGACGTGACACTTCATACATGATGCTTGTAAGAAAAGAAATGAAATCTGCTATATACACAAATATATATATTTTTTTGGTATTCGAATTTTCTTCCATACGTCTCGTAACGTAAGGTTAATTTTTTCTTTTCAAATTTTTCTCCTACACAGGGTGAGACTTTTTATGGGAAAGGAAAATCCATTATCTTTTTTGAAATTTTTTCCCTCACAGTGTCAGGCTTTTTATGGGAAAGGAAAATCCGTTATCTTTTTTGAAATTTTCTCCCTCACAGTGTGAGGCTTTTTATGGGAAAGGAAAATCCATTATCTTTTTTGAAATTTTCTCCCTCACATTGTGAGGCTTTTTATGGGAAAGGAAAATCCATTATCTTTTTTGAAATTTTTTCCTTTTTGTGATGTCGGTATTTTCAAGGCTAACCGGCAGGTCCTCTTTTTGAGCATGGTCGAACCCCGTTTAGGAGTTTCCGGTGTTTCTTTTCAAACATGGATAGGTCAGCTTCCCCGAGAATGATTGGTCTTCTTGCCTTACCTTTGGTCATGTGTCAGACGACGTGATAGAGACAACATACTTGATTAGGATCCGATCTAATTTTAACATGAGCGGCCCAATAAAATAAGGGGGAAGGGGCTCAAGGGGTTCAGACTAAAATAGGTGAGCCAGAACAGATCCTCTCCTAATCTCTCTTTTTTTGACATTTTTGCTCACAGTGCCCAAGACGGGTTTTCACCATGCCTGTCATCCCTGTTTTTACCCGTAGCATCCTTTCGGGTTTTCACTACGTCCATGGGTCCGCTCTCTTACCCCAAGTGCCTTTTCAGGTTTTCACCTGGTCTGCGTGAGTTCGCTATTTTTACCCGCGGTGCCCTTGCGGGTTTTCACGACGTCCTTCTTGCTGTGAACTCAAATTAATTTTCTTTTCTTTTTTCTTTTCCTTTCTTTTTTCTTATTTTTTTTTTAGAACCAAAAAGCCACTACATGGACAAAGATTCTGTCATAACCGGCTGGATGGGGTTTTGGTGTCGTCTCACGACTCAGCTCATGTTGACTTAATAGATATTATGACTTCTTGCGAACCTACAAAGAGGGCTTCCTTCAGGGTGTAGCTTGGTCATGGGTTAGGTTAGGATTTGAAGGTATCCTGGGCTAAAAAGTGTTTCCTTGATACGGCCTCAGTTTTCTCAACATACTTTCTTCCTTGGGGGTTTTTACTGTACATGCCTCGTGATTCCTCTATACACTCTTTTTGTTTCTTTTGTTTTTTCTTTTTGTTATTCTTTTTCCTCCATTTCAGGCAATCTCTTTTTGAGGTTTTGCTTTTTTGATTTTTTGGATTTGATAGTAACTTTATACATATGCATCTTTTCTCTCTCTTTTTTTCGTATACGTACACATATATATATACTTTTTTTTTGGGGGGAATGGGTTTATTGAAAGAAAGGCCCAGGCTCAAATGGGGTAGCAAAGGATATCATCATTTTTAGGGATGTTTTTGGGCTACTGCTTGGAATGATGGCCTCTTTTGGGTGGTTCTTAAGCAGTCACATATTTGTTTCATCAATACTTACCTTATCACGATAGACTAAGAGTAGAACCGTCGGACGTATCCAGCGTTGATGGGCTCTGGAAGATGATCTCCGTCAATGGTCGCAAGGCGGATGGCGTATCCTGGCAGCACTTCTCGAATGACGTATGGTCCTTCTCAGTTCAGCTTAAACTTTTCTCTCGGATCGGCATGGAGGGATGGGAAGATCTTTTTCAGCACAGTGTCTCCTGCCTTTAGATCTCGATCGGGAACACGTTTATTATAAGCACGTGCGATTCTCCCCTGGTAAACTTGAGTGTGACACAAGGCTAGGAGTCTCTTCTAGTCTAATAAGTTCAGCTGATCAAAGTGTGATCTCTCTCTCTCTCTACTTTGGGTAAGCTTGATTCCATGAGGATTCGGAGAGAGGGAAGCTCAACCTCCACCGAGAGGACGGCCTCGGTTCCATACACAAGGGAGAATGGTGTTGCCCCTGTAGCGGTACGGATCGACGTTCTATAGGCCCAAAGTGCGAAGGATAACTGCTCACTCTAATCTCTGTAAGTGACTACCATCTTCTCAAGAATGCGGATCAGAGTTTTGTTAGCCACCTCCACGGCTCCATTAGTCCTATACGGGGATGATCGATGATGCTAGATCTTATATTGCTCGCAAAAGTCTCGGATTCACTTATTCGCAAAGTTTGTGCCATTGTCTGTTATGATATCTTTGAGTACTCCAAATCAGCACACAATATTATTCTTGAGAAACTTCTCAACGTGAATGGTCGTGATATTGGCATAGGATGCCGCTTCTACCCACTTGGTGAAGTACTCAATGGCGACGAGGATGAACCGATGTCCGTTTGACGCTTTTGGATTAATCATTTCGACAACGTCAAGCCCCTAGGCAGCAAATGGCCAAGGAGTGGTCATGCAGTGAAGATCAATGGTGGGAGCGTGTATCAGGCTGGAGTGTTCTTAACACTTGTAACATTTTTGAACATGTTTGCAACAATTCGATTCCATGGTGGTCCAAAAGTATCCCTGCCGTAGGATTTTCTTAGCGAGCATGTGACCGCTGACGTGGGCTTCATACACTCCCTCATGGATTTATTTCATAAGACTGACAGCCTCTGTTTCAGTGAGGCACCTGAGTAAGATGTTATTGTATGATCACTTGTAGAGGCATTCCCCTTAAATGACGTAACCTGCCGCTAAACGTTGAATGGTTAGTCGGTCTGTCTTGGATGTACCCTCTGGGAAAGTTAGGGTCTCGAGGAAATTCTTAATGTCTGAGAACCAAGGTGGCTCATCATCAGGCTTTGTAGGTTCCTCAATCTGGAGGCAGAAGGCTGGCTCATTCCTCTACTCGATCATGATCGACTTTATCTCAACACCATAGGGGATTTCAATCATTGATGCCAAAGTTGCTAATGCGTCGGAAAAGCGATTCCTTATTCGGGGGACGTATGAGAAAGTTACATCTTAGAAGTAAGCTATTAGATCTCGAGGTGTTCATGATAGGGGATCAGTTTCTCATCTTTCGTCTTCTAGTCACCATTCATCTGACATATGATTAACTGTGAATCGCCAAAAACTCGAAGGTGAGTTATATTTAGATCGAGAGCTGCCTGTAGACCAGCGGCGCAAGCTTCATACTCAGCCATATTATTAGTGTAGGGGAAGTTGAGCTTGATAGAGATCGGTACATGGGATCCTCTTGGTGAAATTAGGATGGCGCCAACTCCTTGGCCTTCGACATGTGATGCTTCGTCAAAGTGCATTACCCATGATTCTTCTGCTTCTTCTGTATCATCTTCTATCATAAACAGGATGTCCTCATCGAGGAATTCAGTCCTTAGAGGCTCGTAGTTTGGCAAAGGGTTCTCAGCAAGATGACCAGTGAGCGCCTGCCCCTTGATCGATTTCTGAGTGACGTATGTGATGTCGAATTCAGATAATAAAAGCTACCATCGTGCAGTTCGGCCAGTGAGAGCAGGTTTCTCGAATAGGTACTTCAATGGATCCATTCGCGCTAAAAGTAGAATGGCTTGGGATAGCAGGTAGTGTCGAAGTCTTTGAGTATCCCACACAAGTGCTAGGCATGCCTTCTCCAGATGAGAGTAGCGCGTCTCATAATCAATGAACTTCTTGATCAGGAAGTAGATGGCCTGCTCTCTTCTTCCTGTCTCATCGTGTTGCCCTAACACACAGCCCATGGAAAACTCCGTCGTGGACAGGTACATTATCAGGGGTCTACCAGGTACAGGTGGTACCAATACTGGAGGATTTAGGAGGTAACCCTTGATCTTGTCAAATGCTGACTTCGATCATCATTCCACTCGAATCGTGAGTCCTTTCTTAGTAGTTTGAAGATTGGTGCGCATATTGGAGTTAATCAGCGATGAACCATCGATGTGGATTCTCGCCTAAAGCCTCGATTCTTTCTCTATAGACGGTGGTGGCATTTCAGTGATGGCCTTGATCTTGGTCGGATCAACCTCGATGCCTCTCCTACGGACGATAAAACCTAATAGTTTTCCTGACATAACGCCGAATGCGCACTTCTGGGGATTCAACTGCAACCTATACTTTCTCAACCTCTCGAACAGCTTCTGAAGGTTTACCAAGTGGTCGTCCCTTTCCGGCAATTTGGCAATCATATCATTGACATACACTTCGATCTCTCAGTCCATCATGTCATGGAATAGGGCCGTCATTGCTCTCTGGTAGGTTGCCCCAGCGTTCTTGAGCCCGAATGGCATCACCTTGTAGCAGAAGGTTCCCCAGGGAGTCATGAACACAGTCTTCTGTCAGTTGGCCTCTGCCATCTGAATCTGATTATAGCTCGAGAACCCGTCTATGAAAGAAAGCATCTCGTGCTTAGCAGCGTTATCGACAAAGATATCGATGTGGGGTAATGGGAAGTCATCCTTAGGGCTTGCCTTGTTGAGGTTTCAGAAATCAATGCACATTCGAACCTTTCCATCCTTCTTTGGTACGGGGACGATATTGGCCAGCCATTACGAGTACTTGGATACCATGAGGAAACCCGCGTCATACTACTTAATGACCTCATCCTTGACCTTCAACATCCATTCAGGTTGGAGGCGTCTCAGCTTCTGTTTAACCGGCTTGCAATCAGGGTAGAGTGGCAACTCATGTTCAACCAGATCGGTATCCAAACCAGGCATGTCTTCATACGACCATGCGAAGACGTCTTGATATGACCGAAGGAAGTCTATCATACCCTTTCTCTCTACAGGGGATAGCGATGTTTCAATATTTTTGATTCTAGGGACCTCTTCGGTGCGCAAATTGACGTCCTCTGTCTCTTCGACGATCGGGGTGGGGCCATGCTCAAAATCGGCAAATTGGGTGAGGAGCTCATTGGGGAGCTCGTCAACTTGACCTTCCTCATCCAGACTCGTGACTCCTACCTCTTCTCGTATTTCTACAGGGAAGGGGTTGGCTTCAGTGCGACGGGTGTCCCGACATCATTTTCAATTTTATTGGGAATTTTAAAGGACAATATTTTTAGAATTGGTATTTTTTCTATTTTTATGGTTTTTTGCAATTTTTCGGAAGTTAGCCCCTGGGAGGTGAATCTCTATATATACAGGGTAGACTATCCCAGAGGCTAACCTCACTTCTTACAGGTTATTTTTTTTTTGAGAGCTGGTGCCGTATTCACAGCATTTGGCGGCTCCCAGGAGTTGGGGTAAAGATGCCCAGTTACTTACCTGCGAGGCTTGGCCTTTACCCTTTCGGTTGGAAACGGCATAAGTAGGCTCTTACAGTTCCCCCCTCTGCATGTTTATGGAGGGATCCACTGAGACCCTGTCTTTGAAGGTTAGAGTGGGCCCGAAGTGGCTAATGCTAGAGTGATGGGTGGACTTGGGGATTTCCTCCTCAAATAAGGAGAGGGCTGCCTAGTCCACCTCGAGGTACGGGGGGATGATGTAAGGGTTAGTGGGGTGGGTGGAAGCAAGCCTGTGTGGGGTTATCCTCTTCTCCCCATTCAGATCAATCTTTACCACCCCGGCGCTTACAAAGGTTTGGCGGATGTGGGGCCGGGTGGGAGGCTCTTCTTCCAGGTCGATTCCCTTGGCCCTGGCGACTGCCGCGGCTCTTATCTTCTCTTTGGCCTCTCTGATTTTTTCTTCATCGGGCCTGTAGCCCAAGCTAAATTTGGTTTGCTACCCCTTGGCCCTAATGGGGTCTCTTCTTCCTTGAAGGCATGGGCCCAAACCCTTCCCTTTTTGGTGGCCCTATTTTTTCAGTCAGCTCGAGGGTAACGGCTGAGAAGTCATACTCAAATCGATGGAGATCGGTGTCATCCGCTGCATGCGGCATGTCAAGCACTTTCGGATTCTCAATATGCAGAGCGCTCCGCTCCCTGTCTTCTCTGCTCTCACCTACGATGGTGATGATTCTTTTGCCTGATATGAATCAGAGTTTTTAGTGTAGAGTTGATGGTATTGCCCCGATCTCATGCAGCCACGACCGGCCCAATAGTAGATTAAATGTAGAGTTGATGTCCATCACCTGGAAGGGGACAGTGAAGGTTTGTGGCCCGATGATCAGGTCGAGGTCTACTTCTCCTATGATCTCTCTCCAGGTGTTTTCAAACCCCCTGGCAGTTGTTATTGATGGCCGAAAGGTGTTGGGGTTCGCACCAATTTTGATTGTCGTCCTTAAAGGGCATACGTTCAATGCCAACCCGTTGTCTATTAAGACCAACGACACCACTAGGTTCCCTACTTCCACTGTTATATTCAAGTGCTTAGAGTGGTTGTTCCCCTCGAGCGGCAGATCCGCATCACTGATTGAGATGGCATTTGGGGCCAATACCTGTCCAATTATCTCTCCTACCTTGTCTGGGGTTACGTGGGCGGAAACATGTGCGTCTTTGAGCGCTCCCATTAAGGCTTGAAAGTGGAGCAGGGACGTGATTAACAAATACCAGACAATAATATGTGCAGGTGTCCTCTTGAGCTGTGTCTCCAACACGTGCTCTCTGGCCATTTTCTCGAAGGGGTTCCCTACGGCCTGCTCTTTCTTCTTCTCTTCTCCTCTACTAGCCCCCAATGCTTCTGGCTGTGTAGAAATCCTGCTTGATTGGGTGATAAATTCGACAGTCTCTTCATGGTTGCAACCAGTATTCATGTCCGTCTGCTCGTAACTTAACGGTACTTGATGAGGGTCATAGGCGGGTTTCAAGATGAGGAAGGGAGTGCATGGTGATTCTGGGGCGGATTGGGCTGGATATGTCGAATTCTCGGCCCAACCAGGTTGACTCCAATAGGGGCTGTAATGGTATTGGCTGGAATTGGCGAAGTTGGGTTTGAGGGTACGGAGGGGGTTTGTGCAGGCGTTATCGAGGCATGGTAAGACCAGTGGTGATTGGGAGCAGGTGATAAGGGGAGTGGGTGAGGGGTTGTTTGTTTGGGTGGGGGTGGAGTTGGATTGGGGGAAAAATGGCGAAGGGATGGTGGGAGTGTGACTGGGATGGGGTGACTGGGAAACGTCGGAGGTACGGGGTGATAGGGGTATGACGGGGTAGCGGATGGAGCAGGGGGGTACTGATATGAAGGATTTGTAAATGGGGTGGCATGGTGGGGCAATGATGAGTTTGTGGATAAAACGGGGTAAACCGGGGATGATGGATATGTGCATGGGGCGGGGTGATTGGGGGATGGTGGAGTTGTGTATTGGGCGAGATGATTTGGGGATGGCGGGGTAGTATGCTGGGTGGTGGGATTTGGAGGTGTGTACGGGATAGGATAATTTGCGGATGGCAGAGTGGTGTATTGGGTGGAGAGATTTGGGGGTGTGTATGGGGTGGGGTAGTATGGGGATGGTGGATTCATGTATGGGTGGGGTGATTTGGGCATGACGAAGAGGCACATGGGGTGGCTGATGGTGGGATAGTATGTGGGATGGGGTGATTGGGAGGTGGTGTGTACTGTGGGGGCGGATATGCGTATGATTGCGGCGGGGCTGGGCCCGCTTGGATTTGATAGGCAGGAGCGGGAGTGGAAAAATACTGCCATAAATCTAAGGGCTCCTCTTGGTATGTCGGGGTGGGGATGTAATCGGCTAAATACAATGGCTTGATCACCCCCACAATTGGTTCGCCCTTGTTCAGCCAGTGAAATGAAAACTCCTCTTGACTACTTATGTAATCCGAGGGGTTGAACTCCTCCTCTTCCTCTTCTACCCAATGGATGTTAGGCCTGGGGCCTCCTAGATGTGGTGGCAAAGGGGCCTGATGGATGTTTTGGTTCTGCCCTTGAGGAAGCGGCGGGGGAACAATTTTTCCTGCCTCTATTAAATCTTAGATTGTGTGCTTTAGTGGGAAGCACCGATCCGTAGGGTGACCTGGCCCCTGGTGGAAGTTACAATGCTGGTTCAGGTCATAGTTTCTTGGTATCGGATTGGGGGGTGGGCGAGGCTGGAGTAAATTGACCAGACCATTTTGTAGCAATACTGGCAATAAGACGCTTAATGATTGCCCTAACGGCATGAAGACTAGTTCGAATCGTGCTTTCATCTGTTCTTGGGTGAACGGGGCCCTCGGACCATTGTTTGGCCATGGCGCTTGTTCAAAACGGGTCGGGGGTGGGTGTGCGGCCTGGAGCTGTATCGAGGTGGCATTGGCTTGGGGATAAATGATGTTCCGCACCTCTTCCCCTGGCCTTACTTCAACCCTTGGTTCGGTAGCTTTCCGAACCCCAGCGGCCCCGTTGGTCATACTCTTTCCCAATCTGCCCTCTCTAATGGCGTCTTCGCAACGGTTGGCATTTCGGACCAAATCAACAAAACTGGACTGCTACTGATATACCAAGAATTCTGCGATGACTGGGAGCGCTCCCTTGGTTATTAATTCAATCTGCTCATCATCCGAAATCCGGTGGGTCACCTGGGCGGCCAATGCCCTCCACTTCCCTAAGTAGGCACTGAAAGTTTCATCATGTCTTTGCTTCAAACGAGCCAGATCCGACTTCCTTGGCTCTATGTCCATGTTATAGACATATTGTTCTTGGAATAAGTGTGTCAGATCTTTCCAAGTTTTGGTCATGGACGGTTCGAGGGATGTGAACCATCTTAGTTTCGGGCCCCTCAGACTCTTTTGGAACACTTTAATGAGGAGTCGTTCATCTTCGCCGTACTGGCACATATTTCCACAGTAAGATTTTAAGTGGACGATGGGGTTGCTAGTGCCATTATATTTATCGAATGATGGCATCTTAAATTTTGGTGGTAGGGGGACATCTGAGAATAGACATAAGTCTGAAAAGTCGGTCGAATGCAGTTCTACTCCTCCCATCTTCGCCACCGCTTTTGTATTCGTTCTTTCACCGCCGATTCTTTCAAGGTCAGTAGCCGATTACCGCTTCCCTGTTTTATTCACTGTGTGACGATGATGGCTTGGGGGAAATAGTAGCCTCCACTATTATGGATCTCGCCCTCCTCGCATCGTTGGTCATTGTATCCGTGAGGGGCGAGGTCCTATTTGGACTGGGGGTGATGGGTTGATGACTGGGGCCA
Organism: Chloranthus sessilifolius; assembly: GCA_021018995.1. Classification (NCBI taxonomy): domain Eukaryota; kingdom Viridiplantae; phylum Streptophyta; class Magnoliopsida; order Chloranthales; family Chloranthaceae; genus Chloranthus; species Chloranthus sessilifolius. Next base: position 96,967,919 of record CM037597.1, on the reverse strand, counting down.
CAAAGCTTGTAAGGGATGGGGAGGAGGAATGGATGAGTGGTTTGTGGATGAATGATGATGTCGAAATGGGTGCACATTCTGGGGTGATGGGGGTGGTTGATGTATGGATGTTGTAGGCGTGGTTTTGAGGAATGGGGTGGACTGATTTTTCGCTTGGAGGCTGGATGGGGGCATAAGGGGTATAGGTGAATGTGAAGGGTAAGGGGTTTGTGAACGGGCCTTGATCAGTGTGGGTGGATGGGCCTTGGGTTTGGGCTTGATGGTTTTGGAAAGCTTGGGTTGATGGGCCTTGGGCCTGGGTGTGTTGGTATGATTTTGGGCCAATGGGCCTCTTTGGGGCTAATGGGCCATGTGGGTATTGGGTGTGGGATGATGGGCCTTGGGCTTGGGTTTGATAGGTTTGGGGTCCAAGGGCCCCGGGAGTTTGGATGGGTTTGGGCTGGGCACGAGTCACAGTGGGTTTGGGCCTGGGGCCATGGACCTTGAGGATTTTGGGCCTAGGTTTAGGTCTGATGGGTTTGGGCTTAAGCCCATGGGCCTTGAGGATTTTGGGCCTGGGTCTGATGGGTATGGTGGGCTTAGGCCTGGACCCAAGCCTGGGTTTGGGCTTGGGCTTGAGCCCATGGTTCTAAAGACATTTGAGCTTGGGCCCATGGATTCGTGTGGGTTTGGTCCTGAGATGAGTGGGCTTGGGTCTGTTGGGCTTGGGCCTGGGCTTGGAATTGAGGTGGGGGATCTTGGATGTTATGAATGATGGGTGGTTGAGCATGGTCATGGGGGAATGGGGTATGGAGGTTTTGGAGACTTGGATGTGGGGTTTGGAATGTAGGACTCCGAGAGATAGCCCACAGGACCTACATCATTCTCATGTCCTCCATTGAGGGCATGGATTCAGGTGTGAGATTGGAGGGTGAGGGCCCATTCAAGGATGGAGGGGGTTGGGTGAAATTGGGCATGACCCGGGTATCGGGGGTATGAATGATTGTGCTTGGATGGTGTGGACGTATGGCTATGGAAGACGGTGGGTTACTAGTCACACCCTGGGAAAAGTTAGGCATGACCTGGGTAAATAGGGAGGTATGTTGGGATGTTGATGGGCTATGTGATGTGGAAGGCAGGTGAGATGAGGTGAATGGGATATAGATTGTAGGATGAATGGATGACGAGGTGGACGGGATGTGGGAGGTAGGCGGGGGATGGGGCTCCCAATGGGGTCTTTGGGAGTAGGGGGGTGCGGTAAGGGTGTATGGATAGGAGATGGGAATGTATGGGTCAGTCGGGAAATAAGGTGTTTCAGTAGAGGATGAGATGGGGGTATGTTGGGAAAATGTAAGGGCGGGGGATGGGGTGGATACGAACACGGGTGCCCCAAATGGACCCGTGACATCGAACCGGGTTTAGGTGAAGGTGTTGGAGATCGGGTCTTCTCCTATACGGGAATGGGATGGGGATGATGGCGGGGATGTATTGGCGCTCGACATGATCTGTTGACGAGTGTTGTATTGATGCCTTGGGTAAGGGCCGAACACTTTCCTAGTTCTTCCTCTACGGGTTGGGTTTGAGGTCGCGATGATGGCCGCATGAAAGTGCGTATATCTGATTTTGATTTTTCTATATATTTATTTTTTTTGGATTTTTCAACTGAAAATGATCTCTCCTATTTAAATGAATGATGATCTGGTGCCCTATAAAAATTCCCGTCTCGGGTGATATATGCACCTTTAGTAGGTCCCACGGTGGGATCCGACACACTTTGTAAGAAGCGAAAGGGAACCCTTTCGTTCTATTGAAGGTGAGGGAATCCACGCAAACTTCCCAAACCCCCGGAGCAAATCAATGAGAAGTCGCCTTCTTTTGACTTGGTGGGGGCATATTGGGCGTTACGGAATGTGGGAGGCTACTGTGGGCACTAATACCGCTAATCGGGGAACTTGGGTGGTGGGATATACTAGGCATATGTATTATTTACGCCTGACCAAAACTTAGCAGATTTGGCTGGGCGTATATTTTATATACTCCTGGCTTAAATCAGATTTGGTGGGCGTATATATATATACCGAGTATTTAGGTTTGTTGGGCGTATGTAATATATATCGCTTTGGGCTTTTTTCACCTTGTTAGACAAGAATAGCAAGCCCAAAATGGGTCTTTTGAACTATTTTTCTGGGAGGGATACGGGGACTGTTGTGTATGTTATCGGGTCCCTCCTTTCCACTTCCTAGGGATACAAGGCTGAATTCGAGCTGTCTACGCTCTCACCATTGCGGGTTTTACAGCTTGATCGGAATTGGCAACCCAACCGATATACCTCCGGCGCAAGCGCCTTCTCAGGTACTAGAAGGGGTGGTTCTTTTCAGAATCATCACCACTAGGGCTGCCGCCTTACTAGGACCCAGGTAAGTTATATTTGTGCCTAAACCCCTCGAAAATTACCCAAAACAAGCAAAAATAGATTTGATTATGTCCCCACACTGTTGGTTCACTTTTAATTACAGATTTTTAAAGGGGAGTGAATTTAAGTCCAAAATCGGGTCGCGGATGACAAGCTCGTGCCACCTCAACGGGCCGGCGTTCAACGGTGAAATATGATGACTGAAATAAAGAGCACATGTAGGCCCGCCAAACGACTAAGGCTCGTAAATGACTGAAATTTAAATGACATGGAAAGTAGATGCGAGCAGGCCCGCCAAACTGCTAAGTCACCTTAAATGACAAAATCGTAAAAACTGAAATTTAAAGGCGCAAGTAGGCCCGCCAATCGGCTAAGGCACTTAAAGGATTGAATCGTAGGGGTGAGTATGTTAGTAAAAAAAACAAAAATAAAGAAAAATAGCAAAAAATTAGAACAAAAAATAGCAGTGGTTAGTAAAAAGAATAAAAAGAAAGTTCAACAAGAGGGGAAGCGCTAGGGTGAAATCTCTAGCGGAGTCGCCATCTATGCGAGCATGGATCCTCTCGAACCCGTCGTGGCGATGCACTCGCGATGGAATAAAATGTAGAGTCGCCACGAGGAGCTTTTGGTGACCTGGGAAACCTTTATATCAATATTTTTAGCACCAAAATGCTAAATATGACTCTGATTTACTGGTCTTTGCCAAAGGCTCTAGGGTATGGGCTTTGGTTATCGATCGGGAAGGGTTTAGGCACCCGATCAACCCGCATGTAGCGGTCTCTATCTATGGCAAAAAAATAATAATAAATGGGCAGAGCTTCCCCATGCCCGAAGGCAATACGGTTCTATCAAGCTTTGAGCCAAACCGAAATTTCGGCAGTGTAACAGCTTGAATCCTTGGATGGAGGAAACACCAAGAAGGTAGAGGAAGAGAGGGGTGAGCCGGAGCTCACGGACCCTTGTTGCACCGTAGAAGACCTTCGCTTCAGTGTGCTTCCAATGGCTTTAAATGGCTTAAACGATAGAGGGATAGGTTCTAATGCTAGGATTCGGTAGATAGGAAGTGTGGGATGAAGCAAGGGACTAAGCTTGACTAACAAGGGGTGATCTAATAGTTGAAAAGGGTTGAAAACGATGAACTAAGCATGCTAGAATTCTGGTTGAATAATGTAAAATAACACATATTTTTCTCTCACTAGGGCTCTCTCTCTCTTAAACTTAACTCTCAACCTTAATTTTTCAACCCTTTTGGTAAGAGGGGGGCCTCTATTTATAGAGAAGAGGTGGGTTAGAGGGTCACTTAAGAGCTAATTGGTTTAGCAATTAGGTAATCCTCTATCTAAGGTTTTTTAGGTTTTTAGGGTCCTAGAGGTTTGGGAAACTGATTTCAATGGTAGATGATGGCGTGAGACCATGGGTGACTTAAGGGTTGCCAATAAGCTCAAAGGGGGTGCAACCAACCTTAAGACACTCACCTTAACCAAGGGGATGGTCAAAGGGTCAAACCAGATGGAGGAAATGCAAGCATTTAATGACAGATACTGTAGCAAAGTTGGGTGTATATATTACATACGCCCAATTTATGCACAGTAATCTTCATGAAAAACCAGGGGGAATCTGAGAAGATGGGTGCCCGTGGTGGGCCTTCCTATGCTGGGCGTATGTATTATATACGCCCGGCCAAATTTGGTCCAAAAATGCTAGGCGTATATAATACATACGCCTGACAAAACTGGGGCCAAATTTGTCGGGAGTATGTAATACATACGCCTGAGCAAAAAGTCATGATTTTATGTGAACCTTCATTCGGCAATAACTTTCGAACCACAGCTCCAAATTGGGTGATCTTTGACTTGCTGGAAAGCGGGAGAAGTCCTCCTTCCAACGGTATAGGGTTCCTCCCTAGCAATGGTCCGTGTAAAATTTTATAGATCTCCTCCCATCAGTTGCTCAAAAGGGTTTCAGCCGAGTCCAGGAAGGGATCCTAGGGTTTAGGGGTGATCTCTAAGGGTTAGGGGAATGGTTCTAATGAGTTCAGGGTGATTCCTAAAGGTCTGGTTTGGTTCCTAAGGGTTCAAGGGTGCCATGAGAAGCACAGGGGTAAATCTCTCTCGGAGTACAGACTGATCGGGCCTTAGGCAGAATTTGGGTGTCTACAGTCCCATTCAGGATTGCCCCTCTACTAAGCACTTTTCAGAACTGGTGATGGAACATGAGAATGCTACCCAGTGTTTTGGTCAGCAGTCAACTGCTGATTATTCTTGGAGAAACCACCCTAAACTAAGGTGGAAGCAAGACAATAGTCAAAATAAAAAACTGCAGTAGCAGTTCCAACCTCAGTTCTACCAGCAACCACAATAAATGCCTTTTAAACCTACCCCCCAGACTTATCAACAGAATTTCGTTCCAAGGACCCAATACCAGAAACCTATGGCTCAGCTTATGGTTCAACCTGTGCAACAAAATGCCCCAACTCCAGCTTCTTGAACACTCTCTTTTGAAGAGGAAGTTCTGACCTCATTGCATAATTTAGGCCCTTTGACCAAAACAGTCCACTCTCACAGCCAAAGCATCAAAAAGATAGAGGACCGTCTCAGTCAACTATGTAATGCATTGACAAAGAGGGAGGAAGGTAGGCTATCTAGTCAGCCTATGGAAAATCTAAAGAGACAATATGTGGTTGGAAAAGTTTTTTATTCCCATGAGGAAGCGAAATCTGTCACCACATTAAGAAGTGGAAGGTTGGTGGACAATCAAGTAGGCTGTGGGCTGTTGAAAATTTTAGAGAAAGAAAATGAAGCAATTCCAAAGAATGTACAGCATGAGCAGCATAGTTTGAATAAGGGGGATGTTAATGCTCCCCAATAGAAAATTGAAAAAAATGAAAAAATTGAAAATGAAAATAAAGAAAAAATTGATGAGTTGGCTAAGGCTGCAAATGGGAGGTCAGCTCTCCATTTGCCATTTCCCAATGCTTTAAAAGCAGCTTCTAATTTTGATAAAGGGACTACCAAAGTAAGGGAAATGATGAAAACCTTTAAGCAAGTAAAGATCAACTTACCTTTAGTTGAGGCCATTAAGAAAATTTCAGCTTATGCTAAGTTCTTGAAAGAATTGTGGACCCACAAAAAATAGTCTAGGATACACTTATCCAAGAAGGTCTTTTGTGCTGAGAAAGTAAATCAAGTGCTGACCATTGCAATCCCAACTAAGCTACAAGACCCTGGAATTCCGACCATCCCCTGCATTATAGGGGATCACACCATTGAAAATGTTCTATTAGATTTAGGAGCTAGTGTCAATTTGCTTCCATACTCAGTTTATGAAAAGCTGGGCATAGGGGAGTGGAAGCCTACACATGTAGTCTAACAACTAGCTGGCAGATGTGAGAGGAAACTAGTGGGAATCATAGAGGATGTGCTAGTTGGAGTTGATAAATTCTTCTATCTAGTGGATTTCTTGGTGCTTGACATGGAGCCAAGCAAATGCACCACCCCTATTCCTATGATTTTAGGCAGGCCCTTCTTGGCCACTGCCAATGCGTTCATTCAGTGTAGATCAGGAGTAATGGAGGTGTCATTTAGGAACAAGAAAGTGAAATTGAATATTTACAATTCAGCCAATCAGCCCCACTTGGAGGGTGAGGATTGTTTTTCAATTGGTATAGTGGATGAGCTTGTGACTTTTCCCAAGCTACTACAGTTTACTGGTCCTTGTGGTTATATTGATGATATGTTTGAAAATGCAGGGGAACCAGTGTTGATCAACCACTATCATGACCCTCCTTAGCATGGCTGAATCTCAACAATCTATGCAATGTATACTAAATTATGTCTTTAGTATTTATGTTTAGCATTATGATATGATTGAGTTTTGTATGGGTTATATATAAATTTTTCATGCATGTTAACACCACAAGTAGGAAAATAAGTCAGAATTGGTGTAGTGACCACAACTGGAGGGCCAGATTTATTGGAAAATGAACTGGGGATTGATTACAAGCTGGTTTGTACACAAATACGACCTGTCGATAGGTTCTTTGAACCTCTCGAAAAGGTGGCAGCTGTCTTTTTAAAATTTTTGACAAGATTGCAATGAACCTATCACTAGGATCATTACCTTTCTACCCTTCGACAGGTTGCATCAACCTGTCGACGACTTGCCCCAATCCTGTCGAGAGTCGTTTTCGACCGATTTAAACCTAACAACAACTTCATTTTTCTTGCCATTCGATAGTTTCTCTTCATGCCTTAAGTTTCTCTGGCGAGTTTTCCATTTTTTTTCTCTCTCTATCTCACTGATTGTTATAGCAACTTCCTAGCTATTTACTCCATCGCCTTAATCCTTCCAAAGCTACATTTTGCACCTGGTTTGATCTGGTTTGATGCCGTACATTTGAAGATCTGTGAAACCCGAGAGTTCTGTTGGTGAGCTTCTCCTCAGCTCCTTTATGTGGTTTCAAAGCTTGGCATTTCATCTTTACTTTGTGTGAGTCATCTGAGCATTCAAGAAGTGTCTGTGGTAATTGCTGTTGAATTCTGGGTGATTGATACTGTGTTGATCAAGTATGGCTGGTCAAGAGGACACATTGGCTAACCTTTTCAAAGTGCCTTCTAAATCTGCTACCAAAGCCACTAGGAAATCCACCAAAAAAACCTCAATACCTAAAGAAACCCCATCTATTTAAAGGAAACTTGTCATGGAAGAAGCTGAGAAAACTGTGAAATCTAAGAAAACCAAGAAATCTAAGAGGGCCCAAACCAGTGACGCAATTGTTGATGAGGCCCCTGAAACACAACCTAACCTTGAACCGAGAATTTCTGAGGTTGAGCCTAACCCTGAATTAGTGCCTGAAGCCCTTTCGCTCAAATCCACACCTAATGAATTTGTGGATAAATTAAATCTGATCCCTGAAACTATTATCGGCACCCCCTATTTCTGTAAGCTAGGGGAGTGTCAGGATACTTTGAATTATCTGGTGAGAGCAGACCAGACACCTATGATGAGCCCATTGAATGGAAAGTCTTACCCAAGGCTGGTTAAGTTGTGGTATCAGAATCTCAGGAAATAAACCAATCCAGATTCTCCTAAACCTTGCCTGGTAATCCTGATTGATCAAATTGAATTGGTGGTGGAATACAGAGACATAGGAATAGTATTGGGAGTTCCTTCTGTTTATGACCCAGTTTATCGCCTGGCTGCACCTAAAAATGTCTCTTTCCAAGCAATGGCCAGGCACTTGACTCAAGGCATTATAGGGTCTAGGGACTCAATTAGGAGAAGAGATTTATCCCCTAGCTTGCGGTTTTTTGATTCAATTTTGTGAAAGAATATCTATGTTAGTGGTCATCAGCAAGAAAGAAGAACACCAATAGTGGATGCCCTATACTTTTTTGCTAAAGGCCAATTTGTTAATACTGTCTGGTTGGTATTTGAAGCAATGGTAGATGTGAATGAAAAATGTAGGAAAGCTCAAGCCCTACCAAGGCTCCCATACAGCAACATCATCACTGCTTTACTTAGGAGAAGGAAATTTGTGTTTAAAGAGAATGAGGAAGTGGAGATAGTGAAGCCCACAGTGTTTGGTTAAAAGGCTTGGTCTGCCAGTGGGACCCTCATTGGAAAAGGCACCCAAATGTCAATTGAGGAGCATGAGGAAGCAGCTCTTGGCACCTCTGTTGCACCTAGTTCAACACCCCCTCTTGAGGTTTCTACCTCAGTCACCCGTGAACCTTTGCTCACATTTATTGCTCCTGGTTTGGAGCCTTCTTTTGTAGCCTCTGATATGAATTTATCTATGGCCAGTTCCATTACTGTAAGCCTCACCATCCCTCCATCTCTCACACCAACCATCTCACTTTCTTTTCCTTCCATGCCAGTCCCAATCCCCATAACAGTCCAGTCTCCCTTTTCACTACCACCACATCCACCCCATTTTTAGCTCCTCCACTCACAGACCCCATCCCTACTTTGCCCTCACTTACCATTTCATCTAGCCCATTTACATCAACCATTGCACCTTCCTCACTTTCCACTCCCCTTGATAGTGAGCCCATTTTTTCCATCTCACCTTCCCTAATCGAAGACCTGTCAACAACTGATGGATTTTCATCCCTAATGACGTCCATAGTGGATGATATTGGGCATGAATATAATCCACTACCTGACTCTCCACAGCCCACATCCCCACATCTTTCTCATTCCCAACCTCCATCAGCCTCTTTCCAGCATACCTCCACTTCCTCACTTCCACTACCCCCTCTCTTCCAAACCCCACCTGCTATCAAACCCGATCCCTTACCCCAAATCCTAGACCTTCTCCTATCAATCTAATCCCATGTCATGGCCTATACCACTACCCAAACTTCTATTGAGGCCACACTCTTATCCATGACCTCCACCCTCCTCAACCAAGCCTCTATCTCACATTCCTTAGCAGCCATCCAATCTTCCTTGACCAATTTAGCCCAACCATCTCCTCAGCCACCTACCCATTTACCTACCTCACCTCCTTCTCCCCCACTCTTTGCTGCAAATGTCCCTCCACCTGCCTTCATTGATGCCTCCATGCAAACTGACCCTGATGTGGCAGTTCTCAGCCCTGAATCACATACACCCCACTCACTTGCTGACCCTCCTATTTTACCCTCCCTTGAAGAACTGGTAGCCTCTCTTCCCTCATCTTCCTCCCCTCCACTACCTTTCTTCCCCATTGTGCCCGCCATTCCTTTTACATTCGTCCTTACCTCACACTTCTATATACAAAGAGGGATAATCCCTACATCCATAGGAATGTCCTAAGAGGAATGGCTACCCTTCGCGCTTTCCTTGAAGCTCCCTATGAGGAGAGGGTTGCTAACATGGAGCTAGAGCACAGAATACAGCTCCGGGATATATCTCAAGGTTGGAGGAAAATCTTTGTTCGTTATGAGTCGACAAAATAACTTGCTGCTGCTGAGAGTATCATTGCCAAAGCTGAGAAGAAAAAAGCTGAATTTCTCCAGAAAAAATTAGACAATGCCCAGGAGATAAATAAAGCCACCAAAGAACTTTCTGAGTCCAATCTGCTTTATGCAGAGAAGAAAATTGAAATTATGGAAAGAAAGATTGTTGCACTGACCTCTCAACCATATCAGCCAACCCCTCTGTCTTCAGCTCCTTCTACTAATCCTTCCTCCACCCAACCCTCTACACCCTCTTCCACTCCACCTGTCCAAACCCCTCCTGTGGATGTTCCTCCTCCTCCTGTCCAAGCTCCTCCACACACTGAGCTTGCCCCTCAAGAGCCTAAGTGAACTTCCACCAGAAGAGAGGTCACTGCTAAAAGGTCTGTTTCGTTTGCCCAGTCTGTGGAGGCAACAAACCAGCCAGCCCAAAAGTCCAAACCTAAGAAGAAAAAACCTCTATCTAACGAAGAGTTACGGAATCTAGCAGATCTTTACGAATGGCCTAATGATGCTTGTAAATAATTGTAGACTATTTTAGTTTGTTTTCCAGTACCTACTTCGACATTGTATATTTCTTTGAGTTTGAATGCCTTTTCTTTTTGGTTCTGATTAGTCTTTTTGATATTTATGTACTGTGTTTGTTTTCTTTCTTATGCTTCTATTTTTCCCCTACTACACTTTCAAAGCAGTGAGGACACTACTCCTCAAAGGTTTGGGGGTGTGGCAAGGCTTGCCAGTGAATAGTTAATGGTAGTGCAGCAATGTTCTAATTAGAATGGAGAAAATAAGATAATTTCCCACCTGATTTAAAAAAAAAATATATATATATATATATATATATATATATATATAAAGAGGAAATTAAACACTTTTTGAAACTAAAATGAGGTCTAGTTGTAACACTTTCACAAAGCAAATGTCAATAATTTTCAAAAAAAATTGATGTTTAGTAAACCTGAAATAAGAGAAAACTGTGAAGATATCCCCCAGAAAATTTGATGAAAGACCATACCCAGTGAGATTTTGGCCTGAAATTTTTTTTTCTTGAAGAGTGTCTTGGTAATTTTTTTTTTTCTGCTCTAAGGACTGATTGAACCTATTTTTTCTCACTAGAAGTTATACAAATCCAAGTTGAAATAGTTGGACAGCATGCATGACATGAAGGACATGAAGTAAGGCCATCCTTTGGACAGTTTGAGCTCTAAAATTTCCCCCCTTTGAATTGCCCTTGATACACACCATTTGACCCTTGAAAAATTCAAGTTCTTCTTGGATAAAAAACTAGATAAGTTGAACCCAAAATTCAGTGACCTGATGCAGCCTAACCCCATCCTGAGATTTCAGAAGGTGAAGGTGGAAGATTTGAAGAAAGTAGAGTTGGTTCAAAATTTGATTGAAAGAGAAGAAAGTACATTTGAAGGCAAGCATGATGGATAGTTGTGGCATTCCAATATAATAAATAAATAAATAAATAAATAATAGAACAACAAACATATACAAAAAGCATACAACCAGAAAAGCAAAACAAAAATGAGAAAGAGAAGTAATTTCATTGGAGATTTTGAAAAAGAAGCATGACACTTTGGCTCTGAAAATTCAAAAAGAAGATGGAATTTTGTTGAAATAAAGGTTGGGAAGTTTCAAATCACCTCCTTACCTTACTGATTTCTCAATTTTGAATCCCATTTTTACCCCTTTTATTCTTTATAAACTTCACCCATAGGCCAAAATACAACCCAATAAAAAGTCCTTACTGATCTGAAATTAATTGAGCTGCCATGTGGAGACAAGGATTTGTTTGATCTATGGTGAAAAGAGTGAGAAGATTTCATAAATTAGAGCAATGCCTATGCTCATGCTTGCAGTCCTATTTGAGGGCTGTAACTGCTCTTGAGCTGTGTGAATTGATGCACCCTTCTATTCTGTTGTGAGTGAACATGCCCTGGTAAGATTTGGATCTGAAATGAGGTTTGATGGGGGCAATATCCAAACAGATATCTCAAATAAAAGGTAAGCTCAGCATGAGTTTTCATACAAAATGCCCTGACATGAGCTGACAGACTGTGGAAGAATTACAATAGAATTTTAGTTTTAAATTGCCATGTTTTTGCTGAGAATCCTCTAAAACTAAAATGGTAAGGTGTGGATGAATTTTATTATGCTTAATTTTTGTTTTCAACATGCTGCATAACATTAACTAAGTCATTGGAGAAGTTTGTGGGTAGCTTCACCAAAAACCCTCAGGAGACTTCACTCCTCCACTAGGGATCACTTAGGGGTTTAAAAGGCTTGATGCATATGCTAAATGCATCTCGGTTCCCTACAAAAGTGGTATTTTTCATTTTCAATAATTATTTTTACTTTCTCCTTTGCTCAGGGACTAGCAAAGCTTAGGTTTGGGGGTTTGTTAAGGAGTGAAAAATTTTATTTTTCACCTCCAAACCTGACTTTTATTGAACTCTTGAGCTGACTAATAAGGTGTTTTAAGTATGTTTTGTAGATAAGTAATAAAATACAGCCATAGTGCAGATATCCACCTAAAAAGGCCAAAGAAGCAGTCTGTTCCTCATCATGTGTTCACAATAGCCCAAAGGCCTGCCAATCAAGAAATTAGAGCTTTATAAATGCATGAGAAGGACATGGGCTCAGCAGGGCATGCTTGAGACCAAACATAGTTGGAAAGAAGGCAGATTAAACCCACTAAGAGGTTGCTGAGTGCTAACAGATGGAAGATAGTACACCAAAGATAGGTACCAGCTAAGGAAACACAAGGCAGAACATATCGAGAGGTCCTGGAGACAAAAAGTTAAGTTGTCGAGAGGTTTCATGAACCTATTGCGAGGATTAGAGAGTGTTCTCCAACCTATCGAGTAGATAGAGAACAAAGCAGAAGTTATCGAGAAGATCTACAGCTCAAATGCTAACCTGTCGAGAGGATCCATTGAGCTATCGCTAGGTTCCAGTTGCTTGTCAAGAGCTTCATATAATAAATCCTATCGAGAAGACTCGGAACATCTCGAGGAGCCTCCAATCATGTCAAGAACTTCATGGAACATGTCAAAGAACACATTGAGAAATCTAACTTCCCGTCGAGAGGATCCTAGAACCTCTCGATTATCGAACTGGGAAATTCTCAGTTCCTTTCACAGCTGTTGTCGCACTTCCATACTTCGTGCACACACTCCAAAGCACGACGATGACTCCCTGGGGTATTATTGGCACACAATTGGGCACGAGTGGGAACTCTAACTACCTCACATCTACTTGTCAGTTGTGAACCAATAGGAGAAGAGCTTCTAGAAGAGGAATCAGCCACATTAGCATAACTGAATTATTCTTTTGAGTTCTGATCGGCTGAAACAGATTTGAGAAAAATGTATAAATAGAGGAGTAATCAGATTGAAAAATCATCCAAAAATTGGGAGAACCAGAGCCAAGTTCGAATTCATTTTCCCTCCTATTTTTCCCTCTCTTTTCCCTCTTCTTCTTCCTCTCTTCTTTTAGCAAATTATGGTTGGCTAAACTTCTCCGATAGCTAGGGTGAGGTTATGAGCTGTAATTAAGAATTTCATAGGCTTTGTAAGGGATTGGATGCTGCATAGATCGTAGGTCAGAGCACAACATTGTGAGGAGTGATATTGCAATGGGATCATGGAATTTAGAGTTAATTCTAAGCTATATTTCATTTATTCATATTTTAATTTTCTAGTTTGGATACTCCTGTGGGCCAGCTAGAAATGGGGAGCTTATAGCCTGGCATTCACAGCATCTATAATGGTTAACCTGTTCTAATCAAGACCATTGGCTTGATACAATATCTGGGATGGTCTTTCACCATTTAAGTGGACAGATCATAACCTTAGGATTTCTTCAATTCTCTGGTTATCAATAGATTAGAATAATCTCTGGGATGGTCTCTAACAATTTAAGTGGACAGATCATAGCCCTAGGATTGCTCTAATCCATTGTTAGAGATTGGATTCTTTTACCATGCATCTGTCGGGGTTAAACCTGGGGAGCTTGTAGCCAGATGAAGGATTGTTGCCGATCTGATCTAGGCATTACCTTTGATCCACTTAATTTTTAGTGAAAGACCAAATCCCTAGCTGCTGCTCTCCATCCTTTGATCTTTAATCCATTTTTCTTCACTGCTGTGTTTTCTTAAAATCTGGATCAATTGCATTTAATTTCTGTAGTTTGTAGTGACAATAACCTAAAACCTCTCCTCTTTCCTATTTTAGTGTAGCTTACATTAGGATATAGTGCCAAATCTACTACAGATCTGGAGATTTACCATAGAATCGCGGTGGACCTTCACATGGTTGCACTTCCAATGCACTTCGGATAGCAAATGGGTTTGAGGAATGAGTCTTGGCTTTTAAGACTTGAGAGCTAGAAAGTAGGAGAGGTAGGCTAAGGCCTTGTTCTTGCTAAAACTAAGGGATTGGTGATGGAAGATGGAATCTAAAAGGTAAACCTAGATTCTAGAATTTGAATGGATAAATGCTTGAAAAGGAGAAGAAGAATCACTAAAGCTCTTTCTCTCTTTGGAAATTTTTTCAAGGTCCTAATCAAGGAGGGGGGGTGGCTCTCTAATTATAGAGTTAGAGTAGATTAGAGGGGTATTTAAAGGCTAATGGGTTTAACAATTAGGTAATCTCTAATCTCAGTTTTTTGGGTTTGTTAAGGATTTGGATAGGTGGGAACTTGGGTTTAATGGTAGATGATAGGGTGGAGTTCAAAAGGGCAAAAGGCTTAAACTTAAGTTTAGGAGGGGTGAAACAGTCCTAAAGAAACTAACTCCAAACTTTGGGGTGGTCAAAAAGTCAAACCCCAGGGGTTGATTTTCGGACATTTTATGAAAAAACACTATGCCTAAGTCTTGCGTATATAAAGTATACGCTAGGCTTAGGAACAATGTCTCTCAGGAAAACTGAGAAGTTCAGAGCTCGCAGCTGAAGCCTAGGAACAGAAACATGCCTTGCATAAATAAAATATTGTTACTCAATGAAAAATACCATTTTTCACCTCCTAACCTGACTTTCGATAAACCTTAGAGCTGATTAATAATGTGTTTTGAGTATTGTTTTGTAGTTAGCAATAATGTACAACACAATGCATAAAACTATGCAGCCAAGGTCAATAAGAGAGACGTCTGAGTCAACTTTTGACTGATGTAGACACTCAGGCATAACAGAGAGCTATGGCAGACTGACATAAGTAGTAGAAGTTTATAAAAGAAGGTTTCAAGCAATTGAAATAAACTAGTTGAGAAGATCTTATGTCCAATTGAGCAGTTGGAAGCTGTAAAATGAACCTGTCGAATGGATAACTGGAGCTGTCGAGCTGTGCATTACTAAAATTCTCAATCTGTCAAGCAGTTTCCTGAACCTGTCAACTTGCACACTTCAACGTGTCAAGCAGTTGTGTGAACTACTCGAGATTAAAAGTCTTAAGCTTTCAACCTGTCGAGAGGTTTATGCCTGAAGCAGGAATCCTATCGAGAAGATGTTAAAACCTATCGAAATGTAATTCTGAAGCTATTAACCTGTCGACTACATACCTGAAGCCTTGGTGATTCTTAAGCAATTGAGTGAACCTCTCGAGAGATTTGCTAAAGCAAATGAAGAAGTCAAGCAGTCCAAATTAACCTATCGAATTGATTACATTCGTAGCTGGAACCTCTCGAATGGTGTTCTGAACCTCTCGAGATGCGAATTTTGAAACTCCTATCTGTCTACTGAGAGTGCTAAAGCTTCAATGATTTATTGCATGTGTCCAGAGCCTGTCTGATAGCCTGAGAGGATATTTTTGGAATGCAAATAGCACAAAGGCGAATTGCCTAACTGCCTCACGTGTGCTCAACTGGTTCTAACAAGATTTTGGGAATTCTTAGAGGAAATGCAGCCACCTCATCAAGCCTATTAACATAATTGATTCCTCTCTTCTCTGATTGGTCAAAGTAAATATGAGGCATTTGAGAATTTGCATAAATAGGGGGAATAAATAGAGAAGGGGGGATCTAGAGTTTGAGGAAATTTTTAATTGCTTTCCTGCCTTTCTATTCTTCTTCTTCCTCCTTTATTCTCTCCTTAGCCTAGCCATGCTTGGTTAAATCTTTGTAGCAGCTAGGGTTAGCTGATCTGTAATGTGATTTGTGGGCGGTGGAAATTTGCAGAGACATTAAATCTAAGAGTCAATTTATTGTCAGTTCTTGCAAATCAATGAATGATTGGCTCTAATGCTCATTTAATTTATAGATCTATTAGTTGTCAATCGATTTTTACAAGTTTTATGCACCTATAGATGCCTGAGCTTGTGGCCTTGCATCCATAGCTTTTGTAGTGGCTTTATTATTCTATTTCTTTCCTTCCTGACTAGATTATATCCATGGGATACTTTGTGACCATTAAAGTGGACAAAGTATAGCCCTAGGACTAGTCCATATCTAAAGGAGGATTTGGATCCTTCTACCTTGCATTTGTGCTTGTAGCCAAATGAAGGATTGCTGCATGTCCATCTTCTACTCTGCTGTGTTGCAAATCATGTTTACAGTGAAACTATCCTCTAGCTATTCATTCTGCATATTTGAAATTTATTTTACTAAAGCATTTGCCATTTCTCACACTTCTCATTTTTTGTTATCTCTGATTTGGTTTGAAATCTATTTATAATTAAATTTAATTTCCTACTGATTCGTAGTTTAAAGTGACCACTGAACTCTTTCCCTCTTCCTATTTTTTTCCTTAATTCTAGGTTATAATAGGATTAGGTGTCCAGATCTGTAGAAGATCTGGAGATTTACAAAATTTAGATCACATTTCCATGTGGACTAATTGTACTTACTTTAAAACTTGCTACGACAGCCCTGATACTTGCAAGCTGTGTTTTTGTGCAGAAATCCATTCCATTTTCATTTTCTTTTCTGCTATATTTTCCCACCATTTTTACAATAAAAACCTATCAAGCACAAATAAACCAACAAGTTTTTGGCATCACTGTCGGGGATCTATAGATCTAGAATTGGTAGATCTAAGTTTTTTTTATTATTTTTTTTTCTTTATATTTTAGATCTGTTATTTGTCTGTGTTGTGTTTGAATAATTGTTGCTGTAGTTTTTTTTGTAGTCTTCTAATTTTTTTTGCAAATTTGGAACTGTAGTCTGGAGAGAAGCATTTTGCTTGTAGGTGGAGCCAACCTTGCTTAAGTTTGCATTCCTTACTCTTTTAATTACATTTTCACTTCTGTCCATTTTGTTTTTAAGACTGCAGCAGTAGTTTATCTGTTGTGTTTACTTCTTGTAACCTGTGCTGCAATATGTTAGTGTGTGTGTTGTATGTTTGGGAGAAGGACTCTTCACCCTAAGATTTTGTCTTTAAATCTTGAAGTTGTGAGAATCCTTAGATCTAGACAACCTGCACACATCCCTGCTGACCAGTGTGAGACTGCTGAAATGGGCGAGCAACATAGAACCTTGAAGGAATTCAATGCACCAGAGGCATATACATCCCCTTTTTGCATTCAATTCCCTCCCGTTCAAGGAAATTATGAGATCAAATTATCAATCATCCAAATGCTGCTTTCATTGCATGGACTAAGTAAAGAGGACCCCTATAAGCATATTGATGAGTTCCTTGCACTTTGCACTATACTCAATACTGCTGCTTTGGGAGAGGAAGCCAACAAACTGAGGCTCTTCCCTTTTTAATTAAAGGATAGAGCCAGAACTTGGCTTTCCATGCTCCCAGCTAACAACATACAGTCTTGGAATGATCTCCAATGCCAATTTTTGGCTAAATATTTTTCTATGTCTAAAACTAGTCAATTGAGGAAAAGCATAATTTCATTTGCTCAATTCTCAATTGAGGATTTCCATCAGGCATGGGAGAGGTTTAAGGAACTGTTAAAGCAATGTCCCCACCATCAAATTCCTGAGTGGCAGCTTGTACAAAGCTTCTACTAAGAAATTGATCCCAAGAGCAGGGATATGGTGGATGCCTCATGTGGGGGTATTTATCTCCACAAGACTGCTGATGAGGCTTGGGAGCTCTTTGATGTAATTAGTGAAAATTTCATACAGCAAGAGTTCCTATCTCGCAATGATATTGAGACTCTAGCTAGAATGGTAAAGGAAGCCACCTCTCGAGGAAGGATGTATGACATCATTGTGTCCAATGATCTGGAAAGAAAGGTAGACAGTTTAAAACCTGAAATTTGATAAGTTGATGAGTGTGATGCAGCCTAAGATGGTAGCACAGATTGAGGAGGCTTGTCTAATATGCCAGTCCCCCACACACTCTATTCAATATTGTCCCTTTGCATGTCAATACTCTAATTTTGTTATGAAGCATGCCAATGCTACTCAGTCTTATGGACAACAGTAGATTGCTTGGTATCCATGGAGAAACCACCCCAATTTGAGGTGGAGGCTAGACAATTTTCAACCCCAGCAGCAGCAGGCAATGCCTTATAGACTTGCCCAGCCATACCAATAAATTTTTTTTCTAAGGCCTCAGTATCAACAACCAATGGCATAATCTAGTAATCCAAATGCACCAACCCCACCACCTGCCAGAGGACCCTCATTTGAGGAGCAAGTGATGTCCTCATTACAGAACTTGAGCTCTTTGTCCCAAACTGTCAATTCTCATAGCCAAAGCATTAAAACGATAGAGGACCATCTTGGTCAGCTATCTAATACTTTAACTAAGAAGGAAGAGGATAGACTGCCAAGTCAGCCAATGAACAATCCTAAAGGTCAATATATAGTGGGTGAGTCTTCTTCAACTCATGAAGAAGCTAAGGCCATTACTACTTTAAGAAGTGGCAGGGTGGTAGATAATAAAGTTGATATTGAGACCTTTAGGAATGCAAAGAAAGAGAAACCAGTCCATGGCAATATGCAGCAGGAGTAGCATATGAAAAATAAAGGGGCTGCTGTGGAGTCCCAATAGAAAAATAAAAATCAAAACAAAGAAAAATTTGATAAAATTGCGAAGACTGCAGATGAGAGACCAGTACCTCATCTGCCATTTTCTCATGCCCATCAAGCACCTTCTCCTTTTTATAAGGGGAATACTAAAGTATAGGAAATGATGGAGACTTTTAAGCAAGTAAAAATTAATTTACCTTTGCTTGATGCCATAAAGCAAGCTCCAACCGATGCAAATTTTTTAAAGGATTTGTGCACCCATAAAAGGTAGTCAAGGATTCATCTATCCAAAAAAGTCTTTTCTGCTGAGAAAGTAAACCAGATTTTATCCATTTCAACCCCAGCTAAACTCCAAGAACTTGGAGTTCACACAATTCCCTGCATTATTGGGGATC
This sequence comes from Chloranthus sessilifolius, assembly GCA_021018995.1. Classification (NCBI taxonomy): domain Eukaryota; kingdom Viridiplantae; phylum Streptophyta; class Magnoliopsida; order Chloranthales; family Chloranthaceae; genus Chloranthus; species Chloranthus sessilifolius. The sequence goes on along the minus strand of CM037597.1, from coordinate 96,949,253 downwards.
ATACCATTGAGAAAGCTCTGTTAGATTTGGGAGCCAGTGTTAACTTACTTCCATATTCTATATATGAGAAGCTAGGTTTGGGGGAGTTAAAAACCACACATGTTGTCTTGCAACTGGCTGACAGATTTGAGAGGAGACCTATGGGCATTATTGAGGATGTGCTGATTGGGGTTGATAAATTTTGTTACCCAGCAGATTTCCTGGTTTTGGACATGGAGCTTAGTAAGTGCAATATCTCTATCCCTGTTATATTGGGTAGGCCATTCTTGGCCACTGCTAAAGCCTACATCCAGTGCAGGTCTGGGGTGATGGAAGTATCTTTTGGAAATATGAAAGTAAAGCTTAATGTCTATAATACAACAAATCAACCTCACTTTGAGAGTAAGGACTGTTTCTTTATTGATTTGCTTGATGAGCTTGTTGAGGAGACCTGGCCCAAGCTGCTGAATTGGGATGATGTTGTTAATGTCATTGAGGAGATTTGGACTGAGATAGTTGAAGGGGAGGCCCCCACACATTTGACTGAAGAGGTGAAAACCTTGAATTCTTCAGTGGGGCCAGCAAAGCACTCTCATTGGAAACCTGCTGTGTTGCCTCTTCCCTCACCTTCTAAGGCACCTTTGCTGCCTCCACTCATCAGTCCACCTGATTTGGAGTTGAAACAACTCCCAATATCCCTCAAATATGTATTTTTGGGGCAGGATCAAAATTTAAATGTGATAATTTCTTCTTCCTTCACTATGGAATAAGAAGAAACACTGCTTTGTCTGCTCAAGATGCCTAGGAAAGCAATAGGATGGACTATTTTTTGATCTAGAAGGAATCAACCAATCTGTGTGCATGCACAAGATTCACTTAGAAGAGGGTTCCAAATCCTCTAGGAAGATGCAGAGGAAGTTAAATCCTCATATGTAGGAAGTAATGATGAAAGAGGTGGTAAAACTACTTGATGCTGAAGTAATATACCCAATTTCTAACTCTGAATGAGTTTCACCTACACAGGCGGTGCCTAAGAAGTCTGGCATCACTGTAGTAGAGAATTAAAGCCAATCAGGGAAACCACTGGTTGGAGGGTCTGTATTGATTACAGAAAACTGAACTCCAAGACTAGGAAGGACCATTTCCCACTGCCCTTCATTGACCAAATTCTGGATAAGTTAGCAGGCAAACCTTACTATTACTTTTTGATAGATACTCTGGTTACAATCAGATCCCTGTGTATCCACAGGATCAGGAGAAAATAACTTTTACTTGTCCCTTTGGCACCTTTGCTTACCGAAGGATGTCTTTTGGACTGTATAATGCTCCTACTACTTTTCAGAGATGCATGTGTGCAATTTTTTCTGACATGTTAGACAAGTGTTTGGAGATTTTTATGGATGATTTTTCTATGTATGGTGATGATTTTGATCAGTGTTTGCATCATCTATCCCTTGTGGTTAAGAGATGTGAGGAAACTAACCTAGTGTTGTGCTAGGAAAAGTGCAATTTCATGGTTACCCATATATTTGTTCTTGGTCATGTGGTTTATAACAAAGGAATTGAGGTGGATATAGCAAAAATTGACCTGATCTCAAGTTTGCCTCCTCCAAAAATTGTCAAGCAAGTGAGATCTTTACTTAGGCAGCTAGTTTCTACAGAAGGCTCATCAGGTATTTTTCAAAACTTTCTAAACCTCTGTGCCACCTACTATGTCAGGATGTGCCTTTTGTATTCACTACTGAGTGTTTGACTGCCTTTGAGGTTCTAAAAAGTTGCTTGACTTCTTCCCCTATCATCCAAGCCCCAGATTACTCCCTTCCTTTTGAGTTAATGGGTGATACTTTGGATTTTGCAATTGGTGCAGTTTTGGGGCAGAGAGAAGATAAACTATCCAGTGTCGTTTATTATGCCAATAAGACATTGATTGCTGCTCAGTTGAACTACACCAGCACTGAGAAAGAGCTACTGGCAGTTGTCTTTGCCTTGGAAAAATTTAAACCTTATATTTTAGGGTCTAAACTTATTGTTTTCACTGACCACTCAGCCCTGAAGTACCTTTTGTGTAAAAAAGAGGCCAAGCCAAGGTTGATCAGATGGATCCTCCTACTGCAGGAGTTTGATCTTGAGATGAAGGACAAAAAGGGTGTGGAGAATGTAGTAGCAGACCACTTGTCTAGAATTTTAATGGCTGACTGTGCAGACATGCCTGTGAATTATTCTTTCCTGGCTGAGTAACTTTTTTCCATCACTGTGAGTGTGCCTTGGTTTGCAAACATTGTAAATTATCTTGCTGCTAGAAGGATTTCCCGACATTCGTCCAAGATGGACAAAAACCTATTTTTCTCTTAGATTAAATATTTTTTATGGGAGGATCCTTACCTTTACAAGAGTTGTGCAGATCAGGTGATGAGGAGATGTATTCCCAAAAGTGAGTTCCACATCACTCTTTCAATGTGCCATGAACAGGCTCATGGAGGTCACTTTTGTGGGAAGAAGACTGCTATAAAAGTACTCCAATGTGGATTTTATTGGCTATCCGTGTTCAAGGATGCAATGGAGCATTGCAAAGCCTGTGAGAGATGTCAAAAGATGGGGAGCATATCCAAGAGAGACTCAATGCCATTGCACCTCATCCTTGTGGTAGAATTGTTTGATATTTGAGGAATAGAGTTCATGGGTCCATTTCCTCCTTCCTATGGGTTTAATTTCATTCCTGTGGCTGTAGATTATGTGTCCAAATGGGTAAAAGCCACTGCCAGAAGAATCAATAACCAGACAGTTGTCCTCAAATTTTTGAAGGACAACATTTTCTCTAGATTTGACACCCCTAGAGCTATCATCGATGATGGGGGGAGTAATTTTTGCAACAGACACTTTGCAAACTTGCTTAAAAAGTACTCTGTTACACATAGAATAGCTACTCCATATCACCCATAAACCAGTGGACAAGTGGAGATTTCCAACAGAGAAATTAAGTATATTTTGGAGAAAATTATGAGGACTGATAGGAAGGACTGGTCCGTAAAGTTGCAGGATGTTATTTGGGCTTATAGTACTGCCTATAAGACCCCAATTGGGATGTCTCCCTTCGGATTGGTATATGGCAAAGCATGTCATTTGCCAGTAGAGTTAGAGCATAGGGCCTAGTGGGCCATCAAGGCATTCAATTTTGATCTAACTACTACTGGTATGCACAGGAAATTACAGCCGTCAGAATTAGAGGAATTGAGATTGGATGCTTATGCCAATGCAGGAATTTACAAGGTAAAAGCCAAAGCTTTCTGTAACAAACATCTTCTTAGGAAGGAGTTTGTTGAAGGTAATAAGGTATGGCTTTTTAATTCAAAACTGAAGTTTTTTTCAGGGAAGTTAAAATCTAGATGGGATGGACCTTACACTGTGCTGCATGTATCCCTATCTAGAGCTGTTGAGATCATGAACCCCAAGGATGGAAGGATCATGAAAGTAAATGGTTAAAGGCTAAAAATTTGTGTTGAAAATACAGTGGAGCCTACTGAAACCATTAACCTTGAAGAACCTCCCAATTTTTAGTGATTTTCAATACTGTGAACTTTGTAACATGTTGTCATTTACTGTGTTTTTACTATTTTTAATTCTATCTTTTACTTTGCATAATTCTATAGTTTTTGTTTAGATTTTCACTTTGAATAATGTCTGAGATGTGGTGGGTTCTGTATTGCTAGTATGGTTGAGAAATGAATTGGTGCAGAAGTGGATTTGTGATTTTTGTTGAATATGGACAATACACATGTGAGGGGTAAGCATTGATGTAGAACTGAGACCTGTCGTTAGGTTAAAAATCTTATTCGACAAGTTTTGAGCACCTGCCGAGAGGTTTGGGGAACCTCTCGAATCCAGTTTTCTGAAGAACTGATACCTATCGAGAGAATTAAGGAACCTCTCAAAACCTTCATTCTGGAGTTATTTATCCCTTCGAGGGGTTTCATTTATTCGATAGGTTGATGCTTGGAGATTTCAACCTGCCGAAGCCATATTTTTGGGTTTTAAAGCCCTTCGATAAGTTCATTTTGGGCATTTCCTACTTTGGCTCAGAGCCCTTTATTTTGTCAGCACGAAAACTGCTCTGCTCCTCCCTTTTCCAGCTCACCAGTTACCTTTCAATCTGCTCTTTCCTCTTGCCAGTTGAATCACCATTGAAAAGTTGATATTTTGCACCTAGTTGCTGCTGGTTTGGCACACTGTGCATCAATTGCGGAGAAACCCTAGTTTTTGGGTAAGTTCTTCCCCATAACAGTTCTTGTGAATTCGAATGTTGTGGTTCTTTATTTTTTAGGAAGATTCTTAGCTTAGTAAATTTCTTTGAAATAAAGAGGAGTTGTGTTGTGATTGTTGAGAGAAATTGGTTAAGGTTTTTTATTTTTAATGGCCAACCCTGACCAATTTGAAGATACCTTGACCAACTTACTCCAATCTCCTCCCAAATCCACTAGAAATTCTTGTAGAATAGCTTCCTCTCAGTCTCAAGTAGACCCACCTGCAAAAAGGAGGCTGAGTATGGCACCCAAGAAATCTCAAAAATCTAAAAAGGTTAAGACTAGTGAGAGTATGAGTGAAGAGGTACCTGTGCTACCAGAGCTTGTGCCTAAGTTTGACCCTCTCACAACTCCCAATGAGTTTATGGATGCTTTGAGTCTGTTACCTGAGACAACTTTTGTTATACCTTATTTCACTAAGGTAGAGGGAGGCAGTGACACTGTGTCCTACTTAGCTAAGGCATCTTTGGAACCCATCATGACCCCATTAGATGAGGTTGTTTATCCCAGGTTGGTGAAACTCTGGTATCAGAACATAAGAGTGAAAGAAACTGTTGGAGCAGATGATCTAGTTTTTGTGGTATTTTGATAATTGGGAAACAGTGGTGGATTTTAGGGATATAACACTAGTACTGGGGATTCCATTCCAGTATGATCTCTCTTATGGGTTAGGTCCTCCCATCAGTGCATCATTTAGAGATATCGCTCGTGACTTAACAAAAGGGATAGTGGGATCTGAAGAATCATTGATGAGAAGAGATTTATACCCCAATCTATTATTCATGGATCCTTTGCTAAGGAAAAATGTGTTTGTAAGTGGGCATCAACAAGAAAGAAGACACCCTATTGTGGATGCCTTCTATTTTTTCTCCAAGGGGCAACGTATCAATGTCCCTGGGCTGATCTTTTAGGGGATAGTTAATGTGCATGAAAAAATCAAGAAGAGACAGATTGTGCCAAGTTTACCATACAGTAGAATCCTTACTGCCTTATTGAAGAAAGGGAAGTATGCATGGAAGGTAGAAGAGCCAAGCGTTGAGTTGCCACCTGTGGTGTTTGGAAAGAAATTATGGACAACAAGTATGACTTTGATGGGGAAGAGAAAATAGGGGTCTGAAGGTACATTAGCTGCCATCCCTATTACAACTGTTACCTCAACTGTGACCACTGCAGTCACACCTTCATCATACCCTTCAACCACAGTTTCTACTGTGGTTACCTTTGCTGCCAGTTCAGTACCACCTACCATCATACCCTCATCCACTCCATCATCCTCCATAACCTTCATGCCTGCACCTATGCGTCTTAGTGCCACATCCACACCTTCAACAGTCACCACAACCACACCTGTGTCAGCTCCTCCTACTATTGTTCCAGTAACCTTATCCACACCTACCATCAAGCTCACTTATCAGAGGAAACCCCACCCTAATCCTACAACCTGTACACCTAGCCTATCAAATCCAAGCCCAGAACCTACAATCCCTGACCCACTTTCACCATTCACCGATATACCCTCTGAGATTGACCCAATTCTCCCTACTGACCTAGCTACCTCTTTTTCCCCTATCCATACACAGGACCTAGAGCTCTTTACCACTAAGGGGTACTCTACCTTAATTGACTCCATTGTGGAGGATATTGGGCATGAGTACACCCCCCTTCCTGATTCTCCATAGCCTGACCACTTCCAACATGCCACTACCTCACCCTTTATTCCTATTCCTCCCACCCAGCCTGTTACCCAATCCCTACCTAATTCATTTACCCAAATCCTTTCCTTCCTCACATCTATCCAATCTCAGCTTCATACTAACACTGTGAACCAATCTATCATACAAATCTACCTCCATTCCATTCAATCCGCTTTAATCCCATCTACTCCAACCACTCAACCCCTTATCCCTTCACCAATTCCTGTATCTTCACTCCAGCCTTCTACCTCAATGCAAACTGCAGCTGCTGCCACTCAGACAGACTGTGAACTTGAGGAGCTACTACCATTTGCTTTCACCTTCACTTCCACCCAAACAGATCCTCATATTGAAGACCTGACCATGGCCCCTAATCCCTCTACCTCTGCCTCCACCCAACCTGAGGTGGAGGAGCTGCCCCTTATTTTACCCCCCTCCACCTCTACCTTTACCCAAACAGATCATGAGGAGGAGTTACCCCTTTTCCAGTAATCCTACACCTCTGCTGCCACCTATTCAGCACTGATTTTTGCCACTTTCTACACCTTTAAATATAGATTTTGATAGGACTTAAAGTATTTAATATTTGCTTTTGATGATGTTCTGCAGCAAGGAGGAAATTGTGTCCTTAGTGCAGTTTTTGGTTAAAAAGTGCTAATAAGGAGAGCTTTGAATCAGTCCATTGCTGAGAATGAGAGCTCAATAGAATGGCTTCAATCCTAGACACATTGGAGGTGTTTGGAGGGTCACTTTCAGCACAGCAACTGTTTGGGTCATGCACGATTTGTTATCGCAGCAGTAGATCTGCTTTGATATGAGCTCCAAGCCTTGCAACCTCTCAATATCCAGCAGAACCTCTCAGCCAATGCTGAACCTAACAAGCAAAGCCAAGTAAACTCTTCAAATGAGGGAGTAAAGCTATAGGTTTATCAAGTGCGCAAGTCGAGTAGACCAACTTGCAGCTCCAGCCATCTAATCCTCATCAGCATGTAAACCTGTCAAATGGAGTAGTGCACCTTTCAGTCACTCTACCGTTCTAAAGCCTCAGCAACCTCACGACCTATGTTCCTCTTGAACCTATCGAATGGGTTGAGATTGAGTGCACCTAACATGTAGACCTCTGCTTTGATCTTGTCGACAAGTTAAAGCTGCAACCCTCCAAATCAATCCTCCCAAGCAACCTGTCGAGATGTACATCTCATCGGGGCGACGTGCAACTCCTTCATCCTCTCGACTGCACAATAGCAAACAACTGCTATTTCATTTTATCAAAGCATTTGCAGATCCACCCACGAGAGGCTGCTGAAATACCAAACTCTCAATCCTGTGAGCATTGTATACAAACTACTACACTTTTAAACCTGTCGAATAGCACACTTCAATGACCCCTTGAACCTGTCGACACCTGCACCTTTGAACGTGTCGATAGCTTCAGCTCCTCAATTGCACCAACCTCTCAAAATGGTATGATGCTGAACCTGTCGATAGGATCTTTAAAGCTTCAACATGTCGTGGGGCATAATGCAGCAGCTCCAAGTCCTCAAACCTGTCGAATGGTTCATGCATGTGCACCTTTAGCCAACTCCATGAAGGGAACTTCAATCCTATCGAGTGGACGAGATTCCAAAGGAACCTCACGAAACCCAATTGCAACAAATATCCATCCTGTCAAGTGGATACCCAGCAGCCCAAAACTGTCGACAATTTGCATGCACAGCTCCCAGCTGTAAGCCAATCCATAGCATCTGTTGACCACTTAAATATCCGAACCCGTCAAGATGCCCAACCTCCAGCCTTCTTCTAACCTGTCGATGTGCAGTCAAGATCCTATCCAACCCGCAGATTAGAACTCCAAAGCTTCCGAACCTGGCGACCATTGGAGGAGGTGCCCAACCTCTCAAGGTGCATTTAATCTCCCCAGCAACCTGACGAAACCTACAGCTTCAGCCCCCTTGAACCTGTCGATTACTTAAGCCTTGAAGTTGTCAACATCTCCAAACTGCAGCCCACCTAGCCATCACGACTTGCACTCCTTTGTTGTGGCTGAACACCCCAGCCAATTGCTCGAGCACTTCAGTAGACTCCTAAAACTTGTCGAGCAAATCTTCAACCACACCTTCAAGACCTCCCTTTGAAGCTCTCGACCATCAAACCGATCCTCCCAACGACCATTTGCAGCTGCAGAAATATATAAAATATATATATATATACACATACATACATGCTCTATCTGTTGCACACCCAACCGCCCATGCATCCTCTCGGGTTGCACCCTTCGGGTGTAATCACTTGAGGTGTGCAGTTACCAGCAGAACCCCAAGCTGCAGCTCAGCTTCAACCTCACGAGCTGTTTAATAGTGTTGAACTGAACCTATTGAATGGTTCATGCAGCTGAAAACCCATCCTGTCGAATGGTTCAAGGCATCCTATCAGCTTGTTCATACAACACACTCTCCAAACCTGTCGAAATGCATCTGGTTTCAGCTTTGGTCCTGTCGACACCTTCACTTCAGCAATGCATCCAACCTATGCCCAGTAGTTCACACCCGCAACCATCTTGCCGAATGGAGCTATTTTTCCATCAGCTGCAAAGTCTATTCTCTCGAGCTCGCATCGGATCTTCAGTCACCTTATCAAATGGGTGCACCAAATCTGCACCAACTCGGGCTCGATCAATTCAAATACGAGGGCTGTTTCGGTAATAGCTCCAGCAAGAGCATTTTGTGCAATTAATTGAGGTTGCAGTTGGAGTGTATTTTCAGGAAAAATATTGTTGGAAGGCAGGGGCATTTTGGGGCTGCGAGAATAATTATTTTGTGGTCAATCACTTGAGGTGTGCAACTAGAAAGAGTAATGGACAACAAGGGCAGCTTGGGTCCATTTTGCGGACAACAAGTATAAAGATGTGTAGCAGGTATTTTGTGGTTGACAAGGGCAGATTGGGAACTCCAATGCACAGGAAATTCTGCACATGGGTGTGAGCTAATTTTGGCGGGAATGCAAGTTAGCTTTAGCTGGGCACAAACAAAGCCAGATCCCTATCTCTTCTCTAATTGGTTGAAACTCTTAAATAGGGATTAAGCTTAAACTAAAATCCTCTCTTCTAATTGGCTGCAAATCAAGGTACATGGATCGATGCATATGTATAAATACCCCATCTATTCTGCTGTTTTTCTTTAGCAAGGACAATAGGAATAAAGGAATAGCCTGAGTTCTCCTTAGCTCATTTAGGTTTTATTTTTCCCTTTTCTCTTCCCCCTTCTCTCTCTAATCCAACCTGTTGGATTAGATCTAGATTGCAGCTCAGATCTGGTTTGTAATTGTAATTTTGGCATGAAGAAATGTGGATCGATGCACAGACTACAGATCTAGGAATAAGTTTATTGTAAGTTTTTTTGTTTGAAGTAATAAATTATTGTTTTTAAAGCTTAGTTAAATCTAAAGATCTTGTGGTCCCATTAGATTCTCGAACGGATTTGTGTAGAGGAGGTTTTTAATCAGCTCACCCACTTAACTAGTAGATCTCTTGATGACCATCTGATTTCCCTGGGTTTGTTATGCTTGTGGGTGTCTGTGCCTATGGCCTTGCATCCACAGCATCTGTAGTGATTATCTTGTTCTGATTGAAGCCATTGGAATGGACGAAATCTATTAGATGATCTGTGACAATTTAAGTGGATAGATCATAGCCATAAGATCAATCCAAACTAGGGATGGAGGAAATCTATTGGATTATCTGTGACCTTTGAAGTGGACAGATCATAGCCTTATGATGAATCTAAACCACCGGTCTAGATTAGATTCTTATACCTTGCATTTGTTCTTATAGCCAAATTAAGGATGGCTACATATCCTCAGATCTTGATCTGTTTTGCAATGAAAACCAGGCCCTAGCTGTCTATTTCTCCCCATTTTATATTTTATTTTACCATCCATCTCTTAGTTTAGTTTTATATTTCAGTTCTATAAATTAGATCTAGTGACACCAGAGAAGCTCTATTTTTTCTCATAATTGCCAGATCTGTAGCCAGATCTGGAAGTCTACTATACACCTATCTAGGTTTAGATCACTGCTCCCTGTGGAACATACTCTTACTTATTAAAATTTGCTACAAAAGGACCCTGTATCTTGCAGGTCTAGGATATTTTAGATGTGCTGAATCCATCCTTTGTTTTACTTTGCTTTTATCATTACACAATAATCAGCACACTGAAATCCCCCAACAAGTTTTTGGCGCCGCTGCCGGGGAGTTTTGATCTAGATAGCAGATCTGAGTTTTTCATTTTTGTAGATCTGATTTTTGTAGATATGAATTTTATTTTGTAGTTTTATTGTTGTTTTTGCTTTAAACCTACACTTTGCATTCCAAGTGCTTGATTAAAGTTCTGCTGCAGTTTTTGTATAGAAAACCTGTTTTACTACAACATAATTTCTGATTTTTCTGAGTTTTTATTTTCTGCCTTCTAGATGTTTGAGTAAATGTTGCTGTGGCCTTTTGCATTTTTACAGAATTGAGGTTGCAGTTTGAGTTTTTCTTTGTGTTTTTGTCAATATGCTTGAATAAAGTACTGCTACAATTGTTGAATTTTTGCAGATTTGGAGTAGCTGCCAAATAAGGAGTAAATGGATTGCAACAGGAGTAGATGTGCTTAAGTTTGCATCCCCTTCTCTTTTGTATTCATTTTCTAATTTTAGATTCTTTAAAACCAGCAGTTCTGCTGAGTTTTGAGTTTGTCTTAGTTTAAGTTTTTGCTATTGGCATGTTGATTTTTAGATAACAAAACCAAATATAAAAATAAAAGAAAATGTAAACACAAATAGAAAATTTTTGTTTCTTATTATTTTTCAGCAGTAGTAAATAAGGGCTCTTGTTGAGCCTGGGCTGATCCAAAACACATAAACAATAGAAAATCATAAAATCATAAAAAATAAATAAATAAATAAAAATTTCTCCCAATGGGCTGTTTTCCTTTGCCTTTATTCATTTTTCCCATCTGGACCTGTTGAGATCATGGTTTTTCATTTTGAGGAATCATGTAGGATAATGAGCAGTGGATCATATGTTGTTTCAAATGTTCAATGGAGCCACTGATTTTATTTTCCTTCGAGATTTCTTCACCATTAAATGGATCTCAGCTGTATGAATCCTGTTTTTAATGTGTGCTCCCATGCTTCATTATTTAGAAATTCTTTTTGATTCATACACATCATCAACATAGGGGTCAATTTTATGAATCTTGCTTTCCACTGTATTTTATTCCTGCTGATCATTTTTATAATCACTTAGATTAATAAGTATCTGATTGGCTTAGGCTTTTGGGGTTTTCTTTGAGCTTAGGGGATTTATGATTTGGTACTAGGAATTATTTTTTTAGGAATTTTAGTTTAAAATTCTATTTTTAGATTGCTGATTTTTCTTTCTTAAGTTAACGTGTCCTAGTTTCATTGACTTTTGCATTTTTCTGTGATTATAGTTAGTTTCTAACTTTGTTTCCTAGTTTTTTTTATCTACAACTCTATTTTTGTATCAACATTTTTCAATTTTTGTAGTTTTGTATTCAGTTCCTTGCTTTGTTTTTGTTATTTGCAATAGTTTCCTTTCATTTGCATAACAGTCCTTTTATTTTTTTGTCCATACATGCAGTTTTTAGATTTTCCTTTGTAGCAGTTCTAGCTCTATTTTACCAAGTTTTTTCTGTTTTATTAGTAATTTCCTGCATTTGTATAGCATTTTTTTCATTTTCCTGCTCATATATTCAGTTTTGTTTTTTTTATTTTCTGTTGCACATAGCTGCAATTTTTCTACTTAGTTTTTATTTCTTCTTTTACCCTGCTGCCCCTAGTTTCTCATTATGTAGAATTGAGGACAATGTTCATCTTAGGTTTGTGGGTATGGCAGGTGTGCTAATGAAATGAGTTAATGCTAGTGCAGCAATGCTAATTTTTTTTTTTTTTAAAATAAAGTGATTTTCCACTTGATTTTTGGAAAAAAGGGATATTAAAAACTTGTTAAAACTGAAATGAGCTATAGTTTTAACATTTTTCATGAGGCAAATGTCAAGAATTTTCAAAAATTGATGTTTAGTGAACCTGAAAGGAGAGAAAACTGTGATGATACACCCTAGAAATTTGATGGAAGGCCATACCCAGAGAGATTTAGGCCTGAAAAATTTTCTTTGAAGAGTGTCTTGGCAATTTTTTCTGCTCTAAAGACTGATGGGATCTAGTTTTGCCCACTAGAAGTTAGGCAAATTCAAGTTGAAACAGCTTGACAACATTCATGATATTGAAGACATGAAGTAAGGCCATTCCTTGGACAGTTTGAGCCTAAAATTTTCCCACCTTTGAATTGCCCTTGATACACACCATTTGAGCCTTTAAAATCCTAGCTTTTCTTTGATAAAAAATCAGAAAATTTGAACCCAAAACCCCTTGACCTGTTTTAGTTCACTTTCGATATGAGAAATCAAGAAAAAGGAGGAGAAGTGAGGTTAGAGGAACAAGGTTTATAATTTGGTTGAAAGAGAAGGAAGCACATTCGGTGGTATTGTAGCATTCCAGCCCATAAAAAGAAAAATGGAGAAAAATACAAAAAGCAAAACATACAAAAAGAAAAGGAAAATCAGAAAATCAAAGAAAAAGAATGAGAAAGAGAAGTCATTTTATTGAAAGATTGAAATGAGGATTAGAAACTGATCACTTCAAATCTGAAAAATTCAAGAAGTAAATGGAATTGTGCTGAAATGAAGAAGGTGTCATGACCACCTCCTTACCTTTACTGATTTCTCAATTTGAATAGTTTTTACCCCTTTATTCTTTTACAGATTTCACCCATAACCCACATTACAACCCAATAAAAAGACCTTACTGATCTGAAATTGATTGAGCTGTCATGTGGAGATGAGGATTTGTGTAATCTATGGTGAAAAAAACTAGAAAATTTTAAAAATTAGAGTAATGCCTATGCTCATACTTGCAATCCTATTTGAGAGTTGTAACTGCTCTTGAGCTGTGTGAAATGATGCACCCTTCTAGTTTTTTATGAGTGAACAGCCCTGGTAAGATTTGGGTATGAAATCAAAGATTTGGGGTATTATCATAGCAGAATTCTTAAATCAAAGGTGAGCTATGCCTTGACATGAACTGATTGATGATGAAGAAATTACAGCAAAATTTCATGTTTTGAACTGATGATTTTTATGCTGAAAATCCTCTAAAATTGAATGGAAATGGTGTGGAATTTATTTTATTTTACTTGAACTCTGTTTTAGCATGTTGCATGAGTATTAACTAATTTTATTGGAGAAGTTTGGGGGTACCTTCATTGGAAACCCTCAGGAGACTCCACTCCTCCACTAGGGATCACCTAGGGGTTTAAAAGGCTTGGTGCATGTGCAAAATGCACCCGTGTTCCCTACGAAAGTGGCATTTAATTTCTTAGGTTAGTGGTTTTAAATTTCACTTAAGTCGAGGACTAGTAAAGCTTAGGTTTGGGGGTGTGTTAAGCACTGATTTTTGCCACTTTCTACACCTTTAAACTTAGCGTTTTATAGGACTTAAAGTATTTAATAATTGCTTTTGATGTTGTTTTGCAGCAAGGAGGTTTTTCGATAAAAAAGCGCTAATAAGGAGAGCTTTGAATCAGTCCATTGCTGAGAATGAGAGCTGAATAGAATGGCTTCAATCCTAGGCAGATTGGAGGTGTTTGGAGGGTCACTTTCAGCACAGCAACAGTTTGGGTTATGCACCATTTACTATAGCAGCAGTAGATCTACTCTGATATGAGTTCCAAGCCTTGCAACCTCTCAATATGCAGTAGAACCTATCAGCCAATGCTGAACCTGACAAGCAAAGCCAAGTAAACTCTTCAAATGAGGGATTAAAGCTACAGGTTTATCAACTGTGCAATTCGAGTAGACCAACTTGCAGCTCCAGCCATCTAATCAGCATCAGCATGTAAACTTGTTAAATGGAGTAGTGCACCTTTCAGCCATTCTGTCGATCTAAAGCTTCAGCAACCTCACGACCTGTGTTCCTCTTGAACCAATCGAATGGGTTGAGATTGAGTGCACCTAACATGTCGACCTCTGCTTTGATCTTGTCGACAAGTTAAAGCTGCAACCCTCCAAATCCATCCTCCCAAGCAACCTATCGAGATGTACATCTCATCTGGGCGACATGCAACTCCTTCATCCTCTCAACTGCACACAAGCAAACAACTGCTATTTCATTCTATCGAAGAATTTGCAGCTCCACCCATGAGAGGCTGCTGAAATACCAAACTCTTAATCCTGTCGGCATTGTATACAAACTACTACACTTTTAAACCTGTCGAACAGCACACTTCAATGACCCCTTGAACCTGTCGATAGCTTCAGCTCCTCAATTGCACCAACCTCTCGAAATGGTATGATGTTGAACCTGTCGATAGGTTCTTCAAAGCTTCAACATGTCGACAGCATAAAGTAGCAGCTCCAAGCCCTCAATCCTATCGAATGGTTCATGCATGTGAACCTTCAGCCAACTCCACGAAGGGAACTTCAATCCTATCGAGTGGATGAGCTTCCAAAGGAACCTCATGAAACCCAATTACAGCAAATATCCATCCTGTCGAGTGGATACCCAGCAGCCCAAAACTGTCAACAATTTGCATGCACAGCTCCAGCTGCAAGCCAGTCCATAGCACCTGTTGAGCACCTAAATATCTGAACCTGTTCAGATGCCCAACTTCCAGCCTTCTTCTAACCTGTCGATGTGCAGTCAAGATCCTATCCAACTGGCCGATCAGAACTCCAAAGCTTTCGAACCTGGCGACCATTGGAGGAGGTGCCCAACCTCTCAAGGTGGATTTAATCTCCCCAGCAACTTGTCGAAACCTACAGCTTCAGCCCCCATGAACCTGTTGATTACTTAAGCCTTGAAGCTGTCAACAGCTCCAAACTGCAGCCCACCGAGCCATCACGACTTGCACTCCTTTGTTGTGGCTGAACACCCCAGCCAATTGCTCGAGCACTTCAGCAAACTCCTAAAACTTGTCGAGCAGTTCTTCAGCCACACCTTCAAGACCTCCCTTTGAAGCTCTCGACCATCAAACCCATCCTTCGAGCGACGATTTGCAGCTGCAGAAATATATATATATATATATATATATATATATATATATATATATATATATATATATATCGAATGGTTCATGCAGCTCTATCTGTTGCACACCCAACCGCCCATGCATCCTCTCGGGTTGCACCCTTCGGGTGCAATCACTTGAGGTGTGCAGTCACCAGCAAAACCCCAAGCTGCAGCTCAGCTTCAACCTCACGAGATGTTTAATAGTGTTGAACTGAACCTATCGAATGGTTCATGCAACTGAAAACCCATCCTGTCGAATGGTTCAAGGCATCCTATCGACTTGCTCATACAACACACTCTCCAAACCTATCGAAATGCATCTGGTGTGTGCTTTGGTCCTGTCGACACCTTCACTTTAGCAAAGCATCCAACCTATGCACAGTAGTTCACAGCCGCAGGCATCTTGCCGAATGGAGCTGTTTTCCCATTAGTTGCATAGTCTATTCTCTCGAGCTCGCATCGGATCTTCAGTCACCTTATCAAATGGGTGCACTAAATCTGCCCCAACTCGGGATCGATCAATTCAAATACGAGGGCTGTTTCGGTAATAGCTCTAGCAAGAGCATTTTGTGCAATTAAGGTTGCAATTAGAGTGTATTTTCAGGAAAAATATTGTTGGAAGGCAGGGGCATTTTGGAGCAGCAAGAATAAATATTTTGTGGGCAAGCACTTGAGGTGTGCAACTGGAAAGAGTAATGGAAGCAGGGGCAGCTTGGGTCCATTTTGAGGAAAACAAGTATAAAGATGAGTAGCAGGTATTTTGTGGTTGACAAGGGCAGATTGGGAACTCCAATGCACAGGAAATTCTGCACATGGGTGTGAGCTAATTTTTGGCGGGAATGCAAGATAGCTTCAGCTGGGCACAAACAAAACCAGATCTCTATCTCTTCTCTGATTGGTTGAAACTCTTAAATAGGGATTAA
Source organism: Chloranthus sessilifolius (assembly GCA_021018995.1). Classification (NCBI taxonomy): domain Eukaryota; kingdom Viridiplantae; phylum Streptophyta; class Magnoliopsida; order Chloranthales; family Chloranthaceae; genus Chloranthus; species Chloranthus sessilifolius. Next base: position 96,933,229 of record CM037597.1, on the reverse strand, counting down.
GTTGAAACTAAAATCCTCTCTTCTGATTGGCTGCAACTCCAGGAACATGGATCGATGCATATGTATAAATACCCATCTATTCGGTTGTTTTTCTTCAGCAAGGAAAGTAGGAACAAAGGAATATCCTAAGTTCTTCTTAGCTCATTTAAGTTTAGTTTTAGGTTTTATTTTTTCCTTATCTCTTCCCCCTTCTCTCTCTAATCCAGCCTGTTGGATTAAATCTAGATAGTAGCTCAGATCTGATTTGTAATTGTAATTTCGACATGAAGAAATGTGGATCGATGCGCAGACTACAGATCTGGGAACAAGCTTATTGTAAGTTGTTTTGTTTGAAGCAGTAAATTGTTGATTTGAAAACTTAGTTAAATCTAAAGATATTGTGGTCTCATTAGATTCTTGATCGGATTTGTGTAGAGGAGTTTGATGACCATCAAATTTCCCTGGGTTTGATATGCCTGTGGGTGTCTGTACCTGTGGCCTTGGATCCACAGCATCTGTAGTGATTATCTTATTCTGATCGAAGCCATTGGAATGGAGGAAATCTATTGGATGATTTGTGACCATTTAAGTGGACAGATCATAGCCATAAGATCAATCCAAACCAGGGATGGAGGAAATCTATTGGATGATCAGTGACCATTAAAGTGGATAGATCATAGCCTTAAGATGAATTCAAACCCCCGATCTAGATCAGATTCTTATACCTTGCATTTATGCTTGTTGCCAAATGAAGGATGGCTGCATATCCTCAGATCTTGATCTGTTTTGCAATGAAAATCAGGCCCTAACTGTCTATTTCTTCCCGTTTTATATTTTATTTTACCATCCATCTTCCTCCATCTCTTAGTTTAGTTTTATATTTCAGTTCTATAAATTAGATCTAGTGACACATGAAAAGCTCTCTTTCTTCTTAGAATTGTCAGATCTGTAGCCAGATCTGCAGGTCTACTATACACCTATCTAGGTTTAAATCACTACTCCCTGTGGGACAAACTCTTACTTATTAAAACTTGCTACAAATGGACCCTGTATCATGCAGGTCTAGGTTATTTTAGATGTGCTGAATCCATCCTCTGTTTTATTTTGATTTTATTTTACTTCTATCATTTCACAATAATCAGCACATTGAAATCCCCCAACACCACCCAAACAACATGTCCTGATGAAGAAATACCTTTGACATCATTAACCTTAACCTCTACCCACACCCAGACTGACCCTAGTGAGGAGGAGCTGGCACCTACTCTCCCCCTATTCCATCACCCTCATCCACTCCATACCATATTTTTTATGACTCTTTTACGAGGGTTATTGTTCCTTCCTCTTCCTATCCCATTTTTCAACCTCAAACGAGCCATGGTTGAAAACCCCTACATTAGGAGAAATGTCATAAGAGGGATGGCTAATTCAAGCAGCCATTCCTAGCTGAGATTGGCCAGCTGTAGCTGGATCACAGAGTTGAAAGGAGGAAGCTAGAGCAGGTAGTGATGCAGTCTATGAAGTTATACAAACTGCGTAAGGAGTAATCAGAGGAGTTGGAAGACAAGCCCAAAAATGCTACAACAGCCATCTGATTAATTGAACAGAGAGCTGACATGTATGCCAAATTGGTAGATTCACTTTAGCAAACCTTGCCCTTTATGGGAGCCAAAGAAATGGATAACTTATCAGCAACTCCTGACATTCAAATTAATGAGCCCAACCATGAGCCAAAAGGTAGCACCAAGAAAAGAATATTAGCTTCAAGATCAAAGTCCAGTGCTGCCAGTAAAGAAAGTGTGTAAAAAGAGAGGGCACATGCAGAGACGTCCCCTTTTGAACTAAGTTCAGATTCAGATGAACCTTAGGCTGTAGTTTAGGAAAATTTTTATAGTTTCCTTTTAGTGTTTTTCTCATATCTGTAAATTTTCTTTTTATTTCTTCCTTTGTATACAGTTCTTATTAATGCAATTTTCTTTTGGTGTGCCAATTTGCAAATCTCTGTATTTTTTTCTAATAATTTTCTTTCTGTCCAGTCTTTATTACCCTATTGTTCCTACATGTTATATCTCTGAAATAGTGAGGACACTCTCCCTCATAGGTTTGGGGGTATGGCAGGGTAAACTTATGAGATGGTTAATCTAAGTTCATTAGTGTTAGTAGGATTAAAACAAATATAACAAACTTTTAACTTAGCAATTTTTAAAAAAGGAGATTTAAAATATATAGTAGACTGTTTACTGCTAGGATCTTTTAAATTCAACACTTCCATGAAGTAGGTCATCAAGAAACTTTTGTCATAATCAATTTATAGTGAATCAGGAAGGAGAGAAAAGGGGAAGAACATGCCTTATGAGTTCAAAGGAAGACCATACCCAGTGAGATATGGGCTTATCAAAAAAATTTATTTTGAAGGGTGTTGTTTGCAATCTTTGTGCTCTAAGAATTGGCTGACTAAATTTTTTTTTACTAGAAGTTGTGCACTCCAAGTTAAAACAGCTTGAGAGAACTCATGACACTAAAGACATGATGTAAGGCCTTCATTTGAACAGTTTGAGCTTAAAAATCCCTACCTTTGGAACTACCCTTGATGCACACCATTTGGGCCTTAAAAATCTTGTTTTCTTTAATAAAAAACTAGAATACTTGAACCTGAACCCCATTAGCTTAATTCAGCCTGACCCTCACTTTGAGATTTCAGAAGGTAAAGGAGAAGATGCTGAAGAGAGAAGAGCTGAGTTTATAGTTTGGTGAATGAAAGAGAGAATATATTTGAAAACAGTTGTGTGTCAGTTGTAGAGTTGTGGCATTCCGACTTATAAAAAAAAAGCATATAAAAAGAAAAAAAATAGAAAATCAAATAAAAAAGAGAGAGAGAAGTCAAGAAAATACTTCATTGGAGAAGTTGAAAAGAAGATAAAGTTGTGCTGAAATGAAGAAGGTGAAATCATGAATCGTCTCCTCCCGTTGCTGATTTCTCGATTTTGAATCCCTTTTTACCCTTTTATTCTTTATAAACCTCACCCATAAGCCACATTACAACCCAATAAAAGACCTCACTGATCTGAAGTTGATTGAGCTATCATGTGGAGATGAGGAGCTATCTAATCTATGGTGGAATTACTTGAGGATGTCAAGGAATTAGAGGAAATGCCTATGCTCATGCTTGCAGACCCATTTGGGTTCTGTAACTGCTCTTGAGCTTGTGTGAACTGAAACACCCTTCAAATCCATTTGTAAGAGGAAACCCTGGTGAGCATTGGGTCTGAGATTGAACTTATTAGGGCACTGTTTGAACTTGATTCTCAAATTAGTGGTAAACTCCATACTGATTTGCACATACTATCCTCTTGATGATTTTAGATTGGTTGTAATGAGTATGCATAAGGATTTAGGTATTAAACTGTTTACATTTGTTGTTTTAAAACTTCTGAATTTGAGAAAGCAAAGTGTCGTATGAAGCTGAGTTTGTTGAAATCTAACTTATCACTATTTTCACTTGATTTAACTATGTTCATAAGGAAGTTTGTGGGTAACTTCACTGAAAACGCTCAGGAGACTTCACTCCTCCACTAGGGATCACCTAGGGGTTTAAAAGGCTTGATGCATATGTTAAATGCATCTGTGCTCCCTACAAAAGATGCATTCTCTATTTTGAATAATTGTTTTTAATTTAACCATTGCTTGAGGACTAGCAAAGATTATGTTTAGGGGTGTGTTAATCAGTGAAAAATACTATTTTTCACCTCCTAAACTGACCTTTGATAAACCTTGGGGCTAATTAATAATGTGTTTTGAGTGTTATTTTGTAGTTAGCAAAAATGTACACCACAGTGCATAAGACTATGCAGCCAAGGTCAATAAGAGAGAGGTCTAAGTCAACTTTGGACTGATGTAGACACTAAGGCATAATAGAGAGCTATGGAAGGCCCGACATATGCGTGAAGTTCGAGAAAAGTAGGTTTGACGGTCTAGATAAACTAGTTGCGGTTGAAAATTTGTAAAATGAACACATCGAATGGTTAGCTGGGTACATCGAGTTGTGCTTTGCTGAAATTCTCAATCTGTCGAGCAGTTCCCTGAACCTGTCGACTTCCACACTTCAATGTGTCGAGCAGTTGTGTGAACTACCCGAGATTAAAAGTCTTAAACTTTCAACCGGTATAGAGGTTTATGCGTAAAGAAGGGATCCTGTCGAGAAGATGTTAGAACCTGTAGAAATGTAATTCTGAAGCTATTAACCTGTCGACTACAAACCTAAAGCCTTGGTGATTCTCGAGCAGTTGAGTGAACCTGTCAAGAGATTTGCGGAAGCAAATGAAGAAGTCAAGAAGTCCAAATTAACCTATCGAATTGATTACATTTGCAGCTGAAACCTCTCAAATGGTGTTCTGGACCTCTCGAGATGCGAATTCTAAAACTCTTATCTGTCGACTGAGAGTGCTAAAGCTTCAATGATTCAGTGCACATGTCCAGTGGCTGTCTGACAGCCTGGGAGGATATTTTTTGAATGAAAATGACACAAACGAGAATTGCCTAACTGCCTCACGTGTGCTCAACTGGTTCTTAAAAGATTTTAGGAATTCTTGGAGGAAATGCAGCGACCTCATCAAGCCTGATAACAAAATTGATTCCTCTCTTCTCTGATTGGTCAAAATAGATCTGAGGCACTTGAGAATTTGTATAAATAGGGGGGAATAAAATAGAGAAGGGGCAATCCAGAGTTTCAGGAAATTTTGAATTGCTTTTTCGCCTTTCTATTCTTCTTCTTCCTCCTTTATTCTCTCCTAAGCCTAGCCATGCTTGGCTAAATCTTTGTAGCAGCTAGGGTTAGCTAATCTGTAATGTGATTTGTGGGCGCATTGTATGAAGGGTGGAAATTTACAAAGACTGTAAATCTGAGAGTCAATTTATTGTATGTTCTTGCGAATCAATGAATGACGGGTTCTAATGCTCATTTAATTTGTAGATCTATTGGTTTTCAATCGATTTTTACATGTTTTATGCACCTATGGATGCCTGAGCTTGTGGCCTTGCATCCATAGTATTTGCAGTGGTTTTATTGTTCTATTCCTTTCCTTCCTAACTGGATTATATCCATGGGATACTTTGTGACCATTCAAGTCGACAAAGTATAGCCCTAGGACTAGTCCATATCTAAATGAGGATTTGGATCCTTCTACCTTGCATTTGTGCCTGTAGCCAAATGAAGGATTGTTGTATGTCCATCTTTTACTCTGTTGCATTGCAAGTCATGTTCACAGTGAAACTATCCTCTAGTTGTTCATTATGCATATTTGAATTTTATTTTTACTAAAACATGTGCCTTTTTTCACAATTCTCATTTTCTGTCATCTCTGGTTTGGTTTGAAATCTGTTTATAATTAGATTTAATTTCATGCTGATTCGTAGCTTTAAAGTGACCATTGAACTCTTTCCCTCTTCCTATTTTTTTCCTTAATTCTAGGTTAGAATAGGATTATGTGTCTAGATCTGGAGATTTACAAAATTTAGATCACATTTCCCTGTGGACTAATCTGTACTTACTTTAAAACTACTTACAACAACCCTTATTCTTGTAGGCTGTGTTTTTGTGCTGAAATCTATTCCATTTTTATTTTCTTTTCTGTTGTATTTTCCCACCATTTTTACAATAAAAATCTGTCAAACACAGATAAACCAACAAATATACACAAGGCCAATTGTTGGAAAAATTTGCCTTACATATATAAAATATATGCAAGGCCCAATTCTGGGTATTAACACAACAGGCTTCAAAAATTTGGCTTGGGGCTGGTTCACTAAGGGTTCATGGGGTTCAGTTATGGGTTCTATGGATCTGGTTAGGCCTTTTAAGGGTTCGAGAAGGGTTTTAAGGCTTTGGGTTTAAGCTCTAAGGGTTCAGGGGATGCTTTCAGAAGCTCAAAAGTACACCTTTCTCGAAGTACGTCTTTTCTATTTTTTTATTCTTTGTTCTTTTTTTCAGACATCCACTTTTTAAGATTTTGCTTTTCTGATTTTTTATTTTGAATTTTGATAACTCTTTCTTTTTTGGTATACACACTTTTTCTTTCTTCTTTTTCTAGGGAGGGGTTTATGAAAGAAAACTAATGGATCAACGGGTGTAGCAAAGGGTACGAGCATTCAAGGACGCTTTTTGCTACTGGGCTTTGAAATGATGGCCTCTTTTATGCGGTCCTTAAGCAGTCACATATCGATATTATTAATACTTACCTTATCACAGGAGACTAGGAGTAGAATCGTCGCACGTATCTAGTGTTGATGGGCTTGGAAATATGTTCTTCATCCATTGTGACGAGGTGGAGCGCGTATTCAGGGAGTACTTCTTTAATGATGTAGGGTCCTTCCTAGGTGGGCTTGAATTTTCCTCATAGATCAGTGTGAAGAGAGGGGAAGATCTTCTTGAGTACCGTGTCACCCACCTTTAAATCTCAAAAGCGACCACGCTTGTTGTAAGCACATGCGATCCTTCCTTGATAGACCTGGGTGTGACATAAAGCTTGAAGCCTCTTTTCATCGATCAGGCTCAATTGCTCAAAACATGATCTCTCTCTCTCTCTGGTTTCGATAGGTCGGACTCAATGGGGATACAAAGTGAGGGTTCTTTGACCTCAACTAGTAGCACAACTATGGTTCCATACACAAGGGAGAACGGTGTTGCCCCTGTAGTGCTACGGATCAAAACTCAGTAAGCCCATAGTGTGAAAGGTAACTTTTTACTCCAATCTCGATAAGTGACGACAATCTTCTCAAGGATGTAGATGACTGTCTTGTTGGCAGCTTCTACAGCCCTGTTGGTTTGTGGCTGATATGGTGATGAGCTTTGATATTTGATCTTGTACTGCTCGTATAAGGCTCCAATGTGCTTGTTCGTAAAGTTGGTGCCATTATCTGTGATCATGTCCTTGGGCATGTTGAACCAACAAATGATGTTGTTCTTCATAAACTTCTCGACATGACCGACCTTAATGTTTGTGTAGGATGATGCCTCTACCCATTTGGTGAAGTACTCAATGGCGATGAGGATAAACTGATGCCCATTAGAAGCTTTTGAATTGACTTTTTCGACTACATTGAGGCCCCATGTGGCAAATGGCCAAGGAGTGTTCATGTTGTGTAGATCTAAGGCTGGAGCATGTATCAGACTAGAGTGTTCTTAGCATTTGTAGCACTTTTGAACATGCTTGTAATAGTCGGTTTCCTTGGTGGTCCAGAAATACCCCTGCCATAGTATCTTCTTGGTGAGCATGTGCCCATTGATGTGGGCTCACATACTCCTTCATGGATCTCTTTCATGATGTTGGCTATCTCGCTTTTAGTTAGGCATCTGAGTAGGATATTATTATATAATCGCTTGTAAAGACACTCGCCACAAATGGCATAATTCAAAACCAGGCGTTGGATTGTCCGCCTATCTGTTTTGGATGGTCCTTTAGGGAAAGCTCATGTTTTAAGAAAATTCTTGATATCTGAGAACCATGGAGGCTCATCATCTTTCTTTATCGATCCTTTGATCTGGAGGCACAAGGCATGCTCATTTCTTTGTTCGATCATGATTGGCTTCATTTCAATGCCATATGAAATTTTGACCATTGATGCCAACGTTGCTAATGCATCGACAAAGTGATTTCTTGCTTGCGGGATAAAGGAGAAGTTAACATCGTCGAAGTACGCAATTAGATCTTCAAGGTGCTCATGGTATGGGATTAACTTCACATCCTTTATTTTCCAATCTCCGTTGCTTTGGCATATCAGTTGTGAGTCACCAAACACCCTGAGATGAGTTACATTTAGGTCGAGAGCTGCTTGTAGGCCAGCTGCGCAAGCTTCGTACTCTACCATATTGTTGGTGTAAGGGAAATTGAGCTAGATGGAGACTAGTATGAGAGACCCTTTTGACTAGATTAGAATAGCGCCTACTCCTTGACCATCGCTATTTGATGCCCCGTCTAAGTGCATTACCCAGGATTCCTCCACCTCCTCAGTGTCATCCTTTATCATGAACAAATGTCTTCATCAGGAAATTCAGTTCTCAGAGGCTCGTAATCAGGTAAGGGATTCTTGACAAGATGATCAACGAGTTCTTGCCCCTTTATCGACTTTTGTGTGACATACGTGATGTCAAATTTAGATCGAAGAAGTTGCCTGCATGCGATCTGCCTAGTAAGAGCCAACTTTTAGAATAAGTATTTCAAAGGATCCATTCATGCCAGGAGGAGAACTGTTAATCATTGAATTATGCCACTTTCCACCTCCGAACCTATCCCTTAATAGACCTTAGAGTTGTTTAATAATTAATTTTTTATTATGATTTTGTAGTTAGCAATAATCTGCAGAATGGTGCAGCAATCCATGTAACAAGTGCCAAGAAGAGAGGAAGTAGAGTCAAGCATGGGAGCTGATGGAAATACAGAGATTGAACCATGGTGGTCCCCACCATATGGGCTGTTCGGCATGCCTTGAGCCCCTAGAAGTCCTGCAATGAGACAAGTGGGACCCATGGCTAAAGGAGTGTTGTAGCAGAATCGACAAAGGAATGTTGAAGCATAAATCTCTGCTTGAGCAGTCTCGAGCAGATTTGAAACCCTCAGATCTAGCCTCTCGAGCTATTTTGAGCAGACCACACCTCCAGATCTTCTTCTCAAGCAGTTCAAACCTCTGCTCAAGCTAACCTCTCGAGCAGTTCAAAGAATGCAACATTCCAACCTATCGAGCAGTCAAGAGCCTTCAAGACTAGCCTGTCAAGTACCCATCGAGCAGCTCTTTGCCTTCAGAAGTCATCCACTCGAGAAGTCTTCAGACAGAAGCCTATCCTCTCCAGTCCTCTCAAGAAACCTTCAAAACTGTCCTTTAGACTATCCGTCAGGAGCCATCCACTTGAGCAGCTTCTGAGCAGACCAAAACTTCAGCACTCCAACCTATCAAGCAGCCTTTAGAAGTATGCCATCCTCTCGAAGCTCGGAACCTAGCAAATATTAATGGACATAAGGGGCATATTTGGAACTTCCACAACACATGGGACACTTTTCTGAGTGTGTTGTGCTTTCCGTAATAGAATGGGGGCAATACTTGGTTATAATTGAGCCACGTCAGCAGATCCTAACTATTTTGATTCTCCTCCCCTTTGATTGGCCAGAGCAAAAAGTAACTTTTTGGATTGTATAAATACCATGTAAAGAATGCAAAAAAGGGGGGGTATCACACTAGACAACACACGACAGTTTAGGTCATATTTTTAGGGTTTAGGTCATCTTCCTTTTCTGTCCTTCTTCTCTCCTTAGCTCAGCATGTCTGGCAAAATTTTTGTAGCAGTTAGGGCTAGTTTTATTGTGCACTGCTTTGTAATGACATTGTGAAGAGCTTAGAGTCTTGCAAAGACTGTAGACTTGAGAGTTGTGTCATTCTAAGTTTCTCTTTGGCAATGAATAGCTAGTTTTAATATTTCATTTGATCTATAATATCTTGTGATTTTCATTAGATGCTTATGGATTTTACGCACCTATGGATGCATCAGCTTGTAGCCTTGCAAGCATAGTGTCTGCAGTGATTTTATTATTTAAGCTTTAACCTCCATGACTGGATTATATCCATGGGATAGCATGTGACCATTTGAGTGGATAGGCTATAGCCCTAAGACTACTCCATATCTCAGGGTTGAGTTAGATTCTTCTTCCTTGCATGATTGCTGCAGATCCAACTCTTGCTCTATTTTATGTTGCTGTTTGAAGTAAAAATTAGTCCCTAACTACCTACTTCTCTATTTTCTATTTATTTTACCAAACCAATTTCATTCTTCTTTAACCCCTTTCTCTTATTTCAGATTTTTTCATTTATTTATGTTTCAGTTAGTGACAACCCCAAAAACACCTCTCTTTACCTTATTTTATTAGATTAAGATAGATTAGGTTTAGAGTTGCCAGATATATAGAACATCTTGAGATTTACTACCTTTAGATCCATAACTCCCTATGGGACATCCCTTACTTCATTTAAAACTTGTTGCAACAACCCTATATCTTGCAGGTGGTGTTTGTGTTCTAATTTCATCTTTAGCCCTCTTGTTTTGTTTTCGTCATTCTTTATTCCTGTCATATTTTGACCATTTTTATAATAAAGAACAACAACACAAATGGAACCAACAAAGTTTTGGCACTGCTGCCGAGGAGTTTATGATCTAAGTAGTAGATCGGAGTTTTTCTTTGTATTGTGATTTAGATCTATTTGTTGCCTTTGTAGTGTCTGAATAAATAACTACTGTAGTTGTTGTCGCTCCAAGTGTGCCATAATTGTGTGCATTATGAATCAAAAATTAAAGAATTAAAGAATGCTAGGTTATATGGATGTTAACTTATGAAAGGGATATCAGCACATTGGGGCTAACACTGGCCTGCAAGATCAGGGCCAATTGTAGCAAGTTTTAAATGTAAGTGAGTAAAAGATCGTCCCCAGGGAATTGATTTAAAATTTAAGATAAACCTCCAGATCTGAGCTACCAGATCTGGCCTCTGATCCTATCTACAAAGCACATAAGATGGGAGGTTGAATTTGTCACGTTTAACTATAAGCAAATAAAGAAAAGAACTAACTACATGATCCAGATCCGAGTTGGGGAGATGTTTAAAATAAGACAAATGCAGAAATAATAGCTTCATGTACTTTAGCCTCTGAATTTTAATGGAGAATCAGTAGTTCAACAGAGCAGATTCAATCTTCATCCTGCTACCCAGATGTAAGAGAAATAAATCGAATTAAGGAATAGGTTTAGACTTATGGTGTGATCATCCCACTTAAATGGTCACAGATCCGGCTACTAGTCGTGGCCTATTCTTTAGTTCGAACATGAACATCATCAGTAATCTTTGCTAGAATTAGGTTACCAACGCTAATTCGCACAGGGGTGATGAATTAAGGGAAGTTGCATGCGGATGAGTGAATCTAAAGAAGTCTAATGCACTAAGGTGAACATTCAGAACCCTCGACATGACTCCAATGGAGAAGACACAAATTACAGCAACCTTTTAAAATCCAAAATTACAATTACAGAGCGAGGCTTCTTAGAGAGCCCTCGGACTTGGACCGAGCTTCTCGAGAGCCCTCGGACTTCTGATCTTGAATGAACTTGGAAGTACAAATCACTCACAATGGCTCTCAAAGGTAAACTACAAGAAGGGATTACAGGGGGTTCAGATAAGCTATCTGACCGGAATGAGGGAAACAGAGATGAAAACTCTAAAATCTGGATACCCAATTTGGGCGAATGGCTTCTCTATTTATACTTTTTCCTCCATCCTGCGCATGGCTGGATTGACCAATCAGGAATGCTTTAGATCTGGATTGCCGAATGAGGGTTGAGCACGGGGATCGGATCTGTTTTTGGCCAATGGAAATGCTCGATCCGGTTCGCCAATCGGTGCCGAAGCATCAATTACATTATGGGTTTGAAATCCTGTTTGAGCTTCTGGAAGTTCCCAGTAATTTAACTTTGGGCGCTCACATGGGTTGGAATATGCCTTCGGATCTTGATTGGAACCTTCCGGAATGTTCCTGGTCTTTTGATTGCATTAGGCGCGTGCAAAGTTTCTGAAATACCCTTGGACGGTTTGTAAATCCCAGAATGCCATTTCGCGAGTTCAGGGCCTTTTAAAAGTTCAATGACTTACGAAGCTCTGTTAGCAAAGTTCAATCTTCTTTTCGAGGAGTGTTTTCTTCTTTTAAAGTGTTTTCTTCTTTTAAAAGTTCAAGGTTCTTTGCTTGAATAGTAGAAGTTCTTCTTGAATTGAACTCTAAACTCCCATTCTTCTTTGCGAATAGTAGAAGTTCTTTGCGAATTGAACTCTAGGCTCCCATTCTTCTTTGCGAATAGTAGAAGTTCTTTTGAATTGAACTCTCTCTTGCTTGGTCTTTATGCTCTTTTAGACCCTCTTCTTTGAGGTCATTTCTTCACTCCTTTAAACTTGACATGAGTGTCACTTTTTGATCTTTTTGGGATGCTTTTGATTTGGACTGTCGATTGATTGTTGTAAAAATGCACACTAAAGCACTTATTTAGTCTTCTCAAGGGTCTTTCAAGGCTCATGTTTAGGGGTGAAAATGGTATTTTCACTACTTAACACCCCAAACCTAAGCTTTGCTAGTCCACGAGCAAAGAAGCGTAAAAGCAAAATAAAGAGCCACTTTTGTAGGAAGCACAGTGCATTTAGCATATGCAACAAGCCTTTTAAACCCCTAGGTGATCCCTAGAGGAGGAGTGAAGTCTCTGAGGGTTTTGGTGAAGGTACCCACAAACTTCTCCATGGGACAGTTGGCATTAGTGCTGTCATCCCATGAGCAATCAAAGATCAAAATTAGTTACTCTTGAATCAATGTTTAAACAGAAATTTAGGTTTATTGTTTGCAAGGGATTTCAACATTTATAAACCTTATGAATGTTTCACTCTTTCCAATCTGTGAGCAGCCATAGAAATCATGAAAATGTGTCGTGTAGTTCATCATTTGAATAAAAATTAGGTTATAAGTCATACTTAATGTGCTCAAGTTCCAACCCAAACACTTATGGTGTACTCTCATCAAGATTTTGTTGAAGGGTTCATTTTCACTCAAGCTCAAGAGCGATTACATCTCCCAAATGGATTTGTAAGCATGAGCATAGGCATGATTCTCGGTGATGGCATCCTTGACATCTCCTCACCATAGATTGGGAAACCGCTTATCTCCACATGACAGTTCACTCAACTTTGGATCACAAGGGACTTTTAAATTTGGGTTTGTTGTATGGCTCGTGGAGTGAGGTTTCGAGGATAGGAAGGTTGAGCAGTGTTTGGATTTTGAGAAGTCGAGAATTGAAGGAGGTGGTTCATGACTCCACCTTCTTGAGTTTAGCTTCTTTTGAGATTCTCGTGTTCAAAGTACTCAGTTCTTCTTCCTTTGATCTTGAATTTTCAACATAAAGTTCCCTTTTGCCTTTTTTTCGCTTGCTTCTTTTTCACATTGTTTTTCTTTTACTTTCTCGGTCACCATCGCCCATTTTTGAGGTATTTCTTCTTCATTTATTTTGATATTTGCCGAAATGTTCCATCTTTACTTCTTTCTCCTTTAACTCCTGAATACTCAAGGTGAGGGAAGGCTGAATTGGTTCCATTGGTTCAGGTGCAAGAAAAATGGGTGTTTTGATGAAGCATTGTAGGATTTATAGCTCAATTGGGGTACAAACAAGGGCAGATCTTTCTTGGTTGGTTACATTAAGCTCAAGTTTGTCCAAAGAAGGCCTTGATCTTTTCCTCGTTTCATGAATCTTTGTTGCTTGTTTTGATTTGGAGTTTCCTAATTTCTAGTGGATCTAATGCCTCAGCCAGTCCTTTGAATCAGAAAAGGGTTGCCTCAGTCACTCTTCAACAGAGATGTAAAACATATAGGCTCAATTCTCACTGGTTATGGTTTTTCCTTGAGCTTTTAAGTATATCTTTACCTTTTTCTCTTCCTGTAGACTTGCTATGTGCTAATACAAGTGTATTTCCCTGGTGTTAATCATCATGGAAATGTGGAATATTGTAGGGTTTAGAATGTCTAAATTCTTGCAAAGAAAATTTTAAAATTTCCACATTGTCATGATTCTTAAGTAAATTGATTCATTTCCTGATTACTTTGGTGATTGTGATGCCCTTATGCTAATTATCCCATGGGGACACATTTGCCATACCCCAAACCTAAGATGAACATTGTCCTCAATGTTCTAGACAATGAGAGACTAGCAGGGGTAAAAGAAGAAAGAAAAACTAAGAACAGAAAAAATCTAAACTATATGCAGCAGAAAATAAAAATGTAGAACTGAAGATATGAGCAAGGAAATGGAAAACATGATATACAAATGCAAGAAAAATCAACAAACCAACGCTAGAACTGCTAAATAAAATCTAAAAAATAGAAGGATTACTATGCAAATGGAAGGAAACTAATGCTAATAGCAGAGAAAGCAGTAAAAAACAAGGTAAGGGACTGAATATAAAGTTAAAATAAAATAGAAAAGTGTTGATAAAAACAGAATTTGTGAATGCAAAATAGGAAACAAAGTTAAAAACTAAGCGTATACACGGAAAAAATGAGCGAAAATTAGTAAACGGCTCCGGAAAGATCTTTTAAAAGGACTTCTCCCAGATTTTCTATTCAAAAGGAAATTTTAACTATTCGAGCGTAACATGGTTCTTTTCGAGTAGTTCATTACGACTCGTAATCAATTCGAATAGAACTTTGAACTTTTCGAAAAGTACTTTTTACTTTGCGATTTGATCTTTGAAGTGTATTTACACTATGCGTACAAGAAAAATAGACAGAAACAGCAAAAATCAGAAAAACAATGTTGTACAAACATATTATACACTTTTCTACCATCGATTTTTGGAGATTCATGATGATAGGTGGGCAAGCAAGGGCCCTGGGTGTTTTCAATACATGGTTTGAGCCTCGACCATTTACCTTGAGTATTCTTCCATCCTTGGGATCTGAAATATCCACAGCCCTCGAGGGGAGGCCTTGATGATGATGTATGGCCCTTCCCATCCGGATCTCAATTTGAGGAAAGAATTTAAGTTTAGAGTTGAATAACCATACCTTGGACCCGGTATGAACTCTCTTCTCATGAGGCTCCTATCATGGAATGATTTAACCTTTTCTTTGTACAACTGGAGCTAGTGTAGGCATCCATCCTCGGTTCTTCCGGTTCGATTGAGTTGAAGCTTCTGTGGTTACCGGCAGCTAGATCCATATTAAAAGTTTTGATTGCCCACAAGGCCTTATATTCTAATTCTCTTGGTAGATGGCATGCCTTGCCATAAACCGATCCCGAAAGGGACATCCCTATAGGAGTCTTGTAGGCAGACGTATGCCCACAAAGCATCATTAAGCTTAAAGGACCAAATCCTTTCGTCCTTCTTCACGCTTTTTTCAAAATGTGTTTGATCTCTATTTGAAATCTCCACCGCCCACCGGTTTGTGGATGATAGGGAGTACTACTCTGTGAGTGACAAAGTACTTTTTTAATAGAGAGTCAAGCACTCAAAAAGTGGCTTCCCCATCACTAATGATGGCTGGGGAATCCAAATCTGGAAAAAAAGTGGTCATTGGGGAATCTTACAACCACCTGGTGATCAATGGAATTGGGAGGTATGGCCTCAATCCACTTGGAGACATAATCCACAGCTACCAAGATGAAATTGTTTCCATTAGAAGGGAAAGGGCCCATAAAATCTATGCCCCAAACATCAAACAACTCAACTACTGAGGATTGGTCAGGGCATTGAGTTTCTTTTGGAAATACTTGCCCAGTTTTGGCGATTCAGCAAGATTCTGATCTTGTAAGGCATCTTTAAAGATTGTGGGCCAATAGAAACCACTGCAGAATTTTTGTTGTTTATTATTGAAATGGCCTCCACAGTTTATTTCATGACACATTGACAATATGCCGGGGAATTCATGGTCCGGACACACTTTACGATCACTTGGTACGCACAATTCTTGAATAGATAAGGATCTTCCCAAATGAAATGTTTAACTTGTGAGAAGAAAAGATCTTTATCCATTCTATTCCAATGTTGAGGAATCATCCAATAGCCAAGAAGTTGACTATGTTTGCAAACCAAGGATCGTGGGTATTGATGGCAAAAAGTTGCTCATCGTGAAATGATTCATTAATGGGTAAGCTATCATCCTCGATTGAGAATTCGGATAAGTGATCACCACCACATTCTCCACTCCTTTCTTATCCTTAATCAGAGATCAAACTCACGTAATAGGAGGATCCACCGATTAATCTGGGCTTAGTATCCTT
The DNA here is from genome assembly GCA_021018995.1 of Chloranthus sessilifolius. Lineage (NCBI taxonomy): Eukaryota > Viridiplantae > Streptophyta > Magnoliopsida > Chloranthales > Chloranthaceae > Chloranthus > Chloranthus sessilifolius. Next base: position 96,917,409 of record CM037597.1, on the reverse strand, counting down.
CTTAGACAGAAGGTACTTTAGGCGAGTGGTCAAGAAACACCACAATTTGTGAACCTAAAACATAAGGCTGAATTTTTCCAATGCAAACACAATGGCGCTCTTTCTCGATTGTTGTGTAGTTGAGCTGGGCATCTATCATGGATCTCGGCATAAGCTATGACATGGGGAAGCTTATCCTTTCTACGCCTAGGACAGCTCCTAGGCATAGTCTGATGCATCACACATCAGCTCAAAGGCCTTTGAATAGTCGGGGGGCGCAAGATGGGAGCTGAAATCGGACATTTCTTAAGGACCTCAAAGGCTGTCATGCATTCATTAGTAAACACAAAAGGAACATCTTGACACAAGAAATGATGAGTGACTTGGAAATTTCTGAAATCTTTGATGAACCTCCTATAAAATCTGCATGCCCTAAGAAACTTGATTTGCTTATGAGTTACGAGAGGAGGCAAATGTGCAATTAGATCAATTTTTGCTTGGTCCACCTCTATGCCTTTATGGGAGACCACATGTCCTAGGACAATGCCTTGGTGACCATAAAATGACTCTTTCGACTTAGAACCAAATTGGTTTCTTCTCATCTTTGCAACACCAACTTGAGGTGGTGTAAGCATTGGGAAAAATGCTCCATAAATTGAAAAGTCATCCATGAAGATCTCCATGAATTGATCAATCATGTCCAAAAAGATGGCATACATGCATCTTTGAAAAGTAGGGCATTGCAAAGACCAAAGGGCATCCTCCTATAGGCAAAAGTGCCAAAGGCGGTGAAGGTGGTCTTTTCTTGGCTACCTGAGGATCTGGTTGTAACGAGTACCCATCAAGGAAGCGATAGTAAGCTTTGCCCGCAAGCTTATCAAGGATTTGGTCAATGAAGGGAGGGGAAATGGTCTTTCCTTGTCATGGTATTTAATTTTCTGTAGTCTATGGGACCCTCCATCCAGCTTGTTTGTCCTGGTGGACATAAGTTTACAGTTCAATTTGCTACATGATGCCATATTTCTTAGGCACCACTGTGTGGGTGCTACCTGTGAGAATCAAATGGGGTAAATGACCCCAAAGACATCTAGTGACTTGACAACTTCCTTCATTACCACTTCTTGCATGTGAGGATTCAACCTTCTTTGCATTTCTCTAGAAGGCTTGGCATCCTCTTCAGTGTGGATCTTATGCATGCATACTTGGGTTTATTCCTCCTAAATCAGCAATGGTCCACCAATTGCTTTCTTGTCTTTTTTAGAACTACCGACTCCTCTTCTTGCTCCTTTGTAAGGGAGGAAGAAATAATCTGTAGTGTTTGATGATCTCCCAAAACACATATTTCAGATTTTGGGAGCTGTTTGAGTTCAATTAATTGAAATGAGAAAAGAGGGCAGCAAAGGTACCTTGGTAACTTGTGGAAGAGGGAGAGGCGGTCTCCAAGAGAGAATTTGATGATGTTGGTGCCTTGCCTTGCAGCAGACTCCGTTGAATTTGATCTCCTTTTCCTTCTTTCTCGATTGGATCCCCAATCATTTTAAATTACGTGGTGGAGTCTTTACCTTGCGTAAATGTTTGTAAAGACTCCTCCACCACTCATCAATGATGTCAACATGGAAACATTCCTCGTGAGAGAATTGAGGTTGAGTACTTGACATTATACACATTCAATTTAACTTTCATATTTCCAAAAGACACCTCCATGATGCGGACACTGCATTGAATGCATGCATTAGTCAGAGCTGAGAATGGTCTTCCCGAATAGGGATGGCGTGGTACTTTGGTTGGTTCCATGTCCAACACCAAAAGTCGTGAGGTAGAAAAACTTGTCTACTCCTACCAAAACATCTTCAATCAACCCCATAGGTTTCCTTTCGGATCTGTCATAGTGTAACACCACTTGAGTGGGTTTCAATTCTCTCCAAACCTAGCTTCTCATAGGCGAATAGGGAAGCGTTGACACTAGCACCCAGATCTAGCAAGGCTTTCTCAATGGTGTGCTCCCCAATGATGGGGATTGTGGGGATTCCGAGGTCTTGCATCTTAGGTGGTGTTGCAATTGATAGCACTTGGTTGATTTTCTCCTGACAAAGGCCTTCTTGGATAAATGTATCCTAGATTGCCTTTTGTGGGTACACCTCTTTGAGAAATTTTGCATAGCGAGGGACTGTTGATTGCACCAAGCGTAGGTAGATTAATTTTAACTTGCTTGAATGTCTCCATCATTTCCTCAATTTTTGTGTTTCCTTTGTCAAAAGGAGAAACCTTCATTGCATGGGGAAATGGGAGGTGAGGAACAAATTTCTCCTCCTCATCTTTTCAACAATTTTGTTATTTTTCTTTTTTCATTTTTTGAATTTTACGATGTAAATCAATGACCATATTGCTATCCATTTGTTGTTCTGCACTTGTTCTTCATCTTTTCCTCTTCACTACCTTTGTGTTGTTTATTATTCTTCCACTTCTCAAAGTAGTCATGTTTGATTTCCTCATGGCCATTTGAGGATTCTCCAACCATGAATGTCCCTTAGGATTGTTCACGGAGTTGGTTGGGTAGTTACCCTCTTCTCTCTTAGCCAATGAATTTGAGAGTTGGCCGAGTTTCTTCAATTTTTAATGCTCGACTGTGAAGGTTCACGAGATGCAGTTCAAGATTTTGAAGTGAACTCAAGACCCGCTCTTCAAAGGTCGAGGATCTAGGAGGCGGGTGGTTGACCGCATGGCTTGTTGTTGGTTAGGTTCTTTGAAAATTTGATTTATTATAAAATTAGATATGGTGGCAGGTTTGAAAGGTAATTGATTTTTCTTCTTCTTTGTTGGGTAATTTCCATTCCACTGAGATTAGGATGAGATCTCCATGGGTAGTCATTCGATTGCATCATCCATAAGATGATGCATGAGCTTGTTCCATCATGAGTTAAAATTGTGATGCGAAGGACATTGATCAATGGAATGAGTGGGGGGGCATATCGGACATGCCTCCTCTACTCTTGACCCATTTGGAGCTTTAAATGAGTCCATCGGTCTATCAAATTTTGTGGTCAAATTATCCACTTTCCTTTCCAGCTCATTGACTTCATAAACTTTCCCTCTTGTGAATTGGGATTATTCATCCTAATTTGGATTCTCGGTGTCCCTTGGCGAGAGATTCTGCTGGGTTGAATTTTCTCCAATCACCTCAAAGAGGTCCCAAACCTCTTCAATTTTACGCAAGTAGGTACCTCCACAAGAGGCATCCACCATGTTCTTGCCCTTGATCGGTTCCTTGATAGAAGCTTTGAACCATGCCATTTAGGAATTTGATGGTGAGGCATTGCCTTATGATTCTTTAAACCTTTCCCATGCTTCATGGAAAGTTTCAGTTGAGTTTTGGGAGAAAGAGATGATGCTTTGTCTCAGTTGGCTGGTTTTAGTCATTGGGAAATATTTTGACAAAAATTGACATTGCAAATCATTCCATGATGTGATGCTTTTTGGTGCTAACATAGATAACCATGCTCTAGCTTTGTCCTTTAATGAAAAAGGAAAGAGCCAAAGCTTGGTTGCCTCTGGACCCAGTCCAGCTATGTTAAATGTTGTGCATAAAGCCAGAAATTCATTAATGTGTTTGTAAGGGTCTTCCTTACTCAATCCATGGAATGAAGGTAACATTTGGATGGTGGAGGACTTAATTTCATAATTTCCCTCCACTGTGGGAAATTGAATGCAAAATGGGGAATTATAAGCACCAGGGGCAAAGTAGTCTCTTAACAATCTCTGTTCTTCACCCATTTATGAGATATACATGATGTATGTCGGTTTCTTAGGAGTCTTTCAACTTCACGAATTTAACGGGAGAATCTCGGGATTGAGGTTCTCACCAAACATACAACTTCGAGAGAGTTTGAGTACAAAGCAAACTGTCTATTTAAGAACTTTCCTTTCCTTTTACGGTATGCTTGCATAAAAATAACAACAAAATTAATAAATGGTGATAAATAAATGAAAATAAATAAAAACTAGAGCTCGCCCAAATTTGACAAAAAGACAAAAGAGTGGCGGCTGACATTTATTCAAATAACTAGAAGGCAAAGAATAAAAACTCGGAAAATAAAAAAAATAAAAATTTCTCAAAAGCAGGGTTTTCTATACAAAGCTCAGAGACATTTAATCAAGCACTTGGAATGCAAAGTGAGGTTTAAAGCAAAAATTAAAATAAAATCAAATCTACAAAATAGAAAAACTTAGGTCTATCTATTTTAGAACAAACTTCCCAAATGGCGCCAAAAACTTGTTGTCGCTCCAAGTGTGCCATAATTGTGTGCATTATGAATCAAAATTAAAGAATTAAAGAATGCTAGGTTATATGGATGTTAACTTATGAAAGGGATATCGACACATTGGGGCTAACAACGGCTGCAAGATCGGGGCCAATTGTAGCAAGTTTTAAATGTAAGTGAGTAAAAGATCGTCCACGGGAATTGATTTAAAATTTAAGATAAACCTCGGATCTGAGCTACGGATCGGCCTCGATCTATCTACAAAGCACATAAGATGGGAGGTTGAATTTGTCACGTTTAACTATAAGCAAATAAAGAAAAGAACTAACTACATGATCGAGATCCGAGTTGGGGAGATGTTTAAAATAAGACAAATGCGAAATAATAGCTTCATGTACTTTAGCCTCACGAATTTTAATGGAGAATCAGTAGTTCAACAGAGCGATTCAATCTTCATCGGCTACCGACAGGATGTAAGAGAAATAAATCCGAATTAAGGAATAGGTTTAGACTTATGTGTGATCATCCACTTAAATGGTCACGAGATCATCCTAGTGGCCTATTCTTTAGTTGAACATGAACATTTATCGTAAATCTTGCTAGAATTAGGTTACCAACGCTAATTCCATAGGGTGATGAATAAAGGGAAGTTGCATGCGGATGAGTGAAACTAAAGGAGTCTAATGCACTAAGGTGAACATTCAGAACCCACGACATGACTCCAATGGAGAAGACACAAATTGCAGCAACCTTTTAAAATCCAAAATTACAATTACAAAGCACTTCTTAGAGGCCCTCGGACTTACGATAGAGCTTCTCGAGAGCCCTCAGACTTCTGATCTTGAATCCGAAGTTGGAAGTACAAATCACTCACAATGGCTCTCAAAGGTAAACTACAAGAAGGGATTACTGGGGGTTCGGATAAGCTATCGTAGGAATGAGGGAAGCAGAGATGAAAACTCTAAAATCTGGATACCCAATTTGGTAGAATGGCTTCTCTATTTATACTTTTTCCTCCATCCTGCGCATGGTGGATTGACCAATCGAGAATGCATTAGATCCGGATTGCCCAATGAGGGTTGAGCACGGGGATCGGATCTATTTTGGCCAATAAATGCTCGATCCGGTTCGCCAATCGTGCCGAAGCATCAATTCTCTTATGGGTTTGAAATTCATTTGAGCTCGGAAGTTCTGCGGAGTAATTTAACTTTGGGCGCCACATGGGTTGGAATATGCCGGATCTTGATTGGAACCTTCCGAATGTTCTGGTCTTTTGATTGCATTAGGCGGCGTGCAAAGTTTCCTAAAATACCCGGACGGTTGCAAATCCCCAGAATGCCATTTCGCAGAGTTCAGGGGCCTTTTCGCAAAGTTCAATGACTTCTGAAGCTCTGTTCGCAAAGTTTAATCTTCTTTTCGAGGAGTGTTTTCTTCTTTTCGCAAAGTGTTTTCTTCTTTTCGCAAAGTTCAAGGTTCTTTGCGAATAGTAGAAGTTCTTTGCGAATTGAACTCTAGGCTCCCATTCTTCTTTGCGAATAGTAGAAGATCTTTGCGAATTGAACTCTAGGCTCCCATTCTTCTTTGCGAATAGTAGAAGTTCTTTGCGAATTGAACTCTCTCTTGCTTCAGGTCTTTGTCTGCTCTTTTAGACCCTCTTTAGCCATTGCTGAGGCTGTTTCTTCACTCCTTCTTTAAACTTGACATGAGCTGTCAGCTTTTTGATCTTTTTGGGATGCTTTTCGGATTTGGACCTGTCTGATTGGTTAGCTGTAAAATGCACACTAAAGCACTTATTTAGTCTTCTCAAGGGTCTTTCAAGGCTCATGTTTAGGGGTGAAAAATGGTATTTTTCACTACTTAACAGTAGTCTTTTGATTTTCACAGATTTGAAGTAGTAGCGAATAGGGGAGAAAATACCTTGCTTTTGGAGCAGACTCTACCTTAGTTTGCACCTCTTTCTCCCTTGTTATAATTTCATTTCTATAATCTTTAAAATTTCGCAGTAGTATTTATTGTTTTCTTTTATTTGCAGTAATTTGTCTCTGCTGTATGTTGTATGCTGGGAACAAGGTCCCTCCATCCTGAAATAGTTCCATTGAAACTCTAAATTGAGAGAGTCCTTAGATCTGGGCAAGTAGAATGCATCCCTGCTGAATATTTAGAAACATTTGAGATGGGTGAGCAGCCTAGACCCCTTAGGGATTATTATGCACTAGGGCCATATTGTTGAACAGTGAAAAATGCCATTTTTCACCTTCTAAGCTGACCTTTGATGGACCTTTGAGTTAACTAATAAAGTATTTTTAGAGTGTTTTATAGATAAACAATAAATTACAGTCTTATTGTAGACATCCCTCTAAAAATGCCAAAGAATAGACCTGCAGCCTCAACATGTGCTCATGCAGCCTAAAAAGTTCATCCATCCAGCAGTTCCCAGAGCCTCAGAGCTCCATGACAATGACATGTGTCCACATGGGCACACATGGGAGCAAGACCAGCTGCATCTGATGAGGATTGAACCCACCAAGAAGCCACTGTGTGCTGATAAATGAAAGGTAGCACACCAAAGATATGTGCCAGCTGTGGAAGCACAAAGCAGAACATCTTGAGAGGTTAACTCAACCTGTCAAGAGGTTCTGGAGAAAAAAGTCAAGCTGTCGCGAGGTCCCATGAACCTATCGAGAGGATCTAAGGGTGTACTTGAACCTGTCGAGGAGTTAAAGTTGAACAAAGTAAGCTGTCGAGAGGTTCTAAAGTTGGTTTACAATGTGTCGAGAGGTATTGAGGAGAAAAAGTAAAGCTATCGATAAGTTGACACAACCTAGCAAAGGGTTCGAGGTGCAACAAAAGATCCTGTTGAGAGGATACCTGGAGATGTAGGGGAGCTCGCAAAATTCCAGCTACTTGTCGAGAGGTTCCCTAGAACCTAACGAGTAGTCAATGTCATCCTGTCAAAACCTTACCTAAAGTTATGTTCATTTACGACAGGTTGAGCCAACCTGTTGAGAAGCAGAGCAAATCCTGTCGAAAGCTCAAATGAAGCAAGATAAGAAGTCAACATGATGTTGTATAACTCGTCGAGAGGATGAATGAAGACTGATAGAAGATGAGAATTTTGTCAATCCTATCGACTAGTTCAGCTGAACCTTTCGAGAAGTCAGTCAACATATCGAAGGCCACTCTCAAGCTATCAAAATACACACCAAATGGACTCGAAACCTATCGAGAGATTCCCTGAACCTCTCGACAGTCGAATTTGAAACTTCTTAGTTCCTTGCACATCAGTTACCAACTCCAATGCTTTGTGCACACATTCCAAGGCACATTAGCAACCCTTGGGGGTACTTTTGGAAAATAAATGGGTGCAAATGGAAACCTCCTAGCTAACTCACATATACTTACCAGTTCGGACCAATTGGGAGAGAGCTTCTAAAAGAGAAATCAGCCACATCAGCAGCTGAGAATAACTGAAATATTCCCTTAAGCTCTGATTGACTGAAACAGATCTAAGGATAGAGGGGAAGGGTATAAAAGCCTGAAGAATTTACAGAGCTAGTCATCCAGAAATTGAGAGAACTAGAGCCAAATTTCGCATTCCCAAAGATCCTTCCCTCCTTCTTTCCCATTCATTCTCTAGACCAACCATTATTGGCGAAACCCCTTTAGTAGCTAGGGTGAGGTTGAGAGCTATAAATTGAGAGGTTCAAGGCTTTGTATATGGATTGAATGTTACACAGATTGTAGATCTGAATACAGTTTACTGTAAGTTTGTATTGAATCAATATCTTATAGATTTTAATGTTGATTTTGATCTATAGATCTCTTGTTTGCATTTGATTTCCCTAGATTAAATCTCCTTGTGGATGCTTGAGCTTGTAGCCTTGCATCCACAACATCTGTAATAGCTTACCTGTTCTAATTAAGATCCTTGAATTAGAGGAATCTCTGGGATGATCTATGACCATTCGAGTGGGCAGATCATAGCTTTAGGATTACTCCAGTTCTCTGGTCTAGGCTAGATTCTTATATCTTGCATCTAAGCTTGTAGCCAGATGAAGGATTGTTGCAAATCAATTCTATGCATTGCATTTGAACCAATTGATTTTCAGTGAAGACCAAAATCCCTAGCTACTACTCTCCACCTTATGATTTTAATCCTTTTTCTTAAATCTAAGTTTCAATCAGTTATGGATCAATCAGAAGCATACCACAAGAACACAGTATTTAAAATTTTTTTAAAACACTTTAGTAGTGACATTACACATGGTACAAGGGTTGAGATCGTATATCAGTGGGAGGTTCTTGAAAGTGGATGGTTTCAGAGGGCTCCACAACATTCTCAACACAGAGTTTGAGCCTCTGGCCATTGACCTTCATGACCCTTCTAGAATTAGGGTCCATGATCTCAACAGTTCTAGATGAGGATGCATGTGAGACAATAAATGGGTCATCCCATCTGGACACCTCATCCCAGTCCAGCAGCTTCGACAAGGATTCTTTTGCTTGCTCATCAATGACATCAACCACAAAACAGTCCTCACTTTGAAATTGAGGTTGGCTTCATTATAAACATTGAGCTTTACCTTCATGTTCCTGAAAGTGACTTCCATCACTCTCGACCTGCACTGAATGCATGCATTGGCAGTGGCCAGAATGGCCTGCCTAATATTACAGGTATTGGGGTGGTGCACTTTCTAGGCTCCATGTCCAAGACTAAGAAATCTGTAGGGTAGAAAAACTTATCCACCCCTACCAGCACATCCTCAATAATTCCCATAGGCCTCCTCTCTGATCTGCCAACCAGCTAGAGTACAATAGGTGTGGGCTTTAACTCCCCCAAACCTAGCTTCTCATACACAGAGTATAGAAGGAGGTTAACACTGACTCCCAAATTTAAGAGAGCTCTACCTATGGTATGATCACCTATAATGCAAGGGATTGTAGGTACTCCAGGGTCTTGGAGTTTGGCTGGGTTTGCTATGGACAAAATTTGTTGCACTTTTTCAGTAGCAAATACATTCTTACTAAGGTGGGTCCTAGCTTTCCTCTTCTATGTGCATAACTCCTTCAGGAACTTTGCATAGGCTGGGACTTATTTTATGGCATCAAGGAAAGGTAAATTAATTTTTACTTGCTTAAATGTGTCCATCATTTCCTCCAATCTAGTATACCCCTTGTTAAAAGGAGAAGGCCCTTCAAAAGCTTGAGGAAATGGCAGATGAGGTACTGCTGGTATCACATCTGCTGGCCTAACATTCTCATCAATTTTTTTATTCTTTTTATTTTTTTCTTTCTGCTGGGGCTCAACAGCAGCCCTTTTATTCTCCTTCTGCTACTGTTCCATGCCAGGTATTAGGTCCTCTACTTCTTTATTACTTTTTGACTTACAAACCACTTGATTGTTCACTACTCTACCACTCCTCAAGGTATTGATGGCCTTGACTTCCTCATGAATTGAAGAATCTTCACCTATCATGTATTGGCCCTTGGGATTGGATAGTGTTCGACTCAAGAGCCCACCCTCTTCCCTTTTCGTCTGAGCATTTGAGATTTAACCAAGTTGGTCCTCTATTTTCTTGATACTCTGGCTGTGGGAATTCATTGTTTGTGATAGGGAGGTGAGGTTTTATAATGAAGACAAAACTTGCTCCTCAAAGGAGGGTGCTCTAGTTTATGGTGGTGGTAAATCCAGTTGACTTGGCTATGCCAGTGGCTGTGGGAACTGATGTCTTGGGAAATACTCTTGATTGTACTACTGGTTAGGTCTGTAGGGCAATGCCTGCTGCTGTTGGGGTTGATGAAAACTATCTTGTCTCCATCTCAAGTTAGGGTGGTTCCTCCATGCAAACTCAACAGGTTGCTGCCCATAAGATTGGGTAGCATTGGCATGCTCCATTGCTAACTTTGGGTATTGACCAGCAGAGGGACAACTTAGAAGGGAGTGTGTGGGGGATTGACATATCAGACATGTCTCCTCAACCTGTGCGGCTATTAGGGGTTGCAGCACGCTCAGTAATTTATCAAATTTTTGTGAGAAACTATCCACTTTCCTTTCAAGATCATTGTATACATTAAGTTCATACAATTTCCCTTTTGAAGTGGGTTCTTTTGCAGCTTTAGTTGTTGGCTCAATGTCATTTCTTATCAGAGATTCCTCCTGTATAGAGTTTTCACTTATATTATCAAACAAATCCCATGCTTCCTCATCAGTTTTACTGAGAAACTTAGATTTAAGATCTGGAGATTTACCCCATTTTAAAGAACATTTCCCTGTGGATCTACCCTCACTTACCCCTTAAAGCTTGCTGCAACAACCCTAGTTCTTACGGGACTGGTTGCTTACCTTGATCCTATTTATTTGTGATTTAAACTTTTAATTTGCTATTTTAACTCTTTAATAATTGAAAGATAATCAAGCTAACACATATTCATCCCCTTTCTATATTCAATTCCCTACAGTTGAGGGTAACTATGAAATCAAACCTCAAACCAACCAAATGTTGCCATCTTTTCAGGGGCTAACTAAGGAAGACGCTTATAAGCATATAGATGAGTTTCTGTCATTGTGCACAACTTTTAAAATTGCTGGTCTGGGAGATGAAGCCATTAAGATGAGATTATTTTCTTTTTCATTAAAGGATAAAGCTAGAAATTGGCTAAACATGCTCCCAGCAAATAGCATTACATCTTGAAATGCCTTACAAAGTGAATTCTTGGCTAAATTCTTCCCAATGAGTAAGACGAGCCAATTGAGGAAAAGCATTATTTCTTTTGCTCAGTTCCCAACTGAGGACTTTCATGAATCCTGAGAAAGATTTAAAGAACTGCTGAGACAGTGCCCACACCATCAAATACCCAAATGGCAGCTTGTTCAAAGCTCTTACCATGGGTTAGATTCTAAAAATAGACACATGGTGGATGCATCTTCTGATGGCACATATCTCTTAAACTGATGAGGAAGCATGGGATTTGTTTGATAATATAAGTGAAGACTCTATACAGGAGGAATCTCTGACAAGAAATGACATTGAGCCAACTACTAAAGCTGCAAAAGAACCCACTTCAAAAGGGAAATTGTATGAACTTAATGTATACAATGATCTAGAAAGGAAAGTGGATAGTTTCTCACAAAAATTTGATAAATTACTAAGTGTGCTGCAACCCCTAATAGCCGCACAGGTTGAGGAGGCATGTCTGATATGCCAATCCCCCACACACTCCCTTCTAAGTTGTCCCTCTGCTGGTCAATACCCAAAGTTAGCAATGGAGCATGCCAATGCTGCCCAATCTTATGGGCAGCAACCTGTTGAGTTTGCTTGGAGGAACCACCCTAACTTGAGGTGGAGACAAGATAGTTTCCATCAACCCCAGCAGCAGCAGGCATTGCCCTACAGACCTAACCAGTAGTACAATCAAGAGTATTTCCCAAGACATCAGTTCCCACAGCCACTGACATAGCCAAGTCAACTGGCTTTACCACCACCACAAACCAGAGCACCCTCCTTTGAGGAGCAAGTTTTGTCTTCATTATAAAACCTCACCTCCCTATCACAAACAATGAATTCCCACAGCCAGAGTATTAAGAAAATAGAGGACCAACTTGGTTAAATCTCAAATGCTCAGACAAAAAGGGAAGAGGGTGGGCTCTTCAGTCGAACACTATCCAATCCCAAGGGCCAATACATGTTAGGTGAAGATTCTTCAATTCATGAGGAAGTTAAGGCCATCACTACCTTGAGGAGTGGTAGAGTGGAGAACAATCAAGTGGTTTGTGAGTCAAAAAGTAATAAAGAAGTAGAGGACCTAATACCTGGCATGGAACAGTAGCAGAAGGAGAATAAAAGGGCTGTTGTTGAGCCCCAGTAGAAAGAAAAAAATAAAAAGAATAAAAAAATTGATGAGAATGTTAGGCCAGCAGATGTGATACCAGCAATACCTCATCTGCCATTTCCTCAAGCTTTTAAAGGGCCTTCTCCTTTTAACAAGGGGTATACTAGATTGGAGGAAATGATGGACACATTTAAGCAAGTAAAAATTAATTTACCTTTCCTTGATGCCATAAAATAAGTCCCAGCCTATGCAAAGTTCCTGAAGGAGTTATGCACACAGAAGAGGAAAGCTAAACCAACCTTAGTAAGAAAGTATTTGCTACTGAAAAAGTGCAACAAATTTTGTCCATAGCAAACCCAGCCAAACTCCAAGACCCTGGAGTACCTACAATCCCTTGCATTATAGGTGATCATACCATAGGTAGAGCTCTCTTAAATTTGGGAGTCAGTGTTAACCTCGTTCTATACTCTATGTATGAGAAGCTAGGTTTGGGGGAGTTAAAGCCCACACCTATTGTACTCTAGCTGGCTGGCAGATCAGAGAGGAGGCCTATGGGAATTATTGAGGATGTGCTGGTAGGGGTGGATAAGTTTTTCTACCCTACAGATTTCTTAGTCTTGGACATGGAGCCTAGAAAGTGCACCACCCCAATACCTGTAATATTAGGCAGGCCATTCTGGCCACTGCCAATGCATGCATTCAGTGCAGGTCGAGAGTGATGGAAGTGACTTTTAGGAACATGAAGGTAAAGCTCAATGTTTATAATGAAGCCAACCTCAATTTGAAAGTGAGGATTGTTTTGTGGTTGATGTCATTGATGAGCAAGCAAAAGAAACCTTGCCGAAGCTGCTGGACTGGGATGAGGTGTCCAGATGGGATGACCCATTTAATGTCTCACATGCATCCCCATCTAGAACTGTTGAGATCATGGACCCTAATTCTGGAAGGGTCATGAAGGTCAATGGCCAGAGGCTCAAACTCTGTGTTGAGAATGTTGTGGAGCCCTCTGAAACCATCCACTTTCAAGAACCTCCCACTGATATACGATCTCAACCCTTGTACCATGTGTAATATAACTACTAAAGTGTTTAAATTTTTTTTTAAATACTGTGTTCTTGTGGTATGCTTCTGATGAATCATGATGTGTACCATAATTGTTGATGTGCTGTTGAATATTGATTGGATCTGTTTAGCATTAGGGTCACTGTGCTTATTTGCATGAGAGTATGTCAATCACGAGTCTAAACAAGCCATTTTTACATTTTTGATAGGATCATAAACCTTCAGGCATTCTCTCGAGACCATTTTATAAGTGAACTAGTTGGCCCTTGAGTGGATCATGCGCTTCAAATCATCCTCTCAAGACAGTTGTTCTGAAGTTATATCTACCCTCTATAGGCTCATGCGAGCAAAGCGATCTGCTCAAGATCCTCTTGAGCTGTTCTTTCTGAAACCCATCCTCGCGTGGCTCGGGTTCTGAATGTATAAAGTCCTTGTGCAGTTCATTCTCTGAGTCCATCTCTCTGCTAGACACTCATACTCCTTCACCCGCTTCAGATTCCTTCTTTCTACTCTACTGTGCACTGCCTACTACACCATTTGGCCAATATTGCTGCCAGTTTCATCAGCAACTCAAGCCAAATACTTTGCGCCAAGCTTCTTTGGATTTGGATCACTGTGGACTATCCTCGCAATACCCTAGTTTGGGTAAGTTCTCATTATCTTCTCAGTCCATTTCGTTCTCTTAGCATTTTCTACTAGATTGAGACCTTTTTACTGAGGATTAGTGGATTTATCAATTTAATTTTATGCATTGAATGTTTACTGAGTTTTGAGTTTTGAGAAACCTAGGGTTTGGATTCATTAGATAGAAATTTGGGTTTTGGAATGGCTGACAATACTGATTTTGAGGAAACCCTAACCAACTTGCTTACTCTTGCCCAAACTCATCCCCCTTCACCAACTAGGAAATCCAAGAGGATTGCCTCTTCCTCAGCTACTGTAGCTCTTATGGCCCAACCAAAAAGAAAATCTATTATTTCGGGTGACTCAGTAGCTACAAAAGAAAAGAAAGCCAAAGCTGACACCCATGAACCTAAAGCTGTGAAACAGAAGAAACAGAAGAAGGGTAAGGGAACTGCCCCTGAGTTTGACCCTTTCACTACCCCAAATGATTTTGTGGATAGTCTTAGCCTGGTATCAGAGACCATCTTTGTTAGGTCATTTTTCACTAAAGAAGAGTGAGCTAAGGATGCCATAGTATTTTTAGCAAAGGCCTCCATGAATTCCCTATTGAGGCCTTTAGAAGAAATTATATACCCAAGATTAGTGAAGTTACAGTACCAGAACATCAGGGTGAAAGAATCAGGAGGACGGCCAAATCAGGAAGATCATGTGCTAATTGTTCTGATAGATGACTTTGAGACAGTGGTGGATGCCATTGATATAGCACAGGTATTGGATGTCCCTGCAACCTATGATCCATCTTGCAGCCTGGGAGCCCGAATGATGCTTCAATGAAAGAAATTGCCCAACATTTAACTCAGGGGAAGAAAGCATCAGGTGATTCTATTATGAGGAGTGACTTCGATACAAACCTTCTATTCATGGACAATGTTTTGAGGAAGAATGTATTTATGGTTGGTCATCAGTAGGAGAGGAGACACCCAATTATGGACACACTGTACTCCTTCTCCAAGGGGCATTTCTTTAATGCCGCCAAGCTGATTTTTAAGGGGATGGAGGATATACATGAAAAAGTGAGGATGAGGCAGACATTTCAAGGGTTACGCTATAACAGGTTGATCACAGCCTTGCTGAAAAAAGGAGGGTATGTCTGGAGAATGGGAGAGCCCACTACTGAGTTGTCACCAATTCTGTTTGGAGAGAGGCAGTGGAAGATTAGCTTGACTTTCATGAAGAAGAAGAAGAAGGAGCCTAAAGTAACCCTTCCTAGGCAAGCTTTTGCAACCACCTTTGCAGTCATATCAAAGCACCAACCTGCTACCCTTACTCCCATTCCACCATCAGCCACTCCACCATCCTTAACTATCTAATCCATTCCACCATCCTTACCTGACACTTCTAGGCAAGCCTCTACAACCATCCCAAGCAGCCACCTTCCGCCATTGAGTCCATTCCACTTTTAGCTCCTTCTCCTCCCATACCTTTCCCTTACAACCTTCATACACCCACAATCCAAAGAACCTAAAAAAAGAAAACCCAATACCCCACCACAAAACCCAGCCCACCAACTATCATACGCCCACCAATCCTAAGCCCAACACCTAAAGAACCTACTCCATTTACCATTCTTGATAGTGAGCCAATGGCTACTGCCATTGAACCCACTTACCCCAGTCCTTTACCTTTCCATTCCCCTATCCTCACCCCTATTCCTTCCCCTACCCATTACCCTCCACTGTCCCCTATCCAAGACCCATTTCATAACACCTCTGACCAATTTACTACAGAGGGTTACTCAACTCTAAGAAACTCCATTGTGGGGGACATTAGGCATGAGTATACCCCTCTACCTTACTCCCCACACCACTACCCATTTAACCATGCACCTACTTCACCCTTTAAACCTGTTTCAACCCAACCTTCTACCCCTATCCTCCTAGACCCTCTATCCCAAATCATTTCCCTCCTAACCTCCCTCCAATCCCAAATACACACATCCACCGAAAACCAATCCTCCATCCAATCAACCCTTCAAACATTCATACACACACCCCAACCACCCACCCCTATCCCTACCCCTCTTCCATGTTAGAAATTTTCTACAGCTGTGGCAATAATTGATGTTGCAACCCAAACTGATTTTAAACTTGAAGAATTGATCCTGGTCCCCACTTCCACATCTACCACCTCTACCCAAACAGAAATCCCTGAGGAGGAGCTGGTCCTTTCCCACCTAACCAATTGAGAAAGGAGAAATTAAAATTGTTAGCAGACATTTTGAAACTGAAGTCTTTGGAAAATCTAATACTTTCATGAAGCAAATATCAAGAAAACTTTTTCACAATCAGTGCTTAGTGAACCAGAAAGGAGAGAAAAATGTGAGGATATATCCCATGAGTTTACTTAAAGACCATACCTAGTGAGATTTTGGCCTATCAAATTTTCTTTTGAAGAGTGTCTTGGCAAATTATTTCTACTCTAAGGAATGATTGAATCAATATCTTTTTACTAGATGATTATGCACCCCAAATTGAAATTGTTGGCAGAACTCATGACACTAAGGATATGATTTAAGGCCTTCATTTGGACAGTTTGAGCCTGAAAAAACCTACCCATTGACCTGCCGCCTTTTGTAGACACTGTTTGAGCCTTAAAATTCATTCTTCTTTGACAAAAACTAGAGTACTTGAACCTAAACCTCATTGACCTGATTTAGCCTTACCGTCACTCTTAGATTTCAAAAGGTAAAGGAGAAGATGCTGAAGAAAGTTGAGCTGGGTCCAACATTTGGTGAAAGGAGAAGAGAAGAGATCTATAAAAAAAAAAAAGAGAAGTCAAAAGAAGTAGTTCATCTGAAATATTAAAATGAGGAGAAGAAGCTGGCCACTTTGGATTAAAAAAATATAAAAGAAGATGAAGTTGTGATGAAATGAAGACGGTGAAGTCATGAATCACCTCCTCCTTTTAGTTGATTTCTCAGTTTTGAATCCCTTTTTATCCCTTCACTCTTTGTAAACCTCAACCCTAACCCACATTATAACCCAACAAAAAGACCTTATTAATCAAAAGTTAATTGAGTTGTTATGTGGAGATAAGGGGATGTGTAACCTATGGTGAAAAGAACATAAGGAATTAGTAGCAATGCCTATGCTCATGCTTGTAGGCCTATTTGAGGTCTGTAATTGATCTTGAGCTACAGTAAAAGTGATACACCTTGGAATTTTATTTTTTGAGTGATAGCCCTGGTGAGGATTGGGTCTAAAATTAAATTCATTATGGTAATATTTAAATCTGATTCTTGAATTAATGGTGAGCTTAGCACTGATTCACACACTCTATACTCTTTATGTTAGTTGATTGGTTGTGATGGAAATGCATGATAATTTAAGTGTTAAATTGTTTGCATTTCTATTTTAACTCCTCTGAATTTGAAAGAGTAGGGTGTGGAATGAAGCTTTATTTGTTGACATCTAATTTGGCATATGTTGCACTAACCTTAACTGTTCTATTGTAAAGTTTGTGGGTATCTTCACTGAAAACCCTCAGGAGACTTCACTCCTCCACAAGGGATCACCTAGGGGTTTAAAAGGCTTGATGCATAGGCTAAATGCATCCATGCTCCCTACTAAAGTGGCATTTAATTTTTAGAATAATTGTTTAATTCTCCCTTTACTCAAGGACTAGCAAAGATTAGGTTTGGGGGTATGTTTATCACTGAATTATGTCACTTTCCACCTCCTAACCTAGCCCTTACTAGACCTTAGAGCTGTTTAATAATTGAATTTTGAGTATGATTTTTTAGTTAGCATTAATTTGCAGAATGGTGCAGCAACTCATGTAACAAGTGCCAAGAAGAGAGGAATTAGAGTCAAGCATAGGAGCTGATGGAAATACAGAGATTGAACCATGATTGTCCCCACCATATGGGATGTTCAGCATGCCTTGAGCCCCTTGAACTCCTGCAATGAGAGACAAGTGGGACCCATGCCTAAAAGAGTGCTATAGCAGAATAGGCAAACAAACTGAGAAGCAGAAATATCAGCTTCAGCAGTCTCGAGCAGATCTAAAACCCTCAGATCCAGCCTCTCGAGTTGTCGTGAGCAGACCACACCTTCATATCTTCTTCTCAAGTAGTTCAAACCTCTGCTGAAGCTAGCCTCTCGAGTAGGTCGAGCAGTTCAAAGAGTGCAACATTCCAACCTGTCGAAGCAGTCAAGAGCCTTCAAGACCAGCCTGTCGAGCACCCATCGAGCAGCTCTTTGCCTTCAGAAGTCATCCACTCAAGAAGTCTTCAGACAGAAGCCTATCATCTCGGGTCCTCTCAAGAAACCTTCAGAACTGTCCTTCAGAATATCCTTTAGAAACCATCCACTCGAGCAGCTGTTGAGCAAACCAAGACTTTAGCACTCCATCCTATTGAGCAGCCTTTAGAAGTATGCCATCCTCTCGAAGCTCGGGACTGAGCAGATATTTATGGACTTAAGGGTGATGGGGATTTTTTTGGTGCTGATTTATTATGTGTGGAAACAAATTAAAATCAAAACAAAAATAGAAGGTAAAAATAGCACACTAAAAATTATCATAGACTTGCAAGATACAGGGTCCATTTGTAGCAAGTTTTAATAAGTAAAGAGTTTGTCCCACAGGGAGTAGTTATCTAAACCTAAGAGGTGTATAGTAGACCTCCAGATCTGGCTACAGATTTGGCAATTCTAGCCTAGAAAACAGGGAAAGAAAGAGAGTTTTTCGGGTGTCACTAGATCTAATTAATCTACAAAACATAAATATAAAACTAATTCAAAAAGATTGAAGAAGATGGATGATAAAATGAATGAGAAAATAGTGAGAAATAAGCAGCTAGGGACTGGTTCTCATTCCAAATTAATTGAATTAAAAGCAAAGCATAGTTTTGATTTTCTACAATCCCTCATTTGGCTACAAGCTCAACTGTAAAGTATAAGAATCTAATCTCAACCAAAGAGTTGGAGCAATCCTAAGGATATGATCTGTACATTTGAGTGGCCCCAGGTTATCCTAGAGATTATTCTAATTCAATGATCTTGATTAGAATATGTAAGCTATTGTAGATGCTGTGGGTGCCAGGCTACAAGCTCAAGCATCCACAGGAATATCTAATCTAGGAAAATCAAATACGAAAAAGTAAAATTTAGATCAGAATCACCTTTAAAACCCATAATTATTGTAATAACATCTTACAGCCTATTGAGCTCATATATGCAATCTGTTCAACATCCAATCCATTTACAATTGCTATTGAAACTCTCAATTTACAATTACAAACTATATTTGGATTGCTTATTGTTGTCTTGCTTACCTTACAATTATTAAATGGTTAAAATAGCAAATTAAATGAACAAACTACAACAAGTAGGCTTAAGGCAAGCAAGCAATCCTGCAAGAACTAGGGCTGTTGCAATAAGTTTTAATAGGTAAGTCAGCGTATGTCTACAGGAAAATGTGATTAAACTATGATAAATCTCCAGATCTATGACGGATCTGGCCCTCTATCCTAATTTAAACTAAATCAACACATGAAAGAGGAGAGGTTTCAAAGATTTATCACGTTACTAAAAGACTACAAAATTAAATACAATTGATCAAGATTTGATTAAACACAGAGTTAAAGAGAATGGAAATGATTAAAGTCAAAAGGTGGAGAGCAGCAGCTAGGGATTTTGGTCTTTACTAAAAATCAAATGGATCAAAGGCAATGTATAAGACAGATTTGTAACAATCCTTCATCTGGCTACAAGCTCAGATGTAAGGTATAGGAATCTAATCTCAACCAAAGTATTGAAGCAATCCTGAGGATAGGATCTGTCCATTTGTACTGGCCACAAGTTATCCCAGAGATTATTCCAATCCAATGATCTTGATTAGAATAGGTAAGCTATTACAGATGTTGTGGGTGCCAGGCTACAAGCTCAAGCATCCACAGGAATATCTAATCCAGGGAAATCAAATACGAAAAAGTGAAATATAGATCAGAATGACCTTTAAAAACTATAATTACATTACAATGACATAACTTACAATCCTAGTGTGCTCAGATCTGCAATCTGTGCAACATATAATCCATCTACACAGCCTCTGAAACTCTCTATTTACAGCTCTCAACCTCACCCTATCTACTGAAGGGGTTTAGCCAACCATGATTACCTAGAAAGAGAATGGGGGAAGAATGAAGAGAGAGGAAACTTTTGGAGGGAGAATGGAGATCGGATTTAGCTCTGGTTCTCTCAATTTTTAGATGCTAGCTCTGTAAATTTTTTAAGCTTTTATACTCTTCTCCTCTCCTCTTAGATCTGTTTCAGCCAATCAGAGCTCAAGAGAATAATTCTGTTATTCTGAGCTGCTGATGTGGTTGATTTCTCTTCTTAAAGCTCTTTCTCCATTGGTCCAAAATAGGTAGACCCATGTGATGTGATTAGGGTTCCCATTGGTCCTCAGTGGTGTTCCAAAAATACTCCTAAGGGTCATTAACACTACGTTAAAATGTGCAAAATAAAACATTAGCGGTGCAAAACTAACGACTGATTAAAGCAGTAGTAAACAAATTCACTGCCTAAAGCAGTCGTTTAGTCAATTATAACTGTAGTTTTTCAACAAAAGGATTGGCGGGTAATTGTGTATTTGTTATAGAGGCAAACTTGCCCTTTTAACTAATATATATTATAAATACCAAATTCTCCACACAAAAAAGAGAGTAATACCTACGGTTCTATTCCTCTCTCTAACAAAACCACCACTCCGCCTCATTCTTCCGCATCCTCTCTTTAACTGAAGAAAACCCTAGGATCCCTCTTTCTAACAAATCAAAACCCTATAGCACCCTCTACAGTTGCAGCCATCAAATGCCACACAACTTTGGTTTTACGTTACAGCCGTTGGATGCCCCAAAGCTTCACTACAATGACCCACTCACTTCTCAACTCGCCAGAATCCCAGACATCTCCATCCAAGCTTTGAAAGATTTGGTGCTTTGTGTTTATGCTCAGGTAAGAGTTTAAGTTTTATTGTATTAAAAATATAGGGTTTAAACTAGATTTGCCTTCTATTTATGCTAAGATTTGGGGTGTTTCAGGTTTGGGGTTTTCAAATTTAGTGTTTAAATCTAGGGCTCGTTGTAGCCATTTACGAAGTTTCTTATTTGAACATGTAAAAAATTCCAAAGGAAGAAATATGAAAATATTTTGTGTGCTTACTTTTATTTTTTAATTATTTTTTCTTCCACCTTTATTCGCTATTTGATGCCATAAATTGATATGTGGGACCTTAAAACTTGTTCTTGTGTTTTCATTTAAATTTGTGCACCTTTTCTTGTAGAAAAATACCTCTGGGTCTTGTGTTTTCATTTAAATTTGTGCATCTTTTCTTGTAGAAAAATACCTCTGGGTTTTTGGGTCTTCTCACTGGTAAGGCTTAATCGTCGCTTAAATGCTTAGATGTAAAATGGTACAACTTAGCAAGTCAAAAGACTGGACCAAGGTCTTCTCTGCATTGGGCTAAACAGAGATCTCTTGTGGCAGTCTTGATGCCAATCTCAATAGTTAAGTAGAAGGCCACTATGTGAACTCATCTTACTCAAAAACAAACTCATAAGTTTACCACTCTTAATTGTTTAATAAAAAAGGTATGGAAATGAAAATCTGTTCTGATTGTTAAGATGGGTCAACTCATGCAATTTGTTTATGTTCCATGTTGGAGGAGGTTGAAACAATATATTTTAATATTGTGTCCTATGGGAATACTTTGTGCCCTTTGCATATGAATTTTGGTGTAAGCAAACCTACTTTCTAACTTACAATGGCAGATGGTAAGCACTCCAAAATTGTAAATTTCGAAGATAACTAACACCAAGTGGGAAGAATATAGCATTTGCCATTCGATTGTTTTGATCTAGGTTTTAAGTCTTCGTATCAAGGCCCATATAATTCAGCTAAAATACCAATAATATCATCAAGATTCAAAAGGCACATTTGATTGAACATAAGATGGCCATGTTATTCTTTAAGTGGCCATCTTAGATGTTGGTGGTAAAGAGGTGTTTGATGGCAAGATAGATTAATGTGTAAGTGCATTTTTATGCAGTTACGGGCACACAAATTTGGGTGCAAGCAAAAAGCTTGCAAGGAATTGTCGTGTCGATTTAAATTTAAAATCACTACATTTAACACGTCATTAACTTCTCTCGTTTAATCCCTTTGCTTCGTAAATCCCGTTGAGAGACTCCTTTTCAGAAATAGGGGTATTTTTGTGGCACAAGAGGAGACAATTCATTGCTAACTCCTCCTCCCGATGCATGATATAGTCAAAGGCAAGGATCAAAATTTCGGCCAAAATGACCGAAATTTCGGTCCAAATTATCGGTTTCGGTCCTCACCGAAACGATAATTTGAACTGAAATTTCGGTTATTTTATTGTATGGGATTGAAATTATCAGCCGAAATTTCGGTTCAAATTTTCGGTTTCAGTCCCCTCCGAAACCGAAATGAACCCGAAATTTTGATCCTTGGTCAAAGGAGATTGATTAGAGCTTATAGGGTGGCAGATGAGGTTTTTGTCGATGGCGTGGTAAATGGAATTAACCTGACCATTGTCATGGACAGGTTAGGCAAGGCAAGCAAGCAGATTTTGGCTTGAATCGTCTTCTCTTGTCAAGTGGAGTCTCTTTTGATGGAGCCTCTGAAGGGATTAATCAATGCGACCAAGATCTGGATAATCTCCCCCATCTTCATCTTTCTATAAATCCCATAGTCTTTGACCAACTCCCTCCTCCTTCACCGGTTCATACTTGTGTTTTTAGGCCATTTGAAGCTCTTCCCTCAACAGGTTTGTGCCTTCTCCATGCCTAGTTTTTTTGTAGCCCAATGAATACGACATGTAAGATCATGGTTCTGTGTGTTCCCCTTGATTGATGCTTGTGGATGGATTTCGTTTTGTATATTATGCATGCATAAGTGGTGAATGGAACCACTTTTCTTACCTTTTAGAAATATGTGTATTTTAGCTTACCGAGCTAAATGACACAGGAACCATAGTAAAGAGTACTGTTGTATTGTTTATCAATGGTTAAAACCTTATTGATTTTGACATGGCCAATCAACTAAAACTAAGCCTGAGATAGCTTTACTTGTGCACATGGCATGAACAAAACCATTTTTTTCCTCATTTTGATGCAATTTTTTCTTCTTTGAGAGGCCAATGTATGGGCCAAGAAAAATAGAATTAACTTTTTTCTCACTATGCTATATTAATAAGCATTTTTGTACTCGGAGAGGTGAGCATGATCTCCAAATGAACTCCTCTTGTTCATTTGCATCAAAAACAAAAAAATAAGGAACACTATTAGGGAGCAGAGATTCAAGTTACCACTGAGGGGAACTAGAAAACTACACCTGTAAGTGGTGCTTATGATGATTGAGAATTATATAGTTCCTATAATTTGGGAAAAATAATTTTATTGTTTCTATGCTTTTGTAGAAACTTTGGACCTGAATGTGGTTCCATAATAGTCTATTAGGTGTAAGTTTTTCTAAAGGAAATCCAAACATGATTTAATAATCTGTTCCAAAGCTAATGGATTTTTGTTCATTTTAGATAAGCAGAAGTTGACGATAACTTCTTTTGTAGGGTACAAAACCTTAAACTTGACAAAGCCACATTCTTCCCAAAGAGGGAGCCAAATGACACATTCCAATAAACTTGTGCAATATGTTTTCAGCATAAGGAACAAAGCCTCCTTGGATTTGGGCGGCCAAATGAATATATGGGGGACCATATCGTTGAGTAAGGGAAGATCACCATATCCTTCTTTAGAACAAAACCTTTGACTTCTGAAAGAAAATTAGATAATAAATTCTTTAAAAAAAAGAAGTTTAATAGATAATAATGAGAGAAAAATCTTTTATAAAAGTAAATTTTTACTTCAAACTTTTGGCCCCGAGAATGACTTTTTTTCTCAGAGATGGTTCCCACCAATTAATTGGCCTTATTATAACCCTCTCCAATAACTTACAATCTGGAGACAATTGTATCTGGTTGTGGAGTTTGGTGTTTGTTCCATAGCCATTTTAATCTAGGGACTAGAGGAGTTGGTCTCTGTTTTTTTCTTATTTCTTGGTTCTTGTATTTTAGCATGTTGTTGGTTGGGCCTTTTGTTACAGATGAGCATTTTGCTTTGTGTTTTCTGTTTGGTGTAAGTGGTTGGTTGCTTCAGGTGGGGATGTTGACACTGTCGAAGCCCCTGCCACTGCAGTCCTTTATGGTCTCTTCCTCTGTATTCTTAGTTTGGTTTTTAATGAAAGGGTGAGATCCCTATAACCTCAATCATTATTTATAAAAAAAACTTATATCTAATAAGGGTGTTTTGGAAATATATGGTAGAAAGTATAGATGTTGCAGTCTAATCCTTGTAGGCAGTTTGGGAATTAACAATATGGTCATATGAACTGTAGATTGTGGTCTAAATTTGCAATTGAGGAGGGGGGGGGGAGGGTTTCAAGAGTAAACCTACTGAACACCAAGCGAACACCTTTTGAAGGTACAGATTGATGTTCATTTAATCACTTTTTCCATCCTTTTATCCATTTTTTAATTCATTAACCATGAAATATTGTATGAAGCAATCTTGTCAAAATCGAAATTGGATCATATATTACGATAGGGGTCAAATCGAATTGAATTGTGAATCATAAGATTCAATTTGATTTCTAGTGTAAATGCTAGTTTTATCACACCTTTGGAGTTCTCTATATATGACCATTTTGTTTGGGCTAAAGATAAGATTACTGCTTTGTTTTGCTTAATGGCTGATGCCAATTCTTTTAGAGAGCTGCTATGAGCACACTGCTTTCCAATATCTACACTAGTGAAATCACTTTTTTTTTAATCTTTTGCCAATTATTCTCATTTTTTTTGTTGTTTTTTTGTCGATTATTCTCTCTTGCAATTATTTTGATAGGGAAGCTTGGATGTGTGATTTGGTTTTTCAAAATTCACAGAGATTGCCTAGGGCCTTTCTTCCATCAAGAAATTATTAGAATGCAAGGTAAAATTGCCTAGTTAATAAAGCATTCTTTCACCTTAATTTGGCATGTGCATTTATGGGGTGATACATAAGAAAAATTAATCCTGGTAATTTGATAACCAAAACTTGCACTATTGATACCCATCATTCAGTTACAATGAAAACAAAATAAATTAAAAAATGATATTCTACATCATGGAACCAAATTTTAGTATTCTGTGTGATTTGAATAGTAAAAAATCAATACAAATTTCTATGATGTGCAAAAATATGCTGGTGTAATCTGTGTTCGAGATAGCCCGATTAGAAAACTGAAAGATATCAGGAAGTACATTTTGGATCAAATGAGCTTTAAAGCCATGAATTACATGTGCAATTCACGTGTCTTGAGGCATCTTTCTGCACTTCTAAGTGCTTATCTAATGCCTATTGACTTTAATCTTCTTGCTCCTTATAGAATATTTTTGCACATACCAGTTAATTTTCTGATGTTTACGAGAACTTTTAACTATTGCAGG
Organism: Chloranthus sessilifolius; assembly: GCA_021018995.1. Classification (NCBI taxonomy): domain Eukaryota; kingdom Viridiplantae; phylum Streptophyta; class Magnoliopsida; order Chloranthales; family Chloranthaceae; genus Chloranthus; species Chloranthus sessilifolius. The sequence continues at coordinate 96,892,087 of CM037597.1, read as the reverse complement.
CTACTCCAGTAAACATTATTGGAGGATCTCATGTATGGGTCGAAGATCCAGCATTAGCATGGATTGATGGACAGGTTTCCAAGATTAACAGTCAAGATGCTGAAATTCAGACTTCTAAGGGGAAAACAGTACGTCAAATATTTAACTTTTCATGTCTACTTTTCTTTAAATACCTTATCTGGCACATAAATGTGCAGTGTTCCTCTTGCAACTGAATACACACAGATAGGTGTAAGCACGGTTCTTTGGCTAAAACCGATACATATTGGCCGATACCTATGGGTTTTCGGAGGGACAGGGTCGATACATTCGATATGTATCGGTCCATATACATTGGTATGTATCGCCCAATACATATCAATGTATCGTCCAAAACCAATACATATCGCCCGGTACGTACCAGTTTTAGAGCTAGGCAATACGTACCGAAAAACTAAGATTTTGAACCTTGGGTGTAAGTAAAACTTGGGTGCTCTAGCTCAAAAGCAGTTGAAGACAGCCATTTACAGAAACTGACTATGATAAATTTCATCAAAGTCTAGTTATTATTACATCTGTTATTTTGCAGTTGAAGACACCCATTTATTACATCTGTTATTTTGCACCTTTTACAGGTTTGGTTACATCAATTATCTTGCACCCTTTTACAGGAACGTGCAATAATATATTTTCTATGTGTGGTACTCCCTGTAATTCGTTGTTAGATATTTTGTTGTTTTTAGTGTATGCTTTAGCCACTTCTGGGGAATCTATGATATATGGCAAAAATTCTCTTTTCTTTTGAAATATTGATGGCCTTTAAAGGAATATGTGAAATTTCAATTACTAACTGTTCAATTACATCATCATGAATTTTCCCTTTTTTTTTTGAGCTGTTTTGCGGCTGGTTAGTTTTTGCCTATTTTTGTTGTGTTCAGAGCATAGTCGTTTTAACTACTAGCTCTAGTGCCCCTTCAATGAATAGAATAGAATGTTCACTTCTTACCTAGTTTTTCTTACCTAGCTTTTCTTTTTTCGAAATTTTGTAACCTGGACATTTTTTTCTTTAGTTTTCCATTTATTTTGTCAAGTTGTCATGCCAAAAGTTTCTTTTCACCTTTTGTGTACCATCTGGTCTCATATTTTGCTTATCCAATCCAAATGAACTTCTGATTGAGGCTAATTTTGTTCTCTATCTGAAATTCACTACTTTCTTTACTTTTTATTTCTATTTAAGTGGTGCAGCTCCAGTGTCTGAACTTGTTCTATACTTTCTTGGTAATTAAAAAAGAAAAGAAATGTTTGTAAAATTATGTCTAGATGCAGCGTCCTTTAAATAGTGAGGACTATAACCAGGAAAAATGAAGGCAATGTCCAATAGCTTTGTGTATCGGATAACCTGTTCCATGTTGATTTTTTCAGATTGTTGCAAATTTGTCAAGAGTATACCCCAAGGATACGGAAGCTCCTGCCGGTGGAGTTGATGACATGACAAAGCTCTCTTATTTGCATGAACCAGGAGTTCTTCAGAATTTGTCTACTAGATATGAACTCAACGAAATCTACGTAACCTATGGGTTGAGATTAATTATACCTTATGTTGTGAGTTCTGTCGAGTTTTGCTGAGTATCCTTTTCTTCAATATTATGACAGACATACACTGGAAATATTCTTATTGCCATAAATCCCTTTCAAAGGCTGCCTCATATATATGACGCTCACATGATGGAACAATACAAAGGATCAGCATTCGGAGTGTTAAGCCCTCAAGTTTTTACTGTTGCTGATGTCGCATACAGGTGTCCTCATTCTCTAAGTTTTACAGATGAATTATTACTCACATAAGTCATTAGACATACTTATTAATATAATTGAGTGCGCGAAACAAGCGATGATTAATGAGGGAAAGAGCAACTCAATTCTTGTTAGTGCTGAAAGCGGAGCTGGTAAAACTGAAACTACAAAAATGCTTATGCGGTATCTTGCTTATTTGGGTGGGCATATCGCAACTGAAGGGAGGACAGTTGAACAACAAGTTCTCGAAGTAAGATAATTAACTCTGTATAGTAATTAAGATAGCTCATCAGTTTTCTTTTTTTCCTATATTTTTTTTTGGTTTGACTTTTCCTTTCTCAGATGAAGTACTTTGAAATGGCAAATAATGAATCAATCTGAAAATTTTCTTCTGACTTATGTGACTGTAGTCAAATCCAGTTATTGAAGCATTTTGCAATGCTAAAACCGTTAGAAACAACAATTCCAGGTGAGTGTCTTAGGCATGCATTCTTATGACAAAATATATTTGTGAAGGTTGCATTTTTATTTATAAAATATCAAGTATAAAATCATGATTTTAATAATTCTGTAATAACTAAGTTGCATCGCATATATATTTTATAGCTGAGGAAATTCGGTATCATGCAGTCTATCTAATGTCTTGATGTATTCATAAATATGGTGGTGCAGTCGTTTTGGTAAATTCCAGCTAATTCAAAAAGTCCAAACTCCATGAAAATATGGTGGTGCAGTCGTTTTGGTAAATTCCAGCTAATTTGGTATCATGCAGTCTATCTAATAGACCAAAGTCCAAACTCACCATTGTTTTTACTTGAAAATAGACAATAAAGTCGAACTAGCATCAAGGTCTAGTATACATAGCAACATGGACTCTATTTTAGTTAAAGGAGATTATGCTAAAGTTGTTTATTAATTAATCTTTTTCAGATTTTGAATATTAACGCCCGTTGTTGTTCAATATTATTTTAGTGTAGTCACCAGACAGCTTTCAATATCTTTATTAGAGAACAAATCTGTCCATAGGTCGAATTTTTTTGAAGTTAGATTGTTGTAAATTGAAAATATTTTAGCTGTGTTTTGATGACAGATTATTGGCTCTGTTTCAACCCCTATTTAGTACATTTTGATTTTGAACTTTGAGAAATTTCATATATTCTGGCATGTTTAGTTTTGATTGAGACTTCTTTGACAGGATTTCAGGTAGTTAATTTGTTGATTACTTTATTTAAATTTACCAACGAGTTTTTTAGAGGGCTTCATAGTGCAACCTCAGGAATAACCAGGTTTCATCTCTGCTCATATGCAAGATTCCTTCAAACAATCAGGATATGAGGGATCTAATTCAAGTCTATTTGCTGAGTCTTGATTTAGAATTAAACTAATGTTCTCACAAAGTAAGTCAGATGCAAAATCATGGATTGGAGTGATATAATATGTTGGGAAAATAATTGGCGACTATGAAGTAAGCAACCAATGAATAGATCTTTTTATTTTATTTTTAGCAAAGAATCGAAGACACAATCTAAATCTGAAACAAGCGGGTTTGAGTCTCAACAAATGGGTCTGAACAAAACAACACTCAAGAAAATTGGTCTGAACAAAGCGATATTCAAGGGACTGGTTAGTTTGCTTCTTCTTTTTTATATAATAATTGTTATGAATAGAATACTAACAATATATTATTCATTTAGGTGAGCCTAAAAAATCATTGTATTTCAATGAATATGGGCAACCTGTTGGAGAAGGTTCAGCAGAATTATCCACGTTTGTAGGCCGAATGGCGAGGCACATTGTCCACCTACATACAGTACTTGGCATGACGTACCAATTGTCGTGAAAGAGCAAATATGGAGTAAAGTCTTTGTGAGTGAAAGTAAATCATTTAAAATCTAATTTAATTGTTCTACTAATAATTTTTTTAATCTTTTTTTTATTATCACAGGCTAAATATGATATTTCAACAAGTCACAAAAGCATGGTCTTATCGAAAGCTAATACTTTTTGGAAACAGTGGAAACATGACCTGTGCATATACTACGATAAACATTAGACAAATGTGGAATGAAAAAATGATATACCAAATCGTGTGAAGAAAGAAGACTGAGAAAATTTTGTTGATATGTGTTCAACGGAACAAGAGCAATCACGCTGAGAAAAAAGAAAGGCTTCCAGGGAAAAGATGAAAAACCCACACACCACTGGTAGACGAGGAGCAGCTAACATGGCAGAGGAATTGGTAACATATATCCAATATTCTATTTGTATATAATTATTTGAAATAATAATATTTGCATAAAAATTTTATTGTACAGAAAAAGCAGAGTTTTGATGGTAGAGTCAACAAGGACACAAATATATATAGCCTCCCATACCAAGAAAGATGGGACTTGTCATTTACCCGCTTTGAGCAATCAACTAGTAAGACTATTATTTTAGTTCATTTTATATCAAAATTTTAGTATTGAAATGTTTAATTAATATTTATTCTTTGCAGGATGATATTAGAAGAATAATTATGAACGATCCTCTTCTAGGGGATAACGATTTAGATAATGACCCTGTTGCTAAAGTAAATGATGCTCACCTCCCCTATTTGTTTCTTCTTTTCCTTGTAAGGAATTTATAGTTCTAAAATATTTTGTTGCTTAGGTTTGTGGTCGTGATCGAAGAGGTTGTGTACGGGGCATGGGTAAGGGTGTATCTAAGATTGCTATTCAAGCATCAGCGCCTTGTAGAGAGAACGCTCAACGGGAGAAGAGAGCACGTGAAAATATTGAATCGAAATTTGATTTACTTATTCAACAATCTAATGAGGACCGTAAGGCACGCAAGACCCTTGAGGAAAAAGTTAATCCATTATCAAGTCAAGTTCTTTCTCAAGGAACACATATGTCAGATTCAAATTCTTTTGAGGTACAAATTTCAATCTCATGAAGGCCCTATTTCCTTTTCAAAATTATAATTTTTTGATATAATTTTTTTAATATTAATCAGTTTTATTATTTTCATAGGCACAACGACATTCATCAATTCTTCCTGATCACCAGTGGATCAATCATCCACGCGTTGCCTATTAAAGAACTTCAGGAAAAAACTTGTTGCACTAGGATGCATTGACAGAGAAGTGACATCAACAGATTCATTTAGTATCATAGTAGATGATATTTATGATATCAACACCGAGTTCTATGCAAGTGAAGGGACATTAGCAGATATTACAGTTGGGGACTTATCCAATTTATATGATTATTATTAGGTATAATATAAATTGGATTTATTTGGTTACAGACATTTAATGGATTTGGATGCTTAGTAGTGTTTTTTGGGAATTTTAAGGTTTATGCTTTTTATGATTATTTCAAAATTGAAAGTTGTAATTAAGGAAGATGATTAGCCACTTATTTATTTTAAGATGTGAATTTTCTTATGGTGAATTTAGAAATTTTTGAATTTTGATGATTATAGATTTCGTTACATTTTAGATGAAAATTATAAAAAAAATGACGTTACAAAATCATCATTTTTAAAATTTAAATATTTTTAAAAATATATAAATAAATAAATACGACTACTCAAAACCGTTGTTGTTTCATTAATGTGATTATTTTAAAGAGAAATGACAGTCATAATATATCGATTATGTGGGGAATATGTCATGTCTTTTTTAATAAAACGACATAAAAAACAACGGCTCAAAACCGTCGTTTGTGGTCAACGGCCAAAGACAGTTGTTATTTTGATAACAAAAACGACGGTCTAAATATGTCGTTGAAAAATACTACTGCTTTTTCTAGGACGGCTCACTCGACGGTCAAAAACCGTCATTTTTTAAAAAAACGACTGTTTTGGACAGTTGTTTTTTTTGCATTTTCACCTAGTGTATAAGATGCCTTGGAACTTGTACACAGGATCTTGAAGCTGACAGCTACTATGAAAGGAACTGAGAAGTTCCTAATTCGATTGTCAAGAGGTCCAGGGAACCTCTCGATAGGTTCTGAGTTCAGCTTGGTGCACTCATCGACAGGTTGAAGTGGCCTTCGACAGGGTTGGAGGCTTCTCGAGAAGTTTAGCTGACTAGTCGACAGGATTGGAGTACATTTCTATCTTTTGTCCAGTTCTCCATTCATCCTCTCGACAGGTTATAGAAAATTTTGTCGACATCTTTGTAAAGCTTCCGTTGAGCTTTTGATAGGTTGCTTGAACCTTGCGAGGATGAGCGTGGCTTTGGGGACTATGGTAAGAGGAATTGGCAGAGGTGTGGATGTGGTGATAGTTGAAAGGGTTGCTGAGCTGCTAGGGGAATTGGAAGGTAACGAAACTGAGATGAATGGTATGACAGAGGGGGGATGGTGAGGCTGGCATCAGAGGAGCTAACCATAGGCAAATTCAAATTGATGGAGGGGATAACTATGGGTGCAAAGGACACAAGTGGAGGCTCCAAGCTAGGAGCAGCATATGTGAGCAGAGGCTCGATGGTGATTGATGTAGGGATCTCAGGAGGAGGTATTGAGCTAGTGGCAGCTATTGGGAGAGGCTCTGAACTCGCAAAAGTAGAGGTGCCATGTGCAGCAGCAGAGCTGACTACTTGTGGAGCTTCTATCTCAGGATCCTCACTTGATTTGTTCTTACTCTTCCCAATTAGGGTCCTACTGGTAGACCAAGCTCTCTTCCCAAATAGTTTTGGTGTCACCTTCACCACTGGCTCATCATTTGGGAAAGCAAATTTTCCTCTCTTAAGCAAGGCAGTGATGAGTCTGCTATAAGGTAGGCCAGGTAAGGCTTGCACATTTCAGATTTTCTCACTGACATATATGTTTTTCCCAAAATTGAATCAATGAATAGCATACAAGGATGTAGATCTCTCCTCATTATTGACTCCCCAAACCCCACAATGCCTTGAGTGAGGTGCCTGACCATTGCCTTGAAATGCACATTTTCAGGTTCTGACAGACCATAGGATGTATCAAAAATAGAGGGGACCCCTAAAACAAACCCTATATCATTGTAATTCACAACAATCTCTTGGTGATCAATTACAATCTCTAGAGAAGATTCAGTTGAACCTAGCTTGGTCGTCTTCCTGAGGTTCTGATACCATAGCTTGACCAGCCTAGGGTAGGATTTTTCACTTCATGGGGTCAACATGGGTGTCAGGCCTGCATTCACTAAATAATTCAAAGTATCTTTATACTCCTCTTCCTTAGGAAAATAGGGGCTGTCAACAATTGTCTCTGGAATCAGGCCTAACTTATTCACAAATTCATTGGGAGTAGATTGGTTCACAGGGACTTCAGGTTCCTCCTCAAGGTTAGGCACAGGCTCAAGAATTACAGGCACAAGGTTGGACTCAGGATAGGGTTAGGTTCTGTCTCAGGGGCCTCCTCAACAATTTCTTCACTGATTTGGACCTTCTTAGCTTTCTTTGCTTTCTTAGGTTTGTCAGATTTCTCAGCTTTATCCATGACAAGCTTTCTTTTGGCAGATGGGGTCTCCTTGGGCTGTTTGGTTAGCCTACTAGATTTCCTAATGGAAGGGGCTTTGAAAAGGGTAGCTAGCATTTCCTCTGGATCAGCCATTGGGCACTCAATTCACAAAAATTATATCTCAATAATTCATAAAAATCTTCTATGTCTCAAATGAATTATCACAACAATTACCAATGAAAGTACTGAGCAAGGAAATCACAGAGTGAATGGGGAAGGAGGACTTACCAACAGAAACCTAGGGTTTCTCAGATCTTGATGCGCACGGCACCAAATCAGTCTCCAGTAGGTGCAAAATGTAGCTTTTGAGGAATTGAAGCACCTGGAGCAAGGCACGGTGAGTGGGGTTGGAACCAGTGAGGTAGAGGAAGAAGAAAGAAAATGGAAATCGGCAGAGAGAAAAATAGAGCTCAGAGACAAGCTGTCGAATGGCTGAATGGAGTCGTTGATAGGTTTAAAATGATGAAAATCGAGTTTCGATAGGATTGGGACAAGGTGTTGACAGGTTGATACAACCTATCGAAAAGTGAAAAGCCACTGAAGGTCTCGAGAGGTTCCCTCAATCCTGTCGACGGGTTCAAGGCTTAAGGAAAAAAAATCACTTTGAGAGGTTCACAGAACCTCTCGACAGGTACTCTGAACCTGGCGATACTATACTCAAAAACCTTTAGAACCTATCGACAAGTTCATAGATCCTATCGACAGTCATCTTTTCTCCTTCAGAACCTATTGATAATTGACTTAAACATCTCGACATGTCCAAGATCTTGTCGAAATGCATACTGGGAACCTTTAGAACCTGTCGAAATGTACTCCACTCCTCTCGATAGGTAGTTTCTTAGTTCAAACAGATTTCTACTCAACTCTTAGTCCATCTGCCACACAAATTAATCAATTCTCCTCAGCTCCCATTAATTTCTCCAGCCTTGGAGTTGATGACACATGCTTCAAATAATTTACGAAGGACTCATGATTTGTAAATGCAAAAATCAAGTGCACTTGGAAACTATATTTAAAATGCCAATCAGATTTAAAATAAAAATAGCAATACACACTGACAAAAATAGCAGCTATGACACATAGTATACATTGTTGACAATCAATCACTTTTTTGGTAGATCTTCGAGGTGGATGGTCACCACAGGCTCCACCACATTATCAAAAAAAAGTTTGAGCCTTTGACCATTCACCTTCATTATCCTACCATCTTTGAGGTCCTTGATTTCAACAGCTCCAGATGGGGATACATGCTCTACCATGTAAGGTCCCTCCCATTTGGATCTCAACTTACTTGGAAAAAATTTCAATTTAGAGTTGAATAACCATACCTTGCTACCAACTGTGAACTCTTTCCTCAGCAAATGCTTGTCATAGAAGTTTTTGGTTCTCTCTTTGTAGATCCTAGCATTGGAGTATGCTTCCAATCTTAGCTCTTCCAGCTCTGACAGCTGGAGCCTCCTGTGCATGCTAGCAGAAGTTAGATCAATGTTCAATGCTTTAACAGTCCAATAGGCTCTATGTTCTAACTCTACTGGCAAGTGACAAGCCTTGCCATACACCAGTCTGAAAGCATACATGCCAATTGGAGTCTCATAGGCAATCCTATAAGCCCACATTGCATCATTAAGCCTCATGGCCTAGTCCTTCTTTTTTGCCCTAACTGTCTTCTCTTGGATGTGCTTTATCTCCCTTTTTGTGATTTCAACCTGCCCACTAGTCTGGGGGTGGTAGGGAGTGGCAATCTTATATGTAACAGCATACTTCTTCAGCAAGCTCTCAAAATTTCTGCTACAGAAATGGCTGCCCCCATCACCGATGATGGCTCTAGGGGTGCCAAATCTTGAGAAGATATTTTCTTCGATAAATTTTAAGACAGCCTTATGGTCATTAGTCCTTGTGGCAATGGCTGCAACCCATTTGGACACATAGTCCACTGCCATAAGGATAAAACTATACCCATATGAAGAAGGAAAAGGGCCTATAAAATCTATTCCCTAGATATCAAACAGTTTAACAACAAGTATAGGTTGTAGAGGCATGGAGTTTCTTTTGGAGATACTTCCCATCTTTTGGAGCACCTTGGCAGTAGTCTTGTTCCCACTGAAGTGGCCTCCACAAGTTTGTTCATGACACATGGTTAGTATGCTGTGGAAATCCTCATCAGGGACACATCTCCTCAAAACTTGGTCTGCACAATGCTTGAACAGGTATGGATCCTCCCACATGTAAGGTCTGATTTGTGAAAAGAACAGCACCTTGTCCATTTTGTTCCAATGTGGGGGGTTCTTACCCACAACCAAGTAATTCACATTGTTTGCAAACCAAGGTGTAAGGGTGCTGATAGTGAACAACTGTTCATCAGGGAAAGAGTCATTGATAGGCAGCCTATCAAACTCCTCAGTTAGGATCTTAGATAAGTGGTCTGCAATCACATTTTTAACCCCTTTCTTGTCCTTAATTTCAAGATCAAACTCCTGTAATAGGAGGATCCATTTGATTAATCTTGGCTTAGCATTCTTTTTTGATAAAATGTATTTCAGGGCTGAGTGGTCAGTGAACACCACTATCCTAGATCCCAACACAAGACCAGAATTTCTCTAAAGCATAGACAATTGCAACCAATTCCTTCTCAGTTGTGGTATAATTTAACTGAGCATCAATAATGGTTTTGCTTGCATAGGCAATCGCACAAGGGGCCTTATCCTTCCTTTGTCCCAAGACTGCACCAATAGCAAAATATGATGCATCACACATCAGTTCAAATGGCAAAGAAAAATCAGATGCTTGAAGGATGGCTGCAGAGGTTAAACAACCTTTCAAAAGCTCAAAGGCATAGAGACATTCATCATCAAACTCAAAGGGAACCTCCTGGCACAACAAGTGACAAAGAGGTTTTGTGATCTTGCTAAAATCCTTGATGAATCTCCTATAGAACACAACATGCCCCAAGAACGATCTACCTTGTTTCACAATATTTAGTGGGGGTAAGTATGCAATCAGGTCAATTTTAGTATTGTCTACCTCAATGCCTCTGTGAGAAACTACATGGCCAAGGACAATGCCTTGATTGACCATAAAATGGCTCTTTTCCCAACTTAACAGCAAGTTGGTTTCCTCACATATCTACAACACAAGGCTGAGATGGTGTAGACATTGGCTAAAGCTGTCCCCAAAAATAGAAAAATCATCCATGAATATCTCTAAAAATTGATCAATCATGTCAAAAAATATAGAATACATGCACCTTTGGAAAGTTGCAGGGGCATTGCACTATCTAAATGGCATCCTTCTATAGGCAAAGGTGCCAAATGGGCATGTGAAAGTTATCTTTTCTTGATCTTATGGATAAACAGGGATTTTATTATACTGAGAATATCCATCAAGAAAATAATAGAAAGCCTTGCCTGCCAACTTATCCAAAATTTGGTCAATGAAGGGCAAAGGAAAGTGGTTTTTTCTGTTTTTTAAATTGAGCTTTCGATAGTCTATACATACCCTCCAACCTATGGTTTCCCTAGTTGGAACAAGCTCCTCTGAATCAGTTTTAATCACAATAATTCTAGATTTCTTAGGGACCACCTGAGTAAGTTCCACCCATTCAGAATCTGAAATTGAATAGATGACTCCAGCATTTAACAATTTGACCACTTCTTTCATTACCACTTCTTGCATGTGAGGGTTCAATTTTCTCTGAATTTCTCTAGAGGGTTTGGAACCCTCTTCTAAATGGATTTTATACATGCACACAGCAGGGTTGATACCCCCAAGGTCAGCAATAGTCCAGCCTATTGCTCTCTTATGCTTCTTTAAAACACACAACAGTTCTTCCTCTTGCTCATCAGTGAGAGAGGAAGAAATGATCACTGGAAATTTCTAGTTTTCCTACAAAAAAATATATTTCAAGGTCTTAGGCAGCTACTTCAACTCTACATCTGGTGGACATATGAGAGAAGGCAACAAAGGTGCCTTTGATGGTGTGGAAGAGGCAATACAGCAGGTTTCGAAGGAGGATACCTTGTTGCTAGCCCCATATCAGAAAGTAAAGCTTTCACTTCTTCAACCATGAGTGTGGGGGCCTTCTCTTCCATAATCTCTCTCCACACATTCTCAAAAATATCACAAAAATCATCACCATGCAGCAACTTGGGCAAAGTCTCTTCCACAAGCTCATCAAAAATATCAATTGAAAAGCAATCCTTACTATCCAAGTGAGACTGATTGGTTGCATTGTAAACATTAAATTTCACTTTCATGTTGCCAAATGACACCTCCATTACTCCTGATCTATACTAAATTCAAGCATTGGCAATGGCCAAGAAGGGCCTGCCCAAAATCACAGGAATAGAGGTGGTGCACTTGCTTGGCTCCATGTCAAGCACCGGAAAATCTGCTGGGTAGAAAAACTCATCCACCCCAACTAATATATCCTCTATCATTTCCACAGGCCTCCTCTCAGATCTGTCAGCTAGTTGTAGCACATGTGTGGGTTTCAATTCTCTCAAGCCTAACTTCTCATAAACTAAATATAAAAGTAGGTTTACACTAGCTCCTAGATGTAACAAGGCCTTCTCAATGGTATGATTCCTAATGATGCAGGGGATTGTCGGAACTCCAGGGTCTTGTAGCTTGGTTGGGGTTGCAATGGACAACACTTGGTTTCTTTTCTCAGCACAAAGACCTTCTTGGATAGGTGTATCCTAGACTATCTTTTGTAGGTGCACAATTCTTTCAAGAACTTTGCATAGGCTGAAACTTGCTTGATAACATCAAGTAAAGGCAAATGAATCTTTACTTATTTGAATGTTTCCATCATCTCCTTAACCTTAGCATTCCCCTTATCGAAAGGGGAAGGTGGTTGAAGTGCATTGAGAAATGGCAAATGGGGGACTGATCTCCCATTTGCTGCCTTAGCAAGCTCATCAGATTTTTCTTTATTTTTGTTTTAAATTTTTTTTTTAGGGTACATCCACACCCCCATTATATTTTATATACTGCTCCTGTTGCATATCTCCATGGGTTGTTCTTTCATTTATTGGACTGTTCTCGGGCTCAAAACCAACCTGGTTATCTACCAGCCCTCCACTCCTCAAAGTGGTGACAGATTTGGCTTCTTCATGGAAAGAAGTCTCACCCACCATGTACTGCCCTCTTAGGTTATTCATGGGCTGACTTGGCAGTCTTCCCTCCTCTCTCTTAGTCAAAGTATTAGATAGCTGACCAAGGTGGTCCTCTATCTTTTTAATAATTTAGCTATGAGAGTTCACAGTTTGTGACAAAGGTCCTAAATTTGTCAGTGAAGCCAGAACTTGCTCTTCAAATATGAGGGATCTAGAGGGTGTTGGGGCTGGTGCACTTTGCTAGATAGGTTGAGCCATAGGCTGGGGCATAGGATGCTACTAATGGGGCCTTAGAAAGTAGTTCTGCTGGTAGGGCTGGGCATTCCTATAAGGCATCAAATGCTATTGTGACTACTGCTGCTGTTGGTTTGGGAAGGTATTTTATCTCCACTTCAAATTGGGGTGGTCTCTCCATTGATAACCAGCAATAGGCTGTTGTACATAGGACTGAGCAGCATTCACATGTTCCATCACAAAGTCTAGAAATTTGACAGCAGAGGGCCATTCCTCAAGGGAGTGAGTGGGGGACTGGCAAATCACACATGCCTCCTCCACTTGGCAGCCATTGGAGACTACATTGCTCCCATGAGCGTATCAAACTTTTGAGTCAAGCTGTCTACTTTCCTTTCCAAATCATTGTATCCACTGACCTCATACATTTTCCCTCTTGTAGTGGTCTCTCTCACCAATCTAGCAGAGGTCTCAAGGTCTCTTGACTAGGTCTCCCTTTGTATGGAGTTTTCACTAATGATATCAAACAATTCTCAAGCCTCATCAGCTGTCTTGTGGAGGTATGTACCACTACATGAGGCATCAACCATATATCTGCTCTTGGGATTAATTCCCTGATAGAAACTTTGGACAAGTTGCCATTCAGGAATTTGGTGATGGAGACATTAGTTCAAGAGTTCTTTAAATCTCTCCCATGCTTGGTGAAAGTCTTCAGTTGGGCCTTGAGCAAATGAAATAATGCTCTTCCTCAACTGACTTGTTTTGGACATGGGGAAAAACTTGGCCAAGAATTGACATTGAAGGACTGAATACTATTGGTTGGGAGAATTGACAACCAAGTTATCGCTCTATCCTTTAATGAAAAAAAAAGAGTCTCAACCTGGTTACTTTCTCCTCCAAACTTGTAATGTTGAAGGTAGTGCACAGTCCTAAAAATTCATCAATGTGCTTATATAGATCTTCCTTACTCAGGCCATGGTATGAGGGTAGCATCTGTATGATGGAGGATTTGATCTCATAGTTCCCTTGAACAGTAGGGAATTAAATGCAGAAGGGATAATTGTAAACCCCCGGTGCATTGAATTCCTTCAATGTCCTAGGTTGCTCACCCATTGTAGAGCTGTTAGAGTCAACCACAAGTGTATGTATGGGTTTCTTAGGTCTGAGAAGTCTACCAACTTCAGGATCCAAGGGAGTAATCTTAGGATTAAGAGATCTCCTCCCAAGCATACACACAACAAAAATACAGGACAACACAGAATGACAGCACAGATTTAAGCAAAACAAATTTGTAAACACACAACAAATGCTGTAGAGCTAAAAGCTAAAGATCTAGAAATGTAAACAGAGTTAAGAAATTCAAACTTAAGCACAACTTGCTCCTCAAATGGGCACAATGCTCCTTTCAACACAACAAATCCAGATCTGCAATCACAAAATTAAATTACACAAGACTACAACAGCAATTAGTCAAACAAAATATAGGTCATAAAAAATCTAAATCTAAAATGAGAAAAACTTAGATCTACCAGTCTTAAAAACACAGTCCTCAACAGCGGCGCCAAAAACTTGTTGACTTGCTTACCTTACAATTATTAAATGATTAAAACAGTAAATTAAATGAACAAACTATAGCAAGCGAGCTTAAGGCAAGCAAGCAGTCCTGCAAGAACTAGGGCTGTTGTAGTAAGTTTTAATATGTAAGTCAGGGTATGTCCACAGGGAAATATGATTAAACTATGGTAAATCTCCAGATCTATGACAGATCTGGCACTCTATCCTAACTTAAACTAAATCAAAACAGGAAAGAGGAGAGGTTTTAAAGATTTGTCACTTTATTAAAAGATTACAAAATTAAATCTAATTGATCTAGATTTGATTAAACACAGAGTTAAAGAGAATGGAAAAGATTAAAGTCAAAAGGTGGAGAGCAACAACTAGGGATTTTGGTCTTTACTAAAAAACAATTGGATCAAAGGCAATGTATAGGATAGATTTGCTACAATCCTTCATCTGGCTATAAGCTCAAATGCAAGGTATAAGAACCTAATCTCAACCAAAGTATTGAAGCAATCCTGAGGATAGGATCTGCCCATTTATAGTGGCCATAGGCTATCCCAAAGATTGTTCCAATCCAATGATCTTGATTAGAACAGGTTATCTATTGCAAATGTTATGAGTGTCGGGCTATGAGCTCAAGCATCCATAGGAATATCTAATCCAGGAAAATCAAATTAGAAAAAGTGAAATATAGATAAGAATCACCATTAAAAACTATAATTACATTGCAATAACACAACTTACAATCCTATTATGCTAGATCTATAATCTGGGCAATATATAATCCATCTACACAGTCTCTGAAACTCTCGATTTACAGCTCTCAACCTCACCCTAGCTACTGAAGGGGTTTAGCCAACCATGATTGGCTGGAAAGAGAATGGGGGAAGAAGGAAGAGAGAGGGAACTTTTGGAGGGAGAATGGAGATCAGATTTGTCTCTGGTTCTCTCAATTTTTGGATGCTAGCTTTATAAATTTTTTAAGCTTTTACACTCTTCCCCTCCCCTCTTAAATTTGGTTCAGCCAATCAGAGCTCAACAGAATAATTTTGTAATTCTGAGCTGCTGATGTGGCAGATTTCTCTTCTAGAAGCTCTTTCTCCATTGGTCTAAAATACGTAGACCCATGTGATGTGCTTACAGTTCCCATTAGTGCTCAGTGGTGTTCCAAAAATATCCCCAAGGGTCATTAACATGCCTTGGAACTCATGCACAACATCCTTAAGTTGGCAGCTGCTGTGAAAGGAACTAAGAAGTTCCTAATTCGATTTTCGAGAGGTTCCGGGAACCTCCCGATAGGTCCTAAGTTCAACTTGGTGTTCTCATCGATAGGTTGAAGTGGCCTTCAACAGGTTTGGAGGCTTCTCGAGAAGTTCAGCTGACTAGTCGACAGGATTGGAGTACATTTCTATCTTATGTCTAGTTCTCCATTCATCCTCTCGACACGTTATAGAAAATCCATTCGACATCTTTGTAAAGCTCTCGTTGAGCTTTTGACAGGTTACTTGCACCTCGCGAGGAAGAGCGTGGCTTCAGGTAAGTTGTCGATAGGTTCAAGACTCAAATGGTCGACAGGTTGGAAGTTGCACCTGTCGACAGCGTGCATGGGAGGTTGGCTGAAGAGGGTTTTGGAATCTCGATAGGATTGGCTTGAACTAGTCGACAGGATTGACAGAGAAATCTTAACTTCTGCCTGAGCTACGTCAATCCTCTCGACATCTTATACAGAATCCTGTCGACTGGTTACTGGATCCTCACGAGCTCCTCTGCATTTCCTGGTAGGACTTCGATAGGTTCTCTTCTAATGCACCTCCAACCTCTCGACAAGATCTTTACTTTTATTTCCAGAACCTCTCGACTGCTTAGCTTCTTTACCTTCTAACTCCTCGACAGGTTGGAGCACACTCTCTAATCCTTTCTATAGGTTCATATATAACACCCAACCTATCGACAGCTTCATCTCCTCTAGGTATCCCCTCGACAGGATCTACTGTTGTACATGCAGCCTCTCAAAAGGTCCTGGGAAGCTCTCAACAAATTAATGAAACCTCTCGATATCTTAGCTTTTGAGCATCAGAACCTCTTGACAGGTTCTGCTTTGTGCTTCCATAGCTGGTACCCATCTTTCAGGGTACCAGGAGGCTATTGGTACCCTCAACAGCCACCTGGTGGGTTCACTCTTCATTCCTTGCAATTGCAATTAGTCCTAAGCACACCCAGTTGGGTCCATGACCTTCTCATGAACTTCTAAAGCTCTGTGGACAATTTAATTGGCTGGCTTTTGGGTGGTTTGAGCACATGTTGAGTAATAGGTTACCTCTTTGGCCTTTTTAGATGGATGTCTGCACTAAGGCTGTAATTTATTGCTTATCTACAAAACAGACTTACAGCACCCTATTAGTTAGCTCAAGGGTCCATCAAAGGTCAAGTTAGGAGGTGAAAAATGGTATTTTTCACTGCTTAACACTTATCTAGATCTAATCCAATAGGCTGGATTAGAGAGAGAGGGAGGAAGAGAAAAAAAAAAAAAAAAAAAAGCTAAACTAAACCTAAATGAGCTAAGGAGAACCAAAGTTATTCTATGGATTCCTTGCTGAGAAATTATAGCAGCAAGGAGTTTTATTTATACAAGTGTAGTGATCCATGTGCTTTGGATTGCAGCCAATCAGAGGAGAGATTCTTTATGCTAATCCATGTTTTAGCATTTCAACCAATCAGAGAGAAGAGATGGATCTGGTTTTGTTGTGCTCAGCTGAAGCTTCCCGCCAAAGACTTAGGAATCAGTTATTTTTGCCCATGTGAAACTATCCCTGCTGTCCATTAATATTGGCAGTTGTACCATTCACTTAATTTCTGCAGATCACTTGCCCATGTGCATACCACTTTCATGCTTTGGAATTCCCAAATTTGCCCTTGTTTAAAAAAATATTTGCTACTGCACACCTCAAATAATAGTACCAAAACGGTTGGTAGTGCCCCAAATAAAACTCACCATCCTCTTCGCTGCCCCTAAAATTTCCCTGCTTCTATTAAAACATCCCTCAGCTGGAAACATGCTCAATGCCATGGCTGCATAGTAGTTTTGATGGCTGGGACTCAATAGGGCCTAAGTTGGATTAGCTTGAAGAAATATAGGCCAACTGCAGCTTTGGTAGTGAGGTAGGAAAGATGAAGTTTGAGATGTTTGAAGGTGGTGTTAAGCAGCAGCTTTGAGCTTCGAGAGGATAGTGAAGGTATAGCTAAAGATGTCAAGAGGTGTTTAAGCTGCATGGCTGAAGTGCTCGACAAGATTGCTGACTTTAGAACACAAGTCGACTGGTTAGTGGATTGGGATCTTGAAGTGTTGCTGTTGCTCGATAGGATGGCTGAGTATAGAGGTAAGGTGTCGAGAGGAGTGAACTGAAACTCAACAGGTTTTAGAGTGGGGCTGTAAGATGTCGATAGGTTTGAGTAAATGTGAAGCTTGCTTGTCAACATGTTGGAGGGGTTTGCTGGTCGAGAGGATTGAGTATAGGGCTGCAGCAAGGTGTCGACAAGATTAATGGGAGTTGGCACACCTCGACTGGTTGAGAGATTTGGAGACTGCTACTCTTCAAGAGGTTCAAGGGGAATGCAAGTCGACAGGATCTAAAGGTAAGGAGCTTCAAATGTCGACATGTTTGTGAGGTTGCTGCAATGTAAAGAGCTTGACAAGTTGTATGGGAGGATGGAGCAACTTAAGGGCTCAAGAGGATTGATGATAAGGCTGGGAAGGTCTCAATAGGTTTAAACCCTTATGTGGCTGGCTGGTTGAAGAAAGATGGCTTTGAGGCTTTGCTGATTGATAGGTGCCATGGGAGGTTCTGGGGCTACTACACTACCTTCTCGACAGGTTGTGTTGGGAAGTCTAAGTATCTGGTCGAGAGGATTGTGGTATGCTGCAGATTAAAGTGCTTGACATGTTTGCGTGCAAAAAGACCTCCTCGACAGGTTGCATGGGAGGTTGGAACAACTGTTGGTCGAGAGGTTTTTGGCTGATGAGGAGTGCAAGGATTAGACAGGTTTACAGTTTGCTGAAGCTGAGAGGACCGAGAGGTTTGAATGGCTGGGAAGGTGTGTACCTTGACAGGATTGAAGGTTTGCTGGTCGACAGGATTAAAGCAATGCCTTCCATCCCTTCGTGAGGTTGGTTGTATGAGGCATTGAAGCTGTCGACAGGTTAGAGGGTAATGGGGGCTGCTTGTAATTGATAGGATAAAAGAGAATGGGAGCTGTAGTTTTAACTCTAAGTGTTGCTGATGCTGCTGCTTTTGGATGGGAGTGCTGATGCATGCATGGACTGCAACTGCTATCATTTGGAAATGTTGGAAGGCTTGGAGCACAAGCTGCTGTTTTGGTGTGCACACCTTTATGATTTTGCACCTGTTCTTCATCTTCCTTGGGCTGCAGTTATCAAATGTTTGAATGCTGCTGCACCTGGGGATGTCAGCTGGCTGCAATGAAGGCTTCAAGTGTGCACAACTTGACCCAATGGCTGCATGTCCAATCAATGCATTCGAGAGATGCTGCTGCTCCATTTGATGAGATTGAAATGTAGGCTTGCATGGGTACAAAGTAATCCACTCGAAAGGTGCTGGAACAGCTGCTTGATGAGATTAAAAGCAAGCTTGTATGAGTGCAGCTGCTGTCCATTTGATGGGATTACATGCAGATCTACATGGGTGCTGCCCTTTTGGAAATCTTGGAGAACAGATTTGTAGCTACAGTTTGGGAGGAATGGTTGCTAGTGCTATCTGCATGTTGGTGTATTACAGCTGCTTTCAAGTGTGCTGCAGTTTATAAATTGATAGATGTTGGTGCAGCATACATCAAGTGTATCCACTAGTCAATTGATGAGGTCCATTTCTTAGCACAAATAGTTGACTTGATGGTTGCTTCTGCAAGGTGATCCTTTGCACACTACTGCAGCCTATGCACTGCTGCAAGCTTCATTGTGCACACCAAGTGCTTCATTTTCTGTAGCTGCTGAATCAAGGTATAGCTAAAACGTGTTGGCTTGAACCTGCAGATTCTTTTTCAAGCACCCAATCAGTTGCTGGTTTAATTCTCAGCAACAAGCCATAGCCCACTCCTTCCAATTCTCTCTTTTAGCTGTTGATTAATTCCAAACCTCCTCTTAATGGCACTTTTTAACTAAAAAATGCACTAAGGCTGCACTTTCTTCCTAAACTGCAAAACAAGCTAAGAACAATTATAAACAGCTCAAGGTCTGAACAAAAGCCAAGTTTTAATGGGTAGAAAATGGTCAAAATCAGTGACTGATACACCCCCAAACCTAACCTTTGCTAGTCCTCGAGCAAAATGAAATTTAAAACACTTAACCTACAAAAATAAATGCCACTTTCATAGGGAACACGGGGTGCATTTAGCACTTGCACCAAGCCTTTTCATCCCCTAGGTGATCCCTAGTGGAGGAGTGGAGTCTCTTGAGGGTTTTCAGTGAAGGTACCCACAAACTTCTCCAATAAAGTCAGTTAATACTAATGCAACACTCTAAAACAGAGTTCAAGTAAAATAAAATAAATTCCACACCATGTTCATTCAATTTTTAGAGGATTCTTAGTAGAAAAATAGCAGCTAAAAACTAAAATTCTGCTGCAATTTCTTCACCATCAATCAGCTTATATCAAGGCTTTATGCATGAAAAATAATGCAGAATTCACCTTTAATTTAAGAATTTCATTTTGATAATGCCCCCAACAAATTTGATTTCAGACCCAAGTCTAACCAGGGCTGTCACTCACAATAAAATAGTTGGAACAACTATTGGTCGAGAGGTTTTTGGCTGATGAGGAGTGCAAGGCTTCGACGGGTTTGCAGTTTGATGAAGTTGAGGGGGTACAACTCAAGAGCAGTTACATCTCAAATAGGACTGCAAGCATGATCATGGGCATTGCTCTAATTTCTGAAATTTTCTAACTCTTTTCATCATAAATTAAATAAATCCTCACCTCCACATGACAGCTCAATCCATTTTAGATCAGTAAGGTCTTTTTATTGGGTTGTAATATGGCTTATGGGTGAGGTTTATGAAGAATAAAGGGTAAGGAAGGCTTCAAAATTGAGAAATCAGCAAGGTAAGGAGGTGAGATATACACCTTCTTCATTTCAGCACAATCTTCATCTTCTTTGAATTTTCAAATTTGAAGTGATCAATTTCCAATCCTCATTTCAATGTATCTAATAAAGTGACTTCTCTCTTATTTTTGTTTTGCTTTTCTGTTTTTCTTTTCTTTTTCTTTTTGTATGCTTTTCCTCTTTATTTTTTCTAATATTTTTATATTTTTATGGGCTGGAATGCCACAACTGCCATCATTTATGCTTTCTTCTCTTTCAACTAAGTCTCAAACCAGCTCTACCTTCTTTAATTCCTTCACCTTTACCTTCTAAAAACTCAGATTGAGGGTCAAGTTGCTTAAGTTCACTGAGTTTTGGGTTTAAATTTTCTGATTTCTATCAAAGAAAAACATGGATTTTTAAGGCTCAAGTTGTGTGTATCAAGGGCAGTTCAAAGGTGAGATATTTAAGCTCAAACTATCCAAGGGATGGCCCTACTTCATGTCCTCAATGTCATGAATCAGCTGTTTCAACTTGGATTTACCTAACTTCTAGTGAGAAAAACTAGATCTAATCAATCCTTAGCGCGAAAAAATTGCCAAAACACTCCTCAAAGAAATTTTATTCAGGCCTAAATCTCACTGGGTATGGTCTTCCATCAAATTTCTGGGGTGTATCCTCACAATTTTCTCTCTTTTCAAGTTCACTAAGCATCAATTTTTTAAAATTCTTGACATTTACTTCATGAAAATTGTTACAACTACAACATATTTCAGTTTTAAAAAGCTTTTAATTTCTCCTTTTTCAAACAAATCAAGTGGGAAGTCACTTTATTTTAAAAAATTTTGCAACATAGCTGCACTAGCATTAACTTATTTCATCGGCTCGCCTGCCATACCCCCAAACCTATGATGAGCATTGTCCTCAATGTTTACACACTGAGTAACTAGGGGCAGCAGGGTAAAAGAAGAAAAATAAGTAGAAAAATCAAAGCTATATGCAGCAAAAAAAATGCAAAACTGAATATAGAAAAACCGGTATACAAATGTAAGAAAATTACTGTGAAATCAAAGCAAAAATAGAAGGTGAAAACAGCACACTAAAATTTATCCTAGACCTGTAAGATACAGGGTCCATTTGTAGCAAGTTTTAATAAGTAAAGTGTTTGTCCCACAGGGAGTAGTGATCTAAACCTAAGAGATGTATAGTGGACCTCCAGATCTGGCTATTGATCTGGCAATTCTAGCCAAAAAAGTAGGGAAAGAAGGAGAGTTTTTTGGGTGTCACTAGATCTAATTAATCTACAAAATAGAAATATAAAACTAATTCTAAAAGATTAAAGAAGATGGATGGTAAAATGAAAGAGAAAATGGTGAGAAATAGGCAGCTAGGGACTAGTTTTCATTGCAAATTAATTGAATCAAAAGCAAAGCATAGAACTGGTCTGCTACAATCCCTCATCTGGCTACAAGCTCAGATGCAAGGTATAAGAATCTAATCTCAACCAAAGAGTTGGAGCAATCCTAAGGATATGATCTGTCCATTTGAGTAGCCATAGGCTATCCCAGAGATTGTTCTAATTTAATGATCTTGACTAGAACAGGTAAGCTATTACAGATGTTGTGGGTGCCAGGCTACAAGTATCCACAGGAATATCTAATCCAGGGAAATCAAATACGAAAAAATGAAATTTAGATTAGAATCACCTTTAAAACCCATAATTACTATAATAACATTTTACAACCTATTGAGCTCAGATCTGTAATCTGTGCAACATCCAATCCATTTACAAATGCTGTTGAAACTCCCAATTTACAATTACAAACTAGATCTAGACTGCTTATCTAGATCTAATCCAACAGGTTGGATTAGAGAGAGAAGGGGGAAGAGAAAAAGAAAAAATAAAAGCTAAACTAAACCTAAATGAGCTAAGGAGAACCAAAGTTATTCTACGGATTCCTTGCGGAGAAATTACAGCAGCAAGGAGCTTTATTTATACAAGTGCAGTGATCCATGTGCTTTGGATTGCAGCCAATCAGAGGAGAGATTCTTTATGCTAATCCTTATTTTAGCATTTCAACCAATCAGGGAGAAGAGATTGATTTGGTTTTGTTGTGCTCAGCTGAAGCTTCCCGCCAAAGATTTGAAAATTAGTTATTTTTGCCAATGTGCAACTATCCCTATTTTCGACATTCCAAACCTATCCCTGCTATCCATTATTATTTGCAGTTGCACCATTCACTTAATTTCTGCAGATCACTTGCCCATGTGCAGACCTCTTACATGCTTTGGAATTCCCAAATCTGCCCTTGTTTAAAAAAATATTTGCTACTGCATACCTCAAATAATAGATCCAAAACTGCTGGGAGTGCCCCAAATAAGACTCACCATCCTCTGGGCTGCCTCCAAAATACCCTTCCTATTATCAAAATAGCCCTCAGCTGGAAACATGCCCAATGCCATGGCTGCACAACAATTTTGATGGTTGGGACTCAATGGGGCCTAAGTTGGATTAGCTTCAAGAAATATAGGCCAACTGCAGCTTTGGTAGTGAGGTAGGGAAGATGAAGTTTGAGAGGTTTGAAGGTGGTGTTAGGTAGCAACTTCGAGCTTCGAGAGGATGGTGAAGGTATAGCTGAAGATGTCGAGAGGTGTTTAAGCTGCATGGCTGATGTGCCCGATAAGATTGCTGGCTTTAGAACACAAGTCAATTGGTTAGTGGCTTGGGATCTTGAAGTGTAGCTGCTGTTCGAGAGGATGGCTGTGTTTAGAGGTAAGGGGTCGAGAGGAGTGAACTGAAACTTGACAGGTTTGAGAGTGGGGTTGTAAGATGTCGACAGGTTTGAGTGAATGTGAAGCTTACTGGTCGACAGGTTGGAGGGGTTTGCTGATCTATAGGATTGAACATAGGGCTGTAGCAAGGTGTCGACAGGATTAATGGGAGCAACAACACCTCGATAGGTTGAGACATTTGGAGACTGCTGCTCTTCGAGTAGTTCAAGGGGAATGCAAGTCGATAGGATATGAAGGTAAGGAGCTTCAAATGTCGACAGGTTTGTGAAGTTGCTGCAATGTAAAGAGCTCGACAAGTTGTATGGGAGGATGGAGTAGCTTAAGGGCTTGAGAGGATAGATGATAAGGCTAGAAAGGTCTCGATAGGTTTAAACCTTTCAGTGGTCGACAAGTTGAAGAAAGATGGCTTTGAGGTGTTACTGATCTACAGGTGCCATGGGAGGTTCTGGAGCTGCTACACTACCTGCTCGACAGGTTGGGCTGGGAAGTCTAAGTTGTTGGGTAAGAGGATTGTGGAGTGTTGCAGATTAAAGAGCTCGACATGTTTGAGTGCAAAAATACCTCCTCGACAGGTTGCATGGGAGGTTGGAACAACTATTGGTCGAGAGGTTTTTGGTTGATGAGGAGTGCAAGGCTTCGACAGGTTTGCAGTTTGATGAAGCTGAGGGGGTCAAGAGGTTTGAATGGCTGGGAACGTGTGTACCTCGATAGGATTGAAGGTTTGCTAGTCGACAGGATTGAAGCAATGCCTTCCATCCCTTCGTGAGGTTGGTTGTATGGAGCATTGAAGTTGTCGACAGGTTAGAGGGTAATGGGGGCCGCTTGTAGTCGATAGGATAAAAGAGAATGCGAGCTGTAGTTTTAACTCCAAGTGTTGCTGATGCTGCTACTTTTGGATGGGAGTGCTGATGCATTGACTGTAGCTGCCATCATTTGGAAATGTTGGAAGGCTTAGAGAACAAGCTGCTATTTTGGTGTGCACACCTTTATGATTGTGCACCTGTTCTTCATCTTCCTTGGGCTGCAGTTATCAAGTGTTTGAATGCTGCTACACTTGTGGATGTCGGTTGGCTGTAATGAAGGCTTCAAGTGTGCACAACTTGACACAATGGCTGCAGGTCCAATCAATGCATTCGAGAGATGCAGCTGCTCCATTTGATGAGATTTAAATGCAGGCTTGCATGGGTACGAAGCAATCCACTCGAAAGGTGCTGGAATAGCTGCTTGATGAGATTAAAAGTAAGCTTGTATGAGTGCAGCTGCTGTCCATTTGATGGGATTACATGCAGATCTACATGGGTGCTGCCCTTTTGGAAATGTTGGAGAATAGATTTGTAGCTGCAGTTTCGGAGGAATGGGAGTTGCTGCTATCTGCATGTTGGTGTATTCCAGCTGCTTTCAAGTGTGCTGCAGTTTATAAATTGATAGATGCTGGTGCATCATACATCAAGTGTATCCACTAGTCAATTGATGAGGTCCATTTCTCAGCACAAATAGTTGACTTGATGGCTGCTCTTGCAAGGTGATCCTTTGCACACTACTGTAGCCTATGCACTGCTGCAAGCTTCATTGTGCACACTAAGTGCTTCATTTTCTGCAGCTGCTGAATCAAGGTTTAGCTTAAAAGTGTTACCTTGGAGCAGCAGAATTTTTTTCAAGCACCCAATCAGTTGTTGGTTTCATTCTCAGCAACAAGCCATAGCCCACTCCTTCCAGTTCTCTATTTCTGCTGTTGATTAATTCCAAACCTCCTCTTAAAGACACTTTTGAACTGAAAATTGCCCTAAGGCTGCATTTTCTTCCTAAACTACAAAACAAGCTAAAAACAATTATAAACAGCTCAAGTTTTTAACGGCAGTCAGGTTTTAATTGGTAGAAAATGGTCAAAATCTGTGACTAACAAAGGGGCATATTCGGAACTTCCATAGCACATGGGACACCTTTCTGAGTGTGTTGTGCTTTTCCTAATAGAATGGGGACAATACTTGGCTGCAATTAAGTCACATCAGCAGATCCTAACTGTTTTGATTCTCCTCCCCTTTGATTGGCTAGAGTAAAAAGTAACTTTTTGGATTGTATAAATACCATGTAAAAAATGCAGAAAAGGGGGGATCACACTAGACAACACACGGCAGTCTAGGTGATATTTTTAGGGTTTAGGTCATTTTCCTTTTTTGTCCTTCTCTCCTTAGCTCAGCATGTCTGGCTAAATCTTTGTAGCAGTTAGGGCTAGTTTTATTGTACATTGCTTTGTAATGACATTATGAAGAGCTTGGAGTCTTGCAGAGACTGTCGACTCGAGAGTTGTATCATTGTAAGATTCTTTTTGGCAATGAATAATTGGTTTTAATATTTCATTTGATCTGTAATATCTTGTGATTTTCATTAGATGTTTATAGATTTTATGTAACTATGGATGCATGATCTTGTAGCTTTGCAAACATAGTGTCTGCAGTGATTTTATTATTTCAGCTTTGACCTCCATGACTGGATTATATCCATGGGATAGCCTGTGACCATTTGAGTGGACGGGCTATAGCTCTAAGACTAATGCATATCTCATGATTGAGTTAGATTCTTCTTCCTTGCATTTGTGCTCATAGCCAAATGAAGGATTGTTGCAGATCCAACACTTTCTCTATTTTACATTGCTGTTTACAGTAAAAATGAGTCCTTAACTGCCTACTTCTCCATTTTTTATTTATTTTACCAAACAACTTTCATTCTTCTTTAACCCCTTTCTCTTATTTCTGATTTTTGCATTTATTTCTGTTATAGTTAGTGACAACCCCCAAAAATACTCTCTTTACCCTGTTTTATTAGATTATGATAGAGTAGGTTTAGAGTTGCCAGATCTGTAGCAGATCTTGAGATTTACTACCTTTAGATCTATAACTCCCTATGGGATAACCCTTACTTCATTTAAAACTTATTGCAATATGTTGCAATAACCCTGTATCTTGCAGGTGGTGCTTGTATTCTAATTCCATCTTTAGCGCTCTTGTTTTGTTTTTGCCATTCTTTATTCCTGTCATATTTTGACCACTTTTATAATAAAGAACAACAACACAAATGGAACCAATAAGTTTTTGGTGTCGTTGCTGGGGAGTTTATAATCTAAGTAGAAGATATGAGTTTTTCTTTCTATTATGATTCATATCTGTTTGTTAGCTTTGTAGTGTTTGAATAAATTACTACCGTAGTCTTTTGATTTTTGCATATTTGAAGCAATAGCGAATAGGGGAGAAAATACCTTGCATTTGGAGTAGACTCTGCCTTAGTTTGTAACTCTTTTTCCCATGTTATAATTTCATTTCTATAATTTTTAAAATTCAGCAGAAGTATTTAGTGTTTTCTTTTATTTGTTGTAATTTTTCTCTATTGTGTGTTGTATGCTGGGAAGAAGGCTCCTCCATCCTAAAATTGTACCATTGATTCTTGAAATTGAGAGAGTCCTTAGATCTAGGTCAGCAGAACACATCCTTGCTGAACATTTAGAAACATTTGAGATGGGTGAGCAGCCTAGACCCCTTAGGGATTATTATGCACCAGGGGCATATTCATCCGCTTTATGCATTCAATTCCCTACAGCTGAGGGTAACTATGAAATCAAACCTTAGGCCATCCAGATGTTGTCATCTTTTCTTAGTAAGTAGTGGTGAAGCCTCTATGTTGCCTAAATGAGAGCTAGGCATGCTTTCTCCAAATGAGAATTGCGTGTCTCGTAGTCAGTGAATTTCTTCCTCATATAGTATATGGCTTGCTCTCTTCTTTCGATTTTGTAGTGCTGCCCTAAGACGCATCCCATCGAGAATTCTGTCATGGAAAGGTACATTAAGAGTGATCTGTCGGGTAGTGATGGTACCAAAACTGGGGGGTGAGAAGATAGCTCTTGATTTTATCGAATGCGGCTTGACAATCATCGTTCCACTCAATGGGTGAGTCTTTCCTCAGTAACTTGAAGATCAATGTGCAGATAGGAGTTAATTGTGCAATGAACCGATTGATGTCCTGTATTCTGCCCAAGAGACCTCTGACCTCTTTCTCTGTAGATGGTGGAGGCATTTCTATAATAGCTTTAACCTTAATTTGGTCAACTTCGATACCTCTTCTGCTGACAATGAAGCATAACAATTTTCCTAACATGGCATCAAACATGCATTTCTTGGGGTTCAGACACAACCTGTACTTCCTCAGTCTTTCAAATAACTTTTGAAGGTTTATCAGATGGTAGCCTCTCTCTGGTGAGTTGGCAATCATGTCGTCGACGTACACCTTAATTTTTTGGTGCATCATGTCGTGGAAGAGTGCTGTCATTACCCTGTGGTACGTTGCTCCAACATTTTTCAATCCGAATGGCATGACTCGGTAACAGAAAGTTTCCCAGGAGGTAATGAATGTTATCTTTTCTCAGTCTGCTTCTACTATTTTGATCTAGTTATAACCAAAAAATTCATCCATAAATGAGAGCATCCCATGCCTGGCAGTGTTATCGACCAAGATGTCAATATGTGGCAATGGAAAGTTATCTTTCGAGCTGGCTTTGTTAAGATTTCTGAAGTCGATGCACATATGAACTTTTCCATCTTTCTTTGTTACCAACACAATGTTTGCTAACCATTGCTGGTTTTTGGAGAACATGAGAAATCCTGCATTGTACTGCTTGATGACCTCATCCTTCACTTTCAGCATCCATTCTGGCCAAAGACGACTCAACTTCTGCTTGACTGGCTTAACGTCAGGATATAATCACAACTCATGCTCAACCTAATCGGTGTCTACCAAGCATATCATTGTACGACCATGTGAAGATGTCTTAGTATGACTGGAGGAAGTCAATCATGTCATTTATTTCCTTGAGAGACAATGACTTTCCAATCTTAATAATTTTAGGATCATCATTGGTGCCCTGATTGACATCCTCGTTTTCCTCTTCAATCAAGGTAGGGCCATTATTAAGCAATCAAAATTAACATTTTTCACCTTTTAACCTGACCTTTGGAAGACCCTTGAGGTGTCTAATAATGTGTTTTAAGTATGTTGTGTAGATAAGCAATAAATTGCAACCTTAGCATAGACAGCCAACAAAAAGGGCCAAATAAGCAACCTGTAGCCTCAACCTATGCTCAAACTCCAACAATCACAGAGCCTTAGAAACTCATTGAAGGCCATGAACCCAACTGGGTGTACCTAAGACCAAGTACAATGCCAAGGGATGAAGATTGAATCCACCTAGAGGTGACTGAGGGTGAGATAGATGAAAGATAGCACATTAGAAGTGCGTGCCAGTCAAGAAAGCATAGAAATCAAGCTGTCGAGGGGTTCTCTTAAGCAGTCTAGAGGATCTGGTGCCTAAATGAGAAGATAGCGAGAGGAGTGATTCACATGTCAAGAGGTTCAACTGAATCCATCGTGCAGTACACTCAATCCTGTCGATACCTGTTAGGTGTAGTCCTTGAGAGGATGAAAGGAAGCTGTCGACAGGATCTGCGACAACCAATCGACGAGTAGACCATAACCTACCAAGGGGATGAATTAAATGATTTTCAATTCTATCGATGAGCACCGTCAATCCTCTCGATAGGTCTACAAACCAGTCGATTTGCATGCAAAGCCAAATAGAACCTGTCGAGAGGATCCCAGAACCTCTCGACACTCGATTTGGGGAACTTCTCAGTTCTTTCTTCAGCAGTTGTCCATGCCAGAAGCTTGTGCATGTGTTCCAAAGCATGTCAGCGACCCCTGGGGGTATTTTTGGCACACAATAGTCCATGCGTGAAAACACTAACGGTATCACATGCACTTGTCAGATGAGAGCCAATGGGAGAAGAGCTTCTAGAAGAGAAATCAGCCACATCAGCATAACAAAATTATTCCCTTGCATTTTGATTAGCTGAAATGGATCTGAGGACAGAGGAGGAGACTATAAAATCTTAGAGAAAATGTAGAAGAAAGGATCCAAAAATTGAGAAAACCAGAGCCTAGGGCGAGATCCATTTTTCCAAAATTCTCCCTTCTTCTTCCTCCTTTCTCCCTTCTCTCTTTATCCAGTCATGAGTGACTAAACTCATCTCAGTAGTTAGGGTGAGGTCTTAAGCTGTAAATTGAGAGATTCAAAAGCATTGTATGGAACTGTAAGATGCATGGATTGCAGATCTGAGCACAATCTTGTTGTAATTTTGTAATATAATTATGGATTTTAAAGGTGATTCTTATCTATATTTTAATTTTTCATATTTGTTTTCCCTGCGTTGGATATTCCTGTAGATGTTAGCCTATTGAGGGTCTAATATCCTAGCATCTACAACATCTGCAATGGTTTTCCTGTTCTAATCAAGATCTTTAAAGTGAAACAATCTCTAGGATGGTCTGTGACCATTAAAGTGGACTGATCATAGCCTTAGGATTACTTCAATTCTCTGATTGAGATTGGATTCTTATACCTCACCTTTGCCAGGGTAACTTAGGAAGCTGGGAGCTAGAAAAGAGGATTGTAGTAAATCAGATCTTAGTATTGCCATTGATTCCTTTGATTGTCAGTGGGAGACTAATACCCCTAACTGCTGTTCTCATCCTTTAATTTTTCATCTCTTCTATATCTCCCTTGATCTTTGTGTTGAATTAGATCTGGATCAGTAGCACTTAATTCTGTAGTGTGTAGTTAAAATGACAACCCTAAAACCTCTCCTCTTTCTTAGATTAGAATAGAGTGCCAGATCCACTCAGGATCTAGAGATTTACTAAAAGTTACACCACATTTCCCAGTGGACATACCCTTACTTACCCTTTTAAAACTAGCTGCAATAGCCCTTAATACTTGCAGGTCTATGAGTATGTTTGCCTTGGTGTGTGTGCAATCCATAGATTCTATAATTGTTTGATTTTAAACCCCTTTTTGAGCACAAGGTAATCGGCCCAACTAGTTTTTGGCGCCGCTGCCAGAGATCTGTGTTTCTAACTTGGTAGATCTAAGTTTTTCTCATTTTTTTGGTTACCATTTTTTAATTGTTTAACAAGTGTTTGATTAATTGCTGCTTTAGTTTTTGCTATAATTTAACTCTGTTTCAGATCTGGATCTGTGGTTCTAAGAGGAGCTCTGTATCACTTGGAAAAGCATTCAGTGCTTAAGTTTACATCTCTTAACTCTATTTCTATTTCTAGATCTATAGCTTAGTATATCAATAGTTGTGTAGTTGTCTGTCTTGTGATTGAATTGATGTTCCTTGTACTGTGATTCGTTGTGTTCTTCTTGATCCTTGAGGTGTGTATGCTTGGGAGGAGATCTCTTAATCCTGAGATTGCTCCTTCGGATCCTGAGGTTGAAAGACTTCTCAGACCTAAGCATCCCTTACACACTTATGTTCTTGATTATGATAATTTTGCAATGGGTGAGCAACCTAAGACCTTGAAGGAATTTAATGCACCAGGGGTTTACAATTCTCCCTTCTACATTCAATTTCCTGCTGTTCAAGGGAACTATGAGATCAAGTCCTCCATTATCCAAATGCTACCTCATTCCATGGCCTGAACAAAGAAGACCCATACAAGCATATTGATGAATTTCTAGGACTGTGTACCACATTCAATATTGCAGGTTTGGGGGAGGAAGCAATCAGGATGAGACTCTTTCCTTTTTCACTAAAGGATAAAGCCAGAACTTGGTTATCAATGCTCCCAACAAACAGTATTTTGTCCTGGAGTGACTTTCAATGTCAGTTTTTGGCCAAGTTTTTCCCCATGTCCAAGACAAGCCAGTTGAGGAAGGGCATTATTTCATTTGCTCAAGCCCCAATTGAGGACTTTCACCAAGCATGGGAGAGATTCAAGGAGCTTCTAAAGTAATGTCCTCATCATCAAATCCCTGAATGGAAACTTGTTAAAAGTTTCTATCAGGGAATTGACTCTAAAAGCAGAGATATGGTAGATGCCTCCTGTAGTGGTACCTACCTCCACAAAATTGCTGAGGAGGCTTGGGAACTGTTTGATATCATCAGTGAGAACTCTATGCAAAGAGAGACATTGGTCAGGGATTGTGAAACACCTAGAATGGTGAGAGATAATACCACGGGAGGAAAAATGTATGAGGTGAGTGGACAAAATGATTTGGAGAGGAAAGTGGACAGCTTAACCCAAAAATTTGATAAGCTTATGGGAGCAATGCAGTCACCCATGGCTGCTACAGTAGAGGAGGCATGTGTTATATGCCAATCCCCCACTCACTCCCTTGAGGAATGCCCTTCATCTGTCTAATTTCCAGATCTTGTAATGGAACATGTGGCTGCTACTCAGACTTTTGGGCAACAACCTAATGTTGGTTACCAATGGAGAAACCACCAAAATCTGAGGTAGAGACAAGATACTCTTCCAAACTAACAACAGCAGCCACAACACTCCATGCCTTCTAAAAATGCTCAGCCCTACCAACATAATTACTTTTTAAGGCCCCATTACCAACAACCCATGGCTCAGCCTGTACAACAAACTACACCCCCTCCACTTGGTAGATCACTTTCTTTTGAGGAACAAGTTCTGGCCTCATTGCAGAATTTAGGGCCCTTGTCTTAAACTGTACACTCTCATAACCAAAGCATTAAAAAGATAGAAGACCATCCTGGCCAGCTGTCTAATGCTTTGACCAAGAGAGAGGAAGGGAGGCTACCTAGCCAACCCATGGGCAACCCGAGGAGACAATATGCAATCGGTGAGGTCTCCTCTTCTCATGAGGAAGCCAAATATGTCACCAGATTAAGAAGTGGAAGGCTGGTGGAAAATCAAGTAGGCTGTGGGCCTGTGAAAAATTCAGAAAAAGAAAAAGAAGTAACTATAGAGAATGTACAATAAGAGCAACTCATGTTGAATAAAGACGAAGATGATGATCCTCAACAAAAACATAAAAATAAAAAGAAAGATTATGAGTTGGTTAAGGCTGCGAATGGGGGAGCAATCCCACATTTGCCATTTCCTAGGGCAATGAAAGCACCTTCCCCTCTTGATAAAGGGCATGTCAAAGTAGAGGAAATGATGGAAACCTTTAAACAAGTAAAGATCAATTTGCCTTTACTTGATGCAATCAAGCATGTTTCAGCCTATGCCAAGTTTTTAAAAGACCTTTGCACCCACAAAAGACAATCGAGGATACATCTCTCCAAGAAAGTCTTTTCAGTAGATAAAGTGAAACAGATACTGAATATTGCAACCCCAACAAAGCTCCAAGACCCTGGAGTCCCCACTATCCCCTGCATCATTGGGGATCATACCATTGAAAAAGCCTTGTTAGATCTAGGAGCTAGTGTAAATTTGCTTCCATATTCAGTATATGAGAAGCTGGGAGTAGGAGAATTGAAGCCCACACATATAGTCTTACAACTAGCTGACAGATCTTAGAGGAAACCTATGGGGATCATAGAAGATGTCTTGGTTGGGGTTCACAAATTTTTTTATCCTGTTTTCTGGTGCTGGATATGGAGCCGAGCAAGTGTGCTACTTCTATCCCTGTGATCCTAGGCAGGTCATTTTTGGCCACTGCAAATGCATGCATACAATGTAGATTAGGGGATATGGAAGTAACTTTTGGCAATATGAAGGTCAAATTGAATGTTTATATTGCAGCTAATCAAACTCACCTGAATAGTGAGGACTGTTTTTTCATTAATGCATTAGGTGAGCTTGTAGTTAAAAATTTGCCCAAGTTGCTGCCCTATGATAATTTGCTTGATGATGGTGGTGATATATTTGAAAATGCAGTGATGCCTAGGAAGATCACCCATTTCCATGAACGCCCATAGCAGGTCTGAATTTCAACGATGTACACTATGTATACTAGCTATTTTGTTTTGATTTTGTTGCTGTTTTTGCTTTTTGTTCATTACTGTTTAGCATTTTAAATAAGGTGTAATATATGCAAGCACTAATCTGGAGTCATTCATTGGTTAACTTTAAGTCGCAACTGTGTGAGTTGATGTGGGAGTCGACAAAATGATGTGCAGAGGGGTACTAAGGAATGATTTAAATAGAGGTTAATTGCTTTTTAACCTGTCGAGAGGTTTGAATTAATTGTCGACAGGTATTGGAGGTGTAAAAGTGATCGTCGATAGGTTCGCACTGAGCTGAAATGGCCGTCGAGAGGATCTCTAATCCTCTCGAAAGGCTCCTGAGTAGTTTTGGAACCTATCGACAAGATTAAAAATCAAACCGCTCGCGAGGAATGGCCACCCTTCACCCGTCGACAAGTTGGAACTACTTGTCGACACTTCCCCTAATCCTATCAAAAATCGAGTTTTTCTTGTTAAAACCTAAGAATAGCTTCATTTTCCATCATTCGACACCTTCTGTTTGTGCTGAGAGTTACTCTGGCGATTTTTCCCATTTTTGCTTTCTCCCTCTCCACCTCACTGGCTGTTATCGCAACCTTCTAGCAAATTTCCACATTGTTTCAATCCATCAAAAGCTACATTTTGTACCTAGTTCGAGTTGTTTTGGTCCTACGCCCATGAAGATATCACAAACCCTAGATCTCTGTAGGGAAGCTTCCCTTTTGCTTCGCTCTATTGTTTTAAGTTTGGGAGTTTATATTATGAATCCGGGGGAATAATTTGAGCATCCTCAGAAGCTTGTGTGGTGATTAGTTATGAATTTGAAGCGTTTGAGTAATCAATGGATGAGCAAGAGGACGTCTTAGC
This sequence comes from Chloranthus sessilifolius, assembly GCA_021018995.1. Lineage (NCBI taxonomy): Eukaryota > Viridiplantae > Streptophyta > Magnoliopsida > Chloranthales > Chloranthaceae > Chloranthus > Chloranthus sessilifolius. The sequence goes on along the minus strand of CM037597.1, from coordinate 96,858,352 downwards.
AAGTCTTTTCAAAATGCCTTCTAAGTCCGCCACCAAAGCCACTAGGACACCCATTAGGCAACCTGTAAAACCTATGGAGAGCCCCCCTACAAAAAGGAAACTTGCCAGGGATGAAGCTGGGCAGACTACATAACACAAGAAGACCAAAAAGGCTAAAAAGTTCCAAATTAGTGAAGAAGAGATTGAGGAAGCCCCTACGACAGTATCAGCCACTGAGCCTAAAGTCCCTGAGCTGGAGGTCAATGTCAACTTGTCCACACCCAATAAGTTGGGGATAAATTAAATTTGATCCCTGAAACCATTTTTGACACCCCCTATTTTTCTAAGCTAGGGGAGTGTCAGGATACGTTGAATTATCTGGTGAAGGCAAGCCTGACACCATTATGAGCCCATTAAATGAAAAGTCTTATCCCAGGCTGGTTAAGTTGTGGTATCAGAATCTCGAGAAAAAAAACCAAGCCAAATTCTCTTGAGCCCTACTTGGTAATCCTGATTGATCATATGAAAATGGTGGTGGATTACAGAGACATAGGGATAACATTAGGAGTCCCTTATGTTTATGACCCAGTTTATGGCTTAGCTGCATCTGAGAATGTCTCTTTCAAATCAATGGCCAAGCTGCTGCCTCAAGGCATTGTAGGGTCTGGGGACTCAATTAGGAGAAGAGATTTATCCCCTAGCTTGTGGTTTTTCGATTCAATTTTGCGAAAGAATGTCTATGTTAGTGGTCATCAACAAGAGAGAAGAACACCAATAGGGGATGCCCTGTACTTCTTTGCTAAAGGGCAATTTGTTAATGTTGCCTGGTTGGTGTTTGAAGCAATGATAGATGTGAATGATAAATGTAAGAAAGCTCAAGCTCTACCAGGGCTTCCCTACAGCAAGCTCATCACAACTTTACTTAGGAGTAAGGGATTCTTGTTTAAAGAAAATGAGGAAGTAGAGAAGGTGAAGCCCACAGTGTTTGGAAAAAGGGCTTGGTCTGCCAGTGGGACCCTCATTGGTAAAGGCAACCACAGGTCAACTAAAGAGATTAAGGAAGAAACTCCTGACACCTCTGTTGCCCCGAGTTCAGCAACCCCTGGCTCGAGGCCTCCACTTGTATCCTCTGCACCCTCATTCACCCTGACCATTGATCTGCATTTCTCTATGGCTAGTTCCATTGCTATAAGCACCACCATCCCTCCATCTCTCACACCAATCATCCCCCCTTCTTTTCCTTCCTTCCCAGTTCCCATTCCCCACAATAGCCCAGTCTCCCTATCCACAAACATTTCCACATCCACCCCATTTTTAGCTCCTTCTCTCACAGACCCCATCCCTACTTTGCCCTCATTCACCATTCCAGCTAGCTCATTTACATCAACCACTATCCCTTTTAGCCCTTCCATGCCTTCTCCACTCTTCACTCCCCTTGCAAGTGAGCCAATTTTTTCCATCTCACCTGCCCAAACCCAAGACCTATCAACCACTGAAGGATTTTCATCCCTGATGACATCCATAGTGGAGGATATTGGGCATGACTATAATCCACTACCTGACTCTCCATAGCCCACATTCCCCCATGTTTCTCATTCTCAACCTCCTTCAAGCTCTGACCAACATGCCCACACTTCGTCATTTCCACTACGCCGTCTTCCAACACCCAGCTGCTATCAAATCTGACCCCTTACCCTAAATCCTAGACCTCCTCCAATCAATACAATCACATGTCATAGCCAATACCACTACCCAATCTTCCATTAAGGCCACTCTTATCCATAACTTCCACCCTTCTCAACCAGGCCCCCATCTCCCAGACCTTGGTAGTCATCCAATCTTCATTGACCAATTTAGCCAAACCAGCTCCATAGCCACCTATTCATGTACCTACCCCACCTACTTCATCCCCACACCATATTGCAGAGGTCACTCCACCTGCCTTCACAGATGCCTCCACCCAAACTGACCCTGAATCTCCACCACCCCATTTCCCACCTAGCCCTGCCATTTTACCCTCCCTTAAGGAATAGACATCGTACATTCCCTCATGTTCCTCCACTCCACTCCCTTCCCTCCCCATTGTTCCCCGCCATTCCTTCTACATTCCCCCTTACCTCACTCTTTTACATGCAATGCGGGATAATCCCTACATCCATAAGGATGTCCTAAGAGGAATGGCTACTCTTCGCGCTTCCCTTGAAGCCACCTATGAGGAGAGGATTGCTGACATGGAGCTGGAGCACAGAATCCTACTCTAGGATATCTCGCAAGGTTGGAAGAAAATACTGGTTCATTATGAGTTAGCAAAACTACTTGTTGACGCTGAGCGTCTCATTGCCAAAGCCGAGAAGAAGCAAGTTGAATTCCTCCTGAAAAAACTGAACAATGCCTAGGAGATAAATAAAGCCACCCAAGAACTCACTGAGTCCAATCTCCTTTATGCACAAGAGAAAATTGAAATTCTAGAGAGAAGGATTGCTGCACTGACCTCTCAACCATTTCAGCCAACCCCACCCCCCTAGCTATTGCTCCTCCCTCCAATCCCACTTCCACTCAACCTACTCCTACTCCACCTGTGGATGTTGCTCCTCCCCACACTGAGCCTGCCCCTCTAGAGCTTAAGTGAACTTCTTCAGGGAGAAAAGTCATTGCAAAAAGATCTGTCCCATCTAGTGCTACTCTAAAGAAGGATAAAGGACCTGCGGCCCAGTCTAAGGAGGCACCAAGCCAGACAGCCCAGAAGCCCCAACCCAACAAGAAAAGACCTCTCTCCAATGAAGAATTGAGGAAACTAGTTGATCTCTATGAATGACCTGATGATGCTTGCAAATAATTGTAGCATGCTTTAGTTTTCTTCCTGTAGATTTACTTTTCTGTGCTACATACTCCCTGTAGATATTTTAATACAATTTATTTTTTATGTTGCTTAGTTTCTTTAATGTTTATGCCTTTTGTTTGTTTTCTTTCTCTATGTACTTATGCTACCATGCTGCACTACACCTTTCTCTCTGAACAGTGAGGGCACTGCTCCCCACAGGTTTGGGGGTGTGGCAAAGTATACCTTTCCAATAGGATAGTTAATATTAGTATAGCCAGAATTGAACAAACATCTGTAAAAAATGAAAGGAAAATCCCCACCTAATTTTTCTTTATAAGAGGAAATGGAAAACTTTTTGAACTAAAAGTGTTGGAGTTCCAACATGTGCAGGAAGTAAATGTCAAAATTTTTTTGAAAATTAGTGCTTTGTGAACTTGAAAAAGAGAGAAAATTGTGAGGTTATACCCTAGAAATCTGATGGAAGACCACATCCAGTGAGGTTTGGACATGAAATTTTTTTTTTCTTTGAAGAGTGTCTTGGCAACATTTCTTTCTACTCCAAGAAATGATTAGACCTAGCTCTGATCACTAGAAGTTAGGAAATTCGAAGTTGAAATAGCTTGACAGCACTCATAACATTGAGGACATGAAGTAAGGCCATCCCTTGGACAGTTTGAGCCTAAAATGCCCCACCTTTGAATTGCCCTTGACACACACTTTTTGTGCTTTAAACTTCCCAGTTTTCTTTGATAAAAACCTGAAAATTTGAACCCAAAAACCCCTTGACCTGTTTTAGTTCACCCTCAATCTGAGAAGTCATGAAATAGAAGGAGAAGTGAGGTTAGAGGTGCAAGGTGCGATGTTTGGTTGAAAGAAGAAGAAAGCACATTTGAAGGCTAGTGTGATGTATAGTTGTGGCATTCCAACCCATAAAAAAAAAAAAAAAAAAAAAGCAAAACAAAGGAATGAGAAAGAGAAGTCATTTCATTAAAAGACTGAAAAGAGGATTAGAAACTGATCACTTCAAATCCAAAAATTCAAGAAATAGATAGAATTGTGCTGAAATGTAGAAGGTAAAGTCATGAACCACCTCCTTACCTTTACTGATTTCTTCATTTGAATCCCTTTTGCCCCTTTATTCTTTTACAAATATCACCCATAAGCCACATTACAACCCAATAAAAAGACCTTACTGATATGAAATTAATTGAGCTATCATATGGAGATGAGGAATTGTTTAATCTATGGTAAAAAGGGTTAGGGAACTTCAGAAATTAGAGCAATGCTTATGCTCATGCTTGTAGTCCTATTTGAGGGCTGTAACTGTTCTTGGGCTGAGTGAATCGATATACCCTTCTATTTTTTATTAAGAGCGCATACCTAGTAAGATTTGGGTTTGAAGTCAAGTTTGTTGGGGGCATAATTGGCACATGATTCTCAATTTAATGGTAGACTTTGCACTATTTTTCACACAAATTACTTGGACATAAGCTGAGTGCCTATGAAGGAGCCACAACAGTACCTTGGTTTAAACTACCATATTTTTGTTGAGAATCCTCTAAAAACTGATTGGACAAAGGTGTGGATTGAACTTTATGATTGCTTGTTGCTTGCTTCAATATTCTGCACTAATATTAACTGACGTTATTGGAGAAGTTTGTGGGTAAATTCACTGTAAACCCTCAGGAGACTTCACTCCTCCACTAGGGATCACCTAGGGGTTTAAAAGGCTTGATGCATATGATAAATGCATTTGTGTTCCCTATAAAAATAGCATTTTTTATTTTCAAATAATGGTTTTCGCTTTCTCCTTTGCTCAGGGACTAGCAAAGCTTAGGTTTTGGGGTGTATTAAGCAGTGAAAAATACAATTTTTCACCTCCTAACCTGACCTTTGGAAGACCCTTGAGGTGTCTAATAATGTGTTTTAAGTATGTTTTGTAGATAAGCAATAAATTGCAACCTTAGCACAGACAGCCAATAAAAAGGGCCAAATAAGCAACCAGTAACCTCAACCTGTGATCAAACTCCAACAATCCACAGAGCCTTAGAAACTCATTGAAGACCATGAACCCAACTAGGTGCACCGGAGACCAAGTACAATGCCAAGGGATGAAGATTGAATCTACCCGGAGGTGACTGAGGGCGACATAGATGAAAGACAACACATTAGAAGTGCGTGCCAGTCAAGAAAGCATAGAAATCACGCTGTCGAGGGGTTCTCTTAAGCTGCCGAGAGGATCTGGTGCCTAAATGAGAAGGTAGAGAGAGGAGCGATTCACAAGTCGAGATTTTCAGCTGAACCCGTTGTGCAATACACTCAATCCTGCCGATACCTGCTAGGTGTGGTCCTTGAGAGGATGAAAGGAAGCTGTCGACAGGATCTGCAACAACCAATCGACGAGTCAACCATAACCTGTCGAGGGGATGAATGAAATGATTTTCAATCCTAGCGACGAGCACCGCCAATCCTCTCGATAGGTCTACAAACTTGTCGATTTGCATGCAAAGCCAAACAGAACCTGTTGAGAGGATCTCAGAACCTCTCGACACTGGATTTAGGGAACTTCTCAGTTCTTTCTTCAGCAGTTGTCCATGCCAGAAGCCTGTGCACATGTTCTAAAGCATGTTAGTGACCCTTGGGGGTATTTTTGACACACAATGGGCCACGGTATCACATGTACTTGTCAGATGAGAGCCAATGGGAGAAGAGCTTCTAGAAGAGAAATTGGCCACATCAGCATTACAGAATTATTCCCTTGCATTTTGATTGGCTGAAATAGATCTGAGGACAGAGGAGGAGAGTATAAAAGCTTGGAGAAAAGGCAAAAGAAAGGATGTAGAAATTGAGAAAACCAGAGCCTAGGGCGAGATCCATTTTTCCAAAAATTCTCCCTTCTTCCTCCTTTCTCCCTTCTCTCTTTAGCCAATCATGAGTGGCTAAACTCTTCTTAGTAGTTAGGGTGAGGTGTTAAGCTGTAAATTGAGAAATTCAAAGGCATTGTATGGAACTATAAGATGCATAGATTGCAGATCTGAGCATAATTGGGTTGTAATTTTGTAAATATTTTGGGTTTTAAAGGTGATTCTGATCTATATTTCACTTTTTCATATTTGGTTTCCCTGGGTTGGATATTCCTGTGGATGTTAGCGTATGAGGGTCTCATATCCTGGCATCTACAGCATCTGTAATGGTTTTCCTGTTCTTATCAAGATCTTTGAAGCGTAACAATCTCTAGATAGTCTGTGACCATTAAAGTGGGTTGATCATATTATTAGGATTGTTCAATTCTCTGATTGAGATTGGATTCTTATACCTCACCTCTGCCAGGGTAACCTGGGAAGTTGGGAACCAGAAAAGGGGATTGTAGCAAATCAGATCTTAGCATTGCCATTGATTCCTTTGATTGTCAGTGAGAGACCAATACCCCTAGCTGCTGTTCTCATCCTTTGATTTTTCATCTCTTCTATATCTCCCCTGATCTCTGTGTTGAATTAGATCTGGATCAGTAGCACTTAATTATGTAGTTTGTAGTTAAAGTGACAAAACCTTAATACCTCTCCTCTTTCTTAGATTAGAATAGAGTGCCAGATCCACTATGGATCTAGAGATTTACGAAAAGTTAGACCACATTTCCCTGTGGACATACCCTTTTAAAACTTGCTGCAATAGCCCTGAATACTTGCAGGTCTGTGAGCATGTTTGCCTTGGTGTGTGTGCAATCCATAGATTATATAATTGTTTGATTTTAAATCCCTTTTTGAGCACAAGGTAAACGACCCAACAACCATGCTCAAAATCGGTATACCATTCAAGGAGCTCACTAAGAAGCTCCTCAACTGGGGCCCTCCTTGTCCAGGCTCGTGACTCCTACCTCTCTTTTTATTTCTAAAGGAAATAAGTCGATTTCACGTCGAACGGGTTTTTCAACTAAGGCATTATTTTCTTTACTTTTTTGGGGAATTTTGAAAGACACTTTTTAAAGAGTTTTTTGCATTTTCTCTATTTTTTATGCTTTTCCTTTTCTTCGAAGATGGGCCCTTGGCCAGGCCGATTTCTATATACACATGGTACTGCATGCCTAGGGCTAATCTCACGTTTTATAGTTTATTTTTTTTGGGAAGCTGGTGTTGTATTTATGACCACTTTATGCTTCCAGAGTTAGGGGCATTGACTCCCAATTCCTCACCTGAGGTGCCGCACCTTTACCTGGTCGAATGGAGGAGGCTGATCGTGATGGCTATTGAGGGCCAACCTCCATCATATTTATCATTGGTTCATTTGGGACTCAATCCTCAAATGTTAATATAGGTTTTTTGTGGTTTATTATGGGGGTCTATATTGGAGGGGTACCTCCTCTTCAAAAAAGGATATGGATGCTAGGTCTATTTCAATATCGGGGGGGTGATTTGGGGATTGTTTAGGCGGATAGCAATTGCTGGTTTGCGTGGGGTCAGCTGTGTTGCCCCATTCTGGTCTATCTTGATGGCCCCTGTGCTCACGAAAGTGCTTATGATGTGAGGTCATGATCGGGGTTCATCCTTCAGGTCTATCCCCCTGGCTTTGGCTACAGCGATGGTTCGGGCGTTCTCTTTGGCTTCCTAAACATCTTCTTTAGGAGCCTTGTAACCTAACCCAAACTTGATCTGTTGTCCGCCTCTGGCTCTGACTTGGTCGTTCCTGTCCTATAGGCGAGAACCTAAACCCTTTCCTTTCTGGTAGCCCTATTTCTAGAGTATGGTTACTGCTACAGTCATTCTACCTCTCGTCCTCAAGATAACTTTTATGAGGGGTTCGGATGCCACTTTAGAGCTTGGAAGTGGAGGGGAGACGTCATTAATAGGTCCCAGACAGTGAGGTGAGTTAGCGTTCTTTTCAACTATGTTTCTAGCATGTGTTCTCTATCCATCTTTTCATTGGGGTGTACAACAATAGGTTCCTTTTTCTCTTCTGGTTGGGCTTGTACTAGTACCTCAGGTTGCTTAAAGATCCTCCCCGATCATGTAATGAATTCATCTATCCCCTCGTTGCTGCTGCTCGCATTGATATCTATTTGATTGTAATTGAGCGGGACCTGGTGGGGTCATAGGTTGGTCCTGAGTTTTGAAATAGGTTAGACGAGGGTATCAGAGGTGCCTGGATTGATGGTGCAAGATAACTGGATAAAACATGGTTAACTTCTGCTAGAGGCAGATAGGTTGGAGGAGCAGTGAAAATGGGCCAAATGTAGTCTACAAGAATTATGGATGACCGTACTGGGTGTGATGTGGCTGAGCGAGGCCAATGGTAGTTGATCAGTGCCAGAGGAGGTAATACGAAAAAATTAGGCATTAGGAATTGGTAGCGGTTGCCGCAGCATACTGCTGGTATGGAGTTAGACTGGTTTGAGCATTATTGTTGGGGGCTAGCGCTGGGAAGTACATCCTCGGATCTAAGGGCTCTGCTTGAGGTACCGGATTAGGGAAGTAATCAGCTAAGTTCAAAGGCTCGACTACTCCTATGCTTCTATCTTCCTGATTTCCTCGCTTTGGTGTCATGAAGTTTCCTCGGGTGCTAATGTATTCCGAAGGATCAAAATCCTCCTCATCTGCTTCTATCATGTTGATAGTGGGCCTCGAGCTTACTCCCCCTAGTGGTTGTCATGGTAACGGAACCTGATGCATGTTGGTGTGCTAATTTCACTGGGGAGGTGTCGGGAGGATGATTTTTTCGACTTCTATCAGGTCTTGTATCACATACTTTAAAGGAAATCATCGATTAGTCGAGTGACTCGGCCCTTGATAGAAATTATAATGTGTGTTAGGATCATAATTTTTTGGGAGTGGATTTGGTGGTGGTCGTGGCTGAAATGGTGTGCCAAGACCCTTTTCAACCAACAGTGGCAAAAGAATATTCAGGGTTTGTCCCAATGTTGTAAACACTCAATTAAACCGAGCCCTCCTCTATTCTGGGGTCATCTGTGTCCCTTGCCCATTAATGGCCCTCTGTGCTAGCCCGACAGGTGCTGGTTCCAGCTATACTTCCTTTAATTGGAATGGTGCCATGCTAGTGTTGGGCTGTGTTTATTAGGGTCTAGACATCTGTCCCGATTCTTCTTTGCTCAACAAATTTATGGACCCCATTGGTCCCACTGGCCATACTTTTGTTCAACCGTCCTTCTCTCAACGCATCTTCATAGAGATCTTTACAAAGTAGGAAATTGCAATAAAATAAATCTAAACTAGAAAGAAATAAAATTATATCTTTTACCCCTCAGCCGCAGTCATCAATTGCTTATGAGAAACTACAGATATCTACTCTAATCTTCAGTTCCCAATCATAGTCATCAATTGCTCTTGAGAAACCTTGGATATCTATCTAAACTACAAAGCAATACAAATCTATTCTAAATTTGATCAGAAGAAAACCCAAGCTCAGTCGTCAATTAATGCTGAGAATTTCTTCAATGCCTTATTCCTACACCGGGCTCTCTTATTTATAGATCATAAGGAGTTAGTTTACAAGTTCTAATTCTAATAAAAGAAATAAAAAGATTCCTATTATAACTCTAATTCTAATTTTATCTTTCCTTGCTTTCCTTATTTCGATTCACTTCTGGATTGTTCCTATTTATTCAGTAATAGAGATCTTCTGGAGTCTATCTTCATCAATCTTCTCAGATCCGTGATATTCCACACTTCTAATTCAAGAGTTCTTCTAATTTGGAGCATGGCGGTGTAGATCTTCAAGTGATCCACAGCAGCAGTAGTAGTAGGAAGGTTTTTACAATCATAAATTACGATTGTCTCTTTACTTTTCTTTCTAAAAAATCGTAAATCACGATTTTCTATCTTTCATAGCTTTCTCCCTGGACGATTCTCTGAATTACGATTGTTCACTTTTCTTCTGTATCGCTTCAGCTTCTTGAAGAATCATAAATTATGATTTCTTATTTTTCTTCTTTAATAACAGCGCTCAGTCGTTTTTCACGTTAGTTGAATTGTGATGACTTCGTTAACCTATAACTTAAATTTTGCTTTGTGGTAATGAATGCATTAAGCAATGGTTAACCTGTTAATGAATAGGCTAAATTTTTGCCCATACCAACGACATATTCGATGCAAGGTGAAAAGGGTATGCATTAGACCAAAGATTTAGGATGTTTTTACTTATGGGCAGAATTCTTATGTGGCGATAATTAGGTTGTTTTAATAACCAAAGACGTTAGTTAGTGGTTTGGGAATTGCACATTTGTACAGAAATCTTGCTTTGCAATAATAATCACTCTGGTAGTTGATGTTAAAATTTTCTTGTTGTGAAAGTATACCTTCGGTTGATGATAAATTTTGTGAGTTGATGCTGAAATCTTCCTTGTTAGTTGTAATGCTTGGTTAATAATGGAATATTCTGGACATAAGTCGAAACGTATTATGATGCACTTGAATGATTATTCACAGTTCTGATAATTATCGGCAATTATGTTGTTACTTTTAGATGGTAATTAATAATTTTGTTCTCACTTTCGAATGGTTAGTATAGTTCCCATTACGATGCTTTAACGCTAATCGAAATTGCAGTAGTGGACACAAATGTCTAACCATTGGTGGACATGTCCCACGAAATTATTGTGGATGCATGTCGCTAATTAGTGAGCTTTTGAATGGAGCTCTTTGGTGCAAAGCTCAGCAAATAAATTTATAACTACATGGTGTAGATCTTCGGTCAAAGGAGAATGTTTAGTTTGATGTCAGATGGTTGATAGCGTTTCTTATGAATATGTTTAGCTCATAATCGAACTCTGTGTGGCTGCTCCATTGACACTAAATGAAATTCATGCACCACACGAAACACTGACAACCCGTGATGAATTTTCGAGCACGAAAATTCTTTTAAGGGGGGGAGGATGTAATATCCTAGAAAATTCGAACTCGAATGAGCAGACTAAGTATGCGTGATCAACACTGTAGGAGATATATGCCTTAGATTTTAAAATAAGGATTTAATAATTTTATTTTTTAAACCTTTAATTGGTGCCCGTGCACCACACTCGATGAATCAGTTTTCTTTCAAACCTTTAATTGGTGCCCGTGCACCACACTTGGTGTGCCAATGGCACACGGGATTGGCCCTTAAGAATAAAAGGGACTTCTCATGCATAACTGTTGCTGTCCCAGCTGTGCTTTCTTTATTTGTTTGTGGTAAAAGAATTTTAAAATCAAAATAAAACAGGGGATGAAATCAGCACAACTGAGAAGTCCTAGACCTGCAAGATACAAGGTCCATTGTGGCAAGTTTTGATAAGTAAGAGTTTGTCCCACAGGGAAAGATGATCTATAGCTCCAAGGGAGCCATCTCTAGTAGTCCCTCCAGATCTGACTACAGATATGGCAGTCCTTAAGGGAAGGGAGTTTAAGGTTACTTAGTTTACAGATCCTAAGGTAGCCTAATGTCTAAACTACAGAAAGGGTTGAGAGGATGGATGGAGTGTGGAAAATAAATATAAAAGGGTGAGAAGTATGTTATTGAGCCTAGATCAGAGGAGTTTTGTAAATCAGATTCAGATCTGATGTTATAGAAATCCTGTCCAATGGCTACGTTATCACCACTGAGGAGAAAGAATCCAACCCATCTCTGTGCCATGATTCAATCCTTAAGGTTATAACCTGTCCACTCAAATGGTCACATACTATCCCATAGGGGAACCACAATCCAGGGATGGGTCAAAACAAGTTAATCATTGTAGGCACTATTTCATCCAGGCTACCAGCTCAAGAATCCATAGGGAACCTCAACCTCTAAAGCTCTGTGTGGGGCTAAGGCTGTATAGGACCATGATAGCCCAGACACATGGAACCAGCAAGAGATTAAGTACAACCTTCGATCTAGCTGTCCATTGCTTGAGTGAGGCTACAATGGTCCAGTCACAAGCCTACAATCTCTATAACCAGATCAGATCTAACATCTGATAGCGGATCTATACAAATATAGGGGAGTCTGCCTCTGTACAATCTCCCACCAGGCTAATACAAGCTCAGGTCCAGAGAAGAAGGATCCATCTTGGATCGGTGGATTAGAATCACCCTAACGCTATAACCTGTCCACTTGAATGGTCACTGACTATCCCAGAGGCTATCCTCCTCACGGAGCCCAAGACAAAACAAGTATATCGCTGCCACCACCATGGTCACAAGGCTACCAGCTCAAGCTCCCATGGGGATTTCAGATCTAGTGGGTCCTGTGGTGTGGCAGAGACTGTATAGGACCATCATAGCCCAGACACACTGGTCACTTGGATCTGAGTGGCCCTTAGAATCAGTCCTCCATTGCTTTGAATCACAGCCAAAGCACTGGAGGATCACAAGGCAGCAGCCTTGCACAGAGCAGATCACATTCAAACACAAATCCCATAATGTAAAAATCCTATTACAAAACATCCATTAAACTAGTTTAAAATGCGTACAAAGACATAGCCAGCAAGTGTTGGACTATGGAGAGAAGGAAAAAGAAAAGAAAACTACTTACAGCTATAAAAGAAAAGAAAAACGATCTCAGATCAAGTCTCCAAGAGATGAGATGTGTTCTAAGATTTCTAAACCTAAGCTAAGTATGGGTTTATATAGCAGTGGTGTGGCGGCGCATTAGGGTTAGGAAACCCTAATTTTAACAATGCCACGTGGCCTAATAGTGATCCTTGGATGCCTCAGGGCACGTGCATAGAGATTTAAGCATGGGAGTGCATGCCCTAATCGTTGGAAATTCCCAGAAAGTTCTCTACTGAAGCGATGGAAGTTGAAGTTTAAAGCTTTGCCAGGTAGCTATTATTTCCCAGACTTGTCGCATGGTAGCTCTTGCTCTTCGCGAGTTTCCTCGCGAGGCTTTAATGAGTTCTAAACTGTGCGAGGTTCCATGTCTTAATTGATCTTTGCGAGGATGGCTCTTTCTTTGCTAGGATGCTTTCTTCTTGAATAGCACGAGAACTGCGCGAGGAGTTCTCTTCTAATATTTGCATCCTGCGGCTACTGCGCGACAGCTGCACGAAGAGTCTTCTGAAGCTCTCTCTCCTCAGCCGTTCTGAGCGAACTGCACGAGGCTTGAGAGAGGTCTGCTTTGAACTGTGCGAGACTGCGCGATGTGTTCTACTCTTGAGCTTTGCGAGAGCTGCGCGAGTTTGTGCTTCTGAAGCTCTTCAGTCACTCAACTGCGCAAGAAGTTGTTGTAAAGCCTTGGGAAGCTCAGTTGGACTGCGCGAGGCATATTTCTCCTAAATCCTCTAAAGCTTGGGTCAACTGTGCGAGGCGCATTTTAGGTCTCGATTCAGAGTCCATCCATCTGAGAGACTTCTGGTGCCAAAACAGGCTCCTTAGCAGGATTCCTGGCCTTATTTCACTGCTGATTATTACCTACATAAAACACTTAACAAGAACTTATTAGATGGCTAAGGGTCTATTCAAAGGTTAAGTTAAGGGGTGAAAAGTGGTACTTTTCAGGTCTTAACACACCCCCAAACCTAATCTTTTCTAGTCCCTTAGCAAAGCTACATTAAATCTACTACAAAAATTAAATGCCACTTTCATAGGGAGCATGGATACATTTAGCATATGTACCAAGCCTTTTAAACCCCTAGGTGATTTCCAGTGGAGGAGTGAAGTCTCCTGAGGGTTTTCAGTGAAGACACCCACAAACTTCTCAATGAAACAGTTAACAAAAGTGCAATATCATCAAGTGAGCAGTCAAGGAGCAGACTTAGTTTACTCTTGAATCAGTAAAAATAAAAGAAATTTAATCCATTGGTTGCACAGAAATTTAAACAGCATAAACTTCTCATGAATGCACAACATTTCCAATCAGTTTACAGCCACAGAAAACTGCACAAGTGTGTGCCAGCACTGAGCTCATCATCAGATCAAAAATTAGATTATAGGTCATACCTAATGCATTCAAGATCAGACCCAAAACTTTCCAGGGCATACTCTCATAAGGCTCTTGTTGAGGGGTTCATTTGCTCTCAGGCTCAAGAGTAGTTACATCCCCCAAATGCGTCTTTAAGCATGAGCATAGGTAGAGTTCTGAAGTTCTGGCATCATTGACAGATCCTCACCATAGATTGGGTAACTCTTTATCTCCACATGACAGCTCACTCAACTTTGGATCACAAGGGCTTTTAACTAGGCTGTAATGTGGCTTATGGAGTGGGGTTAAAAAGAATGGAAGGTTGAAAAGGGGTTCAAAATTGAGAAATCAGTAGGTGAAGGAGGTGGTTCATGACTTCACCTTCTTGAATTCAGCTCCCTTCATCTTCTTTGAGATTTTCAGATTTGAAGTGATCAATTTCTCTTCTTGATTTTGATTTTCCAAAAGAAAGTTCCTCTTGACTCCTCTCATACTCCTCTTCATTATTATTTTTGTGTCTTTTTTATGGAATTTTCTTCTTTTTATTTTTGTTTTTGCTTTTCTAAAATGCCACCATGTTCTCAGTTACCATACTGCCAGAATTTTGAGATACTTCTTCTCCATTCACCTAATGTTGACCATCGCTAGTCCATCTTCAACTCTTTCTCCTTTACCTTTTGAATTCTCAGAGTGAGGGTAGACTGAATCAGGTTCATAGGTTCAGGTACAAGTACTCAGGTGTATTTTGAAGAAATTCAGGATTTAAAGCTCAAAGGGGGTATGGACAAGGGCAGTTTCTTTAGGGTTGGTCTTTTTAGGCTCAAACTGTCCAAGAGAAGGCCTTGATCCTTTCCTAAGTCTCATGAGTGCTGTCAGTTGTTTCAACTTGGACTTGCCTAACTTCTAGTGAGCACAGTGACTCAGCCAGTCCTTAGAACTAGAAGAAATTGCCTTAGTCACTCCTCAAAGGATGGAAATTTTTTTTATAGGCCCAATTCTCACTGGTTATGGTCTTCCTTTGAACTTTTAAGTATGTACTCACCTTTCTCTCTCTAATGATTCACTAAGTGCTGATACAAGTGAGTTTCCTTGGTGATCTCGTCATGGAAATGTGAAATATTAAAAGTTTATAATGTCTAAAGTTTGCAAAAATTTTAAATTTCTTATTTGTCATGATTCTTAAGTGAACATAGATCCATTTCCATATTACTCACATGACTCTGCTGCACTTATGTTAACTATTCCATTGGCAGGGTCTGCCTGCCACACCCCCAAACCTATGAGCAGTGTCCTCACTGGTTCAAAGTAAATGTGCAGCAGATTTATTGATGGTAAAAAGAAAAGAAAATAACATGGAACAAAACACATAGAAATAACAGACAGAACAGAAAAAGAAAAAATCTTTAACTAAAAACAAAAAGAAAAAAAGTACAAAGAAAAAAAAGTAAAATCCTAAGAAGAAGGCGGATAGGGTTCAAGAAGATGGAGTCTGGGGAGGTGGTGGGGGAGGCTGAGTAGGTGGAGGAGAGGAGGGAGATGGTGCTATTTTCCGCTTCTTCTTCATTTGCTTGTCCTTTTTCTTTTCTTCCTTCTCCAGGATGCGCTGGACCTCCTCGTATTTGTCCCAGAGGAACTGTAGGGGGTCCGGCTCCTTAGGTGGGGGCGGATCCAACCACATCGGATAAAATTTGTTAGGCAGGGCATTGGGCTTGTCATCCGCCATTGTTAGGACTAGGGCAGGACCGCAAGGGGAGAGGAGAAAGGATGAGATGAATATGAAAGGGGCTCCCTATGTATTTAAAGACGAGGATGGTGGAAGATGAATCGATGTAATAACATCCAAGTTATCGCAATTAATTGAGAGTGAGTTGGGAAATGATAAATTACTGCAATCAGCGTAGGAAATGACAAATGCATGTGACTCGCGTAGCCGGGCAAGGGGATCACAAGATAACTGAATCTCGCGAAGTTATCGCAATTAATTGAGAGTGAGTTGGGAAATGATAAATTACTGCAATCAGCGTGGGAAATGACAAATGCATGTGACTCGCGCAGCCGGGCAAGGGGATCACAAGATAACTGAATCTTGCGATGATGGATGTTGGAGCTTGAAGTGCGCGAGAGACTCTGCAGCATTTGTTGAAGCCCGCGACAACGAAATAAATGTTCTATGTGAATTGCGCAAGAGCATCCCAAATCTCAATTTGGAATGCGCGAGGGCTTAGTACCAAACAGGGGCAATACAGGTAGTGCAGCATACTCATCAAAAATATTCAAACAATAGGCATTCAATTCGAAAATCAACAATTCGCAGAAGAAGAAGAAATCATACCAATCCCACATAAACTCTATCAAGCTCAACATATTCAGACTCCACATAAACACTACAATTTCCTAAAAATTATTGAAGAAACAAAAATAGTATAGTACAATATGGACACAACTGTGGGTCAGGTAGAGGTAGGGGTCCCATGAAAATGAATAGTGTTCATAGGGTCGGCAGGTTTTTCGATACAAGGCTTAAGCCTCTGACCATTCACTTTGAAGGTCCTCCCAGATTTGGGATCCTTGACTTCCACAACACCAGATGGGGAAACATTTAAGACAACATAGGGACCTTCCCATCTGGATTTTAATTTGCCAGAAAGAATTTTAGTTTGGAGTTGAATAACCAAACCTTACCACCAGGTATGAGGCTTTTTCTCAGCAAGCCCTTGTCAAAGAAAGCTTTGGACCGTTCCATGTAAATCCTGGCATTGGTGTAAGCATCCATCCTCAGCTCATCCAATTCAGACAGCTGCAATGACCTGTGATGACCAGCAGAAGTTAGGTTCATATTTAAATTCTTAAAGGTCCAATAGGCCTTGTGTTCTAACTCTACTGGGAGATGGCAAGCCTTGCCATAGACCAGTCTGAATGGGGACATTCCAATGGGAGTCTTATAGGCAGTCCTATATGCCCACAGTGCATCATTCAGTTTATCGGCCCAATCTCTCCTGTCAGTCCTTACTATTTTCTCAAGGATGTGCTTTGTCTCTCTATTAGAAATTTCAACTTGCCCACTTGTCTGTGGGTGGTAGGGAGTAGCAATCCTATGGGTCACAGAATATTTCTTGAGCAGGCTCTCGAAATTTCTGTTGCAGAAATGGCTACCCCCATCACTGATAATAGCTCTAGGGGTTCTAAATCTGGAGAAAATGTGCTGCCTTACAAATTTGAGCACCACCTGGTTGTCATTGGTTCTTGTGGCAATGGCTTCTACCCATTTGGAAACATAGTCCACAGCCACTAAGATGAACTGATAACCATTAGATGGAGGAAAGGGGCCCATGAAGTCTATATCCCATACATCAAACAGTTCTACAATAAGGATGGGCTGCAAAGGCATTGAATTTCTTTTGGACAGCCCTCCTAATTTTTGACATCTCGCACATGCATTGCAGTGTGTATATGCATCTTTGAATAAA
This sequence comes from Chloranthus sessilifolius, assembly GCA_021018995.1. Taxonomy (NCBI): domain Eukaryota; kingdom Viridiplantae; phylum Streptophyta; class Magnoliopsida; order Chloranthales; family Chloranthaceae; genus Chloranthus; species Chloranthus sessilifolius. The sequence continues at coordinate 96,841,216 of CM037597.1, read as the reverse complement.
GAAGGCCAGTAAACCCCACACTGCAGGACCTTGTCAGCTGTTTTTCTCCCACTAAAGTGGCCTCCACAGGCATTTTCATGGCACATGGCCAGAATACTAGGGACATTACTTTCGGGAACACATCTTCGGATGATTTGGTCTGCACAGTACTTGTATAGGCAAGGTTCCTCCCAGAAAAAATATTTGACCTTTGAGAAAAACAAGTCTTTGTCCATTTTGGTCCAGTGGGCAGGAATCTTTCCTATAACTAGATAATTGACAATGTGTGCAAACCAAGGGACCAAGGATTGGATGGCAAATAATTGCTCATCCGGGAAGGCATCATTTGTAGGACCATCAAGGCATTTCTCCAAGACAATTCTGGACAAGTGGTCAGCCACCACATTCTCCACACCCTTTTTATCCTTGATTTCGATGTCAAACTCCTGCAACAGGAGTATCCATCTAATCAGCCTAGGCTTAGCATCTTTCTTGGACAATCGGTACTTCAATGCTGAATGGTCAGTGAAGATTATAGTTTTAGATCCTAGTAGATAGGCTCTAAATTTGTCAACAGCATAAACCACTGCCAGAAGCTCTTTCTCAGTTGTGGTATAGTTAAATTTGAGCTTGAAGTGATTCTTGGCGTAAGCAATGACCACAGGCAGCTTGTCCTTTCTTTGGCCCAAAATAGCACCTATCGCCAAGTCTGACGCATCACACATCAGCTCAAAAGGCAAGGTATAGTCTGGAGTTTGGAGTACAGGGGCAGAGGTGAGGCATATTTTCAATGTTTCAAAAGCCTTAAGACATTCAACAGAAAAGTCAAAGGGCACATCCTGGCAGAGCAGGTGGCACAATGGCTTAGCAATTTTGTTGAAGTCCTTAATGAACCTCCTGTAAAATCCTGCATGCCCACGGAAAGATATGATTTGTTTGACTATTTTTGGAGGGGGCAAATTGGCAATGAGGTCAACTTTGGCCTTGTCTACCTCAAGCCCTTCTTCAGAGACTACATGGCCCAACACAATGCCTTGTGTTACCATGAAGTGGCTCTTTTCCCAGCTTAAGACTAGATTGGTCTCCTCACATCTTTGTAAAACTAGGCTGAGGTGTTATAAACACTGGCCAAAACTGTCCCCACAGACAGAAAAATCATCCATAAAAATCTCCAAAAACTTATCAATCATATCAGAGAATATGGCATACATACACCTCTGAAAAGTGGCTGGTGCATTACACAGTCCAAAAGGCATCCTTCTGTAAGAAAAGGTGTCAAAAGGACAGGTGAAGGTGGCTTTCTCTTGGTCTTGAGGATGCACAGGGATCTGGTTGTACCCTGAGTGCCCATCAAGAAAACAGTAAAAAGCTTTTCCAGCTAATTTGTCCAAAATTTGATCAATGAAGGGGAGAGGGGAGTGGTCCTTTCTGGTCTTAGAGTTGAGCTTTCTATAATCAATGCAAACTCTCCAGCCAGTGGTCTCCCTGGCTGGTCTCAACTCTCCAGACTCGGTTTAAATAACTGTTATGCCAGATTTCTTGGGCACCACTTGGATAGGTGCTACCCAGTTAGAATCAGAGATGGGGTAAATCACCCCTGCATCTAGCAATTTGATGATCTCCTTGAGGACCACTTCCTGCATGTGAGGATTTAACTTCCTCTGCATTTCCCTGGAGGGTAGTGCTCCCTCCTCAAGATAAATCCTGTGCATGTTGATTAATGCATCTATTCCTCTCAGATCAGCAATGGTCCAACCACTTGCCTTCTTGTGCTTCCTCAAAACTGTTAGTAATTCCTCTTCCTGCTCATTGGTAAGAGAGGATAAGATAATCACAGGAAGCTTACCACATTTCTCAAGGAAGGCATATTTTAATGTTTCTGAAAGCTTCTTGAGTTCCAGATCGGGGGCTTGTAGGGTGGATGGAAAAATTGGTGCATTGGTGGTTGGAGGAAGAGGCAGCAATGTAGGTTTCCAAATGGAATGCTTCACTGAACCCACAGAAGATTTCAATGTGGTCATGTCTTTTGTTATCACAGCTGGGCTCTCTTCCTCCACCATATCCCAGACTTTAACTAGATTCATGACAGTGTTGCTCCACTCCAGCAGAGTGGGCAATTCTTCATCCACAATTTCTTCTAGTACATCCACTGCAAAGCTCTCCTCATTGTCCTCTTGAGGGTACTTTGCATTGTTGTACACATTCAGCTCAACTTTCATATGCCAAAAAGTTACCTCCATCACTCCAGACCTGCATTGAATGCATGCATTGGTAGTGGCCAAGAAAGGCCTGCCCAATATAACAGGTATGGGAGTTGGGCTATTGCTGCAGCCCATGTCCAAAACTAAGAACTCAGTAGGGTAGAAAAACTTATCCACCCCCACTAAGACATCCTCAACCATTCCCAGAGGTCTCCTCTCAAACCTATCAGCCATCATTAGCACAATGGGGGTAGCTTTCAGCTCCCCCCAGCTGCAGATATACACTGTATGGCAACAGGTTAACACTGGCTCCAAGGTCTAAAAGGGCTTTTCCAATTATATGGTCTCCAATTACGCAGGGAATAGTGGGTATCCCTGGATCTTGCAACTTCTCAGGCATTGATATGTTAAATACAGAATTCACTGTATCAGTTGCAAAGACCTTTTTAGACACATGGCCTCTAGCTTTTCTCTTTTGGGTGCAGAGGTCTTTCAGGAACTTTGCATAGGCTGGGACCTGTTTAATTGCCTCAAGCAGGGGAAAATTGATTTTCACCTGCCTGAAGGACTCCATCATTTCCTCCATCTGGGCATTCCCTTTATCAAAAGGGATAGGACCATCCAAAGCTTGAGGAAATGGCAGCAGAGGTATTGCTGGTCCCTCAACTGCTAGCCCATGACTACTCTTCTATTTTTTTCTTTTTTTATGTTTTTCCTCTTGCTGAGGCCCAACTACAGCCTCTTTATTTTTCTCCAGCTGCAGGGTGGCAGGCAATTCTTGGCTTTGTGTTCCAACAACATCTCTATCACGATCATTTGCATCATCTGTGGAAATGACCTCTGCTAGTCTGTTACCCACCTGGTTGTCTATCAGCCTGCCAGACCTTAGGGTAGTTGTTAAGTAGTGAAAAATATCATTTTTTACCCCTAAACATGAGCTTTGAAAGACCCTTGAGAAGACTAAATAAGTGCTTTAGTGTGCATTTTACAGCTAACCAATTAGACAGGTCCAAGTCCGAAAAGCATCCTAAAATGATCAAAAAGCTGACAACTCATGTCAAGCTGAAAGATGGATTGAAGAAACAACCTCAGCAATGGCTAAAAAGGGTCTAAAAGAGCAGACAAAGACCTGAAAAAAGAGAGAGAGCCATTCGCAAAGAAGAATGGGAGCCTAGAGTCCAATTCGCAAAGAACTTTTACTATTCGCAAAGAACCTTGAACTTTGCAAAAAGAAGAAAACACTCCTCGAATAGAAGATTTACCTCTGCGAAAAGAAGAGAAATGCTTTACGAAAAGAACTTCTGGAGCCAAACTACGAAAAGAACTTCTGGAGCCAAACTACTTTGCGAAAAGAACTTCTGGAGCCAAGATGCTTTGCGAAAAGAACTTCTGAAGCCAAGATGCTTTGCTAAAAGAACTTCGGAGCCAAACTACTTGCGAAAAGACCCTTAAACTCTGCGAAATGGCATCGGGATTCTGACCACTTTGAAGGGCATTTCAATAAACTCAGACGCCCCAATGTAATTAAAGCCGAGACATTCCTAAGGAAGATTCCAAGCACAAACCAAAGGCATATTCCATACGTGAAAACCCAAAGATGAAATCACTTGGCGGGAACTTCTAGAAGCTCAAACAAACTTTTGAATTCCCATAGAATTGATGCTTCTAACGCTGATTGAACCAGGATCGAGAGCATTTTCATTGGCGAAACAGGTCTGGATCCCGTGCTCAACACCATTGGGCAATCCAGGATCCGAGCACTTCGATTGGTCAATTCACCTTGTGCGAGGATAGAGGAAAGCTATAAATTGAGAAGACATTTGCCCAATTGGGGCATCCAGATTTTTGAGTTTTCATCTCTGTTTCCCTCATTCCGGTCAGAAAGCTCATCTGATCCCCCTGTAATCCCTTCTTGTAGTTTACCTTTGAGAGCCATTGTGAGTGATTTGTACTTCCAAGTTTGGATTCAAGACTGTAAATCGAGGGCCCTCGAGAAGCTTCAATTGTAAGTCCGAGGGCTCTCTAAGAAGCCGTGCTCTGTAATTGTAACGTTGGATTTTAAAAGGTTCTTGTAATTTGTGTCTTCTCCATTGGAGTCATGTCGAGGGTCGAATGTTCACCTTAGTGCATTAGACTTCTTTAGATTCACTCATCCGCATCCAACTTCCCTTAATTCATCATCCATGCGAATTAGCGTTGGTAACCTAATTCAAGCGGCATTCTGATGATGTTCATGTTCGAACTAAAGAATAGGCCACTAATGACTGATCTGTGACCATTTAAGTGGATGAGATCATACCATAAGTCTAAACCTATTCCTTAATTCGATTTATTTCTCTTACATCTGTCTTTGGTAGCCGGATGAAGATTGAATCGCTCTGTTGAACTATGATTCTCCATTAAAATTGAGGCTAAAGTACATGAAGCTATTATTTCGCATTTGTCTTATTTTAAACATCTCCCCAACTCGGATCCGGATCATGTAGTTAGTTCTTTTCTTTATTTGTTTATAGTTAAATGTGACACAATCCAACACTCTCTTTATCTATTCTTTATTTTAGATAATTATAGAGCGATCTGGTAGCAGACGGAGGTTTATCTCATTTTAGACAAACTTCTCGTGGACGATCTTGAAATACTTACTTTTAAAACTTGCTACAATTGGCCTGATCTTGCAGGCCAGTGTTAGCCCCAATGTGCTGATATCCCTTTCATAAGTTAATATCCATATAACCTAGCATTCTTCAATTCTTTAATTTTTGATTCATAATGCACACAATTATGGCACACTTGGAGCGACAACAACTTTTTGGCGCTGTTCTTGGGAAGTTTGTTCTAAAATAGATAGACCTAAGTTTTTTTTATTTTGTAGATTTGATTTTATTTTAATTTTTACTTTAAACCCGCACTTTGCATTCCAAGTGCTTGATTAAATGTCTCTGACGATTTTGTATAGAAAACTGTTTTCTTTGCAGAAATTTTTATTTTTTTTATTTTCCTGGGTTTTTATTTTTTGCCCTCTATTTATTTGAAAAAATGCTCCTGCTACTCTTTTGTCTTTGTGTCAAATTTGGGCGTGCTTTGAGTTTTTCATTTATTTTCATTTATTTATCACCATTTATTAATTTTGTTGTTATTTTTATGCGTCTGGTTGTGTAAAAGGAAAGAAAGTTCTTAAATAGACAGTTTCTTGTACCAAACTCTCTCGAGTTGTATGTTTGGCGGAGAACCCTCAATCTGAGATTCTCCGTTAAATTCAAGTTGAAAGACTCCTAAGAAACCGACATACATCACACATCTCTGAAATGGGCGAAGACCGAGATTGTTAAGAGACTACTTTGCCCCTAGTGCTTATAATTCCCCATTTGCATTCAATTTCCCAGTGGAGGAAATTATGAAATTAAGTCCTCCACCATCCAAATGTTGCCATCATTCCATGGATTGAGTAAGGAAGACCCTTACAAACACATTGATGAATTTCGCTTTATGCACAACATTTAATATAATGGGACTGGTCCAGAGGCAACCAAGCTTAGGCTCTTTCCTTTTCATTAAAGGACAAAGCTAGAGCATGGTTATCTATGTTAGCACCAAACAAAGACATCACATCATGGAATGATTTGCAATGTCAATTTTGTCAAAATATTTCCCAATGACTAAAACCACCAACGAGACAAAGCATCATCTCTTTCTCCCAAAACTCAATGAAACTTTCCATGAAGCATGGGAAAGGTTTAAAGAACTTAAGGCAATGCCCTCACCATCAAATTCCTAAATGGCTGGTTCAAAGCTTCTATCAAGGAACCGATCGGAAGGGCAAGAACATGGTGGATGCCTCTTGTGGAGGTACCTACTTGCGTAAAAAAGCTTGAAGAGGTTTGGGACCTCTTTGAGGTGATTGGAGAAAATTCAACCCAGGAGGAATCGCCAAGGGACACCGAGAATCCAGACTAGGATGAATAATCCCCAATTCACAAGAGGGAAAGTTTATGAAGTCAATGAGTCGGAAAGGAAAGTGGATAATTTGACCACAAAATTTGATAGATGGACTCATTTAAAGCTCCAAATGGGTCAAGAGTAGAGGAGGCATGTCCGATATGCCCCCCACTCATTCCATTGATCAATGTCATACGCATCACAATTTCCAGAACTCATGATGGAACAAGCTCATGCATTCGGTCTTATGGATGATGCAATCGAATGACTACCCATGGAGTTCTCATCCTAATCTCGTGGAATGGGGAAATTACGGCCCAATGAGCAGCCAAAAATCAATTACCTTTCAAACACCTTTCACCATATCGGAAATTTTTATAATAAATCAAATTTTGTGACCTAACCAACAACAAGCCATCGTGATGCACAGCCCTGCCCTCCTAGATCCACGACCTTTGAAGAGCGGGTCTTGAGTTCACTTCAAAATCTTGAACTCGTCTACTATGAACCTTCACAATGAGCATTAAAAAATTGAAGAAACTGGGCCAACTCTCAAATTCATTGGCTAAGAGAGAAGAGGGTAAACTACCCGGCCAACTTTGTGAACAATCCTAAGGGATGCAGTTCATGGTTGGAGAATCCTCAAATGGCCATGAGGAAATCAAAATGGACTACTTTGAGAAGTGGAAGAATAATAAACAACACAAAGGTAGTGAAAAGGAAAAGAAGAAGAACAAGTGCAGAACAACAAATGGATAGCAATATGGTCGTTGATTTACATCGAAAATTCAAAAAAATGAAAAATGTAAAAAATAAAGAAATTGTTGAAAAGATGAGGAGGAGAAATTTGTTCCTCACCTCCCATTTCCCCATGCAATGAAGTCTTCTCCTTTTGACAAAGGAAACACAAAAATTGAGGAAATGATGGAGACATTCAAGCAAGTTAAAATTAATCTACCTGCTTGATGCAATCAAACAGTCCTCGCTTATGTAAAATTTCTCAAAGAGGCACCCACAAAAGGCAATCTAGGATACATTTATCCAAGAAGGCCTTTCTTTGTGGAGAAAATCAACCAAGTGCTATCAATTGCAACACCACCTAAGATGCAAGACCACGGAATCCCCACAATCCCTGCATCATTGGGGAGCACACCATTGAGAAAGCCTTGCTAGATCTGGGTGCTAGTGTCAACTGCTTCCTATTACATCTATGAGAAGCTAGGTTTGGGAGAATTGAAACCCACTCAAGTGGTGTTACAGAATGAGATCTGAAAGGAAACCTATGGGGTTGATTGAAGATGTTTTGGTAGGAGTAGACAAGTTTTTCTACCTGTGACTTTTTGGTGTTGGACATGGAACCAACCAAAAGTACCCGCCATCCTGTCATTCGGAAGACCATTCTGCTCTGACTAATGCATGCATTCAATGCAGTCCGCATCATGGAGGTATCTTTTGGAAATATGAAAGTTAAATTGAATGTGTATAATCTTACTCAACCTCAATTCTCCGAGGAATGTTTCCATGTTGACATCATTGATGAGTGGTGGAGGAGTCTTTACAAACATTTCGCAAGGTAAAGACTCCACCATGAATTTAAAATGATTGGGGATCCACCGAGAAAGAAGGAAAAGGAGATCAAATTCAAAGGAAGTCTACTTTGTGCAAGGCACTCCTGTGATCATCAAGTTCTCTCTCTTGGAGACCTGCTCCTCTCCCTCTTCCACAAGATACCAAGGTACCTTTCTTTGCCCTCTTTTCTCACACAATTGAACTCAAACTGCTCCCCAAAAATCTGAAATATGTGTTTTGGGAGATCATCAAACACTACTGTGATTATTTCTTCCTCCCTTACAAAGGAGCAAGAAGAGGAGCTATTGGTAGTTCTAAAGCAAGACAAGAAAGCAATTGGTGGACCATTGTCGATTTAGGAGGAATAAACCCAAATTGTATGCATGCATAAGATCCACTGGAAGAGGATGCCAAGCCTTCTAGAGAAATGCAAAGAAGGTTGAATCCTCACATGCAAGAAGTGGTAATGAAGGAAGTTGTCAAGTTTGCTAGATCTGGGTCATTTACCCCATTTCAGATTCTGCTTGGTAGCACCCACAGTGTGGTGCCTAAGAAATCATCATCCTTAGCAATTTGAATCGTAAACTTATGTCCACCAGGACAAACAACTGGATGGAGGGTCCGCATAGACTACGTAAAATTAAATACCATGACAAGGAAAGACCATTTCCTCCCTTCATTGACCAAATCCTTGATAAGCTTGCAGGGCAAAGCTTACTCGCTTCCTTGATGGGTACTCTGGTTACAACCAGGATCCTTGTGTACCCATTGTGACCAAGAAAAGACCACCTTCACCGCCCTTTGGCACTTTTGCCTATAGGAGGATGCCCTTTGGTCTTTGCAATGCCCTGCTACTTTTCAAAGATGCATGTATGCCATCTTTTCGACATGATTGATCAATTCATGGAGATCTTCATGGATGACTTTTCAATTTATGGAGACTTTTCCCAATGCTTACACCACCTCAAGTTGGTGTTGCAAAGATGTGAAGAAACCAATTTGGTTCTAAGCTGGGAAAAGAGTCATTTTATGGTCACCCAAGGCATTGTCCTAGGACATGTGGTCTCCCATAAAGGCATAGAGGTGGACCAAGCAAAATTGATCTAATTGCACATTTGCCTCCTCCAATTAAGCAAATCGAAGTTTCTTAGGGCATGCAGATTTTATAGGAGGTTCATCAAAGATTTCAAGAAATTTCCAAGCCACTCGTCATTTCTGTGTCAAGATGTTCCTTTGTGTTTACTAATGAATGCATGACCTTTGAGGTCCTTAAGAAATGTCGATTTCAGCTCCCATCTTGCAGTCCCGACTATTCAATTCCCTTTGAGTGATGTGATGCATCGAGACTATGCCCTAGGAGTGTCCTAGGCGGAGAAAGGATAAGCTTCCCCATGTCATAGCTTATGCCGAGATCCATGATAGATGCCCAGCTCAACTACACAACAATCGAGAAAGAGTCACGCCATTGTGTTTGCATTGGAAAAATTCGGGCCTTATGTTTTAGGTTCACAAATTGTGGTGTTCTTGACCACTCGCCTAAAGTACCTTCTGCCTAAGAAGGATACCAAGCCAGATTAATCGGTGGATCCTCCTATTACGGGGAGTTTGATCTCGATTAAGGATAAGAAAGGAGTGGAGAATGGGTGATCACTTATCCGAATTCTCAATCGAGGATGATAGCTTACCCATTAATGAATCATTTCGATGAGCAACTTTTGCCATCAATACCCACGATCCTTGGTTTGCAAACATAGTCAACTTCTTGGCTATTGGATGATTCCTCAACATTGGAATCGAATGGATAAAGATCTTTTCTTCTCACAAGTTAAACATTTCATTGGGAAGATCCTTATCTATTTAAGAATTGTGCAGACCAAGTGATCGGAAAGTGTGTCGGACCATGAAGTCCCCGGCATATTGTCAATGTGTCATGAACAGCTGTGGAGGCCATTTCAGTGGCAATAAAACAGCTACAAAAATTCTGATGTGGTTTCTATTGGCCCACAATCTTTAAAGATGCCTTCCAAAGATCAAATCTTGCCAAAATCAAGGCAAGATTTCCAAAAGAAACTCAATGCCCCGCACCAATCCACGGTGGTTGAGTTGTTTGATGTTTGGGGCATAGATTTTATGGGCCCCTTTCCCTTCTAATGGAAACAATTTCATCTTGGTAGTGGATTATGTCTCCAAGTGGATTGAGGCCATAGCTACAAATCCAATGATCACAAAGTGGTTTTAAGATTCCTCAAAGACCACATTTTTCCATTTGGATTCCCTGCAGCCATCATTAGTGATGGGGAAGCCACTTTTACCTTGAGCAGATTTGACTCTCTATTAAAAAAGTACTCTGTCACTCACGAGTAGCCACTCCCTATCATCCACAAACCGGTGGGCGGTGGAGATTTCAAATAGAGAGATCAAACACATTTTGAAAATCGTGAAGAAGGACAGAAAAGATGGTCCTTTAAGCTTAATGATGGTTTGTGGGCATACAGAATCGCCTACAAAACTCCTATAGGATGTCCTTTCAAACCGGGTTTATGGCAAGGCATGCCATCTACCAAGAGAATTAGAATATAAGGCCTTGTGGGCAATCAAAACTTTTAATATGGATCTAACTGCCGGTAACCACGGAAGCTTCAACTCACCGAATCTGGAAGAACCGAGGATGGATGCCTACACTAGCACCGTTGTACAAAGAAAAGGTTAAATCATTCCATGATAGGAGCCTCATGAGAAAAGAGTTCATACCGGGGTCCAAGGTATGGTTATTCAACTCTAAACTTAAATTCTTTCACAGCAAATTGAGATCCAGGATGGGAAGGGCCATACTGCTGTCATCAAGGCCTCCCCTCGGGAGCGTGGGATATTTCAGATCCCAAGGATGGAAGAATACTCAAGGTAAATGGTCGAGGCTCAAACCATGCATTGAAAACACCTGTGAGCCCTTGCACGCCCACCTATCATCATGAATCTCCAAAAATCGATGGTAGAAAAGTGTATAATATGTTTGTACAACATTGTTTTCGATTTTCTTTGTTTACATCTATTTTCTGGTTCGCATAGTGTAAATACACTTAAAAGTTCAAATCGCAGTAAAAAGTCTTTGATTCGAAAAGTTCAAAGTTCTATTCGAACTGATTCTGGAGCTGTATTGAACTACTCGAAAAGAACCGTGTTCTGCTCGAATAGTTAAAATTTTCTTTTCGAATAGAAAATCTGGGGAGAAGTCCTTTGCGAAAAGATCTTTCTTGAGCCAAATCCATTTCGAATAGATATATCAAGCTTCTTTATAACTACACTTTCTCAAGATTTTTACCTTTCAAAGACACTTTTGCTTTATGATTTTACTTGTTAGTATATTAGGTCATTTTGAAAGGGACTGGATATCTGCAAACACTCTCCCAAGCAAAACCCCTTTTCAAAACCCTAGCTCACCCTCTTCCCTCGCGAACTCCACACGATTATCCACCATCTATTCTTATCCTCTGCGCCTTTTCTCTTGTCGAAATCAAAGGTGTAGATCATAATACGATCTTTTGAGCAAAGAAACTCACACAGAGGAAACCTCGGATCATGAATCGCTTCTACTCTTATTCTTTCTGTGATTGCTGGTACTTAAGCTTACATTTGAGGCCATTTTAAATATGGGAAAAACCGAGAAATCTCTGTCGCCATGTTCCTAAATCTTCACCAAGAAGACAGACCAAAACACCAAAACCCAAAGCCAAACCCAAGAAGTCTTTCAAGAAAAAACTTCCAATGGAAAAAGCAGATAGGGTTGAAAAAAAAAAAAAAAAAAAAAAAAAAAAAAAAAACGCCATGAGGAGCCCACCTCGCCGAGCCCGTAGTCCGAGTCCCCCATTACCCATTCCTTTGGTTTTGCCTAACCCATTCATTGATGCCCGTAAGCTCATACCGAGCTATTGGTGGATGAAACTTTTTCTCCTCCAAACCTGATTGCGCATATCTTTAAGATAACTCGTGGAGGCTTCCTCAAGACCATCCTCACTCCATTACTCGAAAAAAATTTACCCAAGGATGACAAAGTCAGGGTATCGTAACCTCACCCCGTCACAGAGGAACATGCCGATGTGCCAACCCTAGTTATTTTTATAGACAATCGTGACTTAATCAGGATCACCGAGGACATTGGACATGCCCTAGGGATACCTTTTCAATTCAACTCGATGGACCCTTGATCGCTTCCTCAAGTTGCCTCTTTCAGAGATATGGCGCCCATTTGACATGTGGCATGGTGGGTTCTGCAATCAATAATGAGAAGAGATCTGCCTGCAATATCTATCGATGGATTCCATACTCCGAGGGAGTTTTTATGTTACTGGCACACCTAAGAGAGGCGAACCCCCATCTTAGAAGCCCTCTTCACTTCTCTAAGGGCAATTCTTCAATGCCCCATGCTGATCCCGGAAGCAATGGTCATGGAGTGCCAAGGTAAAAGGAATGTAAGATTGCCGGCCTCCCTTTGGAAGACTCATTCCAGCCCTCTTAAGAGCCAAGTTTGACATTGATAGGAAGAGCCCTTGAGGTACTCACCTCACAACTTTGGCAAGAAAGCCCGACCACAAGTCGTGCCATGTTAAGAAGAATGAGGGAAGTAGGAGAACCAGCCCATGCCCCCCTCAACCCATAGCACCCGAGCCAGAGCTAGTTCTCAGCCGAGCATGACAGAGAACCAAGCCCCGAAAGTGTGGGTAGGCATGTCAGAAGTGGAAATTGTCAGGAGCCTCAACCAGCCCCCGAGCCTCACCCCCCTATCGCCATAAGCCCAACTCCCTGTGGTGACCAAATTTTAGTCAGCACCACTTGTCGCACTTAGTCCACACCCCGAGGTAGCCAGCTTTACATGCCCAATTCTCACAATTGTCTCTTTCTTATTTTCTTATTTTCCGCTTTTTATTCTATTGCAATTTTTTCTCGTTATAAGTCAGGCTTCAACCAAATTGCTTTTTGTTCTCCCTATTTCGTAAAAACTTACAACCCCTCCCCTACCCCTTTCCCCTTTTTTCCTTTTTATTTTCTATCCAAATTTCTCGATGTGCTTGTCAGAATCGTCAGATTATTGTTGTTTCATTGCCTTCTCCCTAATAATTGTCCACCACCTTTGAACCGGTGAGGACCTGCTCCTCATAGGTTTGGGGTGTGTGAACAAGTCTTAGGGAATAGTTAACATAAGGGCGTGAGAATCACCTAAGTAATTAGGAAATGTATTAATTTACTTAAGAATCATGACAACTAGAAAATTTAAAATTCCTTTGCCAAATTTAGACATTCTAAACCTTGCGATATTCTACATTTCCATGATGATTACACCATAAAAACATCTTTGGTATCGACGTAGTAAGTCAAAGGAAGAAAAAGGTAAAGATATACTTAAAAGCTCAAGGAAAAACCATAACCGGTGAAATTGAGCCCATATATTTTCCATCTCTGTTGAAGAGTGGTAGGCAATTTTTTACGATTCAAAGGATTGGGTGAGGCATTAGATCCACTAGAAGTTAGGAAACTCCAAATTAAAACAAATGTGACACTCATGGGCGAGGAAAGATCAAGGCCTTCTTTGGATAGCTTGAACCTATGAGAACCAACCAAGAAAAAATCTGCCTGTTTGTACCCCATTTGAGTACATAAATCCTACAATTCTTCATCAAAAACACTCAAAAGTACTTGAACCTATGGAACCAATTCACCTTCCCTCACTCGAGAATTCAGGAGGTAAAGGAGAAAGAAGCGAAGATGGACCATTTAAGGCAACATCAAGAAAATGAAGAAAATACCTCAAAAGCAGGCAATATGGTGGTGAGAAAAGAAGAGACAAACAATGTGAAAAAGTTGCAAGCAAAAAAGGCAAAAAGGGACCTTATATTCAAAAATGCAAGATCAAAGAAAAGAACTGATCCTTGTGAATGTGAGAATCTCGAAAAGAAGAAGAAAGAAGCTAAACTCAAAAAGGTGGAGTCATGAACCATCTCCAGCACTTCACAGTTCTCAAATTCAAACCTCTGTTCAAGCGCCTTTCCTTGAAACTTCCTCCATAAGCCATACAAACAAACCTAGATTAAAAGCCCTTGTGATCCAAAGTTGAGTGAGTGTCATGTGGAGATAAGTGACCCAATCTATGGTGAGGAGATGTCAATGATGCCATTGCCTAAGAATCATGCCTATGCTCATGCTTACGGATCCATTTGGGAGATGTAAGCGCTCTTGAGCTTGAGTGAAAATGAACCCCTCAACAAAAACAACGATGAGAGTATACCACTGGTGAGTATTTGGGTTGGAACTTGAGCACCTTAAGTATGACTTATAACCTAATTTTTATCCATAGGATGAGCTTCTGCTTGGCACATTTGTATGATTTTCTATATTTGTTCCTGATTGGAAATATTGAAACATTCATGAGGTTTATAAATGTTTAAATTCTGTGCAAACAATAATCAAATTTTCTGTTTCATCATTGATTCAAGAGTAACTAACCTGCTCCTTGATTGCTCATTTGATAATATTGCACCGATGTTAAGCTGTTTCATGGAGAAGTTTGTGGGTACCTTCACTTGAAAACCCTCGGGAGACTTCACTCCTCCTCTAGGGATCACCTAGGGGTTTAAAAGGCTTGTTGTATATGCTAAATGCACTGTGCTTCCTACAAAAGTGGCTCTTTATTTTGCTTTTATGTTTCTTTGCTCGGGGACTAGCAAAGCTTAGGTTTAGGTGTGTTAAGTAGTGAAAAATACCATTTTACCCTAAACATGAGCTTTGAAAGACCCTTGAGAAGACTAAATAAGTGCTTTAGTGTTCATTTCTGACTAACCAATTAGAGCGAGGTCCAAGTCGAAAAGCATCCTAAAATGATCAAAAAGTGACATCTCATGTCAATTTGAAAGATGGATTGAAGAAACAACCTCGAATGGCTAAAAGGGTCTAAAAAGAGCGACAAAGACACGAAAAAGAGAGCCATTAGAAGAAGAATGGGAGCCTAGAGTCCAATTAAAAGAACTTTTACTATTAGCAAAGAACCTTGAACTTTGCGAAAAGAAGAAAAAACTCCTCGAATAGAAGATTTACCTCTGCGAAGAAGAGAAATGCTGCGAAAGAACTTACGGAGCCAAACTACTTTCGAAAAAAACTCGAAGCCAAGATGCTTTTCGAAAAGAACTTACGAAGCCAAAATGCTTTCGAAAAGAACTTGAGCCAAACTACTTTCGAAAAGACCCTTAAACTTCTGCGAAATGGCATCTTTGAGGATTTCTGACCACTTTGAAGGGCATTTGATAAACTCTGCCGCCCCAATGTAATTAAAGCCGGAGACATTAGGAAGATTCCAAGCACAAACCAAAGGCATATTCATGCGTGAAAACCCAAAGATGAAATCACTTGGCGGGAACTTCTAGAAGCTCAAACAAACTTTTGAATTCCCATAGCAATTGATGCTTCTAACGTTTGATTAGGTGAACGGATCGAGCATTTTCATTGGCGAAACGGTCCGGATCCCGTGCTCAACGACCATTGGGCAATCCGGATCTGAGCCCTTGATTGGTCAATTCAGCCTTGTGCGGGATAGAGGAAAGCTATAAATTGAGAAGACATTTGCCCAATTGGGGCATCTAGATTTTAGAGTTTTCATCTCTGTTTCCCTCATTCCGGTCAGAAAGCTCATCTGATCCCCCTGTAATCCCTTCTTGTAGTTTACCTTTGAGAGCCATTGTGAGTGATTTGTACTTCCAAGTTCGGATTCAAGGCATGTAAATCTCGAGGGCTCTCTGAGAAGCTCGGTTGTAAGTCGAGGGCTCTCTAAGTGAGTGCTTTCTGTAATTGTAACGTTGGATTTTAAAGGTTCTTTGTAATTTGTGTCTTCTCCATTGGAGTCATGTCGAGGTTACGAATGTTCACCTTAGTGCATTAGACTTCTTTAGATTCACTCATCGCATCCAACTTCCTTAATTCATCATCCTATGCGAATTAAGCGTTGGTAACCTAATTCAAGCGGCATTCTGATGATGTTCATGTTACGAACTAAAGAATAGGCCCTGACTAGGCAGCGGATCTGTGACCATTTAAGTGGACGAGATCACAACCATAAGTCTAAACCTATTCCTTAATTGGTTTATTTCTCTTACATGTCTTTGGTAGCGGATGAAGATTGAATCTGCTCTGTTGAACTCTGATTCTCCATTAAAATTTAAAGTACATGAAGCTATTATTTCTGCATTTGTCTTATTTTAAACATCTCCCCAACTCGGATCTGGATCATGTAGTTAGTTCTTTTCTTTATTTGTTTATAGTTAAATGTGACACAATCCAACACTCTCTTTTATCTATTCTTTATTTTAGATAATTATAGAGCCAGATCTGGTAGCACAGATCTGGAGGTTTATCTCTCATTTTAGACAAACTTCTCTGTGGACGATCTTGAAATACTTACTTTTAAAACTTGCTACAATTGGCCCTGATCTTGCAGGCCATTGTTAGCCCCAATGTGCTGATATCCCTTTCATAAGTTAACATCCATATAACCTAGCATTCTTTAATTCTTTAATTTTTGATTCATAATGCACTTAATTATGGCACACTTGGAGCGACAACAGTAGTAACAACATTGGTTCCCTCAAAACTTGAGGAAGCTTCTTCGATTAAAAACTGACCCTTGGGGTTAGCAACTGGCTAGTAGGGCAACCTCCCTTCATCTCTCCTAGCCAAGGCATTTGAAATTTGGCGTATCTGTTCTTCCATTTTCTGGAGGCTCTGACCATGAGAGTCCACAGTCTGAGCCAAGGATCCCAGGTTTTGCAATGAAGTCAAGACCTGGTCCTCGAAGGAAGCATTTCTTAGCTAAGAGTGGGGTACGACCAACTGATTTTATTCTTTGATGGGAGTCTTGATGGTCTTTGGAAGTTAGACCTAGGGGCATACCCTTGATTGAACTGCTGTTGTGGCCTTTGAGGTAAAGACAACATCTGCTGGGGCTGCATATAATTTTCTTGCCTCCACCTCAGATTTGGGTGGTCTCTCCATTGGTAACCAGCATTTTAGTGCTGGTAACCATATCATTTGTCTGTTAACCTCAGTTGTTCTTGGCCAAGATTATTCTGCAATGACATGTTCGATACAAATTCAGCGTCTTGCCTGTGAGAATGGGCACTCCTCAAGCATGTCTTGTGATGGTGATTTGCATATGCTCTAGACAGCTACCTCCACCACATGAGCAGCCCCTCTGGGTTGCATCACAGTCATAAATTTGTCAAACTTCTCAGAGAGGTTCGCCAACTCCAGCTGCAAGTCATTATTCCTAGACACCTCACAAACTTTTCCTCTTGTCAATGCAGCAGGCCCCACTTTTGACACAGACTCCTGACTAGTTCTTGTCAAGGATAGCTTTTGAAATGCATTTTCACTGATTACTTCAAACAATTCCCATGCCTCATCAGTAGTTTTGTGCATGTAAGTGCCACCACAAGAGGCATCAATCATATCTCTACTGTTTTCATCAATCCCATTGTAGAAGCTTTGAACAAGTTGTCAGTCTGGGATCTTGTGGTGGGGGCATTGTTTGAGCATTTCCTTAAACCTATCCCAGGCTTGATTAAAATCCTCAGTTGGGGCTTGGGCAAAAGCAAGAATTCCCTTCCTCAACTGGCTAGTTTTTGTCTCAGGGAAGAACTTGGTCAGGAACTTGGTCTGCAGGTCTTTCCATGAAGCAATGCTATTGTTGGGAAGAGTGGTCAACCAGGTACTGGCCCTATCCTTCAGAGAGAAGGGAAAGAGTCTGAGCCTAGTAGCCTCAAGTCCCAAACTAGTGATATTAAAAGTGGTGCACAAGGCCAAGAACTGGCCAATATGCTTGTAAGGGTCCTCCTTGCTAAGCCCATGGAAAGAGGGCAGCATCTGGATGATTGAAGTTTTTATTTCATAATTCCCCTGAACATCAGGGAATTGAATGCTAAAAGGGGAGTTATAGTCATCCGGAGCATTCAACTCCTTGAGAGTTCTGGGTTGTTCTTCACCCATATTTGCTGTCACAGATTCACTTGGGGGCTCTCCTATGGTGTGCCTGTCTCTTCGAAGTCTCCTTCCCCTTTCTAACTCAGGGTTAAGAGGCTCTAAAGTAGGGCTGAGAGATCTCCTCCCTAGCATACAAGCACACCAATAGCAAGGAGAGCTTCTTGCAGGCACATTGCAAATGAATAACTTTACAATTAATAAATTTATCTAACTAATTTATAGCTATTCAAATAATACATTTACAATTATCCTAGATACTGCTAGAAAATTTTCTAGAAAGATAGACAGAGTTTTAAAAGTTAGAGAGTTTGCAAACAGAGGTAGCTAAGCTCCAATTGCAGTCCAACTATCCTTCACTGCTGCTGTCTAGATCTGCAAAAGAAATTAACAAATACATTAGCAGTATCAATTATTCTTAACTACCAAAGAATAATAAAACTACCAAAACTTAGGGTCTACTAATAGATCAACCGTCCCCGGCAACGGCGCCAAAAACTTATCGCTGTCCCAGCTATGCTTTCTTTATTTGTTTGTGGTAAGAGAAATTTAAAATCAAAATAAAATAGGGGATGAAATCAACTGGCCAGAAGTCCTAGACACGCAAGAATCTGAGGTCCATTGTGGCAAGTTTTGATAAGTAAGAGTTTGTCCCACAGGGAAAGATGATCTACAGCTCCAAGGGAGCCATCTCTAGTAGTCCCTCTAGATCTGACTACAGATCTGGCAGTCCTTAAGGGAAGGGAGTTTAAGGTCACTAAGTTTACAGATCCTAAGGTAGCCTAATGTCTAAACTACAGAAAGGGTTGAGAGGATGGATGGAGTGTGGAAAATAAATATAAAAGGGTGAGAAGTATGTTATTGAGCCTAGATCAGAGGAGTTTTGTAACTCAGATTCAGATTTGATGTTATAGAAATCCTGTCCAATGGCTACGTTATCACCACTGAGGAGAAAGAATCCAACCCATCTCTGTGCCATGATTCAATCCCTTAAGGTTATAACCTGTCCACTCAAATGGTCACAGACTATCCCATAGGGGAACCACAATCTAGGAATGGGTCAAAACAAGTAAATCATTGTAAGCACTATTTCATCCAGGCTACCAGCTCAAGAATCCATAGGGAACCTCAACCTCTAGAGCTCTATGTGTGAGGCTAAGGCTGTATAGGACCATGATAGCCCAGACATATAGAACTAGCAAGAGATTGAGTACAACCTTCGATCTAGCTATCCATTACTTGAGTGAGGCTACAATGGTCCAGCCACAAGCCTACAATCTCTATAACAAGATTAGATCTAACATCTGATAGCAGATCTATACAAATATAGGGGATTCTGCCCTTGTACAATCTCCCACCAGGCTAATATAAGCTCAGGTGCAGAGAAGAAGGATCCATCTTGGATCGGTGGATTAGGATAACCTGTCCACTTGAATGGTCACAGACTATCCCAGAGGCTATCCTCCTCACGGAGCCCAAGACAAAACAAGAATATCGCTGCCACCACCATGGTCACAAGGCTACCAGCTCAAGCTCCCATGGGGATTTCAGATCTAGTGGGTCCTGTGGTGGGGCTAAGGCTGTATAGGACCATGATAGCCCAGACACATAGGTCACTTGGATCAGAGTGGCCCTTAGAATCAGTCCTCCATTGCTTTGAATCACAGCCAAAGCACTGGCGGATCACAAGGCAGCAGCCTTGCACAGAGCAGATCACATTCAAACACCAATCCCATAATGTAAAAATCCTATTACAAAACTTTCATTAAACTAGTTCAAAATGCATACAAAGACATAGCCAGCAAGTGTTGGACTATGGAGAGAAGGAAAAAGAAAAAGAAAACTACTTAGAGCTACAAAAGAAAAGAAAACCAATCTCAGATCAAGTCTCCAAGAGATGAGACGTGTTCCAAGATTTCTAAACCTAAGCTAAGTATGGGTTTATATAGCAGGGGTGTGGCGGCGCATTAGGGTTAGGAAACCCTAATTTTAACGATGCCACGTGGTCTAATTGTGATCATTGGATGCCTCGGGGCACGTGCACAAAGATTTAAGCGTGGGAGTGCGTGCCCTAATTGCTAGAAATTCCCAAAAAGTCCTTTACTAAAGTGATGGAAGTTAAAGTTCAGAGCTTCGCTAGGTAGCTATTGTTTTCCAGACTTGTCGCGTGGTAGCTCTTGCTCTTTACGAGTTTCCTCGCGAGGCTTTAATGAGTTCTGAACTGCGCGAGGTTCCATGTCTTAATTGATCTTCGCGAGGATGGCTCTATCTTCACGAGGATGCTTTCTTCTTGAATAGCGCAAGAACTGCGTGAGGAGTTCTCTTCTAATATTTGTATCCCGCGGCTACTGCGCGACAGCTGTGATAAGAGTCTTCTGAAGCTCTCTCTCCTTAGCCGTTCTGAGTGAACTGCGCGAGGCTTGAGAGAGGTCTGCTTTGAACTACACGAGACTGTGCGATGTGTTCTACTCTTGAGCTCATGAGAGCTGCTGTGAGTTTGTGCTTAAGCTCTTGATCACTCAAGCTATGAGAAGTTGTTGTAAAGTCTTGGGAAGCTCAGTTGGATTGCGCGAGGCATATTTCTCCTGAATCCTTTAAAGCTTGGGTCAACTGCGCGAGGCTCATTTTAGGTCGGGATTCAGAGTCCGTCCTTCTGAGGGACTTCTGGTGCCAAAACAGGCTCCTTAGCAGGATTCCTGGCCTTATTTCACTGTTGATTATTACCTACATAAAACACTTAACAAGAACTTATTAGATGGCTAAGGGTCTAATCAAAGGTTAAGTTAAGGGGTGAAAAGTGGTACTTTTCAGGTCTTAACAATAACCCATGCATGAGATTCGTTTAAGAGAGGTTGAAAAAGGGAAGCCAAGAGTGGAGAAAACAACCCATCTCCCTCTCCAATTTCTTTAGAACCTCATCCATTGGAATTATGTTCCAACCATCATCTTCTACAAGAAGATCTCTACTATTCCGACCATTGTGACACAGTTACGATCGGAGATCGAGCAATCGGACGGATAAGAAGTTACACCCAATTCCCTTTGACACCGACAATCGTAGACTCCACATGCATGATCTAAAAAGGGTATGCATCATAACGTGATTGTTTGAATCTCGATTTCTGAGATTTAGGCCTTGAACTACGTTTATTTGAATCGCATGTAAGAATTTTGAAGATCGGGCGCGTGAGAAGTGCACACACCGATCCTTCCCATAATCAATCACCAAAATCACTGCATGTGTGAGATTAGAAAGTTAGAATTACGGTCTTAAGGGTGTGGAATATGTTTGAGGCCTTGTACAATAGAAATTTTTTGGATTTTCGAAATCGGGAAGAACAAATTTTAAAAATTTGCTGAATCTGACAAATTCGCTGGAGTGAATTAGAATTCACTGGAGCGAAATGCCTTCAGAATACAAACGAAAATCTCATGGAAAATTCGCTCGAGTGAATTTTCCACCATTTGTAGGCAAAATTTTTTGGGAAAAATTCACTCGCGCGAATTTTTGCGTGCCACATGTAAACTAACAAATCCGCTCGAGCGAATTTGGAACTCGCTCGAGCAAATTGCCCTGTTCTAGTTGTCTCAATTCTCCTTTGAAAGAGCTTTAGAAGCTCTAAATTGCTCATTGCCTATGTCATTAACACTTAGCTATGAACCTATTGTGATATATGTTGAGGTTGGAGGCCATAGATAAAGACCTTTGCCTTGTTTCCACATTCGGTTATGCAAAACCTCGACATTTAGGTAGGAGAAATTCAACGTTTGCTTTCATTTTTTATTTGATTCATAGATCTGAATGATACTTGAATTCAGAATCATGAGATATTAAAAATCGAAATTGTTAAACCTTTCCTCATTGTATATATTGGATTATTGTTTTGCATTGAAACATTGATCTTTGCATATGAATGTGAGTTCCGAACTTTGAATGTGAGTATGAATGTGTATTCTTTGAATCTTCGAACTTTGAACCCTTTGAAACAAATTATGAATTTGACTCTGCAATCAAGTGGGTGAGAGAAGTAGAGGCTCTAGAGAGGGGTAGAGGCCCCGGGGTTATGACCCTATTTCCGCCTATTGAATACACTATTTTCACTTATGGAATGCTTGGGTCCCACCTTGATTGCATATTCGTTTTGACCCTATTTCCTCCATCCATCATACCAAATTTTCTTTTGATATGACATGTTTTAAATTTTATAATTTTGATCTCAATGTTTGATTTCCGAACTTGATTTGATAATGCTTTTATCTTCAGTCATTGAATCTATGCTTCATATGATAAAATGTAAATCTATATTGAATTCTCCCTACTGAGCTTAGACTGTAGCTCACCCCAACACCATGGACATTGATCAGGATCTTGAGCTCAAGGTGGATCCAAACTACGTGCCGGATGAAGAATCTGATCTTCCGCTAGAAGAGTTTTTCCCGTAGTCGGGTTCTAAGTTATCTTTTGACTTGGTATAGCATAAGACACTTGTATAGAAAACTGAATTCATATTTTGTGAATATGCACCACTGTTTAGGTGACAGTCGGCCATCATCGGTGGTCTATTTTTGTCGTACTCCTTGTAAAAGTTAACAATGGAATCATTGCTATCGCCGTATGTAAATTGCTTTGATTTCTTCATTGTATGGAGTACCAAGTACGCTAACGATTCGACTTTCCTAGAATTCCACTCTGGAAAGTTGGGTCGTCACGATTGGGGTTTTCTGATCCCTTGATACCAATGTTGGTTTTGTAATTAGATGACGGTTGAGATCTAGTGATTTGGGATTTCCTATTAATGGTGTGTGGAAATTCCCTAATGGCATAGTTGGTATCAAGGCAACGGATGAGTCGGCTTTCCCAGAAATCCGTGTGGGAAAGTCGGGTCATCACAAGTCTACTGCTCCTATCAGATGAAAAGCAGCCCAATCAACCTTTCTTATTTAGTGCTCGGAATTTTCCGAAGAAGCTTTTCCATCTGATTTATCCATTCTTTCCCTTCGAGCGAATCAGCCTGACCGTTGTAACTTGGAGGATTCATCCTCTTGAACTCTTGGAAACTTGAGGGTCTATGTCTGGCTGTAAGCCAAGCCATTGTATTGACCATTGTTTTTAACAGCTGCCCAGTCAGCCCCTCGTTGTTTCCTCTTCCTTGGGAAACATTGCTAGCCCCATTCCCTCCTCCCAAGGGAACATTGTTCGCACCAGTGGCAATTCCTGCTCCACTGGATGTACCTTCTCTACTAGGTGAGCTTCTATTGCGGAGGACCCTTGGTCTTCCGCGAGGGGCCATACTAATTTGTCACGATCAATCACATGTTCAAATAAGTATAGATCGTGAATATCTAGGCTGCAGACCTATGGAATCTAAGGCCACTCTTCTGATATCAACTGTGACACATGGTGTCACCGTTGACCTGCTCTGATGTCATAAACATGATATAATCGCTCTCTGATATCAACTATGACACAATAGTTGACCTGCTCTTATGTAGGGGGCATTGAGCTCACCTGGACTGCTTCAGGAATGACTGATAGTGTGCTCGCTGATCACTGATTACTTATGTATGTATCTAATTAAGTCTTAACCTATTGCAAGTGCACAATGGAAATTGTAATACTAGCATAGGATCGGTCCCACGAGGATATGTTTTATATTATATATAATAATTTTCTAAAAACTTATATTTATCTTATACGATCCTAAACTACTTGAGAAATATGAATAAAGAACGGTTTGTTAAACTAAATTGCAAAAAATAAATCCTTAATCCTCCTTCAGATTGTGGTCGTCAATCACAATCTTCATATATCAGATGTTTACAAATTTAAAATACCGTTACACCGTATTTCAATCAAAACTAGCATCCTTCAAAACAGATTTAATCTAATCTTTAATTTACCAGAAATTTGGGTGTCAATTAAATTCATGAAAATCAAAGATGAAAAATAAAAACCATTACACTAATCTGCAAACCTTAACCTGAGTCATCAATTCAAATTAAAACTTGAAGATGTTTACAAAGCAAAAAATTACAATAAAATAAATCTAAACTAGAAAGCAATAAAAATTATATCTTTCACCCCTCAGTCACAGTCGTCAATTGCTTCTCAGAAACTACAGATATCTAATCTAATCTTCCAGCTCTCAATCCCAATGGTCAATTGTGATCGAGGAACCTTGGATATGTAAACTAAACTACTGCAATGATCGAAAGAAAACACAACCTCAGTGTCCATTGATGTTGAGAATTTCTTCGATGATTAATTCCTATACCAAGCCCTCTTATTTATAGATCGTAAGAGGTCGGTTTACAAAACTCGTAATTCTAATAAAAGAAACTACTAAAATAAAAGTATCCTATTATAACTCTATTTCCTTATTTTAATCTTCCTTGTTTCAATGATTGATGTACTTCTAGATTGTTCTCCTTATTTTTAGTAGTAGAGTCATTTAAAAGTCTTCTTCGTCAATCTTGTCAGATCCATGATTCGCCAGATTTCTTCTTTAAGAGATCTTCTAATTTGTTTCATGACAGTGTAAGTTCTCATGTGATCAACAGCAACATAAGCTTTCATTCCGTGAAATCGTAAATCATGATTTTCTACTTTTTACTCTCTGGATGATTTCCCATAACGATTGATCGTAATCCTCTTTATATCGCTTCCTCTTTGAACGTCTTTTTGAAGAATCGTAAATGACGATTTTCCATTTCTTTCTTCAGCAACAACGCTCAATCATAGAACACGATTTCTTAGCTTTCAACTTTTACAAATCATCTTTCTCGTTTAATTGTCTTTCTTATTGCCTTAAGAGTTCATTTTGACGAATATTAACATTTTGATTCTTTTTTATTGTTTTTCTTAATACTTGCAGATCAGTAACTTATTAGTAGCAAAGTAAGGTCTAGCATCACTAAGTTAAAGGGTGATAAAATGGTATATTATGTGGCTAATCACACCCCCAAACTTATGCTTTCTAGTCCCTAACAAATAAGGAAATATAAAATATCCTAAATTAAGAATTTATATGCCATTTTTGTAGGAAGCACGATTGCATTTAGTAGATCTAACAAGCCTTTAAAACCCCTAGGTAATCCCTTATGGAGGAGTTATAGTCTCCTGAAGGTTTTCAGTGAAGTTACCTACAAACTTTAAATATTTTTGAATTTTTTCAAAATTTACGAAGGACACAAAATTGAAAATCTAAACTACTTTTATACACTAACTAATTTTAGTCATCACATGTTTGTTATGATTTTAAAAAAGTACAAATCCTTTATTCTTAACATTCCATTATAATTGTTATCCTTAATTAGAACTCTAACAATTTCAATTCATAGTAAGCACAGAGTGTATGCATCCGTGAACAGTTTATTCTTCATAGATTTTTCTAAACTGCAGTTTTAAAAAATACTTTCATTCAAAAACTCACACTATTGGCACTCTAAAAAAAATTATTGAAACTTTTGGGTTGTCACTGTTTATTTAGAAGAACTCATTCAAAGGATAATTGTAAAATTTTTTAATCACATGGAAAAGTTAATCTATTCTATTCTAATGATTTTCTGTGCAATCCACAATATCTATTATTCATATCTTTACTAGGCTTATGCTTTTTCAAATCATAATTCAAAAAGGTCTTTCCTTTGGCTTGCAATGGAGCTTTGGGTTTCAGAAGGTGTCAAAGAAACATAGAAAAGGCATCAAAATTTTTTTGGGAGTTCAGTTCTTCTTTCTCCCATCTTTTTTTTCTTCTTTTCTACTTCAGTAAGTATCCACGAATTTGGATGCTTCTTCCCATTTTTATTTTTGTAAAACCCCATTTTGATCTAAAATCGTCTCTTTACGATTCTTCTCCTTTTTTAAAGTCCTTTTTGCTTTAGAACTGTCTTTTCACGTTTTTTATTCTTTTCTCATATTCTTTTCTTCTATGTATTTCTTCAGTTGTACCCCTTTTTCAGCATTCCCCTTATCTATTTTTGATTTTACTCCTTCCACTCCCTCTTCTTCCCTTCTTATGTATTCTAAACTCTCAAAAAATGTAAGGGTTAAAGGTTGAAAGCATTGGGTAGTACATATGGTTAAGGGTTTTCAAAATTCTTGGTACCAAGAAATTTATTTTGGCTTCTAATATGGGTTCAAAGGATAGTGATTTTATGGGATTTTAGCTTTTTGGCTCTATTTTAAATAAAAGATGGCCTTTAATCATCTTTACAATTTACTAGCATAGATGCCTTATTGTTTTGATGCTTCTAATAGATAGTTCTAGAAAAAAAATAGGTAATCATAGTCATAGAATATTTTGATTCTAAATTCAGTAATATGAGATTTCATAACAGTAAAGAAGTTCAAAGAAATTTTTGACTTGAATAGAAGCAGTTTCTCTCTCAAGGAAAGGAAAAAGTAGTCTCTGATGCTCACTGGTTTATAATTTTAAAACTATAGTCTAAATGTTGCAGTTCAGATCAATCTATTATTTCAAACATTCAATCTAATACAGAGTTCAACGAGCTAAAACATGAATTGAATTGTCCTATATTCTTGATTATTAAACTTCTACTATGATGGATCATAAGTTTTCAAGATTCATAATTTTTCTATCATAATTCAAATATAACGATTAACTTTAGAAAAAACGAACCTATTTTTTAAAAACAAAGAAAAGAAAAAATTATGCAAAAAGCAAACTAAGTAAAGCTGATTATACTGATTAACCACTATTGTACACAGAAGTTGTGTATCCCCCCAAACTTAATTTCGACAATGCCCTCATTGGCACAAAAATAGGGACACTCAAAATTTATTTACCCTTGAAGATCATACCTGTGAGGCTTGTAGTGTTCTGTAATTTTTATTCACTCGGTGATGAAGGATATGGTACCAGAATGGAAGTAGTAAGGTCTTCTTCCGAGTCAGACACCACATCTGTAGAGCAATCTTATTCTTTGTCTGGTACGGGCTCCTCATGTGATTCCAGGCCAACTTCCTTGGAACGTGCTTCAGTACTTTCATTTGTAGATTAGATCATTTCATGTTTTTCTTGTAAAGTTCTCAACGCATCTTTAGTCTTTCCTTTATTTTTCAATTCTTCGTTCAACTTTTTAATCACATCAGATTTTAATTGTATCTCCGTTTTCAGCTTTTCTGCTTCGTCTTATTCTGTTACAACTACGGCCAAGCCTTTCTTTGTAACAGACTCAATAATCTTCTTCTGTTTTGCATTAGCTAAATTGAGGGAATCGTTATCTTCTTATAGTTTTTGAATTTTCCTTTCAACTAATGTCAGTAGATGATTCTTCTCACATAGCTATCTATTGAGTTCTTGCTGGTGATCTTTGAGAGCTTTTTTTTTCAAAGTTTCTCTAGCATTCAGGTTTTCTATGAATTCGCCGAATTACTCCATCAGAGTTGCAATTTTATCTTCGTACACCTTCTTCTCTCCTTCCCATGCTTGCTGATTTTCACTTATCATTCTATTTTCTCTTTGCATTTGGGTGATTTGTGCTTGAAGGGTTGAAGTGGCTTCCTCGACTCTTTTTCTGTTTCTGCTGTCCAGTGCGCATAATGATCTTTCGCAGCTTTCCATCACAAGCCTTCCACTTTCTCTGCGCGCTCTTGCGTAGTGAGTGTAGTTTCAACGACTCTGTTCTTTAGTCTATGGAACTCATCCATCCACTTTCTCACCACACCTGGTAGTGGCATTAAATTTGGAGCATAAGTATTTTTCCATTGCTCTACTTCCCTCAATTTGCTTACTACATCTAGTAATGGCAATAGATTTTGTTTATTTACAAGTTTCCATTGTTCCACTTCCTTCAATCTCCTTTCTAGTTCAGGGATTGTTGTGGTAGTGACTGGAGGATCGACGGGGGGTACTTCTCTATTTAACAACTCTGTAAAACCCCCTCTTGGTAATTCAGAACTTGGCCTTACTTTTGTTGCTTGAACTATGAGGGTCTGCTCTATAGCGGTTGAAATTACAGGTTGAGCACCAGCCTCTAACGGTGCAGAAACATGGCTAGAAGTAGCCATTTCAGTAATCCGTTGGGCCACTAGTAAAGGAATTTCTTTTGTTACTTCGATCATTGTGCTCATAGGCTTTTCTTCTGTAATAATTTGCAATGTTTCTGCCTCAGTTAAAGGGGGCAGAGCAGGCCTTATTGATGAGTCCAAAGCTGAGTCATACAGACTAGCTCTGTCTGTAATTGGTAGTTCTAACTCAGCTACTCTCTCATGAATTGGAGAGCCAACCTCTGCTCTCTCTTGGGGTTAAGTAGAAGTACTCACTTCCTCTTCTGTAGCTGCTACTTCTGGTACTATCATTTTTGTGACCTGCTCCATGGAAGATTCTTCTCAGCCCGTGGGCATGGAGGGGACACTCTTTGTATGTGCTGAAATAGAGATTTTCTACTTGTTTGCAGCACTTTAGAGTTCTCCTATAGGTTTTGGCAGTGAGGCTATCCTCCGTTCTTGGAAGAGCCTTTTCTTTGGGGTCAAATTCATATCCCACATTTATTAATAAATTTTTAATTAAGCCTCCAAAAGGCAAACTCAATTTATTTGTTTCATAATTTTTTCTATTCAATTTCTCCCTTATGGTATTTATATCTTCTAAAAGGTAGGAAGGGACATCAAACCAATAATGATTAGCCATCAAGTATAATACCCTCACAAAAAGTACTCGCCTCTGTGTGCCATGACAATTGGGGTGGATGGTCTTATGAATTAAAACATCTAAGAAGTGAAGGGATAAACTCCGTGCTTCCAAATCCATGCGAAGGAAAAATGATCTATCCCGAGGAGGTTTTCCTAGTAGATTGGTTGCTATTCAAACAAACTTCGGGAGCACATTGGGTGGCATCCTTAACAAATGGGCTTCAGGATGGTCAGAGGGTAGTTCAGATATTTACTACACTAGTATTGACGGGCTACTAGTGTAGAGATTTAGGGTGACTCCCGGTTCAAGTATTTATAAAACATTGTCACCACTCTATGATAGATTGGTGTGACTCCCGGTTCCAGGAAATATTGTAGCCCATCATCCTTAACGTATTTGATGGCTTCTCCACTAATTTCAATTTTTTCCAAAAAATCAACATCTATTGAGATTTCGGCTCCCACCAAATGATGTCTCATTATTTTGGAGAGTCGTTCCAATGTCCTATCAGAGGTCATTGGCTTTTTACCTTTATCCATTTTTGGTACTCTTTTCAGGGGCATGTATTGATTCAGTTCCCATTCCCTCATAATGAGTTTCTCTAATAACCACCCTTGAGGACCTAGCTTTCTTGTTAGGTTGGTTTGCTGCTTTTGATTTAGTTTTCAGGGCAGCAAACCGTGCAATATGGCTTGTAAGTGGAGAGTTATCTGAATTGTTACCTCCATCCCTTCTTCCTCCCTCTGTCGCTTGCCCATTTCTCCCGACATACTGTAATTTCTTCTTCTGCAAGATGTAGAGAATATTATTTAATAAATCATAACTTGCATATAAACTTTTATAAATATTTCCAGAGATTCATCTATTTAAGAATGGAGATTGTTACCTTGATCTTGAGTAATCAATATACCCTAGTTTAAGATATTGCTTAGAACTTGAATAGGGTTTCTAAAATCAAACAGGAGATACAAGGAAAATTTAAGAAACAAAAATGGTTGAGTCCTAGTCGATGAGTTTTTTGAAAAACAGAGGGAAAATGATAGCAAAACTGGAGGGTTCGATAATGGAGCTGACATATCCTTTCTTGAATATGTAGGCCCTATCTTAGTCATGACCTGCTGAACCAGTCATCACATGTGTGTTAACTTAGAGTTGTCGGTCGACTCTAGCTATCAGCAATAGTAAGTACGAACCCTCGCATCAGTTGAATCGTAGTCACTACGCTTTCACTGATAGACATGACCATAACGATGATCAATCGTAAATTCATACGATTGTTCGCTATAACATACAATAGGAGTTATATAACGATCCATCATTTTTCAATGATTTAGGTCGTAGTGTAATACCTAAATGAAAAAGAAAAAAAAATAATTCTACATAATTTACAATGGGTGCTACGGATGAGTCGGTAGCTCGATGATCCATGAGGTTTTTATATTTGATTTTGGGGAGCCGATGTATCTCCAAAGAATACTTGTCCTCTAGGATTGCTGACTAGCTGCGTGAGCAATTGGACACTCTCTCTTTTCGCCACTTGTGAGGCTAGCTACCCTATCTGGCTTTCCAGCTTCCTAATGGACTGGTATGTGAATTAAGCACTTGAGAGAATTGAGCAAGCTGATGTAAATCTTTCGAGTGTTGATGTCACTGTTGCTGCAAATCTCAGAGGATTTGAACAGTTGTGGCATAAGGTGCATTGCTTTATGGTCCAAATTGGGGTTGCGCAGCAGACATTTGAGGTCTTTGGTGGAAAACTTGTGTCTGGGGAAATCGGAGTTGCGCAACCGATGGTGCTAGTTATGTTCCTCCTATGGAACCATAGTTAAATCCAGGGTGGTTTCTCCACGCTAGATTATACGTGTTTCCATAATCTCCCCTCTGAAAAGTCATTACTTGCACACTTTCCACTACCTCCTGGTATGATGGCACAGCTGGGTTTTGGGTATAAGCCTGAGTCTGGCAATTAGATCAGTTTGCCAAGGATCTATCTGGAGTGCTCAATTTGGGAGTCAATAGGGTCGTAATTTTTTGTTCAAGAGCCAAAACCTTTGCACTCATATCATCCTCTTTATTTACTTTATCTTTACTAATATCGTAAAGTCCACCCATCGTGAGTGGGGTGTTACGAGTGATATCAGGATCAGATCTAAGCAGGGCCTGTTTCTACTTTGAGTTATCGGCCAGTTTCTCGAATAAGTTTCAGGATTGCTGGCCATTCTGAGCCATAAAGGCTCCTCCGCTTACTGCATCGAATGTGGACTAGTTAGTCTCAGTCAATCCTTGATAGAAGCTCTGTGCTATTGATCAATTCGGAACATCCTGATGAGGGCACTTCCTCAGTAGGTCTTTCACGCGATGTTAGCTTTCATGAAATAATTCTCCAGGCTGCTGCCTGAAATCTTGAATTGCTTGTCGAATCTAGTTAGTTCTACCAATTGGAAAGTATTCATTTAAGAATTTGGATTGCAATTTGTCCTAAGTAGTTATACTCCTGACAGGCAATGAAGTCAGCCATGCTTTCACTCTATCCTTGAGAGAGAAAGGGAATAACCTTAACTTAACTATTTCCTCATTAACTGCTGACAGTTGTAACATTGTGAAGAGTTCTATAAAATCCCTAAAATGTTGATAGGCATCCTCTCTATGAAGCCCATGAAAATCAGGTATAACTTGAAGTGTACTGAGTTTGATTACATACTTCTGTCTGACTGCAGCCTTTGGTATAACTATATAGGAGGGTGCAGTCAGAGCAACAAGGCTGAAATGTGCTTGGATTGAATGATCGTCAGCCATAATTAAGGATTCTCGTGTGGGAATTCGGATTGTTGCTAAATTATGTAGGAGAGTCCTTTAAATTTCTAGATCACACTCAAAAAAATCTTAATTTTGAGATTGAGTGTGATGCATACAAAAAGAAAAACTATATTTTTGTGTTTTTAACTTTATTTAATTTTTATTCTAGAAAGCAGGGAGTGAAACAAATCTGAGCCTCTAGCTTCTCTGATCAGGGGAAGTTGAAACCTTGATTCGTTACTCTGAATAAACCTGTAAAAGTTTTAAGAAGTGATGAAAGAAAATTAAAAATATAAAGAAATATAAAAAAAGAAAGATAAATATTTGTTTTCTTAAACTAATATAAATATAAAACTCACTATCCCCAGCAACGATGCAAAAAACTTGATCGCTGATTACTTATGTTTGTATCTAATTAAGTCTTAACCTATTGTACGCGCACAATGGAAATTATAATAATAGCATAGGATCGTTCCCACGAGGATATGTTTTATATTATATATTAATTTTCTAAAAACTTATATTTATCGTATAAGATCCTAAACAACTTGAGAAATATGAATAAAGAATGGTTTCTTAAACTAAATTGCAGAAAATAAATCCTAAATCCTCCTTCAAATTGTGGTCGTCAATCACAATCTTCAGCTATCGGATGTTTACAAATTTAAAATATCCTTACACCATATTACAGTCTTTTAGAATTTGGGCGTCAATAAAAACTAGCATCCTTCAACATAGATTTAATCTAATCTTTAATCTATCAAAAATTTGGGCGTCAATCAAATTCCAAAAAATCAAGGATTAAAAATAAAAACCATTACACTAATCTACAAACCTTAACCTAAGTCATCAATTTAAATTAAAACTTGGAGATGTTTACAAAGCAGGAAATTATAATAAAATAAATCTAAACTAGAAAGCAATAAAAATTATATCTTTCACCCCTCAGTCGCAGTCGTTAATTGCTTCTGAGAAACTACAGATATCTACTCTAGTCTTCTAGCTCTCAATCCCAGTCATCAATTATGATCAAGGAACCTTGGATATCTAAACTAAACTACTCTCATGATCAAAAGAAAACACAACCTCAGTTGTCAATTGATGCTGAGAATTTTTTCGATGATTAATTCCTATAACAAGCCCTCTTATTTACAGATCATAAGGGGTCGGTTTACAAAACTCCTAATTCTAATAAAAGAAACTACTAAAATAAAAGTATCCTATTATAACTCTAATTCCTAATTTTAATCTTCCTTGTTTCAATGATTGATGTACTTCTAGATTGTTCTCCTTATTTTCAGCAGCAGAGTCCTTTAAAAGTATTCTTCATCAATCCTCTTAGATCCGTGATTCACCAGACTTCTTCTTTAAGAGATCTTCTAATTTGGTTCATGGCGGTATAAGTTCTCATGTGATCAACAACAGTAATAAGCTTTCATTCTATAAAATCGTAAATCACGATTTTCTAGCTTTTACTCTCTGGAGGATTTCCCATAACGATTGATCGTAATCCTCTTTATATTGCTTCCACTTTGAATGTCTTTTTGATCTAACATCACTACGTTAAGGGTGATAAAATGGTGTATTATGTGGCTGATCACTCGCCACAGTGGAGGTGGGCAATATAGGTCCTCTTGGCGAGTCCACTGTTGGATTGTACAAATTAATGTGCTCTTCAACTTGTGCTGATGCAATCCCTGTTTCTGACTCTGCTATCACTAATTTTTTTGGGACTGCGGTTATTTCAATAGCTGCCTCTTCCCGGATCTCTGAATCTACAATAGGCTCTTGTGTGGTCTGTGGTATAGAAGAGACTCCCACTTTCTGTGTAGAGATGGGAATCTGCTTTTTGTTCTCAGAATTCAAAGTTCTCCTATAAGCTATGGTCGAGAGGGTTTCCTCCAGTCTGGGTAGGGCCTTTTCATTGGGATCTATACTATATCCCACATTCATCAACAGGTATGTAATTAAACCTCCAAAGGGTAGACATAATTTACTTGTCTGATACTTTCTTGATTCAATTCTCCCTTACGGTATTGATGACTTCCAACAGGTAGGACGAAACATCGAACCAGATTCGATTAGCCATTAAATATAGGGCCCTCGTAAAGAGTGCCATGCATTGTGTTCCATGACCCATAGGATGGATTGTCTTATAAATCAAGACATCCAGGAAGTGGAGTAGTAAATCCCGTGATTCCAAATCTTTGTGCAAGAAAAATGACCTATCTTTTGGGGGTTTTCCTAGTAGTTCTGTTGCCATTTGAAAAAAATCTGGAAGGGTATCGGGTTGTTCTATTAGTATGTTCACTTTCGGAGTGTCCGGGGACATTTCATGTCTCTCTAAGGGTGCATTCATGACCCCAGCAACCATTTTCTTTGTTATGCGGATTGGGAATCCATCAATGGTTATGGCAAGAATTGGGAAGGGACCCTTCCTGCAATTAATCATATTTTTGTAAAACAGTCTAACCAACCTCGGATAGACTCGTGTGACTCCGGGCTCTAAGAAATACTGAAGCCCTGCATCTTTAAAATACTTAATAGACTCCACTGCGATTTTGGCTCCCACAATATGGTGTTTCATTGATTTTGGGAGTCGTTCTACTGTAATATCAGAGGACGCTAGTTTTTTACCTTTATCCATTTGTTTGCCCTTCTTTGGGGGAGACATGGTTTCAACTTCCATTTCTTTTTCGGGTAGTTCTCTAATAACCACCCAGGAGGATCTGGACTTCTCTCTGGGTGAGTCTGCTACTTTCAATTTGGCTTTAATGGTAGCAGAGCGTGCGATATGGCTAATAAATGAAGAGTTATCTGAGTTGTTACCTTCTTCTTCCTCCTCTGTAGCTTGTTTTGTGCCTTTGATATTTTACAACTTCTTTTTATCTTTAAAAATGGGGAAACAAAATATTATTCAACAAGACATATATTTCTTATATCAATTCAAAGTCATATACAAATATTTGTTCGTTTGAGAATAAAAGATCACCTTGCTTATGATTAATCTGTAAACCCTAATTTCAAAATGTCAACTGGAACGTAATTGGGGTTTTGGAAATTAAACTGAGAATGCAAGGGAGGTTCAAAAATGGTTGAGTCGTGTATAAGGGAATTTAAAAAAAAAAACAGAGGGAAATGATGGGTAAAAATGGAGAGTTCGAAAATGGGGCCGACTTATCCTCTCTCGAATATGTAGGCCCTATCTCATTGATTGCCTACTGAACTGGTCATCACGCGTATTTTAACATAGAATCGTCGGTCAACTCTAGCTTTCAGCCTTATATGCAAACTCTTGTATCCGTTAAATCATAATCGTTACGCTTCAACTAATAAATATTCTCAAACTTTCGAGCAATCGTAAATCCATACTCTTTTTTGTAGAAGTATATAATAGGAATTATATTATGTTCCATCAATTTTCAACAATTTGGCCCATAATGTATTGCCCAAACTTAAAAGGAAAGGAACAATTTTAGATAGTTTACAAAGGGTGCTACGAATGAGTCGGTAGCTCGATGATTCCTTGAGGATTTCAATTTGAGTTGAGGGCAGTAGATGTCTCCCCAAGAACACTTGTCCACTCATATTATTAATTGGCTGCGTCGGCAACTGGCCATTCTCTCTCTTTGCCCCTTGCAAAGCTAGTTGACCAATCTGGCTTTCTAACTTCGCTATGAAATGTGTATGTGAGTGAAGTGTTTAAGAGAATTGAGCAAGTTGGGATAAGTTTTTAGAATGTTGATGTGACTGTTGCTACAAATCCTTGAGGATTTGAACAACTGTGGCATTAGGCACATTGCTCTGTGAGCCATATTGTTGCGGCACGGTCATCATGGGAAGTCTTGGATGGAAAACTTGATTTTTGGGTAGTGTAGGTTGCACAATAGTTGCTGCTAGCTGTGCTCCGCCCGTGGAATCATAATTAAATTCGGGGTGGTTCCTCCATGACGGGTTATAGGTATTCTAATAGTCTCCCCTTTGGAATGCCATTATATGCTCTTTTTCCATCACCTCTTGGTATGATGGCGCAACAGGTTCTCTGTAAAGGTGAAACTCTGGCACTTTGAACAATTTGCTAAGGGTTTTTCCAAAACACTTGGTTTGCCACTCATTAGTGTGGTAATTTGTTGTTCTAGTACAGCAACCTTCGCACTCATGTCATCCTCCTTCTTTACTCTATCTTTAGTGACATCATAAAGGCCACCCCTCGTGAGCGATGTGTGGCGGATCACATCAGGATCAAATCTTAACAAGGCCTATTTTTACTTTGAATTATTGGCCAATTTTTCAAACAGATTCCAAGACTGTTGACCATTCTGAGCCATAAAGGCTCCTCCGATGATGGCATCGACTGTGGACTGGTTAATCTCAGTCAACCTTTGATAAAAACTTTACACTATCGACCAATTTGGTACCTCGTGATGAGGACACTTCTGTAATAAATCCTTCATCCATTCCTAACTCTCATGAAGTAGTTCTCCCAGCAATTGCCTGAAGTCCTGAATTGCTTGGCGAACATGGTTGGTTCTACCAATTTGGAAGTACTCGCCCAAGAACTTGGACTGCAATCCATCCCATGTGGTAATACTTTCGACAGGTAATGAAATTAATCATGCCTGCACCTTGTCTTTGAGAGAGAAGGGGAACAGACGTAGTTTCACTGCCTCTTTGTTGGCTATCGATAATTATAGCACTGTGCAAAGTTCTTGAAGTTCCTCAGATGTTGGTAGGGATCTTCTCGATCAAGCCCATGAAAGGCACATAAAGATTGGAGTGTGTTGAGCATGATTTCATAATTTTGACCTGTAGACACTTCTAGTATAACTATGCAAGAAGGCTCAGTCAAAGCAATAAGGCTGAAGTGTGCTTGGATAGAAAGATCGTCAGTCATGGTCTGGGATCCTCTTGTGGAAGATTGATTTAATGCTAATGTGCGCAAGAGAGTCTTTTTGATTTTCGGATCACACTTGAAGAAATCTAAACTTCGAGATCGAGTGTGATGCATACACTAAAAACTTCAATATTTTTTGTGTCTTTAGCTTTATTTGATTTTTCTTTTAGAAAGCAGGGAGAAAAACAAATCTAAGCCTCTAACTTCTCTGATCAGGGGAAGTTAAAACCTTGATTCGTTGGCTCCGAATAAACCTATAAAAGCTTAAGAAGTGATCAAGAAAATAAAAATATCAAAAATATCAAAAGTGAAGGGTAATATTTTTTTTCTAAAACTAAAATAAAATAAAATCCGTTTCCCCTGCAGCGGCGCCAAAAACTTGATGTGCTCTTTATGTTGTTCTAATTAAGTCTTAACCTATTGCAAGCGCATAATGGAAATTATAATGCTAGTATAGGATTGTTCCCATGAGGAAGTGATTTATCTTTGTATTTCTATTTTAAAATCTTATATTTATCTTTAAGATCCTAAACTAGTTGAGAAATATGAATAAAAGAATGGTTTTTGTTTAAACTAAAGTGCAGGAAAATAAATCATAATCTTCAAACTTCTGGATCCTGGTCGTCAACCAGTCTCCTTCTGTTATAAGATATTTATGAGATTAAAAGTACCGTTACACTATATATCATGTCTCCTAGTGTTGGTTGTCAATCAAAACTAGAATCCTATCAATACAGGTTTAATCTAATCTACAACCAAGCAGAATTTGGGCATTAACCAAATCTAGAGGAATTGTAAATGGAAAAGTAAAATACCGTTACACTAATCTGCAAATCTCAACCTGAATCATCAATTCAAATCAAAATGTGGGTGCAAGTGGCATCTCGCCATATATCATGACCTGCTGCAAGGGTGTTGTTTTATTTTAACAATGTGCTGATTTTACTGTGCGGTGAGAACAAATTAAAAATCAAAGTAAAATAAAATATGGAAACAACACAACTAAAACATCCTAAGTTTCCAAGATACAGGGCTATTGTAGCAAGTTTTGATAAGTGAGAAATTGATCAAGAACCCAAATGGGCTATAATAGTTAGCCTCCAGGTCTGACTATAGACCCGATAATCCTAAAGAAAGGGAGTTGGGTGTCACAACTATACTAAATTACCTACTAAAAAGAAAGAAAATAAAGTACAGTCCTATCCTAAGAAAGGGTTATGAAGAAGGTGGTGATGGTGTGTTAAAATAAAGATAAAAGGATGAGAAGTAAGCAGTGTAGGCAAAAGTTCATTGTGCCAGTAACTCAAATTTAGGGCTCTCTCTGTAGCAAATCCTTAGTGAAGTGCTATCAATAACCTCAGCAAGGTAGAAGAATCTAACTTAACCCATGCCATTTGGGGTGCTCTTAAGGCTATACTCTGTCCACTCAAATGGCCATAGTCTATCCAATAGAGTCTGTCAAATCTCATTGATTGAGTCAGAAAAGCTAACCTAATCAAAAGAAGTGGGTTGATCAAACCTAATCCAATGAATCAATTCAGGCCATGAATACCATTGCAGACACTATGTTTGCCAGGCTACAAGCTCCCCAGATCTGCCTACAGATCTAGCTAACATTCATAGGAGTTTTAAAACTAGGAAGATCAGATGACAATCAAAAGATCTAAAGGTTAAGTAAATGAGTTATTCCCAAATATACAAATCCAATCAAGAAACTAATGGAACCAAAAGATCTATAGATTTAAATGAACTTTAAATCAATAATTGAATGCTTAAAAATAGCTTGCAATAAAATGTCCTCACAGGTGCAATCACTACAGAGAAGCCAGATCTAACATCTGATAGTGGTTAAGTGAAACAGTGGGGAGCCTGTTCCTGCACAATCTCTCACTAGGCTACAAGCTCAAGTGCAAAGAAAGATAATCCATCTCAGATCTGTGACCAAGATTTCCCTAGGGCTATAGTCTGTCTACTCTAATGGTCACAGGCTATCCACAGAGGCTCCCTTACCGACAAATGATGAGGTAGAACATATAAACTGCTGCTGCCACATGGTCTTAGGGCTACAAGATCAAGCTTCCATGGGCCTTTCAATAAGCTCAAATCTAAAATGCATGCTATAGCTTGAACAAAACTACGAGCAAATATGAAAATAACAGATGAAGTAAGCATTCAAATACAAATTCCATTGATCTAATGTTACTAATAATGAAATCTCTCAAGGCAACAGCCTTGTGCACAACAACGCAACACAAAATCGCAATGTTCAAATGACCTATTACAAAACTTAAATAAAACTACGCCTAGATGCTTACCAAAGATTTAGCGAACAAGTGCATGGCTAAGAGAGAAGAAAAAATGGAAAAAGAGGTGATCAAACCCTAACCCTAACCCTAATCTGCTTGAGCTCTCAGTCGATAGAGGTTGAAGGAAAGAGTGATTGATAATTTCTAAGTTACAAGCATAGCTTATATACTTAGTCTGAATGTTGTGACTGAGAGAAGAGTAATCCCTAATTTTTCAAGCATATGTGGCACTGTTACAACCCTTGGATGTCTTGGGATGCATATATCGAAATCCATGCCTTGGGGCGCATGCCCTACACCTGGGGAAATCCCCAAAAGGACCTTGAGTTAAGTTTGAGAAGTGGAGAGCCCGAACTTCCCGAGGCTGGCTTCTGTATATCACTTCCGTCACGCAGCTACAGAGTGTTCGCGAGATAGAGTTTGGCTTTGAATGTTGCTGTCTCGTGCAGTAGGACTGTAGATGATCGCACAGGTGCTTTAGCTTTGAATGCACTCGCGTAGAAGAGCTTTTAGTGCTTAGCTTGCTCACGCAGTGGAGCTTCAGAAGTTTTCTTTTGTGAGGTACTCACACAGATGCCTTTGCAACTTGCTCAGTTCAGGGTTAAGCTTCTAGGCACGCGAGAGCTGCGTGAGAGGATTTTTGGGCGTCTCTCTCTTCTAGAGCCATGCAAGAACTTCGCAAGGTCTTGGCTGTTGTTTGTGCCAATTGGTCTTGTGGGGTAGTGAGCATGACTGCATTAAGGCTTGATCCTCGCGAGAACTTTACGAGCTATATTTCTGAAGGCTTAGTGCGCGAGAGCTCGAGAGTTTCTTCACATGTTGATTGCAGCTGAAGTACACAACTGCTATGTGATAACCCCTTCATTAAGTTGCGCAACTTCTTCGCGAGCTCTAATATACTGCATGTCTTAGCTGTGCGAGGTAGCCTTGCCAGTGAATTGAACAGCGTGAGGCAACACCTCAGTGGTGCTAGATAAGTCATTGGCTCCTCTGCTGCTATGCATATGCTTCTGTTGCAGCTTCCTCCACTCTCACCTATTCTTCTTTCATCTGCTGGACTTCCTTGGTCCATTGTGACATACAAAATAGTCACCATGGTGTGTACCACCATGGTGTTCCATCACTTTCTGGTTCAACTGTCATCTTTTGCTTGAATTCTCTCTTCTTGGCACCAAGAGCATAGACTTTGTGTTAAGTTGCACAAGTTATTCCTAACTACAAAACAAGCTAAAAAGGAGTTATTATTCGATTTCAAGGTCCAGCAAAGGCTAGGTTAAGAGGTGAAAATTGGTACTTTTCAGTGAATAACACACCCCCAAACCTAATCTTTGCTAGTCCCTTAGTAAAGCAAGATTTAAACAGCTACTCTAAGAATATAAATGCCACTTTCGTAGGGAGCATGAATGCATTTAGCTTATGCATCAAGCCTTTTAAACCCCTAGGTGATCCCTAGTGGAGGAGTGAATTCTCCTGAGGGTTTTCAGTGAAGGTACCCACAAACTTCTCAATGAAATAGTTAACAAAAGTGCACACAATGGTTAATCAGTTTGCAATAAATATAGTTAATTTCACCCTTGCTCAATCAAATTAAAGGAGTTTCAAAGGAGTATATGGAAACAATTTAACGCGTCAGTCATGCATGCATGCTCATCACATCCAATCAGCTGACACCAAGAAAACAAAATGTGCAAAATAGTACTAAGCTTACCAATACATCAAAATTCTGGTTCAAACAATGCCCTAATGATTTAAATCTCAGACCCAATGCTTACCAGGGCTGTCTCTCATAAATGAATTTAAGGGTGTATCATTTCACGGAAGCGCAGGAGCAGTTACATACCCCAAATGGGTTTGAAAGCATGAGCATAGGCAGTTCTTCTAATTTTTGACACCATAAGATTAGACATTCCTTCATCTTCACATGACAGTTCATTTGACTTTAGATCAACAAGGGAATTTTATGGGTTGTAATATGGCTTATTAGTGAGGGTTGTAAATAATAAAAGGGGTACAAAGGGATTCAAAATTGAGAAACCAACACAGGTAGGAGATGATTCATGACTTCATCTTCTTCATTTCAGCACAACTCCATCTTCTTTTGAAATTTCAGAGCTAAAGTGGCCAACTTTTTCTCTTCATTTCAATATTTCCAATGGAATTTTTCTTTTGACTTCTCTTTCTTTTCATTTTTTTTATTATATATATATATATTATGATAGTTGCCACACATCTGCAACTGCTACACTATTATTTACAAATCTCCTCTCTTTTTCTCCTTTCACCAAATGTTAAACTTTGCTCACTTATCTTCAACCTCCTATCCTTTACCTTCTGAATTCTCAGAGAGAGGGTAGGGCTGAATCAGGTTAAGAGGTTCAAGTTCAAGTACTTTGGTGTTTGTTAAAGAAAAAATGGGGCTTTAAGGCTCAAAAAGTGTATGTACAAGGGTAGTTTCACAGGTTTGATCTCTTAGGCTCAAACTATCCAAATGAAGGCCTTGATCCTTTCCTTAGTGTCATGATTACTATCAAACAACTTCAACTTGGGGTGTCTAACTTTTAGTGACAAGGGCTTGACTCAGTTAGTCCTTAGAAAAGAAAAAAGTTGCCATAGACACTCCTAAAAAAAATTTCATAGGCTCAAAGCTCACTGGGTATGGTCTTCAATTGAACTCAAAGGGGTATGCTTTCACCTGTTTCTCTCCTTACTGGTTCACCAACTACAGCTTATAAAAAATTTCCTGATGTTCACCTCATAGAAGTATTGATTTTCAAATGATTTTAGTGTCAAAAGGATCTGCACAGTGTTTAGGTTTCCTCACTTTCAACATTGCTTAGGTGAAGTTCATTATATTTATTCCTCACTTAGTTAAGACTACTGCACTTAGGTTAACTAGATCATTGGCAATCCTTGCCACACCCTATTAAGTGGTGAAAAATGCCACTTTTCACCCTTTAATCTGATCATTGATAGACCTGTGAGCACACTAATAAGCCTCTATCGAGTGTATTTTGTAGACAACAATAAAAGATGACACAAATGCAGAAAACTACTCAAGAATGCCCAAAAAGGGGCCATCTCTCAGCACAGGACAAACCCAGCAATAGCACACCAGAGGGTAGCACATCACTGGACCCATGGACCGCGTCGCTACAGCAGGGCAAGGCAAAGGAAGTGAAAACAGGCTGAAAATATCCTATCAAGAGGTCACCTGAAGACTTCGATAGGAGTTGAAAGCAAAGAAAGGAGGAATTCGTGTAGTTGAAAGGGTTTCGATAGGATCTGAAGGCAGAAGAAGGATGGATTCGTGTGGATTGAGGAGTTCGATTGGATCCAAGAGCCTATCGAGCAGCTGAAAGAAAGGAAGAAACTATCCTATCGAAAGCCTGCCTGAGGTGTAAAGGGAACCTATCGAATGGTTTCATGTTCTGTTGGTGATCTCAAGTGTGCTTTCCTTATTGGTTGGTGTTGAAAATTAATTAAAAACCAAAAATAGAATATAACAGGGGACGAATCAACACCACTCAGAAATCTTAGACCTGCAAGATACAGGGTCCTTTGTAGCAAGTTTTGATAAGTAAGAGTTTGTCCCATAGGGAAAGGTGATCTAAGGCTCCAAGGGAGCTGTCTCTAGTAGTCCCTCCAGATCTGTCTACAAATCTGGCAGTCATAAAAGGAGGGGAGTTTAAGGTCACTTATTCTAAGTATTCTAACAACTAAATTACAAAAAGGATTGAGAGGATGGATGGAGTGTGGAAAATAATTATAAAAAGGTGAGAAATTTGTTATTGAGCCAAGATCAGAGGAGGTTTTGTAACTCAGATTTAGATCTGATGTTATAGAAATCCTGTTCAGAAGCTACATTATCACCTCTGAGGAGAAAGGATCCAACCCATCTCTACTGCCATGACTCCACCCTTAGGGCTATAATCTGTCCACTTGAATGGTCACAGACTATCCCATAGGGGAGCCACTATCCAGGGATGGGTCAGAACATAACAAATAAATCATTGCAGGCACTATTTCATCCAGGCTACCAGCTCAGGAATCCATAGGGAACCTCAACCTCTAAAGTTCCATGTGTGGGACTAAGGCTGGAAAATCATGATAGCCCAGACACATAGAACCAGCAAGCGATTGAGTACAACCTTCGATCCAGCTGCCCATTGCTTGAGAGAGGCTATAATAGTCCAGTCACAAGCCTATAATCTCTATAAGCAGATCAGATTCAACATCTGATGGCAGATCTATACAAATATGGGGGAGTCTGCCTCTGTACAATCCCTCACCAAGCTTCTACAAGCTCAGGTGAAAAGAAGAAGGATCCATCTTGGATCGGTGGATTAGAATCACCCTAAGGCTATAATCTGTCCACTTAAATGGTCATAGACTATCCCAAAGGTTATCCTCCTCATGGAGCCTAAAACAAAACAAGATTATCGTTGCTACCACCATGTTCACCAGGCTACCAGCTCAAGCTCCCATGGGGATTTCAGATCTAGTAGGTCCTGTGGTGGGGCTAAGGCTGGAAGACCATGATAGCCCAGACACACAGGTTACTTGGATCTGAGTGGCCCTTAAAATCAGTCCTCCATTTCTTTGAAACACAGCCAAGGCAATGGAGGATCACAAGGCAGCAGCCTTGCACAGAGCATCTCACAAATAAACAATAATCCCATAAGGTATAAATCCTATTACAAAACTTCCATTAATCTAACTCAAATACATATACAAGTCATAGCCAGCAATTGCTGGACTATGGAGGGAAGAAAAGAAAAAGAAAAAGAAAAACTACTTACTGCTAAAAGGAAAGAGAAAAGAAAAGAACAACGATCTGAGATAGGTTCCCAGATACCTAAACCGAAGCTAGGCCTGGGTATATATAGCAGTGGGGTGGCGGTGCATTAGGGTTAGGAAACCCTAATTTTAATGATGCCACATGGCCTTCTACTGATCCTTGGATGCCTCGGGGCGTGTGCACAGAGATTTGAGCATGGGAATGCGTGCCCTAATCATTGAAAATTTTTAGAATGCCCTCTGCTAAAGAGATGGAAGTTTAGGTTCAGAGCCTCGCTAAGTAGCTGTAGTTTCCCAGACTTGTCACGTGGTAGCTCATTGCTCTTTGCTAGGATGATTTGACACTGAAGCTTCAGCCGTCGCGAGGTTGCCTTTGTTTGCTCTTCAGGCCGTCGCACGGTAGAGAGTTGAGCTCTCGCTGAGTTGGAGTTCGTGAGGTTGAATAAAAAACACAGTCTCAAGCATCGCGAGGTTGCAATTCAAGCAGTCGCGCGGTAGATTAGTCTTCACTAGGTAGTAGCGCGAGAACTGCGTGAGCTCTTTTCTTTACTTGGACTTCGCGAGTTACCTCACGAGGTTCTTTTGAGTTCTGAACTGCGCGAGGTTCTTTATCTTACTCAATCTTCGAGAGCTTGTCCTTGCCTTCGCCAGGATGCTTTCTTTCTTGAATGGCGCCTTGTGACTACGAGGCATTCTTCTCGAGAATTGTACCCCATTTACAGTGCGTGTGAGAGAAATCTTTTGAAGCTCTCTCTCCTCAGCTGTCTTAAGCAAACTTCACGAGATTGAGAGAAGTCTGCTTTGAATTGCGCGACACTGAGTACTGTGTTCTACCCTTGAGCTTCGCGAGAGCTACGCGAAGTTGAGTTTCTGAAGCTCCCCAGTCATTCATCTGCGTGAGAGGTTGCCTGTAAAGCCTTGGGAAGCTCAGCTGATCTGCGCGAGGCTTCAAGGTTCATTCTTGCTGAGGGGCATCTGGTGCCAAAGCAGGCTCCATAACAGGATTCTTGGCCTTATTTCACTACTAATTATTTCCTGAACAAAACACTTAAGACGAGTTTATTAGGTGGCGGTCTAATCAAAGGTTAAGTTAAGGGGTGAAAAGTGGTACTTTTCAGGTCTTAACACACCCCCAAACCTAATCTTTGCTAAACCCCTAGGTGATCCCCAGTGGAGGAGTGAAGTCTCCTGAGGGTTTTCAGTGAAGACACCCACAAACTTCTCCAATGAAATAGTTAACTAAAGTGCAATGTCTTCCAATGAGCAGTTAAGGAATCAGATTTAGTCTACTCATGAATCAGCATAAAAGAAGTTTAATTCATTGGTTGCACAAGAACTTAGACAGCATAATTCGCATGTTTGCACAGCATTTCCAAATAATTTGTGATCACAGAAAACTGCACAAGTGCATGTCAGCACTGAGCTCATCCTTATGTCAGAAAATTAGGTTAAGGTCATACATAATGCATTCAAGTTCAGACCCAAAAGAAAGCTTTACAGGGCATACTCTCA
This sequence comes from Chloranthus sessilifolius, assembly GCA_021018995.1. NCBI lineage: Eukaryota > Viridiplantae > Streptophyta > Magnoliopsida > Chloranthales > Chloranthaceae > Chloranthus > Chloranthus sessilifolius. Next base: position 96,796,554 of record CM037597.1, on the reverse strand, counting down.
TCAAGGTTTGTTGAGGGGTTCAGTTTCTCACAGGCTCAAGAGCAGTTACATCCCCCAACTGGGTTTGTAAGCATGAGCATAGGCAGAGTTCTTAAGTGCTGGCATCATTGTCAGTTTCTCACCATAGATTGGATAATTCCTTATCTTCACATGACAGCTCACTCAATCTTTGGATCACAAGGGCTTTTAACTGGGTTGAAATGTGGCTTATGGAGTATGGTTAAAAAGAATGGAAGGTTTGAAAAGGGGTTCAAAAATTGAGAACTCAGTGGGTGCAGGAGGTGGTTCATGACTTCACCTTCTTGAATTCAGCTCCCTTCATCTTCTTTGAGATTTTCAGATTTGAAGTGATCAGTTTCTCTTCTTGATTTTGATTTTCCAATGAAGGTTCCTCTTGACTTCTCTCTTATTCCTCTTCATTATTATTTTTTTTTTGTTTCTTTTTGCTGGAGTTTTCTTCTTATTTTTTTATATTTTGTTTTTGGTTCTCAGAAATGCCACCATGTCCTCAGTTGCCATTCTGCCAGAATAGATGCTTCTTCTCCATTCACCTAATGCTGACCATAGCTATTCCATCTTCAACTCTTTCTCCTTTACCTTCTGAATTCTCAGAGTGAGGGTAGGTTGAATCAGGTTCATAGGTTCAGGTTCAAGTACTCAGGTGTATTTTGAAGAAATTTAGGATTTAAAGCTCAAAGGGGGTATGGACAAGGGCAGTTGCTATAGGATTGATCTTTTTAGGCTCAAACTGTCCAAGAGAAAGCCTTGATCCTTTCCTAGGTCTCATGAGAACTGTCAGTTGTTTCAAATTGGAGTTACCTAACTTCTAGTGAGCTCAGAGACTCAGCCAGTCCTTAGTTAGAAGAAATGCCTTAGTTACTCCTCAAAAAACAAATTTTGTAGGCCCAATTCTCACTGGTTATGGTCATCCTTTGAACTTTTAAGTATGTCCTCACCTTTTTCTCTCTCTAATGATTCACTAAGCGCAGATACAAGTGTGTTTCCTTGGTGAAATTATTATGGAAATGTGGAATATTAGAAGTCTATAATGTTCAATGTTTGCATAAATTTTAAACTTCTTAATTTCATGATTCTTAAGTGGACAGAGGTCCATTTCCATATTACTCAGATGGGTCTGCTGCACTTATGTTAACTGTTCTATTGGCAGGGTTTGTCTGCCATACCCCCAAACCTATGAGGAGCAGTGTCCTCACTGGTTCAAGGTCTATGTGCAGCAGATTTATTGCAACATAACAGAAAACCGGACAGTATATCAGAAAAGAAAGATATTATTATGCTGAAAGAAAAGTACAAAAAGAAAGAGGGAAAGGGAGAAAGATTAATGGTGCGAGGGTTGAGAAGGAGGGGGGGTGGGTGGAGAAGGCGAGGGAGGGGGTGGAGTGGAGGGGGATGGCTCGATCTTGCATTTCTTCTTCTGCGGCTGGAACTTTTCCTCCTCCTCCTTGGCAATGGTTTGCAGAACCTCCTCGAATTCATCCCAGAGGGGTTGGAGGGGATCTGGCTCTTTGGGGGGCGGCAGGTCCAATCACATCGGGTAAAACTTGTTAGGCAGTGCGTTTGGCTTGTCATCTGCCATGGTTAGGAATAGGGAAGGACCGCGAGAGTGATATAGGATGCTGTGAAGATTAACATGGCCTTCCTGTTTATTTAAAGGCAAGGGATTGTGGAAGATGAACCGGTTGAGCAACATCCAAGTCGCCGCCATTAAATGAGAGTGACTTGGGAAACGCCAAGTCCCAACAGTCAATGTGGGAAATGACAAATGCATTAGGTTCGTGCAGCTGGGTAAGTGAATCACGAGAGACCAGAATCACGTGATTATGGGAGTTAGCGCTGGAAGCGCGCGTGATATTCTGCGGCATTGAAACTCGCGACAGTGAAAGAATTGTGCCATGCGAATTACGCGAGCCTTCCCAAATCAGCATGTGGAACTCGCGAGGGTCAAATCAAAAATTCACAGAAGAAGAAATCATACCGACCCCCCCATAAACATTAGCAAGCACAACAATATCAAACTCCACTTATCTCCTAGAATTTCCTAAAATTTAAGGTAAAAACAAAAGTAATATAGTACAATATGGACACAACTGCGGGTCAGGTAGATGTAGGGGTCCCATGAAAATGAACAGTGCACATAGGATCTGCAGGTCGTTCAATGCAAGGCTTCAGCCTTTGACCATTCACTTTGAAGGTCCTCCCAGATTTGGGGTCCTGGACTTCCGCATCACCAGATGGGGAAACATTTACGACAATATAGGGACCATCCCATCTGGATTTTAATTTGCCAGGAAAGAATTTTAGTTTGGAGTTGAATAACCAAACCTTACCACCCGGTTCGAGGCTTTTCCTCAGCAATCCTTTATCGAAGAAAGCTTTAGCTCGTTCCTTGTAGATCCTGGCATTGGCATAAGCATCCATCCGCAGCTCATCCAATTCCGATTGCTGTAATGACCTGTGTTGACCAGCAGAAGTTAGATCCATGTTCAAGTTCTTAATGGTCCAATAGGCCCTGTGTTCTAACTCGACAGGGAGATGGCAGGCCTTGCCATAGACTAGTTTGAATGGGGACATTCTGATAGGGGTCTTATAGGCAGTCCTATAGGCCCACAGTGCATCATCCAGTTTCTCAGCCCAATCTTTCCGGTCAGTCCTAACTGTTTTCTCAAGGATGCTCTTATTCTCCCTATTGGAAATTTCATCTTGCCCACTTGTTTGTGGGTGGTAGGGAGTAGCAATCCTATGGGTCACAGAATATCTCTTGAGCAAGCTCATGAAATTCACATTATGAGTGGCTACCCCATCAACGATAATAGCTCTAGGGTTCCAAATCTTGAGAAAATGTTGTGTTTTACTTAATTTGAGGACTACTCGGTTATCATTGGTTCTTCCGCAATGGCTTCTATCCATTTGGAAACATAGTCCACGCCACTAAGATGAACTGCGTAACCATTAGAGGGAGGAAAGGGCCCATGAAGTCTATTCCCCATATATCAAAGTTCTACAACAAGGATGGGTCAGAATGGCATTGAATTCCTTTTAGACAGCCCTCCTAATTTCGACATCTCACATGCCTTGCGTGTGTGTGCATCCTTGAATAAGGATGGCCAAGAAAACCACATCGCAGACTTTGTCGCAATTTTCTCTCCATTAAAGTGGCCTCCACAGCATTTTCATGGCACATAGCGAGAATACTTGGGAAATCACTTTGAACACATCGTCGGATGATCCTGGTTTAAGAGAGATTTGTATAGGCAAGGTTCCTCCCAAAAAAAATACTTGACCCTTGAGAAGAATAGGTCTTTATCCATTTTGGTCCAGTGGGGAGGAATCTTTCCTATAACCAGATAATTAACTATGTGTGCAAACCAAGGGACTACGGATTGGATGGCAAATAATTTCTCATCAGGGAAGGCATCATTTGTAGGGCCATCCAGGCATTCCTCCAAGATAATTCTGGACAAGTGGTCAGCCACCACATTCTCCACACCCTTTTTGTCCTTGATTTCGATGTCAAATTCCTGTAACAGGAGTATCCATCTAATCAGCCTCGGTTTAGCATCTCTCTTGGACAGTAGGTACTTTAGTGCCGAATGGTCGGTGAAGATCACAGTTTTAGATCCTAGTAGGTAGGCTCTAAATTTGTCAACAGCGTAAACCACTGCTAGAAGCTCTTTCTCCCTTGTGGTATAGTTCAGCTGAGCTTCGACAAGTGATTTGCTGCTATAAGCAATGACCACCGGCAATTTATCTTTTCTTTGGCCCAACACAGCACCTATTGCCAAGTCTGATGCATCACACATCAGCTCAAAAGGCAGGGTATAGTCCGGTGTTTGGACTACAGGAGCAGAGGTGAGGCAGATTTTCAATGTTTCAAAAGCCTTCAGACATTCAGCAGAAAAGTTGAAGGGGACATCCTGACAGAGCAGGTGGCATAATGGCTTGGCAATTTTGCTGAAATCCTTAATGAACCTCCTGTAAAATCCTGCATGCCCAAGGAATGATCTAATTTGCTTGACTATTTTTGGAGGGGGTAGATTGGCAATGAGGTCCACTTTGGCCTTGTTTAGAGACTACATGGCCCAACACAATGCCTTGTGTTACCATGAAGTGGCTCTTTTCCTAGCTTAAAACCAAATTGGTTTCCTCACATCTTTGTAGAACTAGGCTGAGGTCTTTGTAGACATCGGCCAAAGCCGCCTCCATGATGTAAAAGTCATCCATAAAAATCTCCAAAAACTTGTCAATCATGTCAGAGAATATGGCATACATACACCTCTGAAAAGTGGCTGGTGCATTACAGAGTCCAAAAGGCATCCTTCTGTAAGCGAAGGTGCCAAAGGGACATGTGAAGGTGGTTTTTTCTTGGTCTTGAGGATGAACAGGGATTTGGTTGTACCCCGAGTATCCATCAAGAAAATAGTAAAAAGCTTTTCCAGCCAATTTGTCCAGGATTTGATCAATGAAGGGGAGAGGGAAATGGTCCTTTCTAGTTTTAGAGTTGAGCTTCCTATAATCACTGCACACTCTCCAGCCAGTGGTTGCCCTGGCTGGCCTCAACTCACCAGTTTCAGTCTCAATCACTGTTATGCCAGATTTCTTAGGCACCACATGGATAGGTGCCACCCAATGAGAATCAGAGATGGGGTAAATCACCCTTGCATCTAGCAATCTAATGATTTCCTTGAGGACCACTTCCTACATGTGAGGATTTAGCTTCCTCTGCATTTCCCTGGAGGGTAATGCTCCCTCCTTAAGATGGATCCTATGCATGCAAATTGATGCATCAATTCCTCCCAGATCAGTAATGGTCCAACCAATTGCCTTCTTGTGCTTCCTCAAAACTGTGAGTAATTCCTCTTCCTGCCCATTGGTAAGGGAGGAAGAGATAATTACAGGAAGCTTCTCACCTTTCTCAAGGAAAGCATATTTTAATGCTTCTAGAAGCTGCTTATGTTCCAGATCAGGGGCCTGTTGGGTGGATGGAAAAATAGGTGCATTGGAGGTTGGAGGAAGAGGTAGCAGTGTAGGTCTCCAACTGGAGTGTTGCACTGAGCCCACAGGAGCCTCTGATATTGGCATGTCTTTTGATCTCCTATCTGGGCTCTCTTCCTCCACCATGTCCCAAATGTCAACTAAATTCCTGACAATGTTGCCCCACTCCAGCAGAGTGGGCAATTCTTCTTCTACAATTTCCTCTAGTACATCCTTTAAAGCTCTCCTCATTGTCCATCTGAGGGTACTTTGCACTGTCGTACACATTCAGCTCAACTTTCATATGTCCAAAGGTTACCTCCATTACTCCAGACCTACATTGGATGCAAGCATTGACAGTGGCCAAGAAAGGCATGCTCAGTATAACGGGTATGGGGTTTGGGCTAGTGCTACAGCCCATATCCAAAACTAAGAAGTCAGCAGGGTAGAAAAACTTATCCACACCTACTAAGACATCCTCAACCATCCCCAGAGGTTTCCTCTCAGACCTGTCAGTCATCATCAGCACAATGGGGGTAGCCTTCAGCTCCCCCAAACCTAGTTGCAGATATACATTATATGGCAACAGGTTTACACTGGCTCCAAGGTCTAAAAGGGCTTTTCCAATTATATGATCGCCAATTACACAGGGAATAGTGGGTATACCTGGATCTTGCAACTTCTCAGGCATTGCTATGTTAAATACAGAATTCACTATATCAGTTGTAAAGATCTTCTTGGACACATGGCCTCTAGCCTTTCTCTTTTGGGTCCAGAGGTCTTTCAGGAACTTTGCATAGGCAGGGACTTGTTTAATTGCCTCAAGCAGGGGTAAATTGATTTTTACCTGCCTGAAAGTTTCCATCATTTCCTCCATCTGGGCATTCCCTTTTTTAAAAGGGACAGGACTATTCAGAGCCTGAGGAAATGGCAGCCGAGGTACTGCTGGTTCCTCAGCTGCAAGCCCATGATTAAACTTCTATTTTTTTCTTTTTTCATGTTTATCTTCCTGCTGAGGGTCAACTACAACCTCTTTATTTTTCTCCTCTTTGCAAGGTGGTGGCCTTCCAACAACATCTCTTTCATGATCATGTGCATCATCTGTGGTAATTTCCTCAGCTGGTCTGTTACCCACCTGATTATTTACCAGCCTGCCAGACCTTAGGGTAGTGACAACATTGGTGTCCTCAAACTCTAAGGAAGCTTCCTTAATGAAAAACTGACCCTTGTGGTTAGCAATTGGCTGGCAGGACATTCTGCCTTCATCTCTCCTAGCCAAGGTTTTGGACATTTGGCTCAGTTGCTCTTCCATTTTCTGGAGGCTCTGACCAAGAGAATCCACAGTCTGAGCTAAGGAACCCAAGTTTTGCAATGAAGCCAAGACTTGGTCCTCGAAGGAAGTATTTCTTGGTTGAGAAGGAGGTAGAACCAATTGATTTTGCTGTTGATGGGACTGCTGGTGGTGCTGGAAGGTAGACCTCGGGGCATGCCCTTGATTGAACTGTTGTTGTGGCCTTTGTGGTAAAGCCAACATCTGCTGGGGCTGCATGTAGTTATCTTGCTTCCACCTCAGATTTGGGTGGTCTCTCCATTGGTAACTAGCATTTTGGTGCTGGTATCCATATGGCTGCCTGTTGTAGCCCCCAGATTGTTGTTGGCCATAAGACTGAGCAGCAGCAGCATGTTTCAACATTAATTCCAGAAATTGCCCTGCAGATGGATAATCCTCCACTGTGTGCTGTGGGGACTTGCATATGAGACATGCCTCCGCCACATGAGCAACCCTTCTGTGTTGCATCACAGTCAACAATTTATCAAACTTCATAGAGAGGTTTGCCATCTGCAATCGTAGGTCATCGTTCCCAGACACATCATAAATTTTTCCTTTGGATCCAGCAACAGGCCCCACCTTTGACTCAGATTCCTGATGAGTTCTTGCCAGGGATGGCTTTTGAAAAGCATTCTCACTAATCACCTCAAACAATTCCCATGCCTCCTCAGCAGTCTTGTGCATGTAGGATCCACCACAGGAGGCATTGACCATATCTCTATTTTTCTCATCAATCCCATTGTAGAAGCTTTGTACAAGCTGCCACTCAGGGATCTTGTGATGGGGGCATTGTTTGAGCATCTCTTTAAACCTATCCCAGGACTGGTTAAAATCCTCAGTTGGGGATTGAGAAAATGCAAGAATCTCTTTCCTCAACTGGCTAATTTTGGTCTCAGGGAAGAACTTAATCTGGTCAGCAGGTCTTTCCACGAAGCAATGCTATTGTTGGGAAGAGTGGCCAACCAGGTACTGGCCCTATCCTTCAGAGAGAAGGGAAAGAGTCTGAGCCTAGTAGCCTCAGGTCCCAAACCAGTGATATTAAAAGTGGTGCGCAAGGCCAAGAACTGGTCAATATGCTTGTAAGGGTCTTCTTTGCTAAGCCCATGGAAAGTCAAGATCTGGATGATTGAAGTTTTATCTCATAATTCCCCGAACATCGTGGAATTGAATGCTATAAGGAGTTGTAGTCATCCATTCAACTCCTTGAGGGTTCTAGGTGTTCTTCACCCATTGTTGTTGTTGCAGATTTTCACTGAGGGGCTCTCTGTGTGCTGTCTTCTAAGTCTCATCCCCCTTTATATCTCAGGGTTTAGAGACTCTAAAGTAGGGCTGAGGGATCTCCTCCCTAGCATACAAGCACACCCACAGCGAGGAAAGCTTCTTGCAGGCACATTGCATAAGAATACTTATACACAAACAAATTTATCTAACTATTTTACAGCTATCTAAAGAATACAATTAAACTATCCTAGATACTGCTGGAAAAATTATTTAAAAAGAAAGATAGGCAGAGCTTTACAGTCAGAGAGTTTGCAAACAGAGGTAGCTATGCTCCAATTGCATTCCAACTATCCTTCACTGCTGTTGTCCAGATCTGCAAGAAGGATTCACAACTATATCAGCAGTATCAATTATTAACATGTATAAAAAATACTAAGAATATAAAAACTAAGGGTCTACTATTAGATCATCTTTCCCCGGCAACGGCGCCAAAAACTTTTTGGTGATCTCAAGTGTGCTTTGGTTATTGGTTGGTGTTGAAAATTAATTAAAAACCAAAAACAGAATAGAACAGGGGATGAACCAGCACCACTCGGAAATCCTAGACCTGCAAGATACAGGGTCCTTTGTAGCAAGTTTTGATAAGTAAGAGTTTGTCCCACAGGGAAAGGTGATCTAAGGCTCCAAGGGAGCCGTCTCTAGTAGTCCCTCCAGATCTGTCTACATATCTGGCAGTCTTAAAAGGAGGGGAGTTTAAGGTCACTTATTCTAAGTATTCTAACAACTAAATTACAGAAAGGATTGAGAGGATGGATGGTGTAACAACCCAAATTTTAGATTTTATTTTAACGGTGTTAGATGATGCACCACACTATGTACTGTGCTAACGCTCCACATCAGAATCGAAACCCACCTTTTAAAATAGAAAATTTCTAATTTTTCTCATATCAAAATTAGACACATTGTGAAGTGCTCGTCGATACAATTCCAACGACATATAATTTGACGACTTCTGACAAGAATATAAAAAGTTATACCCATTTTAACTGATCAAGCAAGTCAAAGGGTATAATTGTAATTTCGGGAGAGAAACACCAATTGCTTTGGTGCTTATGCAAAACGCTGGAACGAAACCTTTTCTCAAGCTATCCAAGATACGTATGAATTCTTATTCCGTGTAAAAAATCTCCTATTCTATTAAATCTCTCACGAAAACTGTTAATTAGAGTTGACCTAAAATTTTATACCATTATAAATAAAACTTTAAAAGCTCTCTCCTCTCTATAATAAGAAATTATTCTCTCTCGAGACTTAGACGAGCCGATGCCTTGGGAATCGACCTTTTCAACCCGAATCGCCGTTGATCTTCCGTTCACGCTTCAAGAGGTGGGTACCCATCAATCCATCTTGTTCTTCTCAGATCCCGTCGCGTAGGATGCGTTCGATCGCGCATCGACGGGTTTAAAAATCTTATTTAAACCCAAATATCTCATGAATTAATAGATCTATATATTTAATATATGCTTTCCCTTGAAAGTTGTATATTTTGTAAATTGGGTTTATATGTTATTTCTCTTTTCTTTTCAAAAATCCCTTTTGTTTGAGCCATTAATATTTTACCTTATATTAGGTCTGTATATTTAATATGTTTACTTCCTCTTTTATGTCTGTAAAATTAATTAAATTTTAATACTTATAAATTTGATAGATTGACTTAATTGGCATAATATCATATTGATATTATTTATTTCTAAATCTATATAGTATAAATTTATCCTTCTACTAAGACTATAATAATATATATTATTGTTGCAAGTTTATATTATTATTTATTTAAAATTAATTAAGCCCAAAAATTAAACTATATTTTTATTTTATTTAAATAAATAATAGATTGCACCAACTTAAAGTTTCGGGTCCGAATTTGCGGCTACGAACCCGAATTCACATCCATGAACCCGAGCTCGCGACCATTGATACACCTGTCCTGGTATTTTAGTCATAACGTCTTACTCTGACCTCGGATTAATACGATTCTTACGACATTGGAAAGAAGACAGCGAGCTTTACAACTTTGTGTGAAATAGCCATTTCACGAATCTGACTTTTTAGAGGTCAAAATAGAGCAACAAGTCGAGTTCAATTTTAAATGAATCAAGGCTATTCGAATTTAAGATTATTTTCTAATTCTCATGACCAAAGTTCCTGTGTATATTATATCTTAAGGTCTTTCGATCGATGGTCATGATAAATCATAACTTAATAAGTATAAATATTATTTAATTTAATTATCTAATTATTATATATATATATATATATCAATTTTATCGCTTCAACGCGACCTCTTCGATAATACAAAGTTTTAGAACTTTGATGTCTTTATGAAATCGAACTCTGACTTTTACGATTATCGAAATCACACTTATAACTCTATTCTATAATTATATTGGTGTGGTATGTAAATAAACATAAATATAAGCATAATCAAAATCTAAGTATAAACCGTTCTGTATGTGTGATACTTTTGTATTTGCAACTTAATCAATTTATACGAGTTAAGAATATGTTAGATCATGAGTACGAGAGTGTATGAGATCATGCCTACGCTTGGGCGTGGTGATTCACCGAGATGGTATCGAAGCGAGGAATACACCGTAATCACATGCCTTATAACTTATGATGGAATGGGACCCATGACGAGTTAGGTGAGTGTGAATTCAGTGTAACTTCGTACACGGTGGCATATACAGTGATCCTATCACCCCGAGTTTTAATACGAGAGGATAAGATATGAGATATGACACGAGAATCGGGCGTTGGGCCTTTAGCTGTGGTAAGGTTTCTTTTACGGTCACGTGAAACTCAGAATATTGGCGTCCATGTACGGATGTAACACCTCTATGGTAGTATAAACTATCACACGAAGTACATCCAGATTACTATGAAACCATTTTCTTGGAAAGCGTGAATTAGGAAGGTTGCCTCACTATAGTTTGTCATAGGATTAAGTATAAGAGTATGATAAGATATGAGTATGAGATAAGATAAGTTATGATACGAGTACGATAATAAGATATCGCTGTGTAGGCCAGCAAAGGATAAAGAACTTAAGTTTCTGTATGTGCCGTTCCTTGCGTAGCCACCGTAAGGGCAACAATGTCTTTCAGCCAAGACGGATCTCTGGGAGAGATTATGAGTATGAGTGCGTTATGAGTGAGTTTGGCCATTATGTCTCCCCATTGGCTGGGTGGTGGAGTATGAGTATGACACGAGGGCGTTATAATATGGTGGTATGATACTATGTTGACCCTCCCATAGTAGCTCGAGCAGCGACTCTGGCACAGGTCGTTTAGGATTTCACTAGTATGTTAGTTACGCTCATGCGATGTACAGACGTATGTGCGAGAATGATAATAAGACATGATATAATATGTTATGAGATATGGTAAGGTACGTTAGGATACGAGTGTCTAGATCATAGTCTTGCATTTATGATATGATATGAGTTTTACGATATGCACGTGATTTTGTCTTCCTTTTGTTATCTGCTTTGAGATATTATGTTTATCACTCACCAGATGCACCCACAATGCACCTGAGTAGTATGGGGTGGATTGGTGGTGTATCCCACTGAGTTTACGTGACTGAGTAAACTCATCCCACGATAATCTAACAGTTGCAGGTGATTACGCTGGTGGAGTAGACGCTGGCCATCTAGATCTCGCCGACGCTGATTTTATTGATTCCGCGGGCGTCGAGTACCAGGAAACTTTGGAGGGCGATGCTGCCGGTTATCAGGAGGACTACGGTGCTGATCTTGATTCGAGTGCCGGTTACTGATCATTGTGGACTTGGTATTGAGTTTTATTGATACTAGTATTGCGGATTTTATAGTTTATTATATCGGATTTGTCTCCGACTTTTATTATCATTTTATTGGCGAATTATGATTTTATTACACTTATTCAGCATTTATGATTACATTCATATTCCACCCTATTTGTTAGATCTCACGGATTTTGTGGAACCATTATTGTGCGAGAACTCTGATTAGGTGTATGTCCGCTTAGCATATCCGGGATATGTGTGGGTCATAACTTGGAATTCTAGGCCCTCGGGATGGGGTAGAATTTCGGGTCGTGACAGAGTGGTATCAGAGCAACAGGCTTTACTTTCTGTGGACTCTGGGATTTAAGTTAGTATGAGTTCTAAATCCTTAAAATTTTGAAATAGGATTACAATGGCACCGCGAAGAAATGGTGAGTGATCTTCATCCCAAGGAGATGAAAGTGAAATAGCGCGTATGTTACGTGAGTTGACAGCTGCGCAACAGCAGCATGTGGCCCAGTTGAATGAGTCCCATCAGCAAGAAACTGCCAGATTGATTCAAGGGTTCAACCAGCAGCTGGAACAGCAGACCAAAACTTATCAGGACCTGATTGCCCAGCAACTGAACAATCCTGCAAACCGATGTCCGAGTACACCCCCACCAACGGCTCGGTTTGATAACTATTATAACGGATATGTGACTTTCTCCAGGGCTCGACCTCCGCACTTCCACGGACAGTTGGATCCTGATACCGCTGACGATTGGATTACACAAATAGAGAAAATTTTCAAAGTCTCTACTCCAGCAGAAAATGAGAAAGTGCCTTGGGCCGTGATGTGCTTGCAAGGCGATGCACAAAATTGGTGGACATCAGCGAAAAGATTAGCAGACAGGGAAGAAGAAGAACACTGGATTTGGCAGCAGTTCAGAGAAGTATTTTATAACAAATACTTTACCGATGCCACCAAGACTCAGAAAAAGAGCGAGTTCTTAGCACTACAGCAAGGAAATCTATCCGTGACTAAGTACGAGGCGAAGTTCGATCGACTCTCCCGATTCGCCTCCATGTTGGTAGCAGATGAAGTTGAAAAGTGTTACCATTTTCAGAAGGGGCTCAATCCCGTTATCAGGAGCAAAATTGCAGCAATGAAAATTTCCACCTACGGAGAGCTTGTAGAACGAGCTCATATCCAAGAGCAGGAAAATGGAGAATTACGCGTTCAGCATGTAGCCCGTCTAACAACTCAGAGGGGTAAACCAAATCATGAAGGCTCTTCTTCCCTTACTCCGAGAGCACCTCATTCTAGATTTGCATGCAGAGCAAGACACTTGCACCGTACCCTCAGACTCGTCCAGTTTAGAGAGTCGCTCCCGCATCTGGTTACCAGAGAGTTGCACCATCGTCAGGTTACACCCACCCTGGGGCGACTACAACCCCAGCTGATCAGAGAGGTGTTATATCTACGGCACACCCCAAGAATGCTCCAGCTAACACCCAGCAGAAACCTTACTTTTTTCCGTACCAACCTTGTACCAAGTGCGGCAAGAAGCATAAACCGGGTGAGTGTTTGTTATACTCAAGTGTGTGTTTCCGATGTAAGAAGCCAGGACACTTTATTCGTGACTGCCCAGAGCGAGACCCAACCGCAGATATTTATTTTAGAGGTCAGCAACAACAACCGCAACAACCTCGAGCGCAGGGTCGAGTTTTCGCCATGTCTTAGCAGGACACTTTAGCTACCGATGAGGTCGTTCAGGGTATGAATTTTTCCTTGTCTAATTTTCTTTAAGCTTTACTCCCTCATGATTGCTTTTATAACTTATTTTTTGTATCAGTTTAATCTATTATTTTCTTGAGAATGTTATGCCATGTATAACTTAGATTACATATAAACCCTTGTGTAATTCAGGAACTATAAAAGTTTTTAGACCTGTCGATTTGTCCAGTTGTCATGCTTGGGTCTTGATCGACTCTGGATCGACCTACTCTTTGATTACACCGAGTTTCGTTTCTGAAATCGGAGCTAAGCCCGTATCGATGGATAGTACACTTGTGATTTCTACGCCGTCAGGGGAAGTGATGATGGCATCTAAAGTTTGTAAAGCTACGGTCCTATTAGTTGGAACACATGATTTACTTGCAAATCTTGTGGTACTCGTATTCCAAGACTTCGATATAATCCTCGGCATGGATTGGTTGGCGACTTATCACGCCTCAGTTGATTGCTTTTCTAAAGTAGTCACCTTCTGACAGATTGGGAGCCCTTCGTTCAAATTTCGCGGTATTAAAAAGGGAGGAGCAGCCCTACTTGCTACACTTGACGGTGAACGTGATGAGAAAGTGAACCCCTCAGATATTCCTATAGTTAGGGAGTTCGTCGATGTCTTTCAAGAAGATTTACCTGGACTTCCACCTGACCGAGAAGTAGAGTTCAAGATTGATCTCGCTCCTGGTACCTTGCCGATTGCGAAAGTCCTGTACCGAATGGCACCATCAGAACTAAAGGAGTTAGAGATTCAGTTGCGTGAGCTATCTGATAAGGGATTTATCCGCCGTAGTGAATCACCATGGAGAGCACCGGTCTTATTCGTAAAGAAGAAAGATGGTTCGATGAGACTTTGTATCGACTACCGACAGCTGAATAATGTTACCGTGAAGAATCGATACCCTCTTCCTCGTATCGATGACCTATTTGATCAGCTACAAGGTGCTACTTACTTTTCAAAGATAGATCTCAGGTCCGATTATCATCAGTTGAAAGTTAGAGCAGAAGATATTCCCAAGACTGCTTTTGGAATAAGGAATGGACACTACGAGTTCCTCGTTATGCCTTTTGGGCTCACAAACGCGCCTGCCGTGTTTATGGACCTAATGAACCGCGTATTCAGAGAATTTCTTGACAAGTTCGTCGTGGTATTTATCGACGATGTTCTCATTTATTCTCGCACGAAAGAAGCTCACAATGACCACCTTCATATTGTGCTACAGACTCTCCGCGAGCACAGATTATATGCGAAATTGAGCAAGTGTGAATTTTGGCTTGAGAAAGTATCTTTCTTGGGTCACGTGATATCCGCCATAGGGATTTCTGTGGATCCATCAAAGATTGAAGCGGTTGCAAATTGGCAAACACCAAAGAATGTCACCGAAGTGAGAAGTTTTCTCGGTTTAGCCGGATATTATTGTAAATTTATGGAAGGATTCTCTCGTTTGGCACTCCCGCTCACTATGCTAACCCACAAGAACAATAAATTTGTGTGGACCGATCAGTGGGAGCAGAACTTTAATCTATTGAAGCAGAAACTCACGACAGCTCCCATTCTCACGTTACCTTCTGGACCCAGTGATTATGAAGTCTACACAGATGCTTCGAGCCAGGGACTTGGATGTTTGTTAGAGCAGCGTAAGAGAGCCATTGCCTACGGCTCAAGACAGTTGAAGCTGCATGAGAAGAATTATCCGGTTCATGACCTTGAGTTGGCCGCAGTCATCTTTGCACTTAAGATTTGGCGGCATTATCTATACGGTGAGACTTTCAAAATTTTTACGGACCACAAGAGTCTCAAATACTTATTTTCTCAGAAAGATCTTAATTTGAGACAGAGACGTTGGATGGAATACATGAAGGACTATGATTGTTCCATTAATTACCATCCGGGTAAAGCAAATGTAGTTGCTGATGCTCTAAGTCGAAAATCTTCAGGACTGCTAGCACGTCTAAAGGCTTGGAAGCCGCTCGATGAGATTGCTCAGTTGGATCTGCGACTTGACAAAATTGGTGAGGGAGTATACCTAGCCAGTATGATGGTCAAGCCTTCCTTTGTTGGTCGTATCAGAAATGGCCAACCCTTAGATCCCGAAATTTTGAAGATTAAGGGACAGTTAGCCGAGGGCCCTAAACCAGATTTCTCTATATGATTTGACGGGACCCTCCTTTTCTGAGATAGATTGTATGTCCCCGATGTTGAAATATTGCGAAACGAAATTCTCGAGGAGGCACACAAATCTGGATATTCGGTGCACCCAGGAAGCACAAAAATGTACCGGAATATTCAAAACTATTATTGGTGGCCAAATATGAAGAGAGAAATTGCCGAATACGTCTCCAGGTGTTTAGTATGCCAACAGGTGAAAGTTGAGCATCAGAAGCAAGCCGGTCTTTTGCAGCCCTTACCGATTCCCGAGTGGAAGTGGGAAAACATCTCTATGGATTTCATAGTCGGACTCCCTAGAACTTCAAGGAAGCACAACGCCGTCTGGGTTATTGTGGACCGATTGACTAAGTCGGCGCACTTCCTACCTTATAAGATTACAGATAGTGGAGACAAACTGGCTGAGACGTATCTGAAGGAAATAGTCAAGCTTCACGGGGTTCCTGTGAGCATTGTGTTGGACAGAGACACAAAATTCACTTCTGATCATTGGAAGAAATTTCAGGAAGCAATGGGCACGAGACTCGACTTCAGTACAGCCTTCCATCCAGAGACCGACGCTTAAACTGAAAGAGTTAATCAGATCGTAGAAGACATGCTTCGAGCCTGCATGTTAGACTTTCGAGGTAATTGGGATGATCACCTCCCTTTGATTGAGTTTTCTTATAACAATAGCTTTCAGGCAAGCATCGGGATGTCGCCTTTGGAAGCTCTTTATGGCCGAAGTTGTAGGACGCCTCTTTGTTGGGACGAGGTTGGTGAAGGAAAGATGCTTGGGCAGGAACTCATAGAAATCACAACCGAGAAGATTAGAGTTATCCGTCAGAGATTGAAAGAAGCTCAAGACAGTCAGAAAGCCTACACCAACAGTAGAAGACGCTTGATAGAATTTGAGGTTGGTGATTTGGTTTTCATCCGGGTGTCACCAACTAAGGGAATCATGCGTTTTGGAATGCGGGGAAAACTAAGTCTGAGATACGTGGGACCTTTCATTATCACAGATCGCATCGGTGAGGTAGCATACTGAATTTCACTTCCGAGACACTTTGCCGGTATCCACAATGTGTTCCATGTGTCTATGTTACGCAAATACTTGCCCGATCCATCTCACATCCTTGATATCAAGCCGACTGAAGTCAGAGATGATCTGACCATCATAGAGAAGCCGGTTCGTATCGTAGATCGGAAGGAGCAGCTGATCAAGGGTAAATCTATTAAACCGTTAAAATGCAGCAACATCATTCACTGAATGAAGCTACTTGGGAACGAGAAGCCGAGACTTTGGAGAAGTACCCCGACCTCATCGCTTCATGTACGTAATTTTCGAGGACGAAAATATTATAAGGGGGAGAGAATGTAACAACCCAGATTTTTAGATTTTATTTTAACGGTGTTAGATGATGCACCACACTATGTACTGTGCTAACGCTCCACATCAGAATCGAAACCCACCTTTTAAAATAGAAAATTTCTAATTTTTCCCATATCAAAATTAGACTCATTGCGAAGTGCTCGTCGATACGATTCCAATGATATATAATTTGACGACTTCTGACAAGAATATAAAAAGTTATACCCATTTTAACTGATCAAGCAAGTCAAAGGGTATAATTGTAATTTCGGGAGAGAAACACCAATTGCTTTGGTGCTTATGCAAAACACTGGAACGAAATCTTTTCTCAAGCTATCCAAGTTACGTATGAATTCTTATTCCGTGTAAAAAATCTCCTATTCTATTAAATCTCTCACGAAAAGTGTTAATTAGAGTTGACCTAAAATTTTATACCATTATAAATAAAACTTTAAAAGCTCTCTCCTCTCTATAATAAGAAATTATTCTCTCTCGAGACTTAGACGAGCCGATGCCTTGGGAATCGACCTTTTCAACCCGAATCGTCGTTGATCTTCCGTTCACGCTTCAAGAGGTGGGTACCCATCAATCCATCTTGTTCTTCTCAGATTCCGTCGCGTAGGATGCGTTCGATCGCGCATCGACGGGTTTAAAAATCTTATTTAAACCCAAATATCTCATGAATTAATAGCTCTATATATTTAATATATGCTTTCCCTTGAAAGTTGTATATTTTGTAAATTGGGTTTATATGTTATTTCTCTTTTCTTTTCAAAAATCCCTTTTGTTTGAGCCATTAATATTTTACCTTATATTAGGTCTGTATATTTAATATGTTTACTTCCTCTTTTATGTCTGTAAAATTAATTAAATTTTAATACTTATAAATTTGATAGATTGACTTAATTGGCATAATATCATATTGATATTATTTATTTCTAAATCTATATAGTATAAATTTATCCTTCTACTAAGACTATAATAATATATATTATTGTTGCAAGTTTATATTATTATTTATTTAAAATTAATTAAGCCCAAAAATTAAATTATATTTTTATTTTATTTAAATAAATAATAGATTGCACCAACTTAAAGTTTCGGGTCCGAACTTGCGGCTACGAACCCGAATTCACGTCCATGAACCCAAGCTCACGACCATTGATACACCTGTCCCGGTATTTTGGTCATAACGTTTTACTTCGACCTTGGATTAATGCGATTCTTATAGCATTGGAAAGAAGACAGCGAGCTTTACAACCTTGTGTGAAATAGCCATTTCACGAATCTGACTTTTTAGAGGTCAAAATAGAGCAACAAGTCGGGTTCAATTTTGAATGAATCAAGGCTATCCGAATTTAAGATTATTTTCTAATTCTCATGACCAAAGTTCCTGTGTATATTATATCTTAAGGTCTTTCGATCGATGGTCATGATAAATCATAACTTAATAAGTATAAATATTATTTAATTTAATTATCTAATTATTATATATATATATATATATATATCAATTTTATCGCTTCAACGCGACCTCTTCGATAATACAAAGTTTTAGAACTTTGATGTCTTTATGAAATCGAACTCTGACTTTTACGATTATCGAAATCACACTTATAACTCTATTCTATAATTATATTGGTGTGGTATGTAAATAAACATAAATATAAGCATAATCAAAATCTAAGTATAAACCGTTCTGTATGTGTGATACTTTTGTATTTGCAACTTAATCAATTTATACGAGTTAAGAATATGTTAGATCATGAGTACGAGAGTGTATGAGATCATGCCTACGCTTGGGCGTGGTGATTCACCGAGATGGTATCGAAGTGAGGAATACACCGTATTCACATGCCTTATAACTCATGGTGGAATGGGACCCATGACGAGTCGGGTGAGTGTGAATTCAGTGTAACTTCGTACACGGTGGCATATACAGTGATCCTATCACCCCGAGTTTTAATACGAGAGGATAAGATATGAGATATGACACGAGAATCGGGCATTGGGCCTTTAGTTGTGGTAAGGTTTCTTTTACTGTCACGTGAAACTCAGAATATTGGCGTCCATGTACGGATGCAACACCTCTATGGTAGTATAAACTATCACACGAAGTACATCCAGGTTACTACGGAACCTTTTTCTTGGGAAGCATAAATTAGGAAGGTTGCCTCACTATAGTTTGTCATAGGATTAAGTATAAGAGTATGATAAGATATGAGTATGAGATAAGATAAGTTATGATACGAGTACGATAATAAGACATCGCTGTGTAGGCCAGCAAAAGATAAAGAACTTAAGTTTCTGTACGTGCCGTTCCTTGCGTAGCCACCATAAGGGCAACAACGTCTTTCAGCCAAGACGGATCTCTGGGAGAGATTATGAGTATGAGTGCGTTATGAGTGAGTTTGGCCATTATGTCTCCCCATTGGCTGGGTGGTGGAGTATGAGTATGACACGAGGGTGTTATAATATGGTGGTATGATACTATGTTGACCCTCCCATAGTAGCTCGAGCAGCGACTCTGGCACAGGTCGTTTAGGATTTCACTAGTATGTTAGTTACGCTCATGCGATGTACAGACGTATGTGCGAGAATGATAATAAGACATGATATAATATGTTATGAGATATGGTAAGGTACGTTAGGATACGAATGTCTAGATCATAGTCTTGCATTTATGATATGATATGAGTTTTACGATATGCACGTGATTTTGTCTTTCTTTTGTTATCTGCTTTGAGATATTATGTTTATCACTCACCAGATGCACCCACAATGCACCTGAGTAGTATGGGGTGGATTGGTGGTGTATCCCACTGAGTTTACGTGACTGAGTAAACTCATCCCACGATAATCTAACAGTTGCAGGTGATTACGCTGGTGGAGTAGACGCTAGCCATCTAGATCTCGCCGACGCTGATTTCATTGATTCCGCGGGCGTTGAGTACCAGGAGCCTTTGGAGGGCGACGCTGCCGGTTATTAGGGGGACTACGGTGCTGATCTTGATTCGAGTGCCGGTTACTGATCATTGTGGACTTGGTATTGAGTTTTATTGATACTAGTATTGCAGATTTTATAGTTTATTTTATCAGATTTGTCTCCGACTTTCATTATCATTTTATTGGCGGATTATGATTTTATTACACTTATTCAACATTTATGATTACATTCATATTCCACCCTATTTGTTAGATCTCACGGATTTTGTGGAACCATTATTGCGCGAGAACTCTGATTAGGTGTATGTCTGCTTAGTATATCCGGGATATGTGCGGGTCATAACTCGGAATTCTAGGCCCTCGGGATGGGGTAGAATTTCGGGTCGTGACAGATGGAGTGTGGAAAATAATTATAAAAAGGTGAGAAATATGTTATTGAGCCAAGATCAGAGGAGTTTTTGTAACTCTGATTTAGATCTGATGTTATAGGAATCCTGTCCAGAGGCTACATTATCACCTCTGAGGAGAAAGGATCAAACCCATCTCTACTGCCATGACTCCACCCTTAGGGCTACCATCTGTCCAGTTGAATGGTCACAGACTATCCCATAGGGGAGCCACTATCCAGGGATGGGTCAGAACATAACAAATAAATCATTGCAGGCACTATTTCATCCAGGCTACCAGCTCAGGAATCCATAGGGAACCTCAACCTCTAAAGTTTCATGTGTGGGGCTAAGGCTGGAAAACCATGATAGCCCAGACACATAGAACCAACAAGCGATTGAGTACAACCTTCGATCCAGCTGTCCATTGCTTGAGAGAGGCTACAATGGTCCAGTCACAAGCCTACAATCTCTATAACTAGATTAGATCCAACATTTGATGGCAGATCTATCCAAATATGGGGGAGTCTGCCTCTGTACAATCCCTCACCAGGCTTCTACAAGCTCAGGTGAAAAGAAGAAGGATCCATCTTGGATCGGTGGATCAGAATCACCTTAAGGCTATAATCTGTCCACTTAAATGGTCACGGACTATCCCAGAGGTTATCCTCCTCACGGAGCCCAAAACAAAACAAGATTATCACTGCTACCACCATGTTCACCAGGCTACCAGCTCAAGCTCCCATGGGGATTTCAGATCTAGTAGGTCCTGTGGTGGGGCTAAGGCTGGAAGACCATGATAGCCCAGACACACAGGTTACTTGGATCTGAGTGGCCCTTAAAATCAGTCATCCATTGCTTTGAAACACAGCCAAGGCAATGGAGGATCACAAGGCAGCAGACTTGCACAGAGCATCTCACAAATAAACAACAATCCCATAAGGTATAAATCCTATTGCAAAACTTCCATTAATCTAACTCAAATACATATACAAGTCATAGCCAGCAATTGCTGGACTATGGAGGGAAGAAAAGAAAAAGAAAAAGAAAAACTACTTACTGCTAAAAAGAAAGAGAAAAGAAAAGAAAAGCGATCTGAGATAGGTTCCCAGATACCTAAACCTAAGCTAGGCCTGGGTATATATAGCAGTGGAGTGGCGGGGCATTAGGGTTAGGAAACCCTAATTTTAACGATGCCACGTGGCCTTCTACTGATCCTTGGATGCCTCGGGGCGTGTGCACAGAGATTTAAGCGTGGGAATGCGTGTCCTAATCATTAGAAATTTCTAGAATGCCCTCTGCTGAAGAGATGGAAGTTTAGGTTCAAAGCCTCGCTAGGTAGCTGTAGTTTCCTAGACTTGTCGCGTGGTAGCTCATTGCTCTTCGCTAGGATGATTTGACACTGAAGCTTCAGCCATCGCGAGGTTGCCTTGGTTTGCTCTTCAGGTAGTCGCGCGGTAGAGAGTTGAGCTCTCGCTGAGTTGGAGTTGGTGAGGTTGAATAGAAAACACAGTCTCAAGCATCGCGAGGTTGCAATTCAAGCAGTCACGTGGTAGATTAGTCTTCTCTGGGCAGCTGTGCGAGCTCTTTTCTTTACTTGGACTTCGCGAGTTACCTCGCGAGGTTCTTTTGAGTTCTAAACTGTGCGAGGTTCTTTATCTTACTCAATCTTCGCGAGCTTGGCCTTTCCTTCGCCAGGATGCTTTCTTTCTTGAATGGCGCGCTTAATTTGTCGGCGTTCTTCTCCGAGAATTGTACCCCTGCGATCGCGCGACGCTGAGAAATCTTCTGAAGCTCTCTCTCCTCAGCTATCTTAAGAAAACTTCGCGAGATTGAGAGAAGTCTGCTTTGAACTGCACGACACTGAGCGCTGTGTTCTACCCTTGAGCTTCGCGAGAGCTGCGCGGAGTTGTGTTTCTGAAGCTCCCCCGTCATTCATCTGTGCGAGAGGTTGCCTGTAAAGCCTTAGGAAGCTCAGCTGATCTGCGCGAGGCTTCAAGGTTCATTCTTGCTGAGGGGCATCTGGTGCCAAAGCAGGCTCCATAACAGGATTCTTGGCCTTATTTCACTGCTGATTATTTCTTGAACAAAACACTTAAGACGAGTTTATTAGGTGGCTAAGGGTCTAATCAAAGGTTAAGTTAAGGGGTGAAAAGTGGTACTTTTCAGGTCTTAACATGTTCCTATCGAAATGATGGCATGCAGAACGGAACCTATCGAAATGGTTCTCCAACCTGTCAAAAAGCTTCCCCAACCGGTTGAATGCTCCAGGCCAAGGGCTGAGAATGCTGAAGCTCTAAGAGAGAGCTCATCCTATCCGAACCTATCGAAGGGATCTAAGAACCTAGCGAAAGGACCAAAAAGCTCCATTTGAACCTATCGAAAGCTTCCTGAACCTATCGAAATCGTGTGCAGAACTTTTCAGAATTCAGCTATGCACACGTTGTGACTTGGTGACCTACTGCACGCAACTCAAGGCACTTAGTGACCGACACGACGGTTCCAGAAGATGCCCTAGGAAACCCTATCCGACCCACGTGCTCTAACAGAACCCTAACAAACTTTGAGGACCTTCTAAAAGGGATTTTTAGAGGGAAAAATAGAGGAGAAAGCTATATATAGAGACCCCTAATTACAATTGGGGGAGATCGATATCTGAGCCAAATTCTGGAGATTAGAGCTTGCAGAGAAATCTTATTTTCCCTCTTTTAGCCCAACAATGGTTGGCTAATTCCCTTTGAGTAGCGAGGAGAGAGGTTAGATCTGCAATTGGGTAGGGTTAAGAGTGCTATTGTAAGTTTCTAGCTGCACAGACTACAGATCTGAGAGTATTTCCATTGTAGAGTGATTTTGATTGCAATGTAAATGCTTTTTTAATTTTTTAATTAGATCTAAAGTTCCTTTGGTTTCATTTGGTGATCGATCAGATTTGTGTAGAGGAGTCTGTAGATCAGCTCACCCACTTAATTGGTAGGCCTCTTGGATACCATCCGATCTCCCTGGATCTGATACTCCTGCAATTCCCTAAGTCAGTGACCTTGGAATTGCGGCATCTGTAGTGGTTTTAATTATTCTAATTGATGCTTTAGCTTTGGAGGAAATCCCTAGGATGGTCTGTGACCATTAAAGTGGACAAATCATAACCATAAGATTAGTCCAAGCTCAGGCTCCAATTGGATTCATCTGGTATAAATCCATGTATCAGATAAAGTCTATAGGATGATCTGTGACCATTCAAGTGGATAGATCATAGCCTTAAGACCAGGTGGATCCTATGATTTGGAGTGGAGCCTTCTACCCTGCAGCTGTGCTTATAGCCAGTTGAGAGAATTGTGTGCTCTGAACCTCTGTAGCATGATTAGTCGAATCTAATTTCAGTTAAGACCAATTTCCAAGCTACTCTTCTCCATTTTCTGCTTTTTACTCTTTTCCCCTGTAAGATCTAAGTTTCCAAACTCAATCCAAGTTAGTCTATGTTTAATTTGAGCTTAGCTTAAGTGACAATCCATTTTAAACCTCTCCCCTGTCTTTTAGCTAACGTAGCATTAGTTAGGGTGCCAGATCTCATACAGATCTGGAGATTTATCATATTTTTAAACCAACCTCCCTGTGGACATTCCCTTACTCACCATCTTTTTAAAACTTGCTACAACGGACCCTGATTACTTGCAGGTCTATGTGAGTATGTTCTACCTAGTTTTATTAGTGATTTTAGACCCTCTTTGGAGGGAAGGCAAACACCCCAACACACCCCAAAACCTATGAGGAGCAATGTCCTCACTGATTCAAAGATAAGAGGGCATGTGCAGCAAGGAACATATACAAAATTGATTGGAAATAAAGCAAATACAAGCATGAAAGAAAGCACACACAAACAATTAGAACAAACAAAGCAGATATGAAGCAGAAAGTAAATCATTCTAAACATAACAAAAAGGAATTTCATTTAAGTACAAAAATTTGTACAATGTAAGGCAAAAGTGATCTTCAAAAAATTAAGGGAAAATCATCCGAACTAACTACAAGTGTATATCTAATCATCCTAATTATCTGCTAGTTCAGTCTTGACTTTGGGTCCTTCGCCTTTTTCTTTGGTAGCAGCAAGGGAAGTAGCAGGAGGGACTAGCCCAGCTGCTTGTGGAGGAGTTGTGCCTGTTAGTTCAGCAAGCTTCTTTTCATGGATTGCAACCTTTGTCTCGGCAAGCTGAACTCTAGTTTTATTGAGGTCCTTGATAACCTTTGTAACATCTTTTGAGGCAGCTAATCTTTTCTCTAGGCCATCAGCTTTCATCTTCTCCATTGCTGCAATATTCTTTTCACCTTCATACTGGATCAAAATTCTACCCCATCCCTTAGATATACCTATCAGTTGAACTCGGTCATCGAACTCCATCTGACTGATTTTCTCTTCATAGGATTGTTTGATGGAAGTTCTAATAGTAGACATGCCCTTAATGACATTATTCTTCAGGTAGGGGTTCTCTTGCATGGCATGGAGGAGAGTGGAGTAGGGAGGTATGGAAAAGGAAGAGGCTGGAAGGATGTGCTGCTGATCACATGAAGAAGGGCCAGCCACCAAGGGACAGGGGATGGATGAGGTGATTATGGAGGGTAAAGGGTGATGGACTGTAGGTTCAGGCTCAGGGTCTATTTGGGGAGGAATTGAGGTGGTTGGGATGAGGTTTCCACATCAGTTGCGACATTAGAGGGTGCCACAATAGGTGGGGGATCGGGTAGGGAAATAATGGGCAACTGGATAGGGGTAGGTTCAGATTCAGGATCAATTTGAATGGAGGCATTGGTAAATGTAGTTGGAGGGATAATGGGGATAGGTTCAATAGGTGTAATGGCAGGTGTGGTGACAGCTGAGGTTATGGGTTGGGCAGAAGGAGGTGGAGTAGGTAAATGGGTGGTTGTAGGGATAGGTGGTTGTTGTGATGTTGGGGTGAAAAGTTACAAGGAGGCTTGGATGGCTTCTAAGCTAGTGTGGATTGAGGTTTGGTCTGGGAGGTTGGGTGCAAGGCATGCAAGTTGGCTTTAATAGATGATTGTGTTTGGGAGTTGGCCAACACTTGGGCTTGAATAGAGAGTAACAGGTTAAAGATGTGGGGTAGGAATTCAAGGGTGGGAGTGGAATTGGTTGAAATGGGGAGGTGGGTGCATGTTGGAGTGTTTGCCTTCCCTCAAATGAGGGTCTACAATCATCAATAAAACTAGGCATAACACACTCACACAGACCTGCAAGTAATCAGGGTCTGTTGTAGCAAGTTTTACAAAGATGGTGAGTAAGGGAATGTCCACAGGGAGGTTAGCTTAAAAATATGATAAATCTCCAGATCTGTATTAGATCTGGCACCCTAACTAATGCTACGTTAACTAAAAGATAGGGGAGAGGTTTAAAATGGATTGTCACTTAAGCTAAGCTAAGATTAAACATAGACAAACTTGGATCGAGTTTTGGATCTTAGATCTTGCAGGGGAAAAAGGTAAAAAGCAAAAAATGGAGAAGAGTAGCTTGGAGATTGGTTTTCACTGAAATCAGATTCAATTAATTATGCTACAGCGGTTCAAAGCACACAATTCCCTCAACTGGCTATAAGCACAGCTGTAGGGTATAAACCCCACTTCAAATTGCAGGATCCACCTGGTCTTAAGGTGATGATCTGTCCACTTTAATGGTCACAGACCATCCTACAGACTTTATCAAATCCATGGATTTGCAGTAGACGAATCCAATTGGAGCCTGAGCTTAGACTCATCTTAAGGTTATGATCTGTCCACTTTAATGGTCACAGACCATCCTAGGGATCTCCTCCAAAGCTAAGGCCTCAATTAGAACAATTAACACCACTACAGATGCTGCAATTCCAAGGTCACAGACTCAAGGAATCACAGGAGTATCAGATCCAGGGAGATCGAGTGGTATCCAAGGGGCCTACTAGTTAAGTGGGTGAGTTGATCTACAGACTCATCTAAAAAAATCCGATCAATCACCAAATGGAACCAAAGGAACTTTAGATCAAATTAAACCATTAAAAACAACATTAACATTGCAATCAAAGTCACTCTATAATGGAAATACTCTCAGATCCGTAGTCTGTGCAGTTAGGAACCTACAATAGCACTCTTAACCTTACCCAATTACAGATCTAACCTCTCTCCTCGCTTCTCCAAGGGAATTAGCCAACCATGGTTGGGCTAAAGGAGGGAAAATAGAATTTCTCTGCAAGCTCTAATCTCCAGAATTTGGCTCAGATCTCGATCTCCCCCAATTGCAATTGGGGGTCTCTATATATAGCTTTCTCCTCTATTTTTCCCACCAAAAATCCCTTTTAGAAGGTCCTCAAAGTTTGTTAGAGTACTGTTAGAGCACGTGGGTCCGTTAGGGTTCCCTGGGGCATCTTCTAGAGCTGTCGTGCCGGTCACCAAGTGCCTCGAGTTGCATGCAGTAGGTCACCAAATCACAACGTGTGCACAGCTGAATTTCTGAGAAGTTCTACACGATTTTGACAGGTTCAGGAAGGTTTCGACAGGTTCAAATAGAGCTTTTTGGTCCTTTCACTAGGTTCTCAGATCTCTTCGATAGGTTCCAATAGGATGAGCCTTCTCTTAGCGTTTCAGCATTCTCATCCCTTAACCTGGAGTATTCGACAGGTTGGAGGGGCTCTTCGACAGGTTGAGAACCATTTCGATAGATTCCGCTCTACATGCCATCATTTCGATACGGTTGCCTCACTCCTATCGAAAGGCTCAAGTACCCTTCGATAGGTTATGTTCCCGCATCTTCATCTCGATAGGTTCAGGAAACCAGTCGATAGGTTTCCTTAATGCCTCAGGCAGGTTTTTGATAGGATGATTTCTTCCTTCCTTTTAGCTGCTCGATAGGTTCTTGGATCCTATCGAACTTCTCAATCCACACGAATCCATCCTTCTTCTGCCTTCGGATCCTATCGAAACTTCTTCAACTGCACGAATTCTTCCTTTCTTTGCTTTTAGCTCCTATTGAAGTCTTTAGGTGACGAATCGATAGGATGTTTTCAGCCTATTTTCACTTCCTTCACCATGCCCTGCTGTAGTGATGCGCTCTAAGGGTCCAGTGATGTGCTACCCTCTGGTGTGCTGTTGCTGGGTTTGTCTTGTGCTGAGAGATAGCCCCTTTTTGGGCATTCTTGAGTAGTTTTCTGCATTAGTGTCCTCTTTCATTGTTGTCTCCAAAATGCACTTTACAAAAGCTTATTAGTGTGCTCACAGGTCTATCAATGGTCAGGTTAAAGAGTGAAAAGTGGCATTTTTCACCACTTAACACACCCCCAAACCTAAGCTTTGCTAGTCCCTGAGCAAAGGAGAATAATAAAAAAAAAAGAATTAAAATGCCACTTTTGTAGGGAGCACGGATGCATTTCGCATATGCACCAAGCCTTTTAAACCCCTAGGTGATCCCTAGTGGAGGAGTGAAGTCTCCTGCGGGTTTTTAGTGAAGGTACCCACAAACTTCTCTAATAAGGTTAGTTAATAGTAGTGCATCCTGCTAAACAGAGTTTCAGTGAACTAGAATAAATTCTCATCATGTCTTTTCAGTTCTAGAGGGTTTTCAATAGCAAAATCACCTACTTAAAACATGAAGTTTTGCAGTAATTCCTTCATCATCAATCGGTTCATGTCAAGGTATTGTGTTTGAAGATCGATGCATGGCTCACCTTTCACTTGAGAATTCTATTTTGATACTACCCCCATCAAATTGGATTTCAAGCCCCAGTCTCACCAGGGCTATTAACTCACAACAAAAATGAAGGGTGTAGAATTTCACACAGTTCAAGAGCAGTTACAGTCCTCAAATAGGGCTGTAAGCATGAGCATAGGCATTGTTCTAATTTCTAAAATTTTCTAACTCTTTTCACCATAGATTACACAATTCTTTATCTCCACATGACAACTCAATTCATTTCAGATCAGTAAGGTCTTTTTATTGGGTTGTAATGTGGCTTAGGGATGAGGTTTGTAAAAGAATGAAAGAGTAAAAGGGATTCAAATGGAGAAATCTGTAAAGGTAAGGAGATGATTCATGACTTCACCTTCTTCATTTCAGCACAATTCGATCTACTTCTTGAATTTTCAGAGCCAAAGTGGCCAGCTTCTTCTCTTCCTTTCAATCTTTCAATGAAATGACTTCTCTTTCTCATTCTTTTGCTCTGTTTTTTTTTTCTTTTTTTTCTTTTTTTTTTTTATGGGTCGGAATACCACAAATACCACCAACTGTGTTTTTCTTCTCTTTCAACCACTTCTCAAATCAGCTATACCTTTTTCCATTCCTTCACCTTTTCCTTCTGAAATCTCAGAGTGAGGGTCAATCTAAATCAGGTCACTGAGGTTTTGGGTTCAAATTTTCTAGTTTTCATCAAAGAAAATTAGGAATTTTAAGGCTCAAGTGGTGTGCATCAAGGGCAGTTCAAAGGTGGGACGTTTTAAGCTTAAACTGACCAAGGGATGGTCATACTTCATGTCCTCAATGTCATGAATGCAGTCAAGCTGTTTCAATTTGGATTTGCCTAACTTCTAGTGATTAGAATTAGATCCCATCAGTCCTTAGAGCAGAAAAATTGCCAAGGCACTATTCAAAGAAACTTTTTGAGGCCCAAATCTCACTGGGTATGACCTTCCATCAAGTTTTTCAAGGGTGTATCTTCACAATCTTCTCTTATTTCAGGTTTACTGCACATCAAAATTATTTTTCACAACTTGTTGACATTTGCCTCATGAAGTTTGTTGGACTACAGCTTATTTCAGTTTCAAATACTTCTTTTTAATTTCCTCTTTTTATTCAAGTGAGAATTTATTCTAATTAATTCCAAACACTCCTTTTTAGCCTAGCTGTACTAAAATTAACTAATTTATTGGCATACCTACATGTCATACCCCCAAACCTAAACTAAACAGTGTCCACACTGTTTACAGCATAGGGGGTGTAGCAATTTATTAACAGAGCAAAACTCGAAGCAAGTAGACAACTAAAAAGAAAAAGTAGTTTATTAACAGAGGCTAAATAGAGCATAAAATAGAGCATTAAATTACAATGGTCAAGCACAAGGAAGCGGAAAGTAGACCGGTGGACAAAATTTTCTTTGCAAACAAAAAAGACTCCGCCTGGCTCAGGGGTATCTTCAGCCTGCATCAGGTGGAAGAGGAACTATAAGCCAGGAGGGGAGGAAGAAAAGGAAACTGAAGGGGGTCAGGGGGCAGGGGGACGGGTTGTGGAGGAGGATGGTGGCGGAGAAGCCGGTGGCTCAGTCTTCAGCCTCTTCCTCTCCTTCTTATCCTTGTCCTTTTCCTCCTTAGCGAGGATCCGCTATACCTCCTCATATTCATCCCAGATGAATTGTAACGGTTCTGGTTCCTTGGACGATAGTGGCTCCAGCCAGAAGAGGTAGAGTTGAGTAGGAGTGAGGGTGGGCTTGTCATCTGCCATAGTTATGAGGAGGAGTGCAGAGGGTAGAGGGAAAGGAATGGGCCAAAGTCGAGCCAGCTGAATCTATTTATGGTAGATGTGTGAGGGAATATGAAGCGGGGCATTCAATATCGTCGTCGTCGATGAAAAGGAATGAATGGTTAATTCGAGCAATCAGCATAAGGAATGAAATCATGCATTAACTGGTACCCTATATTTAGTGTGGGGAGTTACAGCGTGGGGCAGAAAACCAGGGGGTGTAGAGTTTAAGGCTCGTGCTGTGCCCAGTTGTACATGGTACACGTGGGGTAAAATTTTCGCGCAACACAAGTACACAATAAGCATGGAAGGAGTGAGGGGGGGTCGATTTTGATAGGATGAGTGTAGAGTGTCGACAGGTTAAGGCTTCCTATCGAAGTCGCACAAGTATGGGGCTAGCAGTTGAATGCTCTCAATAGGTTTAACCTATCTTATCGAACAGAATAAACATGCATTCGATAGGCTAGGATGGCCGCTTATGATAGGTCGGTGTCCTGTCGAACGGAGGGTGGATAAAACACTCACTTCGTTAGGATGCTGATGGGTGAGAACAACATTTTGATAGGTGGGGTATTACATTTGTCACTCTTGTCAATAGGTTCCAGGCAGGAGTCCAAAACCTATCGC
This sequence comes from Chloranthus sessilifolius, assembly GCA_021018995.1. Taxonomy (NCBI): domain Eukaryota; kingdom Viridiplantae; phylum Streptophyta; class Magnoliopsida; order Chloranthales; family Chloranthaceae; genus Chloranthus; species Chloranthus sessilifolius. The sequence goes on along the minus strand of CM037597.1, from coordinate 96,766,458 downwards.
AAAGTTGTTCTCACCTATCGAGAGGACTCAGCACCTATCGAAATCCTCACCAATCCTATTGACATCAATGGCTGACCTAGCGAAAGGTCCAAATGACCTATCAAGAGGTTCAATGAGCTCAATAATATGGCCTGTGTGTGCAGAGCGTTTAGCCTTGTACCCAGCAACTCCTCTGTAACACTACCAGTTAGCAAATTAGCCTCTGACCTTATGCCATTGATTCCTAGACTGTAGGGGATATTGAAATGAAGCTTGAACTTGACATGGCCATTTTATTGCAAAGAATATCATTGGAAATAATCGAGGTATAAATCAAATATAATACATATGAAACAAATTGAAGTCAGGTATTAACCTGGAGGATCCTGAAGATCAATGGTCTCTTCACGCTCACAAATGTTGTCAACGTAAAGTTTCAACCTCTGACCATTGAACTTAAGGGTTCTGCCATCTATAGGATGCATGACTTCGATAGCTCCAGATGGGGAAACGTGTACCACTATGAAATACCATTGTGAAAGGTCCATCTCATCTGGACTGCAGCTTTCCTGAAAAGAATTTCATTCTGGAGTTGAACAACCATACCTTGTCATTGGGCTTGAACTCTTTGCGGAGCAAATGTCTGTCATGGAAGGCTTTGGTCATCTCCTTGTAACTTTGGGCATTTGCATAAGCTTCTAGTCGCAGTTCATCCAGCTTGGATAACTAGAGTTTCCTGTGAATACCAGCTAAGTGTAAGTCAGAGTTTACTGCTTTAATGGCCCAATACACTTTGTGTTGTAATTCAACAGGCAAGTGACATGCCTTGCCATATACTAGTGTGAATGGGGACATGCCTATGGGGGTTTTATAGGTTGTTCTATAAGCCCATAAGGCATCAGTCAACTTGCTGGGCCAATCTCTTCTGTCGGTCCTCACAATCTTCTCGAGAATATGTTTGATTTCCCTGTTGGAAATCTCTACCTGCCCACTGGTTTGTGGGTGGTAGGGAGTGGCTACTTTGTGGGTAACAGAGTATCTTTCCATTAGTTTGTCAAAAGGTTTATTACAGAAGTGGCTTCCCCCATCACTAACAATAGCTTTAGGAAAGTCAAATCTTGAGAAGATGTTATCTTTTAGGAATTGAATGACGACTTTATGATCATTTGTCCTTGTAGCTATGGCTTCTACCCATTTGGATACATAATCCACATCAACAAGGATGAAATTCTATCCAGCAGAAAGGGGAAAAGGTCCCATGAAGTCGATTCCCCAAATATCAAACAGTTCAACAACAAGTATAGTTTGCAAGGGCATAGAGCTTCTCCTTGTAATGTTGCCCATTTGCTGGCATCGATGACAAGCTTTAAAGTGCTGCCAGGCATCCCTGAATAGGGTAGGCCAGTAGAAACCACTTTGAAGGACCTTGGTCGCAGTCTTGTTGCCCCTGAAGTGGCCCCCGCAAGCCTGTTCATGACACATGGTTAGGATGTTTTAAAACTCAATTTCAGGTACACAACGTCTGATCACCTAGTCTGTACAATGCTTAAACAGGTAAGGATCCTCCCACATGTAATATCGAATCTGTGTAAAGAACAGATTTTTTTCATCCTTGGTTCAATGTGGAGGGATCCTACCCACAGCAAGTTAATTGACAATATTGGCAAACTAGGGCATACTTATCTGGACAGTCAGAAGCTGCTAATCTGGGAAGGAGTCATTGATGAGCAAGCTTTCCATGTCAGTTGCTGGGATCCTTGACAGATGGTCAGCCACCACATTCTCAACTCCCTTCTTGTCCTTAATCTCTAAATTGAATTCCTGTAAGAGAAGAATCCATATGATTAGTCGTGCTTTAACTTCCTTTTTGGACAAGAGGTATTTCAAAGCTGAGTGGTCAGTGAACAAAATAATTTTTTATCCCAGCACATAAGACCTGAATTTTTCTAAGGCAAAGACAATAGCTAATAGCTCTTTCTCAGTTGTAGTGTAATTCAATTGAGCATCAACCATTGATTTACTGGCATATGCTACTACAGAAGTTGTCTTGTCTTTTCTTTGCCCCAACACTGCCCCAATGGAAAAATCTGATGCATCACACATAAGCTCAAATGACAGAGAAAAATTAGGGGATTGCAAGATGGGAGTTGTGGTCAAACAAGTTTTTAACAGTTCAAAAGCAACTCGGCATTCATCATTAAAGTCAAAAGGAACATCCTGGCATAACAAGTGACAGAGGGTTTTGGAGATTTTGCTGAAATCCTTGATGAACCTTCGGTAGAAGCCAGCATGACCCAGAAATGACCTAACTTGTTTGACAGTTTTCAGAGGGGGCAAATGAGCAATCAAATTGATCTTAGCTTGATCAACCTCGATTCCTTTGTGAGAGACAACATGTCCTCGAATAGTGCCTTGAGTCACCATGAAGTGACTTTTCTCCCAACTCCGAACTAGGTTGGTCTCCCCACACCTTTGCAGTATGGAGCTGAGGTGGTGTAGGCATTGGCTAAAATCATCTCCATAAATGGAGAAATCATCCATAAAGATCTCCAAAAACTTATTAATCATTTCAGAGAAGATAGGATGCATGCATCTTTGGAACGTGGCAGGTGCATTACACAACCCAAATGGCATCCTTCTGTATGCAAAGGTCCCAAATGGGCAAGTGAATGTGGTTTTTTCTTGGTCCTGGTGTATACAGGGATCTGATTGTACCCTAAATATTCATCAAGAAAATAGCAATAGGCCTTGCCTGCCAGCTTGTTCAAAATTTGGTCTATGAAGGGCAGTGGGAAGTGACCCTTGCTAGTTTTTTCATTGAGTTTTCAGTAATCTATGCATACCCTCCAACCAGTGATCTGTCTGGTTGGGATCAGCTCCCCTGAATCTACTTCAACAACTGTAATGCCAAATTTCTTGGGTACTACCTGGGTAGGTGCTACCCATTGTGAATCCGAGATGGGATAAATTATCCCAGCATCTAGGAGTTTGACTACCTCCTTCATCACAACCTCCTGCATGTGTGGGTTAAGTTTTCTCTGCATCTCTCTGCAAGGTTTGGAACCTTCCTCGAGATGAATTTTATGCATGCACACAGCAGGATTGATTCCCCCAAGGTCTGCAATGGTCCATCCTATTGCCTTCTTATGCCTTTTTAGTACACAAAGTAGTTCTTTTTCCTGCTCGAGAGTGAGGGAAGAAGAGATTATCACAGGCAATTTGGTGTTGTCTCCTAAAAAGGAATATTTCAAAGATTTTGGGAGGTGCTTTAATTCCACCTCTGGGGGACTGATGAGGGAGGGCAACAGGGGTGCCTAAGAGGGGGGGGGTAGGGGTAACAAAGTCGGCCTCCATGGATGGTGCTGTGCTGGTGGAGCTTCAGAAGAGACAAGTTTCATATGCTTAATCTCAGAGGTGGGACCCTTCTTTACCTCTGTTTCCTTCCATACTTCGACTAGCTCATTAAACCATTCCTTACCATTTAGCAGCATATTCACATTTTCCTGGACAACCTCATCTATCACATCAAGAGAAAAATAGTCCTCATCAGAATGAGGTTGATATGTTGCGTTGTACACATTCAATTTGACCTTCATATTTTCAAATGACACTTCCATGATTCTAGACCTGTATTGAATATAAGCATTAGCTGTGGCCAAAAAGGGTCTGCCTAGAATCATAGGTATGAAAGTGGCACTCCTACCTGGTTCCATATCCAACACCAAAAAGTCAGCATGATAGAAGAATTTGTTAACTCCAACCAAAACACCCTCAATTATCCCCACAGGTTTCCTTTCAGATCTGTCAGCCAGCTGGAGGACCACATGTGTGGGCTTTAATTTGCCTAAGCCCAACTTCTCATATACTGAATATGAAAGCAAATTTACACTAGCTCCCAGATCTAATAAGGCTTTGTCAATGGTATGATCCCTAATAATGCAGGGGATAGTGGGGAGGCCAAGGTCTTGAAGTTTGGGGGGAGTTGCAATCGACGGGACTTGATTAACTTTTTTTGCTGAAAAGACCTTCTTGGATAGGTGTATCCTAGACTGTCTTTTATGGGTGCACAGATCTTTTAAAAACTTGGCATAGGCTGGGACTTGTTTAATGGCGTCAAGTAAAGGCAAATTGATCTTTACTAGCTTGAAAGTCTCCATCATTTCCTCAAATTTTCCTTTCCCTTTATCAAAAGGGGAAGGTGCGTATAGTGCCTTAGGAAATGGCAAATGTGGGATTGCTCCCTCACTTGCAGCCTTAGCCAATGGGGCCTCTTTCTTTTTGATTTTTTTCTTTTCTTAAGGATCCTCATTATCCTCTTTATTCACAGCTGATTGTTCCTTCAAGTCCACCACTGGTGGTCTTTGTTGTGTGCTGGTAGAAATCACTTCATTTTCTTCCTCCAAGTTCCACACAGCCTCACAACCCACTTGGTTGTCCACTAGCTTACCACTTCTCAAAGTTATAGCAGATTTGGCTTCCTCATAGGTGGAGGAAACTTCACCCACTACAAACTGCCGTCGTGGATTGTCCTGTGGTTGGCTAGGCAACCTTCCTCCCTCTCTCTTAGTTAGAGCATCAGACAGCTGACCAAGTTGGTCCTCTATCTTTTTTATGCTCTGGTTGTGAGAGTGCATAGTTTGAGATAAGGTGTTCAAGCTCTGCAGTGAAGATAGAACTTGTTCCTCAAAGGATGGTGCTCTCACAGCTGAAGGGGGTGTAGATTGCTGCACAGGAGGAACTATAGGTTGGGCCATGGGTTGTTGATACTGAGGCCTTAGGACATAACTTTCTCGATAGGGCTGAGCATTTCTGTAGGGCATGGGTTGCTGGGGCTGCTGCTACTGGCTGGGGTATGCATCTTGTCGCCACCCCAGATTGGGGTGGTTCCTCCATTGATACCTAGCAGTAAGTTACTACCCAGAAGACTGAGCTGCAGCCACATGCTTTGTTATAAAATCAGGAAATTGGTCAGTAGATGGGCATTCTTCCAGGGGATGAGCAGGGGACTAGCATATGGCACATGCCTCCTCCACCCTTGCAGCCATAGGTGACTGCATTGCTCCCATCAACCTATCAAATTTCAGGGCTAGGCTGTCCACTTTCCTTTTTAACTCACTTGGCACACTCACTTCATATATCTTCCCTCATGAGGCATTCTCCTTCACCAACCAAGGAGGCTCTAGATCTCTTGCTAAGGTTTCCCTTTGCATAGAGTTCTCACTAATAATATCAAAGAGCTCTCATGCCTCCTCAGCAGTTTTATGGAGACAGGTGCCACCACAGGAAGCATCTATCATATCTCTGCTTTTAGCATAAATTCCCTGATAAAAGCTTTAAACGAATTGCCATTCAGGGATTTGATGGTGGGGGCATTTCTTTAGGAGTTCCTTAAATCTCTCCCAAGATTGATGAAAATCTTCAGTTGGATCTTGGGTAAAAGAGATGATACCCTTCCTCAACTGGCTAGTTTTTGACATAGGGAAGAGCTTGGCCAGAAATTGACACTGGAGATCACTCCAGGACTGAATGTTGTTGGGTGAAAGCAAGGACAACCAGGTCCTGGCTCTGTCCTTTAATGGAAAAGGAAAGAGTCTCATCCTGGTGACCTCTTCCCTCAAACCTGTGATATTAAATGTAGTGCACAGTCCCAAGAACTCATCAATGTGCTTGTAGGGGTCTTCTTTGGTCAGGCCATGAAATAAGAGCAGCATTTGAATGATGGATGATTGTATCTCATAGTTTCCCTTAGCAGCTGGGAATTGAATGCAGAAGGGAGAATTATAGACCCCTGGTGCATTAAACTCCTTAAGGGCTCTCAGCTGTTGTTGCTCACTCATTTCTACATAATCAAATGCAACAAATGTTGGTATAGTTGGTCTAGATCTGAGAAGTCTTTCAACCTCTAGATTTAGTGGAATAATCTGAGGTTGGAGGGTTCTCCTACCAAACATACAACACTCAAAATCTGAATGCCGAACAGATCCTCAACACAACAAGTAGAATCAACCAAATTTTTTTAACTACTCTAACAAAAATTATCAACAAATTTGGAAAAAAAAGGGGAGTAGAGGGATGCAAACTACAGAGTAGTCTCCAGCATGATTCTCCTCTCACTGGTAGCCTTAGATCTAATGAAATGCACACAAAATACTAAAAAACAACAAAACTTATAAATGTAGTTAGTAAAAATCAAACAAAAACTACAGATCTATGATAAAAACTTAGATCTATCAATTTCTAAACACACCTCCCCGACAGCGGCGCCAAAAATTTGTTGGAGTGTTTACCTTCCCTCAAATGAGGGTCTAAAATCATCAATAAAACTAGGCAGAACACACTCACACAAAGATGCAAGTAATCAGGGTCTGTTGTAGCAAGTTTTATAAAGATGGTGAGTATGGGAATGTCCACAGGGAGGTTAGTTCAAAAATATGATAAATTTTTAGATCTGTATTAGATCTGGCACCCTAATTAATGCTACGTTAGCTAAAAGACAGGGGAGAGGTTTAAAATGGATTGTCACTTAAGCTAAGCTAAAATTAAACATAGGCTAACTTGGATCGAGTTTAGGATCTTAGATCATGCAGGGGAAAGAGGTAAAAATAAAAAAATACAGAAGAGTAGCTTGGAGATTGGTTTTCACTGAAATCAGATTCAATTAATTATGCTATAGAGGTTCAGAGCACACAATTCCCTCAACTGGCTATAAGCATAGCTGCAGGGTATAAACTCCACTTCAAAACACAGGATCCACCTGGTCTTAAGGCTATGATCTGTCCACTTTAATGGTCACAGACCATCCTGTAGACTTTATCAAATCCATGGATTTGCAGTAGACGAATCCAATTGAAGCCTGAGCTTGGACTCATCTTAAGGTTATGATCTGTCCACTTTGATGGTCACAGGACATCCTAGGGATCTCCTCCAAAGCTAAGGCCTCAATTAGAACAATTAACACCACTATAGATGTTGCAATTCCCAGGTCACAAACTCAAGGAATCACAGGAGTATCAGATCCAGGGAGATCAGGTAGTATCCAAGAGGCCTACCAGTTAAGTGGGTGAGCTGACCTACAGACTCCTCTACACAAATCCGATCGATCACCAAATGGAACCAAAGGAACTTTAGATCTAATTAAAGCATTAAAAATAGCATTAATATTGTAATCAAAGTCACTATATAATGGAAATACTCTCAGATTTGTAGTCTGTGCAGCTAGGAACCTACAATAGTACTCTTAACCTTACCCAATTACAGATCTAACATCTCTCCTCGCTACTCCAAGGGAATTAGCCAACCATGGTTGGGCTAAAGGAGGGAAAATAGAATTTCTCTGCAAGCTCTAATCTCCAAAATTTGGCTCAGATCTCGACCTCCCCCAATTGCAATTGGGGGTCTCTATATATAGCTTTCTCCTCTATTTTTCTCGCCAAAAATCCCTTCTAGAAGGTCCTCAGAGTTTGTTAGAGTTCTGTTAGAGCACGTGGGTTGGTTAGGGTTCCCTGAGGCATCTTCTGGAACTGTCGTGCTGGTCATCAAGTGCCTCGGGTTGCGCACAGCAGGTCACCAAATCACAATGTGTGCACAGCACAATTTCTAAGAAGTTCTGCACACAATTTTGATAGGTTCAGGATGCTTTCGACAGGTTCAAATAGAGCTTTTTGGTCCCTTCACTAAGTTCTCAGATCTCTTTGATAGGTTCTGATATGATGAGCCTTCTCTTAGCATTTCAGTATTCTCAGCCCTTAACCTGGAGTATTCGACAGGTTAGAGAACCATTTCGACAGGTTTCACAATGCATGTAATCATTTGATAGGGTTGCTCTCACTCCTATCGAAAGGCTCAAGTACCCTTCGATAGGTTCTATTCCAGCGTCTTCATCTCAATAGGTTCAGGAAACCAGTCGATAGGTTCCTTTGATGCCTCAAACAGGTTTTCGATAGAATGGTTTCTTCCTTCCTTTCAGGTGCTCGATAGGTTCTTGGATCCTATCAAACTTCTCAATCCACACGAATCCATCCTTCTTCTGCCTTCAGATCCTAGCGAAACTTCTTGAACTACATGAATTCTTCCTTTCTTTGCTTTCAGCTTCTATCAAAGTCTTCAGGTGACCAATCGATAGGATGTTTACAGCCTGTTTTCACTTCCTTCGCCTTGCCCTGCTGTAGCCACGCGCTCCAAGGGTCCAGTGATGTGCTACCCTCTGGTGTGCTATTGTTGGGTTTGTCCTATGCTGAGAGATAGCCCCTTTTTGGGCATTCTTTAGTTGTTTTCTGTATTAGTGTCCTCTTTCATTGCTGTCAACAAAATGGACTTGACAGAAGCCTATTAGTGTGCTCACAGGTCTATCAATGGTCAAGTTAAAGGGTGAAAAGTGGCATTTTTCACCGCTTAACAGTGCATGGGTGAAAGTGGTGGCCTGGGGGGACTATGGAGGAGGGGGGGTGAGTCTGGGAGAGGTGTAAATTTATATTAATGTCCCCTATGATAGAGGACATCATGGCTAAGTATCCCTCATCTGAAAGAGGGATTTGGTCATGGGTAGGTGGAACTGGAATGAATTGGTCTAAGGGTTGAAGGAATTCAGGTAGAAAAGGTGTGGAGGTTTCAATGGGATGGGGGAGGTGTAGTGGGGTGCTATGTGAGATTTCAAGGGTGGGAGGCTCAGGTTCAAAGGCTTCGACTGGTGAGGTAGATGGTAGGTCAATAGTTGGGGCTCTATGTGACCTATCGATAATTTTCTTTTCTTTGTATAGATGGCCTTCACAGGTGGGCTGGGGTGAGCTAGGTAGGTAGGCAAAGGTACAGATATGGGTAAAGGGACTATTGAACGTTGTGAGGCTGGGGTAGTGGCTGGTAAGGTAATGGCTTCAGATGTGGTGGTGCTGGCTGGCACAAATGAAAGGGCTACCTGAGAGAGGGCAACGAAACTTGGGGCCACAGAGGCAGCAACAGCAGCAACATCAAAGGTTGCTCCTACATCTGCCTTCTTCTTCTTCTTCTTCTAAATGAGAGTACTACTGATCCCCCATTGCTTTTTGCCACAATTTCTGGGATTCAGGGCAATGGTCTCTTCATTCATTTGAAATTGATACCCTCCAAGCTTTAGCAAGGCTGTAATAAGCCTGCAGTAGGAAAGGGAATGGGGTTTCTTCCTGGTTTTCACCTTATCCTCAATGTCTATCATCCCCTCAAAAATTAACTTGGCAGCATCCAAGTAATGGTTCTTGTGAAAGGAGAATAGTGCATCAGCAATAGGAAACCTCCTCTCCTGCTCATGTCCAGAGCAATATACATTTTTCCTCAGTACCCCATCCATAAATCTGAGGTGGGAGTGCAGATCTCTCTTTTTGATTGATGCTCCTGATGCAGTGACCCCTCCAGTCAGCTCCTTGGCTATCTCTGGGATGGTGGCTGTCAAAGGGAGAGCCAAGCCACATTTAGGGCTATACCTGGCTGGTATCCCAAGGATCCTAGCAATGCTAACTTGATTGAACAACATTTCAAATTTGTCTATGAGCACCAGTAGTGTTAGGTTCCCATCATCCCCAGTTTTGACTTTGATATTCTGGTAAAACAATTGCACTAGTCTAGGGAAGACTAGTTGCATTAGGGGTCTCAGTAGGGGCAACAATGAGGCTTGGTGAGGTACCCCATGGAGGCATCTGTTTCAAATAAATCTTCAAAGAAAGCCTTATCAAAAATTGTCTCAGATTCAAGCTTAATTGCTGCAACAAATTCAGATGGGACCCTGAGGTATTCATTATCTTCTGCCGCTTCATCCTCAGGGACCTTAGGGGCTACTTCTTTGCCCTTTTTCTGTTTCTTCACAATTAATATTTAAGCCTTATTACAAAGGTACCCATTTCGAATAAATGACATGATTTGTTTTAATCATTAGGCACATATTGTTCCCGATTTCAAGCACAAGTACATACCCAGCATAACCTATCCGACGTATTCGGGTTTGCGATTTGTAGGGCGTTACATCCTCCCTCCTTATAAGAATTTTCGTCCTCAAAAATTGATGATGGTTATTGGGAACATAAGGCATATCATCAGGTAGTATCCTTAATGATGATCTTCATCATGCCGTTAAAATCTATCCAAGAGGGTCCATAACACGGGTGTGTATTCAAAGGTTCCTATTGAAATCGCCAAACATGTCTACCACTATGTATTCGGAAGTGAGGACGGAGCGATTGTTGATAGTCATCGGTGTGTACAATCAGCTATTAACCAATTATAGTGCATCTTAATAAGCTTTAATGTATGATTTCCCTAAAGTTTGGAATCATGACCCCTCAAAGGTGCATACAACTGTTGGGTTTATAATTCTTACAAAATCCTACTCATCACTTCCTAAGATGGCATAGTGGACGATAGAAATTCTAATTATTGACTGCTACTTAATTCTTAGTTAAATCATATTCAAACTATCATAATTCAGTAGTACGATTCGATTAGAACATATCAAAACTATAATCATCCTTGACCACTATTTACGAGCATGAGTAAATAAATAATGTGCAAGCATTGGTAAACGAAAGATTTGAACTATCGACAACACAATCCTTCCATAATTCAAGGCATCACAATGCCATAACAATATTTTTCAGTTTAACCATAAGTTTATTGTTTGTCACCACAATATAGTCCATTCATTCACAACCATCATTAAAACAAAATTCAACCCATCACACATATAAGGTAACCATTGTTTTAAGGCATCATAGTGCCATAACAAAATTTACAAATTTGTTAACTGATAATCAGATTCATCATTAATTTGCATGCTCACCTGGCTGCTCTGTTGGCTGCTCATCATCCTGTCCTGCTCCAGAACTAGATGCGCCTTTTGTATACTCTAAGTTATACTCTCTTGCCATAGCTATGTATGGGGTGGAGCTGGTCACTTACGATTTCTGCATCAGGTTTATCATCATGGCCTCGTGGAAGTCTAATTGTCTATTCGTTTGTTGGTTCATAGCAGTCATCTGTTGTTGCATCGTGTTCATTTGCCGGCTGATTTCTGCGAAGGTGTGAATGTTGTCTTGTGAGGCATGTGGCTGTTGAGGTTGACCGGGCGCTTGTTGTAGTGGGGGCATTTGGGGTGCTTCGGGTGGACGGTTGTGTTGGGTCTTCTTGGTGAGAATCCTGTACCAAATGTCGAAGTAGTCGGTGTTGAACACTGACTAGGCACCTTTGGTAACTCATGCGCCGCATCTTCTTGGTATAACTCCGACTGTTATCATTTTTTCTTGGTTCGTCGGTTGGTACTTCATAAGGGTCATCGCTCTCGTCGTCCTCGTGCCCCTCGACTTGAATGTGGTGTTTAGCATCTATTCATGGGCATATTTGATGCCTTCCCAAATGACCTGTGGAGCTTTAAACCACCAATCTTCATGTGTGAAAAATAGGGCTTGTAGGAGGGTGCCCCGCCACTCTTGATCGTGTTGGAGGGGGTATAGGTTTTTCCGCAATATGTCATCCAACAACCACATCTTGGCCGGTAGTTGGGTCCTTCTCACCGATTTGTTGGATCCATGATTAACACTAGTAATGTTGGTGGCGATGCGATGGCATGGCACTTCCTTAGGGTGCAGTGATAGGAGGCCCTAGTTTTCTAGAAAATGTGCGCGATAGCGCATGGCTTTGGCAATGTCACGGACATCAAGATGGAAGGTTCGGCCATCAATTTTTGTGGTCATTTGCTGGCTACTTTCCCCCATTTTTAAGTTTTGGAAAAATAGTTTGACGAGGCAGGGGTAGAAGTGCGTGTGGAAGGGTGTGAATAACACCTCCAATCTAGCTTCCCTAATGTAGTTGATCGATCATGCGATCATGGCGTCTTTGTTAAATAGACTTTGGTCGAAAGACCATTCCGGTTCGAACGCTTTTACGTTCCACCATGGGATTGGTTGTTCCCGAATCGGTGGGGGATCATCCTGTGGTTGTTGTGGTTGCTTAGAAGATTTAGCCCTCAAAGTCTGGAGTTTGGATGCAGGTTTCTTCTTGGGTTTACCTTGATGCAATGATCAATTTGTAGAACTCTCGTTGATGGAGATGCATTCATGCATATCCACAAAGATTCGGTGGAAGTAACGTGAAACAATCGCGTATTTGAAAGGAAAAACACCTTATTTTCATGGGAGAGGAAGAAAAAGAGATTGTTTTAGGTTTTAAATCATGAAATAACAAAAATTGGGGGTTTCGGCCCCTTTTTAAAAGTCATCAATCACAGCAGCGAGAATTAAGGGTCGCTACAGCGAGCCTGGAAGCTTTAAAACTGTTGCTACAGCGAGTTGCCAAAACATTGTGGGGTCCTAGCTGTCCTCCTTTAGCGGTACTTCAAAATTTTTTCACAATACCTTTACGTGCATGTACTATCATTTTGAATGTCAAAGTTTGAACCTACTATTACTCGTACATTGGTATGAGAGATATACATTTAATGATTTGAATCTAGTAGAGAACATTAGTCACCCATACAAAGACTTTTGTTTGTTCATTAGCCTACCAGCAAACATAGAACTAGCTGACCTCAGTAAAAGGATGCAGGTACTGGTCGTGGATTTCAGCCTCACGTTCCCAAGTGGCTTCAGCGGTAGAGTAATTTTGCCATCATACCAACACTAGAGGAATCCGCTTGGTCCTTATTGGTCCTTACCATCCAAAATTTGTACTAGTTCTTCTGTCACGGTTAGATCCTTTTAGATTTCAATCCGCTGATAGTCTAACACATGTGTCAGGTCCCTCACATACTTCCACAACATCAACAGATGGAACACGTTGTGCGCACTGGATAGTTGCGGAGCTAAAGCGATTATGTATGCCACTTCGCAGCCCAAAATTTCAAAAGGTTCAATGTAGCGTGGACTTAATTTCCCATGTCTCCCGAACCACATTACGCCTTTAGTCGGTAAAATTTTAATGAAAACGTGGTCTCCATTCTGAAAAGAACGTGGGTGTTAGTATTATACACATTTAATTGGAAACATAAGAGAGTAATGTGAATCAAGTTTACCTAAAACTCGACATTTGTTCTTTTGAGGTCGGCATAGCTTTTCTACCAACTCTGAGTGACTTTCAATCTTTCACAAATAATTTGGATGGTCTCATTCGTGCTTTCGATGAGTTCTGGGCCCAACAACACTCTTTCTCCAACGTCTTCCTAGTTAAGCGGAGATTTGCATCGGTGGCCACAAAGTGCCTTGAAAGGAGCCATCCCGATGCTCTCTTGGTAACTATTGTTGTATGCGAATTTGGTCAAAGGCAAGTATTTATTCCATGATCCATAAAAGTCCAGCAAATAGGCCCTTAGCATGTCTTCAATCACTTGATTCACCCTTTCAGTTTGCCCATCTGTTTGAGGGTGAAAAGTTGAACTGAATTCTAGCCTTGAACCCATTCCCTCTTGGAAGCATTGCCAGAATTGTGATGAAAACAGCGTGTCCCTGTCTGACATGATGCTAGCAGGTCTGCCGTGTAATCTGATTATCTCTTTAAGGTACACTTCTGGAAGCTTGATGGCTATATATCGGGTACTGTAAGGTAGAAAATGGGCGGATTAGGTTAATCGATCGATGATTACCCAAATGGCATTATATCCTTTCTGTGTTCTTGGCAATCCAAGGATAAAATCCATGGATATATGTTCCCATTTCCATTCAAGGATTGGTAACAGCTGCAATAGACTCGAAGGATGACGATCATTGACTTTAACTTGCTGAAAAACTAGACATTTCGCTAGATACTTTGCGACTTCCCTCTTTAATCCTTTCCACCAGCAACTCTTCTTGAGGTCTTGGCACATCTTGGTACTCCTAGGGTGGATAGCATACATCAATTTTTGAGCTTCATCTAATATCACGTGTCGCATGTCAGAGTTATCCGGTATGCATAGTCGGCCTCTGAATACTAACGATCCGTCCTCTTTGATGGAGAAATCAGATCGTTTTCCATCAACTGCTTCCCTTCTGATGGTTAAAAGTTCTTCATCGGTCCCTTTCAGCTCGCGAATTTTATCGTAGAGTGTTGACCGAATAACAATGTTGGCCGTTAAGGCTCTAGAATCCTTCACACTGAATAATGTGTCAATTAAGGTCATATCTTCAAGTAGATGCCATCTACATATTCTCGTGGTGAGGTGTGATAATTTAGCTTATGATTTTCAGCTTAGTGCGTCTGCTACCATGTTGGCCTTCCCTGGATGGTACTGAATGGAGCAATCATTATCTTTAAGGAACTCCATCCATCTCCTATGCCTCAGATTTAGATCCTTCTGGGTAAACAAATACCTGAGGCTTTTGTGATTGATGAATATTTTGAAAGTTTCACCATAGAGGTAGTGCCTCCAGATCTTCAAGGCAAAGATTATAGCTGCCAGTTCGAAGTCATGCATAGGTGTGCGACCGTGGATCCTCTCAAACCCGTCGCGGCGATGAGCTCGCCTTCGATGAAAATGTAGAGTCGCCACCCGGAGCTTTTGGTGACCCGGGAAACCTTCAAATCGATATTTTGAGCACGGAAGTGCTAAATATGACTCTGATTTTCCGGTCTTTACCAAAGGCTCTAGGGTAGGGGCTTCGATTATCGATCGGGAAGGGTTTAGGCACCCGATTAACCCGCACGTAGTGCTCTCTATCTATGGCCAAAATAAATATAAAAAGGGCGGAGTTTCCCCTTGCCCGAAGGCAATACGGTCCTATCAAGCTTTGAGCCAAACCGAAATTTCGGCGGCGTAACGGCTTGAATCCTTGGACGGAGGAGACACCAAGAAGGTAGAGGAAGAGAGGGGTGAGCCGGAGCTCACGGGCCCTTGTTGCACCGTGGAAGATCCTCGCTTTGGCATGCTTCTGATGGCTTAAATGGTGTGAAAATGGGTTCTAATGCTAGGATTCAATAAAGTAGGGGGTGTAGGGTGAAGCTAGAGGCTAGGTTTTAGCTAAAAGGAGTGATCTAATGGTGGAAATGGACTGGAATAGGTGAAGTATGCATGCTGGAATTCTGGGAAAATATTGGCATTTTCTCTCACTAGGGTTCTCTCTTAAGCACTCTCTAATCCTTCAACAAAAATTCAACCCTTTGGGAAGAGGGGGCCTCTCTATTTATAGAGAAGGGATGGGTTAGGGGCTTACTTAAGAGCTAATTGGTTTAGCAATTAGGTAATCTCCCATCTAAGGTTTTTTTGGGTTTTGGGAAACTGGTTTCAATGGCGGATGATGGGGTGAGACTATGGGTGACTTAAGGGTTGCCAATAAGCTCAAAGGGGGTGCAACCAATCTCAAGACACCCACCTCAACCAAGGGGATGGTCAAAGGGTCAAACTAGATGGAGGAAATTGAGCTCATGATGGCGATTCTTGTAGCTAAGTCATGATATATTATATATGCCCAGTTTAGGAACAGTAAATTTCACCAAAATCAGGGGACTTTTGAGAAGATGAAGCCCGTGGTGGGTCCCACCTATGCTGGGCGTATATATTATATAAGCCCGGCCAAATTTCCCCCAAAATAGGCAGGCGTATATAATATATATGCCTGACTAATCTGGGGCTAAATTGGCTGGGGGTATGTAATATCCACGTCTGAGCAAATTGTTTTTGATTTTATGTGAAACGTCAATCGGCCATAACTTTTGAACCGTAGCTCCAAAGTGGGTGATCTTTGGCTTGTTGGAAAGCTAGAGAAGTCCTCTTTCCAATGATATATAGCGTATCCTTGGTAATGGTCTGTGTGAAATTCTGTGGCTCTCCTCCCATCAACTGCCAGAAGGGTTTAAGTTAGGTTTGGGAAGGGATTCTAGGGTGTAGGGGTGACTTCTAAGGATTGGGGGAATGGCTCTAAAGGTCTTAGGGTGATTCCTACTAGCCTAGGTAGGTTCCTAAGGGTTTAGGGGGTGCCATCGAAAGCACAGGGGTACATGTCTCCCGAAGTACAAATTGATCGGGCCTTGGGCCGAATTTGGGTGTCTACAAATGCCCCTCTTTGGTATTCGATCACTAATGATCGGATGCCAAAGACAAGAGACATCCGAAGAGGTCCAAGGCACGTTTGATGGGTCTGCCTCGATTCAACTCAATTCTCAAACATCCATGGTGATGGTGAGTGTGCGTAAGCCCTCTCATTTCAGGATATCGTCCGGACCTCAGAGCTAACAGTCCTCAAGCGCATTGCGACATTACTGTGCATAACTGCGATGATCACAAAAAGTGTAAGCCCGCTAGCCGGGATATCGTCCACTTCCTGAGGGAAATTATAGATTTGTGATGTTGAGTATTAACCTGAACCAGACAGCTCCATGAAATGGGATGATCGATCTATGCTTCGGAATTGATGCGAAGCACACAAAGCGAAGGCCTTCAAACTGTGTCCAATCCTATGGGATATCGACAACTCCATTGGATTAGGCACGGGTGCCCTTACCTAGGTAAGGCTCAAAGTTTCCAGGTGAACCCATCAACCTCGAGGTTGCTTTAGCATGATTGACCCGAGTGGAGCGAATGTTGATGTTGCAATACCTCATGGGAATGCATGCCCATTTTCTGAGTAATTTTTTTTGTCATTTTTTGAATTTTCTTTTGCTTCGAAGCTTCTAAGCAAAGCTCAAGGACCTCTGGCAATTTTATTCTCACACAACTCTTTAGGTGGATCAAATGCCAGTTGATACACTTTTAAGAGTGAGTGCGCCATGCTGGGGATAGGTATTCCTTGGGGGATGTGCGCGTTCCAGTGGTGAAGAGCTCCTGATTCATATGAATCAGAGTGCCTTAACTCGAGACAAAGCTAGAGATTGGGCTAGAACCAAACATCCCTCGAAAGAGATGGCCAATTCTAGCCTCCGTCCCTAATGAAATCACATCTTACTAACTATGCACAAGCAGACACCCATCAGGGGCGATAAGCAGTAAATAGGCGCGAACAGAAGCCTCGACCCTAAGGTACAATTTACGAGGCCAAACAACCATCCTGTGGATACCCAGACGCAAGTGTGTGCATTCAACAGGGACACCGTGCCTATACAGGTTTTAAGCCTGTGTAAAAGGAAATAAAAGGAAATGAGCCCTTCGGTCTATATGTTTGCACATAGTTTGGTTGGTGGTAATTTCATTTTTGACGGGTCAGTTTCGACTGACAATAGACTTTTCGAATGGTATGAAGTCGGGGGCACTCTTGGTCAATATCAATCCGAAGGCGGATGACCAGAGTGAATGCTTGGAAGGTGGGGTCAACCCACTCAGGAATTTTTCTAAGCAGCAACAAGTTGTTATTTCTTCTCCCCCTTTCTTGTTATTGTTTTTTCATGTCAGGTTGAGACTCTGGGCATGCTCAAACTGCCTTTATCTCTGCACGTATCCTTAGGCGAATCAACTTGCCATGTTGATCATCTTTAGGGACGTGTGCATTCCGGTGATGGGTTCTTGGTTTGCCTACCGGATCAGGCCTCAACTTCTGCTGGGGGAGATCTGGGGCTAAGTGCATGCTCCCAGTGATGAATGAAATTCATTTGCCTGCCGGATTAGGTACAAAGTGTCCCTGCATGAAACGGGGCTCGAGAACTTTCAGGTGAACCCGATCATTCCGAATTGATTTAACACGGCTCTCGGGGTGGGGCAAACAGACGTTGCGACGCTCCTTTGAGAACCAACATTATATATATATATATATTTTTTTTCTTTCTCTTTTATATATTTTTTCTCTTTTTTTGATTTTGTGGGCACATTAGGTGGGCGCCTACGGATCTAGATCCGTTTGTTGTAGCACGGTCCCTTTGGGCCAATCGAAGGAAACTCGAAGGGTCATTTGGGGATGCGTGCACCTTTGCCTGCTGATACGTGGGCTTAACCGATGGTCCGAGCCTTGATATGGGGCATACACAGGGCCAGAGCCGAGATTGCGAAGGTGAGAGCTGCTACGGCTGAGAGTGAGGTTCTTCGATTGATTGGGCTTTTGACTGAATCTCATGATCTGGTGGCTTGAAGAGTCTTCATGGTAGGTGGTTGTCTGATCGAAATGCCCGTGAGGACTCTCTCCTTATAGAGATCAGTGCTTTGAAGCGTGCTCCTTGCCCTTGACCTTTTCCTGCATATATCATAGATCATATACACGGGGGGAGGAATGCCCCCTAACAGAGATCTCTTTTTGGGTTATTTTTTCTTCTCTCTTTTTTTTTCATATATATACATATATATACATTTTAGTTTTTTTTTTTGTAAAGAAAGCAGCAAAATAGAAAGTGTGTCATGTTGTTATCTTTTTGGGACGTGACACTCTACAGGCAACACTGTAAGGAATGAAATCTATACATACATATATTTTTCGTGTTTTTTTTTTTTTTGTAGTTCTGCAATGTAAGACTTTTTATGGAGATTTTCTCTTTCGCAAAGTGGGGATTTTTTATGGGAAAGGGAAATCTATTTTTTTTTTTGAAATTTTCTCCTCCACAGTGTGGGGGCTTTTTATGGGAAAGGGAAATCTATTTTCTTTTTTTGAAATTTTCTCCTCCACAGTGTGGGTGCTTTTTATGGGAAAGGGAAATCTATTATCTTTTTTGAAATTTTTCTCCTCCACAGTGTGGGGGCTTTTTATGGGAAAGGGAAATCTATTATCTTTTTTGAAATTTTTCTCCTCTATAGTGTGGGGCTTTTTATGGGAAAGGAAAATCTATTATCATTTTTGAAATTTTCTTTTCTTTTGTGATGCTGATAACCACAAGGCCAAACCAGCGGGTCCCTTTTCTGAGCATGGCTAAACCCTGTTCGTGAGATGCAGGTTTTTTCTTTAAACGTGGGAAGGTCAGCTTCCCCGGGATTGATCTAGCCTTCTGTCTTTTCCGTTGGTCATGCATCCGATGCCACGGTAGAGATGACATACTTGATCGGGATCTGATCCAATTTTCACATGAGTGGCCGAGTAAAGAGGAGAAGAGGCTCAAGGGGTCCAAACAAAAGCAGGCAGGCTAGGACAGATCTTCTCCTAATCTCTCTTTTCTTGACATTTTTTGCTCATAGCGCCTAAGACGGGTTTTCGCCATGCCTGTCATCCCTGTTTTTACCCATAGCGCCCTTTTGGGTTTTCACCACATCCATGGGTTCGCTCTCTTACCCCAGGTGCCCTTTCAGGTTTTCACCTGGTCCGCGTGAGTTCACTGTTTTTACCTGTGGCGCCCTTTCGAGTTTTCACCACGCCAGTCTTGCTTTGAACTCAAATTAATTTTCTTCTTTTTTTTTTCCTTTTTTTCTTTTTTTTTTTTCAAGAACCAGAAAGCCACGACATGGGCGTCGATTCCGTCATAGCCGGTTGAATGAAGTTCTGTGTGGTTCGTTAACTCGGCTTGTTCTGATGCAGTAGATGTTATAACTGCTTGTGGACCTTAAAGAGGGCTTTCTTCCGGGTTGTAATGTGGTTGGGGTTCAAACAGGTTGGGTTTTTTTGGGAATTTGGATCTAAGCTTTGAGTGAATTTCAGATTGGGTGACTCCTCTTTCTTTCCAAAGGCTTTTTATGCCCCAGTCATCGTTTTTTTTTTGGGTACCCCTCTTTTTCTTTGTTGTTTTTTTTTTCTTTTTTTTCTTTTTTTTTTTTTGGGGGGGGCGCCTTCTTCTTCTTCTTTTGGTTTGGATTTTTCCTCCCTTTTCTTCTTTTATCTTTTTCTTGGAATTTTGGGTGGGGTATATGAAAGAAATAGTTGTTGGCCCGAAGTGTGTAGCAAAAAGGGTGAAGGTTTTCAGGGAATATTCTTTTAGGCTACTTGACTTTGAAATGATGGCCTCTTTTATGGAGCCCTTAAGCGGTCACGCATCTACTTTTATCGAAACTTACCTTGTCCCAAGACCTACGAGTAGAACTTACGGAGGTATCTAGCGTTGATGGGCTCAGTAAAGTGGTCTCCGTCTATGGTGGCGAGGCGAACGGCGTATCCTGGTAGAACCTCTCGGACGACGTAGGGTCCTTCCCAATTCGGCTTAAACTTCCCTCTCGGATCGGCGTGGAGAGACAGAAAAATTTTCTTCAGTATAGTGTCTCCTACCTTCAGATCTCGGCCGCGAACGCGCTTATTGTAAGCACGCGCATTTCTCCTCTGATAGACCTGAGAGTGGCACAAGGCTAGGAGTCTTTTCTCGTCAATTAGGTCTAGCTGTTCAAAACGGGCTCTTTCCCTCTTAGCTTCAGGTAGATGGGATTCTAAAAGGATACGGAGCGACGGTACCTCGACCTCAACGGGTAGCACGGCCTCGGTCCCATACACAAGGGAGAATGGTGTTGCCCATGTTGCGGTGCGGATAGACGTTCTATAGGCCCAAAGTGCGAAGGGTAACTGCTCACTCCAATCTCTATAAGTAACTACCATCTTCTCCAGGATGCGGATCAGAGTTTTGTTGGCTGCCTCCACAGCTCCATTCGTCTGAGGCCTGTACGGGGATGAACAATGATGCTTGATCTTGAACCGCTCACACAAGGCCTGGATGCGCCTATTAGCGAAATTAGTGCCATTATCAGTGATGATATCTTTGGGTACGCCGAATCTACAAATGATGTTGTTCTTGATGAACTTCTCAACATGGCTAGCCTTAATGCTCGTATAGGAGGCCGCCTCTACCCATTTTGTAAAGTATTCCACAGCGACGAGGATGAATTGATGTCCATTGGAAGCCTTAGGATTCATCTTGCCGATGACGTCAAGACCCCAAGTGGCGAACGGCCAAGGAGTGGCCATGCTGTGCAAGTCAATGGTCGGAGCGTGTATTAAGCTAGAGTGCTCTTGGCATTTGTAGCACCTCTGTACGTGCTTGCAGCAATCAGTCTCCAAAGTAGTCCAAAAGTATCCTTGCCTTAGAATTTTCTTAGCGAGCATGTGACCGCTGACGTGGGCTCCGTAGACCCTTTCATGAATCTCCTTCATGATCTCAATCGCTTCTTTCTGGGTTAGGCATCAGAGCAGAATATTGTCGTGAGACCGTCTATATAGGAGATCGCCGCAGATGACGTAGTTTGTTGCCAATCGCTGGATGGTGCATTTGTCTACCTTTGATGTTCCTTCCAGGATAGTTCGAGTCTCAAGGAAATTCTTGATGTCTGAGAACCAGGGTGGTTGGTCCTCTATCTCCGTAGGTCCTTCGATCAGGTGATAGAAAGTCGGTTTGTTCCTCTGCTCTATCATGATTGGCTTCATCACCACTCCATATGGAATCTCAACGATAGAGGCCAGGGTAGCCAGGGTGTCAGCAAACCGATTTCTTGCTCGCGGCACATAGGAGAAGGTGACCTCCTCAAAGCAGGTTATCAGATCCTCTAGATGTTCATGGTATGGGATCAGTTTCTCATCCTTGGTCTTCCAATCCCCGTTGGTTTGGCATATAATTAACTGTGAATCTCTAAAGACCCTAAGGTGAGTTATATTTAGATCAAGAGCCACCTGTAAACCAGTTGTACAGGCCTCATACTGGGCCATATTGTTGGTGAATGGGAAGTTCAATTTGATTGAGATGGGTATATGGGATCCTTTCGGCGAGATAAGAATGGCGCCAACTCCTTGTCCCTCAGCATGCGATGCCCCATCGAAGTGCATTACCCAGGGCTCCTCCGTTTCCTCTGTATCCTCGTCGGTCATGAAAAAAATGTCTTCATCGGGGAATTCGGTCCTTAGAGGCTCATAGTCCGGCAGAGCGTTCTCAGCAAGATGATCGGCGAGTGTTTGCCCCTTAATCGACTTCTGGGTGACATAAGTAATGTCAAACTCGGATAGGAGTAGTTTCCAACATGCGGTTCGACCAGTGAGAGCTGGTTTCTCAAATAGGTACTTCAACGGATCCATCCGTGCTAGAAGTAGAATGGCCTGGGATAACTGGTAGTGTCGAAGTCTCTAAGTAGCCCAAACGAGCGCCAGGCATGCTTTCTCTAGCTGAGAATAGCGCGTCTCGTAATCAGTGAATTTCTTGCTTAGGTAATAGATGGCCTGCTCTCTTCTTCCCTTCTTTTCATGCTGTCCTAACACACAGCCCATGGAAAACTTAGTCGTGAACAAGTACATTATCAGGGGTCTATTGGGTACGGACGGTACCAATACCGGAGGTTTCAGGAGATAACCTTTAATCTTATCAAATGCAGCCTGGCAGTCATCATTCCATTCAACCTGTAAGTCCTTTCTTAGCAGCTTGAAGTTTGGTGCGCATATCGGAGTTAACTGTGCGATGAATCGGCTGATGTACTAGATCCTACCTAAAAAGCCTCTGACTTCCTTCTCTGTAGATGGTGGTGGCATTTCAGTGATGGATTTGATCTTGGTCGGATCGACCTCGATCCCTCTCCTACTGACAATAAAGCCCAACAACTTTCCAGACATAGCGCCGAAGGCGCACTTCTGGGGATTCAACCGCAATCTGTATTTTCTCAACCTCTCGAATAGCTTCTGAAGGTTTACCAAGTGGTCCTCTCTTTCTGGTGATTTGGCAATCATGTCATCGACGTATACTTCGATCTCTCGATGCATCATGTCATGGAACAGGGCCGTCATTGCTCTTGGATAGGTTGCCAGAGCATTCTTCAGCCCGAATGGCATTACTTTGTAGCAGAAGGTTCCCCAGGGGGTAATGAACGTCGTCTTCTCGTGATCAACCTCTGCCATCTTTATCTGATTGTATCCTGAGAATCCATCCATAAATGAGAGCATTCCATGCTTTGCGGTGTTATTGACCAAGATGTCGATGTGGGGTAAGGGAAAGTCGTCCTTAGGGCTCACCCTGTTGAGATTTCGGAAATCAATGCACATTCGAACCTTTCCATCCTTCTTTGGTACAGGGACGATATTGGTTAGCCACTACGGGTACTTGGATACCATGAGGAAACCTGCATCATACTGTTTATTGACCTCATCCTTCACCTTCAACATCCATTCGGGTCGAAGTCGTCTCAGCTTCTATTTCACCGGCTTAACATCGGGGTAGAGTGGCAACTCATGCTCAACCAGATCGATATCCAAACCAGGCATGTCCTCATATGACCATGTGAAGACGTCTTGGTATGACCGAAGGAAGTCTATCATACCTTTCCTCTCCGTAGGGGATAGCGACGTTCAAATTTTGGTGATTCTGGGGCCTCTGTGGTGCCCAAATTGACATCCTTCGTCTCTTCGACGATCGGGGTAGGGCTATGCTTAAAATCGGGAAATTGTTTGAGGAGCTCATTGGGGAGCTCGTCGGTTTGGCCTTCCTCGTCCAGGCTCGTGACTCCTACCTCTTCTTGTATTTCTACAGGGAAGGGGTTGGCTTCACATGGGACGGGTATCACGACATTGATTTTAATTTTATTGGGAATTTTAAAGGATAATATTTTTAGAATTGGTATTTTTTCTATTTTTATGATCTTTTGTATTTTTTCGGAGGTCAGCCCCTGGTGAGGTGGATCTCTATATATACAAGGTATAGTGGTTCAGAGGCTAACCTCACTTTTTACAGGGTTTTTTTTTTGGAGAGTCGGTGCCATTTTCATGGCATTTGGTGGCTCTCAAGAGTTGGGGCAAGGGTGCCCAGTTACTCACCTGCGAGGCTTGGCCTTTACCTCTTTGATCGAGAGCGGCATCAGTAGGCTCTTTCTTTTCTTCCCTCAACATATTTATAGAGGGATCCTCCAAGACCTTATCCTCTACGATTAGGAGGGGCCCAGAGTGGTTGGTGCTAGAGTGAGGGGTGGATCGGGGAACTTCTTCCTCAAACAAGGAAAGGGCGGCTAAGTCCATTTCGAAGTCTGGGGGAATGATGTAGGGATTGGTGGGGTGGATTGAAGTAAGCTTATGTGGGGTTACCCTCGTCTCCCCATTCAGATCAATTTTTACTACCCCGGTGCTCACAAAGGTTTCACGGATGTGGGGGCGAGCGTGAGGTTCCTCTTCCAAGATGATTCCTCTGGCCTTGGCGGCTGCTGCGGCTCTCATCTTTTCCTTGGCTTCTCTGACTTCCTCTTCTCTGGGCCTGTACCCTAAGCCAAATTTAGTTTGTTGCCCCTAGGCCTTGACGGGGTCTCTTCTTCCTTAAAGGCGTGGGCCCAGTCCTTTCCCTTTTTGATGGCCCCATCTGTGGAGCATGAACACAGCTGCGTCCATTCCTCCTCCAGTTTTATCCGGGGTCTTTTCAATTGGCTCGAGGGTAACACTTGAGAAGTCATACTCAAATCGGTGGAGATCGGCGTCCTCGGCTGTGTGTGGTATGTTTAGTACTTTCAGATTCTCAATGTGCAGAGCGCTCTTCCCCATGTCCTCTCTGCTCTCACCTATGATGGTGACAATTTTTCCTTCTGAGATGAATCAGAGCTTTTGGTGCAGGGTAGATGGTATTGCTCCGAGCTTATGTATCCACGGCCGGCCCAATTACAGATTGAAGGTAGACTTGATGTCCATTACTTGGAAGGGGGTGGTGAAGGTTTACGGTCCGAGGATCAGGTCAAGGTATACTTCTCCTATGATTTCCCTTCTAGTGTTGTCGAATCCCCGTGCACTTGATATGGATGGCCGGAAGGTGTCGAGGTTCGCCCCAATTTTGATTGCCGTCCTTAGAGGGCATACGTTCAGCACTGACCCGTTCTCGATCAGGACCAACGACACCACCAAGTTCCCTACTTCCACTATTATATTCAGTGGTTTAGAATGGTCATTCCCCTCGATCGGTAGGTCTGCATCGGTGAAAGAGATGGCGTTTGGGGCTAACACTTGCCTTATTATTTCCCCTACTTCATCTGGAGTTACATGGGTGGAGACATGCGCGTCCTTGAGCGCTCCCATTAGGGCTTGAAAGTGGAGTGGAGACATGATTAACAAATCCCACACAGTAATATGTGCGGGTGTTCTCTTGAGCTGTGTCTCCAGTATATGCTCAGTGGCCATTTTTTCAAAGGGATTTCCTGTGGCCTGTTCTTTCTTCTTTTCCTCTCCTCTGACCGCCCCTGATGCTTCCGGTTGGGCAGAAATCTGACCCGATCGGGTAACGAATTCAACAGCCTCTTCTTGGTTGCACCCGGCATTCATGTCCATCTGTTCATAGCTCAATGGTACTTGATGCGGGTCATAAGCAGGTTTTGGGATGAGAATTGGGGTGCGTGAGGATTCTGGGGAGGATTGGGCCGGATATACTGGTTTCTCGGGTCCGACCAAGTTAACTCCAATGGGGGGTGGAATGGTAGTGGGGCGACTTGACAGAATTGGAGTTATGGGCACGAAGGGGGCTTATCTTGGTGTTACCAGGCATGGTAGGACCAGTGGTGATTGGGTGATGAGGGGATTGGGTGAGGGGTTGCTTGTCCGGGTGGCAGTGGAGTTGGGTTAGGGCCAAAATAGCGAAGGGATGGCGGGAGTGTGACTGGGCTAGAGGGATGGGGAGACATTTGAGGTGTTGTGGGCGCGGGGTGATAGGGATATGAAGGGTTTGTATATGGGGAGGTCTGATGGGATGGTGATGGGTTTGTGGATGAAGTGGGGTAAATTGGGGACAATGGAGTTGTGCATTGAGCGGGATGGTTTGGATATGGCGGGGTAGTAGGTGGAATGGGGGGGTATAAAGGGTTTGTGGCACGGTGGGATGATGAGGGGTTAGTAGACGAAATGGGATAGATTGGGGATGATGGAGCTGTGCATGGAGTGGGGTAATTCGGGGGCGATGAAGGGGTGTATGGGGTAAATTGGGTGGTGGGACTTGAAGGCGTGTATGGAATGGGGTAACTTGAGGATGGCAGAGTAATGTATTGGGTGGAGGGACTTGAGGGTGTGTATGGGGTAGGATAATATGGGGATGGCAGAATTGCGTAAGGAACAAGATGATTTATGTGTGACGGAGGGGTGTATGGGGTAAATTGGGCGTGGGGTGGATACGGCTGATGATTGCTGGTGTGCCCGTTTGGATTTGATAGGCTGGAGTGGGGGTGGAAAAATACTGCCCTAAATCTAACGGCTCCTCTTGGCAAGCCGGTGTGGGAAAATAATCGGCAAGATACAGTGGCTCGATCACCCCAACAAATAGTTCATCTTCGATCGGCCTGGGGAGTGAAAATTCCTCCTGATTGCTAATATAATCTGAAGGGTCAAACTCTTCCTCTTCTTCCTCTATCCAATGTATGTTAGGCTTGGGGCCTCCTGGGTGCGGTGGTAGAGGGGCTTGATGGATATTCAGGTTCTGCCCTTGGGGAAGTGGCGGGGGTATGATCTTTCCCGCCTCTATCAGATCTTGGACCGCGTGCTTTAACGGGAAGCACCGGTCCGTAGGGTGACCCGGTCCCTGGTGGAAATTGTAATGCAGATTCGGATCATAATTCCTTGGTATTGGGTGGGGTGGCGGGCGAGGTTGGAGTAAATTGACCAGGCCTTTCTGTAGTAACACCGGCAGTAAGACACTCAAGGATTGCCCCAACAGGGTGAATACTCGTTCAAAACGTGCTTTCATCTGTTCTAGGGTAAACGGGGCTCTTGGTCCGTTGTTTGGCCTTGATACTTGCTCGAAACGGGTCGGGGGTGGTTGTGTAACCTGGAGTTGTATCGGGGGGGCGTTGGTATTGGCCTGGGGGTAAACAATGTTCTGTACCTCTATCCCTGGTCTTCTTTCAATTCTTGGTTCGGCGACTTTTCAAACCCCGGTGGCCCAGTTGTCCACATTCCTTCCTAACCTACCCTCTCTAATGGCATCTTCGCAATGATTGGCATTCCGGACTAGATCAGGAAAACTTGATTGCTGCTGATATACTAAAAAATCTGCGATGTCTGGAAGGGCTCCCTTGGTTATCAATTCAATCTGCTCATCATCGGGAATCCGATGAGTTACCTGAGCGGATAAGGCCCTCCACCTCCCTAAGTAAGCACTGAATGTTTCATCATGTCTTTGCTTTAATCGAGCCAAGTCTGACTTCCTTGGTTCTATGTCCATGTTATAGACATATTGTTCTTGAAATAAGCGTGTCAGATCTTTCCAATTTTTTATCATGGATGGTTCCAGGGATGTGAACCATCTCAGTGCTGGGCCCGTCAAACTCTTCTGAAACACTTTGATGAGGAGTCGTTCATCTCCGCCATACTAACACATATCCTCGCAATAAGATTTCAAGTGGGCGATGGGGTTGCCAATGCCATTATACTTATCAAATGATGGCATCTTGAATTTCTGTGGCAGGGGGACATCAGAGAACAGACATAAGTTTGAAAAGTTCATTGAGTGTAGTTCCATTCCTCCCATCTTCATCAGCTGCTTCTGTATTCTGTCTATCTGTTCTTTCAGCTGCTCTGGTTCCTTTGAGGCTGTGGCGGGGACCGCTTCCCCCTGATTTGGTTCGACCCTAGGTGTGATGATGGTGGGCCCGGGAGGGTTAAAATTGGCAGCTCCTCCACTATTGTGAATCTCATCCTCCTCGTACTGTTGGTCATGGTATTGGTGAGGGGCGAGCTCTGCTATTTGGACTTGGGGGGTGATGGGTTGGATGACTTGGTGGGGCCATATGATTTGTAGGGGATGAGAAGGGATAAATGGGTGAGCGTTTTGTGGGTAAGTGATGTGCTGAGTTGGGTGCACGTTCTGGGGGTGATGGGGGTGTGATTGAGGTGGTGGGATGTTGTGGTTTTGAGGAATGGGATGGATTGGATTTCCCATTGGAGGTGGGATGGAGGCGTAAGGGGTATAGGTGAATGAAGGGTATTGGTGGGGGGGTATGGGGTTAATGAATGGGCCTTGATGAGCGTGGGCGGATGGGCCTTGGGTTTGAGGGATTTGGGTTTGATGGTTTTGGAAGGCTCGAATCGATGGGCCCTGGGTTTGGGTGTGGGGATTAATATAACTTTGGGCCAATGGGCCTTGTTGAGTTTGGGCTACTGGGGCATGAGGGGGCTGGGTTTGGGTCCATGGGCCCTGGGTTTATGTTTGGTAGGTTTGGGTCCATGGGCCCTGGGGGCTTGGACTTGGGCCTGGGTCTGGTGGGCTTGGGCTTGGGCCCATGGATTTTGAGGGTTTTGGGCTTGGGTCTGATGGGCTTAGGCTTGGGCCCATGGGTTTTGAGGGACTTGGGTCTGGGCCTGGGTTTGGTGGGTTTGGGCTTGAGCCCATGGGTTTGGAGGTGTTTGGGCTAGGTCCTGGGCCTGATAAGCTTGGGCTTGGGCCCATGGGTTTTGAGGGTTTTGGGTCTGGGCCCATGTCTCTAGAGGTGTTTGGACTGGGGCCCATGGATTTGTGTGGGCTTGGGTCTGAAATTGAGGTGGGGGATTTTGGGAGGTATGGACGATGGGTGGTTGGGCATGGTTAGGAGGGAATGGGGTATGGAGGTTTTGGAAATTTTGATACGGGGTTTGAGAGGTAGGGTTGCGAGAAGCAGCCCACAGGGCATACATCATTCTCATGTCCACCATCGAGGGCATGGATTCAGGTGTGAGATTGGGGGGTGATGGATCACTTAAGGATGGAGGTGGTTGGGAGAAATTGGGCATGACCCGGGTAAATGGGGGGGTATGTTGGGATGTGGATGGGCCATGTGGTGGGAATGGTATGTGAGATGGGGTGGATGGGATGTAGGATGTTGGGGGCATGGGTGATGAGAGGGATGGAACGTGGGAAATAGGCGGGGGATGGTACGCCCTAGGGGGTCTTTGGAAGTATGGGGATGCAGTAAGGGTGTTTGGATGGGAGATGGGGATGTAGGGATCGGTTGGGAAGTGAGGGGTTTCAGTAGGGGATGAAAAAGGGGTATGTTGGGAGAATGTAAGGGAAGGGGATGAGGTGGAGGTGAACACGGGCGCCCCAAATGGGCCCGTGATATCGAACTGGTTTGGGTGAAGGTGTGAGATCGGGTCTTCTCCTATACGGGAATGGGAAGGGATGACGGTGGGGATGTATCGGCTCTTGACACATGATCCTGACAGTGTTGTATTGATGTCGCAGATAAGGGCGAATACCTTCTGGTTCTTCTCCTCTGAAGGCGGGGTTTGAGGTCGTGAGTGCGGTCACACCAAGGTATATTTTTTATTGTTTTTCTTTGTGTGTTTTTTTTTTTTTTTTTTTAGGTTTTGGAAAATGATGCTGATTTGATTTTTTTTTTTTTTGTTTTTGAAAAGTGAATTTTTTTGTTATTTTTGATTTTTGATTTTGATTGATTTTTTTTTTTGAAGGTGGATATTTTTTTGAAGATGAGGATTTTCTTTCTCTCTTTTTTTCAAATTGCAATTAACTCCCCTCTACTTAGATGAACGATGACCTGGTGCCCAGGGTCAACTCCTGTTTCGGGTGATATATGTACCTTTAGGGGATCCGACCGCTTGAAGAAGCGAAAGGAACCTTTCGTTCTATTGAAGGCGAGGAATCACATAAATGACCCAATCCCCCGGAGCAAATCAATAAGAAGTCGCCTTCTTTTGACTGGGCGGGGGCATATTGGGTGTTAGAGAATGTGGGAGGCTACCGCGGACACTAATACCACTAATCGAGGAATTGGGGTGGTGGGTTGGGCCTCAGGTCGGGTTGCTGCAGCCCAGTATATACTGGGCGTATATATTATGCACGCCCGACCAAAAAAGTACAGATTTGGCTGGGCGTATATATTATATACGCCTGGCTTAAATCTGGGGATTTTGGCTGGGCGTATATATTATATACGCCTGTGTAAATCTGGGGCTTTTTTGCTGGGCGTATATATTATATATGCCGGGCAAAAGGTTCTGTCAATTATATTTTGACAGTGGACAGCAAGCCCGAATGTGGGTCTTTGAACTGGTTTCTTGGGAGAAATGCTCCCGGGGACTGCTGTGTATGTTATTGGGTCCCTCCTTTCCGTTTCCTAGGGATACACGGCTGAATTTTGGGTTTTCTACGCTCTCACCAATGCGGGTTTTACAGCTTGATCGGAATTGGCAACCCAACCGATATACCTCCGGCGCAAGCGCCTTCTCAGGTACTGGAAGGGGTGGTTCTTTTCAGGATCATCACCACTAGGGCTGCCGCCTTACTGGGAACCGGGTAAATTGTATCTGTGCCTAAACCCCCCGAAAACTACCCAAAAACGCAAAAATAAATTCAATTATGTCCCCATACTGTTGGTTCACTTTTAATTACAAATTTTTATAGGGGAGTGAAATTAAGTCCAAAATCGGGTCGGGGATGACAAGCCCGTGCCGCCTCAACGGGCCGGCGTTCAAAGGTGAAATATGATGACCGAAATAAAGTGCGCAAGTAGGCCCGCCAAACGGCTAAGGCTTGTAAATGACCGAAATTTAAATGACGTGAAAATAAATGCGAGCGGGCCCGCCAAACGGCTAAGGCGGCTTAAATGACAAGAATCGTAAAAGCTGAAATTTAAGGCGCAAGTAGGCCCGCCAAACGGCTAAGGCACTTAAAGGACTGAATCGTAGGGGTGAGTACGTTAGTAAAAACAACAAAAAATAGCGAAAAATAACAGCAAATTAGAACAAAAAATAGCCATGGTTAGTAAAATAATAAAATTAAAAGAAAGGCCAACAAGAGGGAAAGCGCTAGGGTTATATCCCTAGCAGAGTCACCATCTGTGCGACCGTGGATCCTCTCAAACCCGTCGCGGCGATGCGCTCGCCTTCGATGACAATGTAGAGTCGCCACCCGGAGCTTTTAGTGACCCGGGAAACCTTCAAATCGATATTTTGAGCACCGAAATACTAAATATGACTCTGATTTACCAGTCTTTGCCAAAGGGTCTAGGGTAGGGGCTTCAGTTATCGATCGGGAAGGGTTTAGGCACCCGATCAACCCGCACGTAGCGGTCTCTATCTATGGCCAAAATAAAAATAAAAAGGGCGGAGTTTCCCCTTGCCCGAAGGCAATACGGTCCTATCAAGCTTTTAGCCAAACCAAAATTTCGGCGGCGTAACGGCTTGAATCCTTGGACGGAGGAGACACCAAGAAGGTAGAGGAAGAGAGGGGTGAGCCGGAGCTCACGGGCCCTTGTTGCACCGTGGAAGATCCTCGCTTTGGCATGCTTCCGATGGCTTAAATGGTATGAAAATGGGTTCTAATGCTAGGATTCAATAAAGTAGGGGGTGTAGAGTGAAGCTAGAGGCTAGGTTTTAGCTAAAAGGAGTGATCTAATGGTGGAAATGGACAGAAATAGGTGAAGTATGCATGCTGGAATTCTGGGAAAATATTGACATTTTCTCTCACTAGGGTTCTCTCTTAAGCACTCTCTAATCCTTCAACAAAAATTCAACCCTTTGGGAAGAGGGGGGCCTCTCTATTTATAGAGAAGGGATGGGTTAGGGGCTTACTTAAGAGCTAATTGGTTTAGCAATTAGGTAATCCCCCATCTAAGGATTTCTGGGTTTTCAAGGTCCTGGGGTTTTGGGAAACTGGTTTCAATGGCGGATGATGGGGTGAGACCATGGGTGACTTAAGGGTTGCCAATAAGCTCAAAGGGGGTGCAACCAATCTCAAGATACCCTCCTCAACCAAGGGGATGGTCAAAGGGTCAAACTAGATGGAGGAAATTCGAGCTACTGATGACAATTACTGTTGCTAAGCTGGGCGTATATATTATATACTCCCAGTTTAGGAATAGTAAATTTCTCCAAAATCAGGGGACTTTTGAGAAGATGAAGCCCGTGGTGGGTCCCACCTATGCTGGGCGTATATATTATATACGCTTGGCCAAATTTCCCCCAAAATAGGCAGGCGTATATAATATATACGCTTGACTAATTTGGGGCTAAATTGGCTGGGCGTATGTAATATCCACG
This sequence comes from Chloranthus sessilifolius, assembly GCA_021018995.1. Taxonomy (NCBI): domain Eukaryota; kingdom Viridiplantae; phylum Streptophyta; class Magnoliopsida; order Chloranthales; family Chloranthaceae; genus Chloranthus; species Chloranthus sessilifolius. The sequence goes on along the minus strand of CM037597.1, from coordinate 96,734,767 downwards.
CCTGAGCAAAATTTTTATGATTTTATGTGAAACTTCAATCGGCCATAACTTTTGAACCGTAGCTCCAAATTGGGTGATCTTTGGCTTGTTGGAAAGCTAGAGAAGTCTTCATTCCAATGATATATGTCTCATCCTTGGGAATGATCAGTGTGAAATTCTGTAGCTCTCCTCCCATCAACCGCCAGAAGGGTTTAAGTTAGGTTTGGGAAGGGATTCTAGGGTGTAGGGGTGACTTCTAAGGATTGGAGGAATGGCTCTAAAGGTCTTTGGGTGATTCCTACTAGCCTGGGTAGGTTCCTAAGGGTTTAGGGGGTGCCATCGGAAGCACAGGGGTACATCTCTCCCGAAGTACAGATTGATCGGGCCTTAGGCCGAATTTGGGTGTCTACAATGGGATAATTTTTAAACTGTTGGTAATGACTCTCATTTTGGTTTAACACACAGCCCAAACCACTGTGCAATGCATTGCTGAACACTATAAATCCTCCACTACTTGTCGGTATGGCCAGCGCGGGTGCAGAGGTTAATCTTCTTGTGAGCTCTTGGAAGCTTTGCTCACGCACTTCAGTCCACACAAATTTTGCATTCTTTCTCATGAGCTGCATGAGTGCTCCAGCAAATTTGGAGAATCCTTCATCAAATATCCTGTAGTATCCGGCTAATCCCAGAAAGCTACAAATTTCAATCACGATTTTCACCTGCTCCCACTTCACCACGGCCTCTATCTTGGTTGGGTTCACTGTTATACTTGCTTTTGACATGACATGCCGAAAAAACTCACTTGCTCCAGCCAAAATTCACATTTTCTTAGCTTCACATACAATTGGTGGTCGCGAAGTGTATGTAGAGCTATGCGCAAATATTGTTCGTGTTATTCTCTCGTCTTCAAATACATGAGGATGTCCTCTACGAAGACAACTACACACCAATCCAGGTGAGGTTTGAACACACTGTTCATGAGGTCCAAAAAAGATGTTGGTGCATTTGTCAACCTAAATGGCATCACTAGGAACTCATAGTTACCATATCTCGTGTGGAATGCTGTCTTTAGAATATCTTTGGTTCTTATCTTTAGCTAATGATAATCGAACCTTAAATCTATCTTTGAGAAGAATCTCGCTTCTTGCAACTGGTAGAAGAGATTGTCGATCCGTGGAAGTGGATATCGGTTCTTTATCGTCAACTTATTCAATTGATGATAGTCAATACAAAGACGCATAGAACCAACCTTCTGCTTGATGAACAGAATGGGTGCTCCCGATGGAGAAACACTCGGTCTTATGAATCCCTTATCGAGAAGTTCATGTAATTTCTCCTTGAGTTCCTTCAATTTCGTTGGTGACATGAGATACGGAGCTTTCAACACTGATTCTGTGCCTGGAGCTAAATCTATTGGGAACTTGACTTCTCTATCCAACAGTAAACCCAGTAATTCTTCAGGAAACACATCAGAAAATTCACACACTATAGGAGCATTGATAAGATTGACTTTCTCTTCCTTCCAATCTTATAAGAACGTGAGATACGCACGACATCCCTTGTTTAGTAATCGTTCGGCTCGGATAGCGGATATCAAGGGTGCGACGATTGGTTAGGTGTCATAGAATTTGAATTGTTTGCCCTTCCTAGGGTGGAGAGTAACTATCTTCCTAAGGTAGTCGGCATTAGCCTGCTGGGTGGATAACCAATCCATTACAAGGATTACATCAAATCCTTGCATATCTAGCAAAATCAGATCAGTCGTTGTCTGGTGATTTTCAATGGCGCCGATGACTGATCGCTACATTGTATCTGTACTCACAGAATTCCCCGTTGGAATGGACACTATTAGGATAAAATCAAGAGGCTCAGGTGTGACACTTAATTTGACTGTGAATTGCAGTGTGACAAAAGATTGGGTAGACCTCGGGTCTATCAACACTCGTGCCTTTTGAGAACAGATATCACTTTTTTTGTACATGTGAATGATACCTAGGTACATACAAAAGTGTCATGACATTCAAAAGTAGAAAATTCAAAGACCACTTTATTTTATGAACCTTCTGCATCTAAAATAAAGGAAACTAGATTGACAACCCATAGGAAATCATACCTTGGATCACATCGTTGTTAGTTTTGGCATCCTGTGTCGAAACAACGTAAGCTCAACCTTGTACTGTAGGTTGTAAGGATCTCTGAATTGTTGTCGTTGTTTTAATCTCATTCTTTTCTTTTGAACAGTCCCTAATTAGATGCCCCATCTTGCCGCATCTAAAACATGCTCCAATTGTTCTTCAAAATTCTTCAGTTTTATGTGACTTTCCACACTTCACTCATGATTCTTTAGGTGCTGATGAAGCAACTCAAAAAGTTTGTTGCGCCTTCGACAACCCGGTCAACATAGGGTTCTTGGGGCGAAAAGGCCTCATGGGTGTTGAAGTAAGTGGCCTCGTAGATGCCGTTTGAGTAAGCTAGGAGGGTGGTGGCATCAAGAATTTTGGCCTTTTGCTGGCCTGCTATGAGTTATACAATTGGCTCTGACTACTTCTTATTCTATTTTGTTCTTCTCTCCTCTTATACATATTGTTGACATCCCTTTCGGCGATGAGGGCCAATCTTATAACTTGTGCATAGGTCGTTGCCTCAAACAGGGAAATCCTCTCCTTAATAATTGACTTCAGGCTGCATTCAAACTTTTAGGCCTTCATTAGTTCTGTGGTCACTAGTAATGTTGTGAACCTAGAGAGCCTGGTGAACTCAGCTTCATATTCGTGTATTGTCATCTGTCCTTGCTCCAAAGTCGCGAACTTGTCTTCCATTTGGTACTGCTCAGGAGCAGGGAAGTACTTCTCATTGAATATCTCGATCAATTCTACCCATGTCCATGGTGTCCCTGGTGTTCGAGTCCTTTCTATGGATTTCCACCACTGATCCGCCTCTCCTTCGAGATGGAAGGAGGCTCAACTCACTTTCTCTTCTTTGGTGCATGGGATTCTCTGAATAATTTTCTCCATTTGATTTAATAATTTCTCCGCTTCAAGTGGATCTATCTGCCCATAAAAACTAGGGGGTCTCATCCCCCTAAACTCTTGGAAGCTAGACAGTTGACGTCTTTCAATGAGCAGTGTCATGGTATTCACCAGGTTTCTAGTAAATGTTGGTATTTGCAATTATTGTTCTCTATGCCTGAGGCATTGCTGACATTGTTTCCCACTCCAGAGACATGGTTGTTGTGGTTGCCTATAGGAATCGCATTTGGACCGGTGGCTACCCCTTCGCCACTTGTTGTACCTCTGGTGTGCACGGTCCTTGGTATTCCCCTTCTTGGAGGCATACTTACCTGTCACGATCAACATCATGTTCACTCAAAACGATCGTGAAAATCCAGCCCCCAAGGTTCAATGGAAATCAGATGCCATATGCTCCGAACCTAAGCCATAGCTCTGGATTCCCATGAGACTTACAGCATAGGCTCTGATACCAAGCTGTCATGACCCGATTTTCCCTACATGAAAATCTAGGAAAAACTGGATCATCTTCGAATCCAATGCTCGATGCTCACACTGAATGCTTTGATACCAATGATGACCCAAATTTTCTTACCCCAAAATCCATGTCGTCGGATCGTAGGACAAAATCTGATTACAGAATTCTCCTTGATATCGGAATAGTTTATTACCATTGTGACAGCTCGATCTTCCCCTAAAGAGCTAATTGGGAAGAACAAGCCATCAAGCATTTAGTATGTCCAAGTAAGTGCAGAAGCTAAGCAGTAAAATAAACATATGGTATCATACAAAAATATTTCACATCATTCTAAAATATAACAAAACTATACAAACCACCGGTGACGACCAACCATCACCTAAACAGTGGTTTAAAACTATGCCAAATATCTGTAAGTCTAGTACAGAGAATGTACTGAGTACAAAAACACAAAATGAACCACACTATACTGAATATGGAAGTGCGGATCAAGGGAAAAACTCGTTAGGTGGCAGATCCTCTTCTTCTTCTGGAATATAATCTAGATCCTCTGCCATCTCTGGATCCAACTATGGATCTACACCTGGATCTACTCCTACCGCTGTGACGTATAGTACAGGGATGAGCTACAGTCCAAACTCAATTGGGAAAGGAGACAATGCAAAATCAAATATATCATTCTATTTGATAAACATGAGCAAGGATTTGAAATAATTCAAGTAAAATTTCACGTCAAGCTTAGGGTAAAGCATTCAATTTGAAAACATAAATCTAAGCATGTCATGTCATGATGTAGTGTATGTTCAAAATGGATAGAAATCAGTGCAAGGAAATCAAATCGAGCACAAAATATATCAAGAAAGATTATCACACAACAGAGTAAATCAAAGAGGAAATACATATTAGAGCAATTCGTATCATTGAAATTTAGAGCATTAGTGCAAAGTATCCCATAGTGGGAACTGAGCAGTCCGTAGCGGACACAAGGTTTGAAAATCCCTGGGGACATCACCCCTCTTGGAGACTCCACTCCCCTTTACAATTAACTTGGAACCAAAACACCAAGCCAAAGTATCATGTAGTAGGAATAGAGCAGCTCATAGCGGACACTAGGTTTGAAAAACCCCGGGGACTCGACCACTCTCATGGAGACTCCACTCCCCTTTGGAACTTGATTTCCGAGTCAGATTAAACTAGGTCGGATTTTAAAGGTCACGAACTAATGATTCAAACAAATTGATGTGACAAGATTCAAGATGCAAATGATCATGTTCATGTGCGAAAGAAAACAATTTATCAATAGATGCAAGCGATACCAAACTCACGAGTTTATGCAAAGACATCATCAGTGACCATGAATCAAAGTAAACATTACTTACATTGGGAATCTTTCCCTACCTAGGGTTGAGTTGTGGGGAATTCAAATGTATAATTTAAAGCGGAGCTCCCATCAATGGTCTCCCACATTTATCCTAGATCATGACATGTATGTATACTAAGTGTCAGTGAAGAATATTTGTATGAAGCAAGGTCCTCTTAGCTCTTACGGACCAAAAATGCACTTTCAAGCACAGGGCAACTCGCTGTAGCGAGCTTCCAAAGTCGCTACAGTGAGCTCTTCAGGGGTCAGTTGGCACACAGAACTCACTACAACGAGTTTTACCTGAGCTACATTTTCCTAAAATTTCAAGGTGCACTAGCTGCTACGAGTGACTCAGAAGGAACCTCAATGCAATGAGGTTTCAAAGTCGCTGCAACGAGTACCTCAGAACTCGCAGCCCTTTGGCTCTTTCTTCTACATCCGAAAACCTAATTCTTTGCATAATTGTCCATCCCAAGCATATAATCTAGCCTAGTTTCATGCTACAGGATCAAATTGTGATGTTCTACCTTAAACTCTTGCGCATGTAATGTTCAAAATCCTCGAAATCGGAGAAGACCGGCGTCTATGCTTTTCACGTGTCCAATCCTCAAAAATTCCTTGCATGAGATCCCGAAACTGGACAATTAGGATCTAAATTTCAGATATCTAGGTTTATGAGATCATGTTAAAACATTTACCTTCTTAGATTCTTCACATGCGAAGTCTCCAATCGTCGGTATCCAGATCTCTTAATCCGATGGTTTAATCTTCCTCTGCTTCGACCGTGATGGTATGGAAATCGAAGTTCTGATATGATTAAAATGAACAAATGTTTGAGTCGAAGGAGGAGAAGGATTAGAAACTAATTTAACGGTTGAGATCTCACAAGGATTTGAGGGAGGAGATGTTTTTCTCTCCTTTCTTCAGTTTCTCCTTTCTTCCAACGAGAGGAAATTTAGAGCTTTTGGGCATGGCTTATGCGTGGGAATTGTTTCTAATACTAAGGGTGCAAATTCGGTGTGCGGACGACACATCCAGCCCGGTGTACGGGTCTAAAATAAAATAAAATAAAAGCTAAGGTTCCAATGTACACTGCAGGTCTTGATCTCATGACCTTATGTTTGCTAGTCAAGTCCTTTACCAAGAGTGCTCTGAAGGAGTTTGTGTAGTAATTACACAATTAATATTTAAACCTTATTTCAAAGGTACTCATTTTGAATAAATTACATGATCTATTTTAATTATAAGGCACATATTGCTCACGATTTCGAGCACGAGTACATACCCACATAACCTACCAGGCGTATTCAGGTTTGGGATTTGTAGGGTGTTACAATTCTACTTCATATGTTTCCTGCTTCTCCATAGTATTTATTATACACATCTCTACTAGGCTGATAATTTTTGGAAATCGTGAATCAAAATGGTCATTATTTGTCTTGTAATGTGGTTGTGGGTTAAAAAGTTCCAAAGAAAGGTCGAAAGGATTCAAAAGGTCTGAGAATTCAGCATATCTCTCACCTATTTTTCATCATTTTCTTCTTTTTCTGCTTCAGTAAGTATCCAAAAATTTGGATAACTTCGTCCCATATAATTTTTATTTTTTTTTAGTAAATCCCTTTTTCTTTAGTTCTTTTTCAGATATCTCTTGAAAAAAATTTCTCTGTTTTGGAAGCTTCTTTGATTCTCTTTTTCTTTTTTTTTTCTTTTTCACCCATATTTTTCAAAATTCTACTTCATTGATTTGTACCATTTTGCAGCATTCCTTTTATATGTTTTTGCATACTCCTTCCACTCTCCTATTTCTCCCTCTATTCCAAATTCTCAAAATTATAAGGGTAAAAAGACCAAAAGCTTTGGGTAGTACATATGGTTAAGGTTTATAAAATCTTGGTACCAAGAAATTCGGTTAAGGCTCTAATTTGGGTTCAAGAGAAAAATAAATTTGGGGATTTTGGCTTCATGGCTTAAACGAATCAAAAGAAGCCCTTAAATCATTTTCAAGAATCACTAGCAAGAATGTCATATTGTTTTTATGCATACAATAAACAATTAGCTAAATCATAGAATATTTGATTCATATAAAACACAGCAATATGAGATTTCATTAAAGCGCAGTCATGAAGTTCAAGAAAAATGAGATTTGGATAGAATAGTAGCCTCTCTTAAAGAAAGGAAATAAGTCCAAATGCTCACTGGGTATATGACTTTGAAACTATTTTCTAAATTCTGCAATTTAAAGCTAAGTATAGTTTCAAATATTCTGTTTTGATACAGTGTACAAAAGGAACTAAACATGAATCGTAACTGCTTCTATTATTGATGTTTGAACTTCTACTATGATGATGGTTATGCGTATGGAATCGTATTTGATCTAATCATTAGTCACATGTGTTGGTTAATAAAAATTTAAAAATAAAAATAGCAAACTCCAAGAAGAAACCTAAAAATAAAATTAAAACTACATTATTCAAAACAGAAAATGCAAATGTTTTTTTTTTTGAAAATAATATACTACACAAAGTGTGTACCCCCAAACTTAAATAGGAAAATGTCCTCATTGTACACAGAAATAGGGGATACTCAAATAATTTATCATAGTGCCAACAGTACCGGGTTCTAGATCTGCAAGAATAATAAAAAATCTCCCCCAAACTTGGGAGAAATTACGTCCGACTTATAATCTATACGGAAATGGCACCACCAAGAAGATATTACATAAAAAGGAAATACTATACGTAAAAAGAAAATGTCTATTGATATTTAAAAAGAAAATATTTATAGATATTGCAAGAAAAGATACTAATTACATAGAAGAAAAACCTAGAAAAATCTAGACACAGACTGGCTCTACACATGCAACGACCACCCGAGGCGTTAAAGTTTGCAACGGAGATCGGCCTCAGGGTCTTCAAAATTTTCTTGTCATCGGAGTCCTCTCTCCATCAGGAATCGCACCCCTTGTCTTCCAAAAGCCTATACTACTCCTCTGTGAGATTTTGTGAAGAGAATGCAATGCAATTAGGGGGAAAACAAGGAGGAGATGGAAGGAGATGACACTGGAAATTTTCAGCCCACCATCTTCGTAGAGGAAACTCGCACACAGGGTTTTGTGATGGCGAGATTATGAAGAAGTGGAGGAAGATGGGGCGTAGGAAAAATGTTTCCGATTTGGGTTAGGTTTTGGGTGAAGGGGGGTTTCAGTAGACGATTCAGCATCTCGTAAGGGGGGTTTTAGTAGACGATTCAGTGTCTGGTAAGGGTCATTGGCGCTCCAATTTTTATAATATTTTTATTGCAGCCAGAAGTTCGGCCTTTTGTATGTAAAGAATTTGATCAAGTATTCTACTGAGCTCGTCATGGTCAGGTTCTTTCTTCATGGGTTTAGGGTTTGAAAATAAAAGGTGAAAGAGATGGTGTAGCACCTAGAAATTTTGAAGTCCAATCACTACACCGGGTATGTGCTCGTGTCAATTATCGAGAGCGATCTACGCCATGTATTAGAACCAATCACCACATTTAATAGTAGAGTGGGTCGTGTAACAAATAGATGTATGAAACAGTGTAAGAGGTTACACGGGCCGGGAGAACATCATTGGTAGGAAACTAGGATTGGTAAATGCAGGGCCTTGACATCAAAACCGGTCAAATGCATTAAACCTTGTTTTCATAGGTGAGTTATATTTGAAACACCATACACCGTGCTTCATGTGCCGAAAACACACCAAAGACATTAAATCTTAGTTATTATAATTGTTTTGGGAATCTATACATCATGCTCCATACTTAAGCTACACACCCAATCTAACCCATCGTATATTTATACCCACTTCCCACACATAATGCCATTCACAAATTGAGAATACCAAACTCGTGAGGAGCTTGAGCTATGGGAACACCCTCTCCCCTTGACAAAATTCCAAACTGTGAGATCACTACCCTCTAATCATTTGAACACACCCTTCTCGTTAGAAAATCCTTCTCGTGAGATCACAATCTCCCGAGCCTCGAACTCCTATGATCGGGAATTCAGACGGTCGAACATGTGGACAACGAGAATCCTCCACATCGAAGATCAAAGACTTTGCATGTGAAGAATCCGTGAAGGTAGACGTGTTAACCCTATCTTGTAAATCTCAATTGCCTAAATCAAGATTTGATTTATGCGATTCTGGAATTTCATGCAGCAAACCTTCAAGGGTTGGTCGTGCGATAAGCTTAATAGCCAAGTTCATCGAGTTTGGAGGCTTCGGAGTTTTGCATGAGCAATCTAATGAGGGGTAGGAAGTCTCAATTTCCTAAATCTAAGACCTAATTAAATAAATTCTTGAAATTCATGCAATAAAACTTTGTGAATCGAATGCATGAAGGGCTTAGAGACCGAGTTTTCCGATTTCTGATGTTTCAAAACATTGCATGTGCAATCAAAGTAGGAAAGAGGCTAGAATTTAGCTTGATAATATGAGTTTAGGTTTGATTACAAATGTGGGATGAGGGTTATGCAAGAAAATTTGAATTTACGGAATTAGAGGAGGAGACAAATGAGCATGCGAGCTTATCAGACTCACCGCGGCGACCCTGAGTCTCCCCGCGGTGAGAAGTGTGCTGAAGACCTTGCCACGGCGAGTGCCACAAGGTTTTACAAGCCATTTTGGCTCTGTGAAACTTCGTCGCTGTGACAGTGTGTGTCACATGGCACCTGTACACCTCGCCACTGCAACACTCTAGCTTGCCGCAACGAGGTGCCCTTTTCTTGTGAGCTTGGGTATTTATCATTTAACGTCAGATAAGACCCTATTTTGTGACCCGTAAGATTTGTTAGCACATAGGGCATATATGATATGGGATCTAAGGTAAATAGGAGGAACCTTTGAAGGGTAATTCGCTTGGATTTGTGCACTTTTGTCCCAAGTTTCCGATTTCTTGAATTCCGACCTTTGTACGTGTGATCTATGTTCTCAAATTCTGACTTGTATATGTGATATGATTCCAAAACCATGTGCAATGAGGAGTGGAGCCTCCATGAGAGGGGTGGAGTCCTCCGGGTTATGACCCTGCGTCCGCTACGGATTGCTCAGTTCCCGCTATGGGATGCTTTGCCATGAGACTTGTCTTGATTCCACGATTAGTTGTGAGGGGAGTGGAGTCTCCATGAGAGGGGTGGAATCCCGGGGGTTATGACCCTGTGTCCACTACTGACTGCTCAGTTCCTGCTACGGGATACTTACACTAATATTTTGAGATCCGATTATATGATGTGATTTGATATGTTCCGATTCGATGCTCCATGTGTTCCATTTTGAAATACACTTGTTCCACTAATATGCTTGGAATTTTGGTTCCGATTCTTGCTCCGTTATGTATCATTTCGTATATTATCCGCATCATGATATGGCATGTCTTGAGATTATGATTTAAAGTTTGTTTTATTATTGAAGCATTTCAATACCATTTGAATTTGAACTGCTTAATTTACTTGTGCATCAATACCATGAAATAGAATGATAAGATATAGTTTCGCACTGTTTTATCCCTACTGAGCTTGGATTGTAGCTAATCCCTCGACTATAGATCACAGTTGCAGGGGCAGATCTTGAGAGGAATTCTAAACAAGAAGAGGATCTAGATTACAATCCTGAAGAGGAGGAAGAGCCACCTAAGGAGTTCTTCCTCTAGCTTGGTTCTTTGGATTTTTGATACTTTTGTACTTGATACTTGATAGAGTACTCTGTTTAAACTCGAATAATGTTTTGTATAGTTCTTTGTTGTCCACTGTTTAGGTGAAGGTCGGCCTTCACCGGTGGATTGTATAGTGTTGAATTGTGGAATGATGTGAAATCTTTTGGGGTTTATGATGCCATATGCTCTATTTTTATAGCTCTACTTCCATTTTTGCATACTTTGCTACCGCAATTAAGAAAGCTTACCAATGACTGATGGCCCAATCTTTCCAATTGTCTATTTTGGGAAAGATCGAGTTGTCATGAAAAGGAACAAAGTACCTTGATACACTGTAATTCAAATCGTGTGTATGATCTGACGGCATGGATTTTGTGGTAAGGAAATTCGGGCTGTCACAGATGGATTTGGAATGGGAAGGGTTCATGCAGGGACATGGTTTTTATAGTGAAAAGGATAGGGTTCTGAACCGTCACTTCGAAATAAATTTCGAGGTGTAGGCATTTAAGCTTGGGTAGGTGGCAAGTGGCAGTATGGAATGCGATGCGTGTCTGCTTCCTCTATGATTTGAATGGGCTCGAATTCTAGGGTAACCGATTGGACTGGTCACCAAACTCGCCTATTCCTTAGAATTGTAGATTACGACTCTAGATAATAGTTCTCCAATGGGACAAACTCTCATACAAATCAAATCGTAAGCACTACGATTTGTCTATTAGAATTAATATACAAAAGAAAGAAAGGTGGCAAGCGATCATAAGTCCATACATTGACTCGACATAGTGCAAAGTAGAGGGATGTTACAATCGATCGTATTTCATTACGATTTAAATCGTAATACTTCCTAACATAATTTCCTAAGAAAAAAAAATAAATTATATATTTTACAAAAAATTGCTCCGGATGAGTCAGTAGTTCGACGAATATTGAGGGGGCTCAATTTTGATTAGCTGGGGGTGATGCTTCCCCCTTAAATACTAATCCCCTTAATATAGTTTGAAACTATGGGGGGTATAAAGGAGCAACAGGACACTGGGGAGCCATTCGAATCGGGTCGTGGTGGATGCCCCAAGCCTCTCTTCTTTGCGATGTTGGGTACGATCTTAAACTCAACAGGGACAAAATTTTTGTTTTCGAAAACATTAGCTTCGGAAGACAATTCATCATTGGTATTAGTTCATACATTCTCCTCACTTAGGCGGTGTATTCCCTAAAGCTCCCGAGTCAGCCCAATTCAATGCATGGTGCTGCACCGAGTCCTCATTGAGGGTCTCAAAGAGTTCCCAAGCATCCTCTGCAGCCAGTGTAAGAAACATTCCTCCACAAGTTGTAACAAACCATATGTCGGGTAGGTTCATTAAGGCTTTCGTAGAAATTAAGCACAATTTGCTAGCGCGGGACCTCATGATGAGGGAAACCTGGGGCATCGACTCAAAAAGCATCGAGCAACCTCTCATCGCACCACATAAAAGCGAGGCATGGGTCCCATAATGGCAAGGTGCTCACCAATCCAGATTTGAAGAAGAACTGGGTATCCCTGAAAGTTTCCCACCTTTCTTGAGGCAAAAGTGTCAAGTCCACGATATAGCTCATATAATACTAAATGCACAATGGAACTACCCTTTCAAGCTCCACTAGCACATCACAAAGTGCAAGAAAGAAGTTCTCTCCCCCAGTGTAAAAGAGGATCTCCGATAGAAGTTCAAGAGCAAAAGCGTTCATGTTATAAATGTTTCTAATTGGCAATTTGCGTAGGCTTTTGTCACCAAAAAGTTCTCTCATGAATTTCATCGAACACCTGGTGGGCCCGCTAGCTAGGCTTTTCTCATATTCACTCTTTTTCAAGCCCGACATCGTGAAAATGACCTTGGCATCTGGCTTCAGCACCACCTTGGCGAGGCTGTGATGAAGCCTCAGGCCTGATAAAATAGATAGCTCTTCAAGCGTTGGAGTCAGCTCACGTGCACCAAAATGGAAGCCATGGGCTTCCACATCTCAATGTGAAACCGTCGCATATATAAGGTCCCAAAATGGGGGAACAACAAGGAGAGAGGGGAGACAGGCAAGCCCAAGCGGATCCAAACCCACAAGCTCACTTTCATTTAGATTGCCCATTGTTTGAGAAATCTGGGTCCCACACCCAAAGAGGGAAGTGTAAAGGTCCCAAAACCCCCCAAAAGAACGAGGTCGTGAGGTGGGTCCATGGCCAAACAAAGTCGTCTCAATGGACCATGAATCAATGTAGAACAATGGACCCACCCTTGGGAGAAAAAGACAAGAAAAATGGAGGGAAAATCAAAACCCAGGAGAGAATGGAGAAGGAAAAGCCCATTATCGGCCATATATGCCCACTGATGCCTTTTAAGGCATGCGTGCTTACTATGCACGCATGACGAAAAAAATAAGGCATGCATGCACAGTATGCACGCATGACCAAAAAAATGAAAAAAAGAAAAAAAGAAGGAAATAAATTTTTTTTAGGCCTGTGATTGAGCCTATTTTATTGGGGACATGCCCCACTTACAAAAAATTATTTGGCCATTACAAATGGCACCCTGGACGATGAGCTGGGGCACCTCATTTTGCCACCTAACCTATCTACTTTTCTTACAGGTGCCATTCTCACAACTATTAAAAGGAACGCGTGAATTTTCAGCCATTTGGCCATCCATTACTTGGGATCATCCCCCCATTTTGCAAACACATTGCCACTTACCTTGCAGAAGAATTTGTTTCATTTTACAAGTAAAGACATTGCATTCAAAAAAGATAGTCATAGAAAAAGAGAGGGAACCAAAGCATCCATTTCATTAAACAAACCCAAAACAAAAAATATGTGTCTATCATCCAATTTGTATTTTATTACATCATCCATAAAATTCCAAATTCAATGTTCAAAGGCAAAAAAAGAAAATGTAACATATCCTCAGAAGACCCTGGCCTTCAAGCATCCCTCCTTCATCGTCGTTGCGTCCGCTAGTACATAAGAGCTCCAACGTCTCCAATACGAGACCACAGCTAGGATAGCCAACTCCGCACAGAGCGTGACTCCCTCTCTCGAGCCACCTGAAAAATTTCCCCAAAGGAGTCAGATAGGGGAACATGGTTTGATAATACAATGGAAATCTCAATTAACAATACTTACAATCTCAGCCCTTTGGAGATCGACAAGGTGGCAATAGTACTCCTCAACCTGGGTCATCGATAAGAGGTCCTGCAGAGGAGAAAAGGTATAAAGCCATACAAACCCAAAAAGACAAGGCATCTGTGAAGCAGAGAAGAAAAAAACTCACCCCGAGGATTAGCTCGGGAGAAGGCACTCTAGTTGCCTCAACGGACAAACGAGCACGCTCCGCCACTTCCTGACACTGCTGCCCAACGAACCCATTGCCAAGGGCCCCATGCCTAGAATCCCCAAAGGATCCTACACCAGAGGTTCTAGAGGGGCCTGCACCAGGAGTCCTAGAAGGTTCCGCACTTGAGTCCATGATGGCCTCACACCTCTGCAGCTTGGAACTAAAAAGAGAAAAAGCAAACATCAGGAAATGATTATAATATTTGTAACTGAGATAAAAGTACAAAGGAGAGGGCTCAATTACCTAGCAAATAGGACTTCCAAAAGCCATGAAGTTTACACCAAGTATGAATCACAAGAGGATTCAGCAGTACAAGAGAGCCTCATACCACCTCTGGTAGTCCATATGTAGCTGGAGGAAGCCCACGATCTGAACCCCCATGTGGTGCAACTACTTCGTGAGCACGTCAAAAGTCCCCCCCGGTGCTTATACATCTCCGGGAGGATCCATGGGCACGGTAGAGTAAGCACGATGCTGATGGGTTACCCTCTCCCCCAGATAGTATACCCATGTTGAGGATGGGCAAAAGAAGATAACCTGATAGTCGACAAAGGCACGCGACTGCCTAATTGCGTGTTGTTCCAGGAAGGGGGAGCCCACGTAGGGGCCCAACACAACCTGATTAAGGAAAAAGAAGCATTTTTTAACCAAATAATTCTTCAAAATTTTGAAAGACCCAAGGAAAAGAAAGTAAAGTGCTACAAACTTGCTATGGGAGCATCAAATCTAACTGGGACCCCAATCCCAGATCCAGGTGTCTCATCCCTACATCTCTGCGACGATCTATGTGCTAGCAATTCATCAGGGGGTACATATCATCCCCGGGGAGGAGAAGAGGGCAACCTGGCTGGAAATGCAAGTATCCCCAGACCTGAAATGATGAACAAATCCAAAGGTTAGAGGTAGCAGGCACATACATATTAAAAGAAGAAAAAAATGAAAGAAAAATAAATCACCTCGATGAGCGGCTAGAAGCCACAAATGGAAGATAGGCTCTCGACAAAAGCACGGGTCAGGTTGTTCATTAAAACACGTGCCCAGTCGACTCAATGCATTTCCCTCCAATTATCTGTCAAATGGAGGAGAGATGGTTGAATGCGCCAGTCAATGGTGTTAGTGAGGATCATCTTGCCTAGTAGGAAGAGCAAGAACACTCGGGCACGGATCAAAGCGCGAGCAAGGGAGATATGTAGCTCAATGTCAGATTGATCCTTAGAAAGCAGCTCATCTGCACCAAAGAGGTCTACCAACCAGGACAACTTGACCTCACGACTGGACATACAGTCAGGAGGGGGATAGGCCCCTATCAATTGTATCACCTCCTCGCACAACAGAAAGAGAGGGAAGGTCACTAGCTCCCCTCCTATCCTAATCCCTGTGATGATGGCCCAGTCGGCTAGGGTGATGGCCATCTCGACGATGGACATATGAAAGCTCATCATCTCTGGACGAAACCTCTTGAGAATGGCCATCACATAAGAGTAATCCCCCCTCAAGGCTGGGCAGGAGAAAAAGTCCCCAAAGCATGCTTGCATCAATAGAACCTTCATTACATAGGGGATGTGGACATAGAGCCGTTGGAGGTCGAACCATCTTCCTCGAAAGGTGAGTAAGCACAAAGGCTACATCATCAAAACAAGATCATCAGGATCATGAATGAAAAATGCGTAAATAGAAAGCATAAACCAAGAAGGACGCATTACCTCGCTGGCAATCCCGAAGTTGGAAATATGGGTGTACTGTTGATGGAGTAGGCCGCTGCGGGACACGTCTCCCTGCATTTCCAACCAATACCACTTTTTCTTCTCAGTGGTATGCCTTTCAGTGGAGCTGTGCACCCGCACAAGCATTCAACCCAGCTACCAATGACCTCATCGGGACCGGCCCCAAAGCCTTGATCACCATCACCCCGTTGTTCACGCAACATCCTGAAAAAGAGGCATCTAAAAGCAATCGTTAGAGAATGGAAATAAAATAATAAAAAAAAACAAAAAATCAAGTACTTTGCTAACAACCAAGACAATAAGGAGGTACGTATGACCCTCCTCTTTCAAAATTTTCAAAAACAAAAAGAGGGCACGCCCCGTCATTCAATTTCAAAATAAAAATAAATAAATAAATAAGTATGTTTCCTCACATTCCAAAGTCCAAAAAAAATGACAAAGAAAAAACAACAAAAGAATCTACAAAAATGTGTGCATACATGTGTGAACAAAACAAAAGAAAAAAATCTAGGAATAGGGCTTCCACTGCCCTCCATTTTCACAAGAAAAATTCGCATATACATGTTCATATCGGATTCAAAAAAAGAAGGTGGTGCCAAATGACAATCCTAAACCCCCACATTGTTTTTCATGAAAAGCCACCATTTTTCTTCAAAATTCTCATTTTTTTTACCAAAATCCCCTCAAGACATACACATGGATAGGAAGTGGTTGCATTCACAAAGAAGGGTCATTTTCCGCGAAAACCCTAGTTGCATTATAAAATCAGAAAAAATAAAAAAAGAGGTGCAAATCGGTCAATTTTCAACCAAAATCCATTGCAAACACACATATAAATCATAAAATGGATCACAAATTCTTCCATTTACAAGGAAAATCATCTCTTTACCACTTAGATGCAAAAACCCTAGCTACATTGTGGGGAAAATATAAAAAAATTGAAAAGAAAATGCATTAAAAATGATTTTACCTTGTGCGAAGAAAACCTTAAATCCGGCCGGGAAATGGGTGATTAGTCGGCAACGTCGACACCGGCGCGATGTCGAAATGTGAACCGGATCGGCGAAGAAGAAGGTAGAGTGCCCTTGCTTTTGAGAGAAAAATTAGGAATTTTTCATGCCCCAGCCCGTAGCCACGACCTTAAGTGAACAAATTAGATATGTGTGCATACTATGCACGCATGGCTTATTTTTTCACCAAAAATTGGCTATGCGTGCATAGTATGCACGCATGGCTTATTTTTTCACCAAAAATTGGCTATGCGTGCATAGTATGCACACATAGTATAAAAATAAAAAGAAAGAGAGAAAAGAAAAAAATAGAAAAATAAAAATAAAAAACAATAAAAAACATAAAAATAACAAAAAATGTATAAAACAAAAAATGTAAGTGGTGCACTCTCCCAAAAGACTATTCGACATCAATATTCGATCCGCTTGGCTAGTTTGCTAAATTAAAGGTCGGGGTCAATGAGCACGCTCAAAAAACTTCAAACCCTACCTTGCATAGGGGTGCCCGTGCCGATCAAAGTGGCATGCCTCACGAGATTGGGCATAGTCGTTGGATCTTCGTGTCATTACTTCGCGTCAATCTTTAAGAATGGGTCGATCATCCTCCAGCTTGCGGGGCTACTCTGTTCAATGCAAAACTTGAGCATCATGCATCATCAATCATACCATCACACGGTTATGCCCAGTAATGTCGCTAAGCACTTGGGGACCGATAATCTCGTGGAGTGGATGATTTCCCAATGATATGGGCCTCCATTACTCTCCATATTTTTTTACCAATTGATGTTTGAGGTTTGAGTTGAACGCAGTGGACCCAATGGTGCTTGCCTTGGCCCTCTTCGGATGTCTCTTTCTTTGGCATATGATCATTAGTGATCGGATATCAAAGAGGGGCATCTGTAGACACCCAAATTTGACCCAAGGCACGATCAACCCACACTTTGAGAAAGGCATACTTTCGAGCTTCTGAAAGCACTTATTGAACCCTTAAAACCTTTATTGGACCCTTAGGACCTTTACCGGATCCATATAGCCCATCCAAAATCCATAAAACCCATAATTGAATCCATCAGACCCATAATGAACCCAGCCTAGACCCACAGGTCACCATTCCAATTTGCTATCAGAAATAACCTATGCGTGCATACTATCATGCATAGAGGATTTTTGAAAAAAATTGGCTACGCATTGCCAATTTGGCTCATCTCCAAAAGTTGGCCCCAGCACGGGGCTTGAACTTCTCTGTTATGGCGAGGGATTTAAAGCATGTGTGCATACTATGCCCGCATGCCTTAAAAATCTATTTTTCTTTTAAAAATGGAAATTTTGACCTTTTGAGTTCGACTTGTGGACCTTCTCGGACTTTGGGGATTGTTTCTTTAGGACCCTTATGCCCCATTCAGCTTTAGTTCTCAACCGTGTGCCATTCAAGGCATCACCCCATCATCCACCATTAAACCCAATTCCCTCTTCTCCAAGCCCTAAAAATCCTCAAAAACCTTAGATTCCCCATTTCCTAATTGCTAACCCCATTAGTGACTGAATGGCTCACTAATCACCTCCCACTCTATAAATAGAGACACCCCTCCACCTCTTGTTTAGGGCCTTGAAACTTTTCTAAGAAAAGAAACCCTACAAATATATTCTTCCACGTTCCCCATTCCTCTTTGCCTAAGCCTAAAACCTTCACGTCCATCCATTCAACATCATCACACCTTCAACCCCATTTCCCTCCAAGCTTTAAAACCTTGGCCAACTCTCTCACATCACCATTCCCAACTCCCTAGCTCCCAAACCTTATTAGTTAGGACCTTTTCTCTAACCTATCGTGCTATCGGAAGCTCACTGGATTTGAGCTTCTAGTGAGCTTTTCCTCTACCTTCTCTTTTGCTTTTCCCTTATCCTAGGATTTTAGCTGTTACAGCGCTGAAATTTCAGTGATTGCGGAGAGCTCAATAGGATCTAAGTGCCTTCGGGCAAGGGGTAGTGTCGGTCATTTTTCTCTTTATTTTAAGTACTTGGCCATAGTAGAGATCGCTTACGAGCGGGCTAATCGGGTGCCTAACACCTTCTCGATTGGTAACCGAAGTCTCTAACTAGAGGCTTTGGTGTAGACCAATATTTCGGAGTCAAATCTAGCACTTCGGTGCATATGATATGATTTAGGGTATCCCGGCACACCAAAAGCTATGTGTGGTGACTCCTCATTTATCGCATCCTCACGATGGGTCCATAAAACCCATGGTTGCACAAGTTGTGTCTCCAACTCTTTTAGTTCTGTCAGCTGTCATGTGATAGGGTTCCTTCGCAATTGGTGTCGTTCCTGGTGTTTTCCAATTTTGAACTTGACTTCTCGATCTGGGGATACTCCTAGTAAATCTTCTTGAAAGACATCGATAAAGTCTCTGACACCAGAGATCATTGCGAGGTCTATCGCCTTATCATGTTTTTCATCTAAGGTATCTAATGGTGGTACTCTCCACCTTTTAATCTCGCTAAATTTGAAGGGACGACTCCTAATGGGTCTAAAAGTAACAACCTTTGAGAAGAAATCAATCGTAGCATGAGATGTGGTGAGCTAATCCATAACATCGAAGTCTTGGAAGTTCAATATGTTATGATCTATTGGAAGATCATGATCTTTAACGTTTATGATCGTGTCTTGACAAACTAGGGTAGCCGTCATGGTGCTCCCGGACGGTGTCGAGATAGTCAATCTCTGTAATATCCTAAAAAATTAAGCTTTTCACTTTGACCTTGGGATCCATGCCCGATTGATTGTAGGTTTGACCAAGTGATGGTTAAACATTGAATACATGGAGTGATGAATTGGCATACTACGAATGTCACCGAAGTATGGTGTATAGTGTGAGTTAGTCGTCACATACACCTATCCCTGGTGTATGTGTTTAACACACAAGCAGGAGAGAGGATATAAGGGTTTAATAACCCTATTCCCCTTTTGTTTGGTTGTTGAAGAGTTAAGAAGAGAGAGAGAAAGAGAGAGAAGGTAACTAATTCCAAAGGAGTTATTGTGGTTGGATCGAGGGAAACTGGAGCATTTATTGTCGGATTCAAGGCGACTTGGGATCGTTGAAGCAAATGATGGAACCCTAGCCATCAAATGCAACAAATCAACCCTTTGAAGGAATTATTAAGGTAAACGTGATTTGATTTTAATACATAGAGAATGGATGAATGAAATTCTGTCTAGCATATGTAAAAGGATAGATTCAAGGCTTAGAAAAGAAAAGAAATGAGATTTGGAAGAACATCCAGAAAGGGGGCTGAATCGGACCAAATTGATTAATCGAAATAGGGATTCGATTAATCAATTTTGGTCTGAAAGTTGAAAAGTCAAGTAAGCCCAATTTTGATTAATCAAATTGGATTTCGATTAATTGATTTGGATGTTCAATTAATCGATTTGGTAATCGACTAATCGACTGGGTACCTCCAGTGGCTGGAGAAACATGACCTGGGGGAATCAACTAATCGAGTTGAGAAATCGATTAATCGACTTTGGGTTTTGATTAATCGATTTGGGATCGACAAGTCGATTTCAAATTTTCGACCACTCGATTTGAGAATCGACCTTATAATGTTAGAGACTTCGATTAATCGATTTGGGATCGATTAATCGAATTTGAATCTCGATTAATCGATTTTGGGAATCGATTAATCGATTTGGGTTTCGCTTAATCGATTTTGGGACTCGATTAATCAAATTGTGTTTCGATTAATCGATTTTGGGAATCGATTAATCGACTTTACAATTTTACCTAACTTTATAGTTTTACTTTGAGGTTCATGGAGGGTCTAGGGCATTCTTCATTATATCTTTAGTGATGTATTGCATGCGTTATGATGTACCATAGGTGGTACGTGTGAAAGCGAGCACAAGGAGCCGCGTGGGACCTTGATGCTTGGACCTTCAGAGAATTGAGGTAGGGAACACCTTAAAAATGTACTTTAATTGCAAGAGCATGTATGTAATGATATGTTTATCAGAAATCTTCAATGTTTTTAACTATGAAAAACTTTGTGAAAATGGGTGTGTGTGACACCAAGAATGTGAAAAAGGCATATGTGTGATGCGAGTAACTAAGATCAAGTAATCTAATGAGAATGAGACATCCCTAGGGGATGAGAAAGTAATAAAGGCATCAATGGATGCGAGTAAGTTATACATCCCAGGGATGTATATCTGATTGAATAATTGCTGTTGAGGCCTAACTGATATAAGATAGCACTTTACACAGTGAATAACTATATGTAAAGCACATGTTATTATTATTATTTAAGGTTTATTTAGACTATCCCACGGACGTGGCGGGATACCCATGACTGACGCGGCAGGATATCCATGACCGGTATGGCGGCCAATCCGTACACCAGTGCGGAGGTCTATCCGTACATAGTAAGCATATCCTAGGGATGTTGAGTTGAGATTTAACCCCGCCGCCTAGTGAAAAGGGGCTTGGGTAGTATTCCCAGGGAATACATTATTTATAGCTGTCTATTTAGGCGACGATGGTGGGTATTCCATCGGGGCTCAATGCTATATTTCTTTAGGCCTGTTCAGTGTCATTCATGATAAATCAACAGTAAAGTAAAACATGCTAATTACCAGTGAACTTGAATGTAAATCATCAGTTTTTAAACTGTTTTTCTAGCAAATTCATAGACTCATCATGCTTAGAATATCATGGAATATATGTGAGTTTTAATTTATATGTTCATTGTGTTTGTTACCTATTGAGCTAGGATGTAGCTCACCCCTTTAGACTATACGTCGCAGGTCCTTTGTTAGTAGCAGCGGAGGCTTCGGGAGACGTAGATCCGGGTGATTCAGATTATGTGCCTGGAGACGAGTTGGAGCCTCCTCCTGAGGACTTCTTCTAGGAGACTCTGCTGTGTACTTTGAGAGAGTAGTTTTGAAAGCAGATTTGTACAGCTTGGTATGTCAAGCCTTTATATTGTTAAAACAATGTAATTAAATAAATGGATAATTCTTTTGGGTGGACCATTTGGGGTGATCTGTTTATCACCGATGGTTCGGATCGGTTCTCTGTTCATGCAGTGACATGAAAGTAGAACTGTCTTTTGTTTGTGCTAGTTGAGCACATTAACTTTTCCGCTTTATGCAGTTAATTATTTATTTCTTTATTATTGCTTGTTATACCAATGTTTCGTGCATAGTTTTGGGGCACGGTCTGGAGGATTGTGCTTATGGCACGGGTTTCGAGGTGCCAAAATCCAGGCTGCCACAGTTGGTATCAAAGCCTTTTCTTTTAGAAATTCTGACAATCATTCTTTTGTCAGAATATAGGGACTTCTGCTAATGAAGACATTGTTTCACGTGCAGACCGTTATGTCTTCTAAAGGAAGGGGCCGACCCAGCGGCGGCTATAGTAGAAGCTTGCGTAGTCGAGATGATTTTATCTCGGACGTGAATAGAGAGCCTATAGGACATGGAGGGGATTCTGGCAGTGGTGGCCAAGGAAGCCAAGATCAAGGAGAGAATCGAGATCGAGATCGTCAGGATCAAGATCAGAGAGAGCAGGAAAGAGTTAGAGAAAGGAATGAGGATAGAGAGGGGCATCAGAGGATGATGCACACCATGGAGGCCATGGGGGCTGCTATGACTCAGCAGGTAGCATCTTTGGTAGCTCATACAGCTCATGAGCAGCATCAGCCACCGACACCTCCAATGGCTCAGACGCTGCCAGTGTCTTCAGCTTTTACGGAGTTTAGGAGGATGAGGCCTCCTAGCTTTTTAGGACAGGCTAATTTTATGGCAGCTAAAAACTGGCTAAGTGAGATGGAGAAGGTGTTTAGTGTGCTTACTTGTACAGACGACGAGAGCGTCCGTTGGGCAACCTATATGTTGGATGGAGAGGTTGGGCCTTGGTGGAAGTCCGTTTCACGGACTAGGGCTCAGGAGACTCCAGATATGCCCTAGACATGGGATGAGATTGTCGAGGAATTCAATAAATAGTACTTCCCTGAAGTGGTGAGAAACCAGATGGAAGTTCAATTTTTATAGTTAGTACAAGGGAAGATGACTGTGAGAGAATACGGAGTGGAGTTCATGCGACTCACTCGCTTTGCGCCTGACTACGTCATCACAGAGATGATGAGAGCAAAGAGGTTTCAGCAAGGTTTGAAGCCAAACGTGAGGGGAGGAGTAGCACCATTGCAATTGAGGACCTATGGTGAGGTCATGAGCAAAGCGCTCATAGTGGAGGAAGAGAATAATAATAAATAACGTCAGAGAGAGCAACAAGGAAGGTGGAATACGGATCAGAGCAGAATGAGGAATTATGAACCGATGAACAAAAAGCTAAGGTTCATACCAAACAATCAAAAACCACCGTTCTAAGGAGGTTATGGGAGACCGGCACAGCAGAGCAACCAACAGAAATTCCCATTGCTTGCGTGAGACTTGTGCCAAGTGTGGCAAGTCTCATAGAACAGCTGACTGTAGGCAAGGAAATCGGGGTTGTTTTAGATGTGGCAAGGTGGGCCACTTGATCAAGGAGTGCCCTGAGATGAACAAAGGGAAGATGGCTTCAGCTCCTATTCCACGACCTATACAAGCAAGGAAGCCGATCGTCCAAGGAACAGCCTACGCAGTCACAGCTCAGGAGGCTCAGAATACAAATGACGTGATTCAAGATGAGCTTCCTTTTAAATAAATAATTTTAATTCTTGAAAATTTTAGATAGAGAAGGTGCATCTACATATAGAAAATATAAGAAAAATCTGCGTGTGATAAATTCTGGTATGATAATAAATAATATATATATGTGTATGTATGGTTAGGTGCATTACAAATTTATAAGAAGGGAAGCGACGTGA
Source organism: Chloranthus sessilifolius (assembly GCA_021018995.1). Lineage (NCBI taxonomy): Eukaryota > Viridiplantae > Streptophyta > Magnoliopsida > Chloranthales > Chloranthaceae > Chloranthus > Chloranthus sessilifolius. The sequence goes on along the minus strand of CM037597.1, from coordinate 96,711,306 downwards.
CATATGAAGCTTGAGTGTTGATAGACCCAGGGTCTACCCACTCATTTGTTACCCCTCGCTTCACAAAGAGGATGAAAGTCGATCCAAAGGAGTTAGACTTCGTTTTAACCGTGGTTGTTCCTACTGGGAAATCGATTGATACCGAAAAGGGTTGCAACTCCGTGATTGTGAGGGTCATGGATGGAGATGTCTTTGAGCTACCGGCGAACATAATTTTGTTAGACATGCAAGGATTCGACGTGATCCTTGGCATGGATTAGCTGTCGACTCACTGTGCGACGGTAGATTGCAAGATTAAAGTCGTCATCTTCAGACCAAATATGAGGAGATCATTTAGATTTAGAGGAGAGAGGTCGACACACGTGCCACTTATCTCGGCAGTCAGGGCCGAGCGATTGATCAGAAAAGGGTGTAGTGGATACTTGGCATTCTTGAAGGAAGATAAAGAGGAGAAGAATGTTATATCTGAGATAGCAGTTGTGCAAGAATTCACCAATGTATTTCCGGAGGAGTTACCCGGATTACCTCCAGAGAGAGAAGTAGAATTCGCCATCGACTTAGCATCAGGAACGGAGCCTGTTTCTAAAGCACCATACAGAATGGCTCCTGCTGAGTTGAAGGAGTTGAAAGAGCAGTTACAAGAATTAATGGACAAGGAGTTTGTTAGACCGAGCGTGTCTCCATGGGGAGCACCGGTCTTGTTTGTAAAGAAGAAAGATGGGTTAATGCTCCTGTGCATTGACTATCGACAATTGAACAAACTCACAATTAAGAATCGATACCATTTGCCTAGGATAGATGATCTGTTTGATCAATTGCAAGGAGCGAAGTATTTTTCCAAGATCGATTTGAGATCTGGATACCATCAGTTGAGAGTCAAGGCAGAGGATCTTTAGAAGACTGCATTCAGGACTCGGTATGGACACTATGAATTTCTAGTGATGCCGTTTGGGTTGACAAATGCCCCGACGTCATTCATTGATCTGATGAATAGGGTGTTTAAACCACACCTAGACTCTTGTGTAGTAGTGTTTGTTGACGAAATCCTGATCTATTCGAAATCAGAAGAAGAGCATGAGAAGCACTTGAGAGTAGCCCTACAGACTCTACGTGAACCCCAACTATATGCCAAGCTCAACAAATGTGAGTTTTGGTTAGAAGAAGTTAGCTTTTTGGGACATGTTGTCTCAAAGCTTGGTGTCACTGTAGATCCAACAAAGATCGAAGCAGTAGTGAATTGGGAGCAACCAAAGACTGTGATCGACATCCACAGTTTCCTTGGATTAGCGGGTTACTATCGATATTTCGTTGAGGGTTTTTCAAAGATATCAGGACCACTCACGAGACTTACATGGAAAGATGCAAGGTTTGAATGGAGTGAGGCATGCGAGAAGAGTTTTCAATAACTCAAGAAGAGACTCACTTCAGCTCCAGTGTTAGCGTTCCTTCAGGCAGTGGAGGGTTCGCAGTATATAGTGATGCTTTGTATAGTGGTTTGGGCTGTGTGGTTAATTAAAACAAAAAGGTGGTAGCGTACGGGTCAAGACAGTTGAAAGAGCATGAAAAGAATTACCCGACACATGACCTAGAATTAGCAGCGGTCATTTTTACGCTCAAGATTTGGAGACATTACTTGTACGGTGAGACTTTTGAGATTTTCGCCGACCACAAGAGCCTTAGATATCTATTTACACAGAAGGAACAAAATATGAGGTAGCACAGATGGATGGAGTTTCTCAAGGACTACGACTGTTCTATACAGTACCATCCAGGCAAGGCTAATGTAGTAGCCGATGCCTTGAGTTGGAAGAGTTAAGCTCAATTGGCTAGTTTAATTTTGGGTATGCACAGATAGAAATTGTTTGAAGATCTGGCACTATATGATGTAAACATTGAGTCACAAGCTACAGGAGCCTTCTTGGCTAATATCTCAGTCAGACCGATGATATTTGAACATATCCATGAACTACAGATGAAAGACCCGACGCTAACTAAGATTCGTCAAGATGTAACTGAAGGCATTGGATCTGAGTTTTCGATCAAGGAGGATGGCTCCTTATTGTTCAAGGGTCGTCTTTGCATTCCGGACAATGACGATTTGCGGCGAACAATACTTGATGAATCTCACAAGTCAAGCTATGCTATCCACCCGGGAAGCACAAAGATGTACCAAGATTTGAAAAAGAATTACTGGTGGAGAGGCTTGAAATAAGATGTGGCAGAGTATGTGTCGAGGTGTTTGATGTGCCAGCAAGAGAAGATCGATCATAGACATCCCGCAGGCCTGTTGCAGCCTCTACCTATACCGGAATGGAAGTGGGAATCGATCTCTATGGACTTCATCATTGGGCTACCGCGTACTGCAAAGAAGTACGATGCCATTTGGATAGTGGTCGATCGATTGACCAAGTCAGCGCACTTCTTGCCTTACAACACGATGTACATGGCGGGAAGACTGGCAGAGCTGTATATGAAGGAGATTGTCCGTTTGCATGGGATTCCGAGTAGCATTGTTTCAGACCATGACCCATTGTATACATCCAAGTTTTGGAAGAAATTTCAAGAAGGATGGGAACGCGACTAGATTTCAGTACGGCATTCCATCCGCAAATCGATGGACAGACTGAGAGGGTCAATCAGATAATTGAGGGCATGCTTAGCGCATGTATGTTAGAATTGCAAGGATCGTGGGATCAGCACCTACCCTTGATTGAGTTCACATATAACCATAACTTTCAGACGAGCATTGGGATGGCACCATATGAAGCACTTTATGGATGGCGATGTAGATCGCCCATCAATTGGGAAGAAATGGGTGAAAATTTTATTTTAGGACCCGAGGTACTTGAAGATAATGCCACCTATGTTCGGATGATAAGGGCCAAACTCAAAGCGGCTCAGAGCAGACAGAAGAGCTATGCTGATATCAAGCGGACGAGTGTAGAGTTCAAGGTGGCTGAACACGTGTTTGTGAAAGTGTCACCTATGAAGGGGGTGATGAGGTTTGGAAAGAGAGGGAAGCTAAGTCCCCACTATCTTGGACTGTTTGAAGTTTTGGGTCGAGTAGGGGAAGTTGCTTACCGCATTGTATTGCCACCATTATTCGATCAGGTACACAATGTGTTCCACGTATCTATGCTCAGGAAGTACCTTAATGACCCTGATCACGTGTTGAGCGGTCAATCATTTGAGATGCATGAAGATATGACCATGATCGAAGAGCCGGTGGAGATTTTGGATCGAAAGGAATGAGTGTTGCGAACAAAAGTGATTCCATTAGTACTTGTTCGATGGAAGCATCATCCGGCCGAGGAAGCTACATGGGAATGAGAGGCCGACGTGAAAGAACAATATCCGGACTTGTTTGCGACAGCTTGAGAGTCAAAATTGTATCACCGCAAGCATGTTTGTGGATTTAAACTATATGTTGTAATTCAATGTCGATCTTATGATCAAATTATGTAAGAGAACAATTTTATCCACATAGAGTCTCAAAATGCGGTGTTGAACGCGAAATTGGAATTCATCATGGTCACGACCTGGCCGTGATGATGTATTTTGTAGAACCAATGACCAACTGGTCCAAGTTTACCAAGAGAAATCAAGGAGACATGGAAAGTTTTTAAATCTGAAGAATCTGATCAAAACCGATTAATCGATTTTCAAATCGGTTAATCAATTTGGGAATTCGATTAATCGATTTTGGTAGATTAGTTGGCTGGCATGCGCCAGTGAGTGGAAATTTGATAAGGATTCAGAAAAGTGACAAAGTGAAGTTTCGATTAATCGATTTGGGTTTCGATTAATCTACTTATGATTCGATTAATCGATCTGGGGATTCGATTAATCGAGTAACTTAAGAATTTTAGAAAAATTTAAAGAATGATATACGATTTCGATTAATTGAAGTGAAATTCGATTATTCGATTTGGAATTTCAATTAATCGAACTGGAGGTTTGACTAATCGAGTCACTTAATGAATTTGGGGAAATTTTGAAGGACCTTACGATTTTGACTAATCGAAGTAAAATTCAATTAATCGATTTTAGAATTTCGATTAATCGAAGTAGATTTCGATTAATTGACGGGCTCACACCAGTGAGCTCCAAAACTTGAAAATTTAAATGACTATGATTTCGATTAATCGAAATGGTTTCGATTAATCGATTTTGAGTTTCAATTAATCGATTTTGGGAATCGATTAATCAATTTCACACGGCTGAACCTAGTTTTGAAACTCGATTAATCGACTTTGGAAATTGATTAATCGAACCGGGGCCTATATATATAAATCGAAGGGATTTTCTCCCCATTCAAAATCATTTGGAGTTCTTGCTTTTGCGCGCCTTCTTCATCTTCTCTCCGACCGATTATTGAGCTAGGGTTTTGGGCATTTTGGATTGAATTCGAAGTTGAAATCACGTGACATTGGATCAAATACCTAACGTAAACCCTAGATTCGAGTTCTTCATAAATTTGAACTGTAAAACCCTAGTTTTCTTCTATTTTCACCAACCATGCCGCCTAAAACCCGATTGTCTTCGAAGAAGGCCACGTCTAAACTTTCGGTTCAGCGTAAGAACGTCGCACCGCCACCACCTACCCCATCACCGGTGAGGACTCCATCACCGTCGGCATCGGATACCACATATGGTTCAACGAGCGCGTCTTCGCGCGAGTCTTCGCCCATGCCACCACCACCCAGCAATGTACTCCAACCCAATGAATGTTGGGCGGCTAAAATGTTTAAGATCGAGTACATTATCGATCAAACCCTGTTTACAAACACTGATGTACAAGGCGAGATCCAATGGGCTCGTAATTACCTTATCAAGGCTGGTCTCGGCAACATTTTGAAACCAATCTGCGGGTCCTACTACCCTAGATTGGTCAGACTTTTTTACCAAGGGCTGACGGACGACCCTATCGACGACATAGTCACAACCAAGATAGAGGGTTGTGACTACACATTCACTCGTCGCCACATCCACGAGGTTCTTGAATGTCACCTCGACTTTCTACCCGAGACCACCCTCTTCCCACCCTTCGAGGAAGAGGTGAGATTTGAGGAGATAATGACCCAGATGACAAACGGGAAGAAGGGGTCGGGATCCTCTATTAGGAGGGTCGACCTTCCCCATTACATGTGGATGCTTGATTCCATAATCAAGTGCAACCTTACCCGTTGCGTCACAATATCGAGCCGGTGGAGATGGTGCAGCAGGCACTCTATGCGGCCTTCTGTGGCCGTTGGTTTGATGCCACGATGGTCATCCTCGAGGGGATGAGATACATTAAGGGCAAGTTGATGAAGGGCAACTTGAGGCCCAAGGAGAAAATGCCCTATTCTCAGCTTATCTCGAACATGCTGGAGTGTTACTCAAACGCTCTAGAGTACGCTATATCGCCCCATGAGGAGAGGGCCACGGACTGAGTGAAGACGTTCTCAAACTCTTCATGGAGCCGTAGCTACAACCTACTTAAGCAGACCCTACCGGCTCTGGGTCCAGCACCAGCAGCAGCACCACCACCAGTAGCACCATCACCAACCCCACCACCACATCAGGACCCACCCATGGGTGGGGCACACCCAGTTGATCCACCAGCAAAGGCGGCACCCTCCCATACCACTGTCTCACCTATGCAGCCAGCGCACTTTGCCGCGGCCACACCGACGTCTTCTTACCGCCGGTGAGCGACTCACCCGGTGCCTACTATCGAGGACGTGTTGGCTAGGATGGACGCCAACAACGAGCGGATGAACAGACGGGTGGACTTCCTGATGTACCACACTGTGCGGTACATCTATCCGTTAATCAACAACCATCATCAGAAGAGAAAAGTTTTAAAACGACCCAAATAACTAAACTTCTTGAGTTTTTTTTTAGAATCACACCCAAAAGTAATTGATTACCAAGAGTTGGATCCATCATTGATCCACTTCCTAGCCTGTCCAATCAACATCCCATTCAGCACCCTCACCGTCCTGTGAACTAGATGCACCAGCGATATATGCACTGTGTGACGGGGGCATGCAGCGTAGCTAGTCACAAGGCCACTCGTCTCGCTTGAGCTCCATGTGAGGGCACGCGGCATGGTGGAGAAGTATGTTGGTCATGGGCCAGGAGGGTTTTTGACATGTGTCAGGAGGGCACATGACGTGGTCGCTACATGGTCGCATGGGGGAAGATGTGCAGGATGTTGGCACGTATTGGTGTGAAGATGACATTGTGGGCCACAGAAGGAGTTCGTGTGCCATGGTGGTATGTCAAACCAATACCTTTGAGGCCCTCCCATCCCTTCCCCCAAGTTGATATTTAAACTATATATGGGGACTTGAGCTTAGCGACTATGCGTCGTGCTACTGGGCGTGTCTCTAGCCTTAGCGTGTCCCCTACCCTAACACGTACGATAAGTTCAGTGGCTTGAGTTCGTGCATCCGGGCTTTGCTTGGTGCTTGGTCTCTCTAGGCATGTTGTGTGCATCTAGGGCTATCATGTTTGGGGTGGTTCCCAACCATCCCCGTGGTACGGGTCAACTCCTAAAGGGGGCTGGCCATCTACTCATCACTGCCCATCACAATTTTCGTCACATTTGGGACTCCATATAGCGTTACTTGGTTGTGGGATAGGCTGACCTAGCTTGTGATGTTAGGTGTCGCACGCGAGTGCACTACGAAAAGTGTGACTCCATGACAGTTGGTATCAAAGCCATCGAGATGGCTAAAGCGAGGAAACCCATGGTTATTTTGGAAGATCGGGATGAACAGGTAGAGGACTTGTGGTCGTTTGTGATAGGATACTGTAACCGGATGGATAAGCACGACATAAACTATGTCACGCTGGCCGAGACCATACAACATTTGTCTGCGAAGGTACGAGATATAAAAGTTGCATTGGGAGAGTTGCGCGAAGACATGAGCATTTTGAAGAAACTATTTCTGACGATGCCGGTGGGGACGTCAGCACCACAAGCCAAACTACCTGAGTCGAAAACACTCAAGGACTTGCGCGAGGCAAAAGGGCTCGAGAACTTTACTAAGGATGTGAAGAAGCCAAATGAGGGTGGGCCTGAACGAGATGCTGAGGAGAGAATTAGAGATAAGGGAAAGAGGGAAGATAAGTCGAAGAAGGTGAAGAAGTGCTTCATATGTGAGGGACCGCATTTTGTGCGAGAGTGCCCATAGGGGATGTAGGGTTGTTGCTTGCGTGGTGGGCAGTATATTGCACAGGAATGCACACAGAAGATGATGCAAGGTTGTTTCTTATGCGGTGGACTACATCGAGTGAAGCAGTGTCCATAAAAGGTCAGTTTAAATGTGGTAACCACAAAGAAGGGGAAAGGAAAAGGGAAGGAAGTTGATGATGGGGAGAACATCCCTGGGATAGGGGCGCCCTGGGTGATAAAACATTGAGAGTGGATTTGTACACCGCGGTTTGGTGTGGGCTGTGGGAAGACTTAGACACCAACGGAGGATATGGATTTTGGGAGAGTTGTTTGGTTGCTAATTTTGCTACTCGAGGTGAGGCAAGGATGCCGATGAACAAGAGTAGCGTTGTTTTGTTTGTGTATAGTTTGCTACTTGAGGTGAGGTGAGGGTGTCGATGACCAAAAAAGTGGTGTTGTTTTATGGTTGGTGTTAATTTCGCTACTTGAGGTGAGGCAGGGGCACCGATGAGCAAGAGTAGCGTGGTGTGCTTTGAAGTTGGTTGTAGATTTTGCTACATGAGGTAAGGCGGGGGCGCCGATGAACAAGAGCAGCATGTTGCATTTTGGGGTTGTTACTCGAGGTGAAGAAGGGGTCGCTAATGGACCATAATGGCTGGCAAGAATTGTCGCACACTAGAGAGGTGAAAATTTTAGGTGTATTCACAAAAAAGAAGTGCCTTGGCATCAACGAGGGCGTTAACGATTTTGAGTCAAGGAGGATGTGACTGGGGCATGCGGCATGGCTAGCCACAGGGCCACTCGTCTGGCTTGAGCTCCGCATGAGGGCACGTGGCATGGTGGAGAAGTACGTCGCTCGTGGGCTAGAAGGGTTCGTGACATGTGCCAGGAGGGCACACGACGTGGTCGCAACACGGTCGCATGGGAGAAGATATGCAGGATGTTGGGGCGTATTGGTGTGAAGATGGCACTGCGTGCCACAGGAGGAATCCGTGTGCCATGGTGGTATGTCAAACCAATACCTATTAGGTCTTTCCATCCCTTCCCCCAAGTTGGTATTTAAACCATATATATGGGGACTTGAGCTTAGCAACTGTGCGTCGTGCTATTAAACGTGTCTCTAGCCTAAATGTGTCCCCTACCCTAACACGTATGATAGCCTTGGTGGCTTGAGTTCGTACATCCAGGCCTTGCTTGGTTGTTGGTCGCTCTAGGCACGTCATGTGCAGTTAGGGCCATCGTGTTTGGGGTGGTTCCCAACCATTCTAGCGGTGTGGGTCAACACCTAAAGGGGGCTAGCCATCTACTCGTCATTGCCCATCGCATTCTTCGACACATTCAAGGGTTCGTATAGCGTTACTTAGTTATGGGATAGGCTGACCTAGCTTGCAAAGTTAGGTGTCGAACGCAAGTGCACTACGAAATGTGAGACTTCGTGATAGCTGGCTCTCGAAATGCGCATGGCGGAGTTGGCCGAACAGATGTGGTACATCATCTCCATGAGAATTACCTCATGGAAATCTAAATGACAGTTGAGGGTGTTCCAATCACCTTGGGAAAACTGTGTAGATTGGGGCAGGGGTCTCTATTGTGGGGTGCGTGTGGTGGTGCAGCAGGTTTGGTTGTGCTTGTTCCTATTGGGCACGCTCTGCAATACATTGCATCTGTCCATCATGCACACTTTTTTTCAATTTCTAGTAATTTAAACTCCCCTCATGCACTCCATAACTCTTTGTATTATCGATCCATCGTATTTCATTGGGCGGTATCTCGTAATTCTCTTCCTCATCCTCATACTCCTCGATAAGTCGAGGGATAAGACAGGCATATGGCATTACACCTAAGGGTTTCTTCTTCAATTCCAACATCTGACCGTGGGCGTAAATCAGCCCATCCCAAATCATTTCATGGGCATTGAACCAACGGTCCTCAAAAGCAGAAACAGGGCTTGCTGAAGTACTCCAACCCTTTCCTGTGTGTGTCTCAAAGGGTAGAGGTTACTCCTAAAGACTATATGGAGCAACCACATATCCGATGGTAGTTGTGATCTCCTCACCGATCATCTAGACCCTTGCTCCCCATGGGTCATTCTTGCAAGGACGCAATGGCACTACAAAATTTATGACTTTTAGTGGCAACCATTTAGCGACAACCCAACTTAACCCGTCGGCAAATCCCAATATTTTGCGCGTGCATATTGGCGCCATCGGTTTTCATTCTAAATCCCTTGTAAAAGTTGTATTTATTTTTTAACTTCTATTATGGTTTATATGTAAAATGAAAGGAACTTCTATTTTGGTTTTATAAGCTACCTTACCTAATACTCTCTGACAGTTTCCTCTTCTTCCCTCTTCTTCCCCAATGGCTCTCTTCCACAATCGCTCTCCTCTTCTTCCCCCTTCTTGATCTCCATCACCTCTGCTCTAATATTCTAATAACTTTTCCTCTTCTTCCCCAATCGCTCTAATATTCTCATGATCGACGTTTCCTCTTCTTCCACAATCACTCTCCATCGCTTCTACTCTAAATCGTTTGGAGAAATTTAAATCTTCACACGATATCCTCTCCATCGCCTCTGCTTGGTGAATCAGAAAGCTTCAACCTGCATGACTACTGTCCAAGACTTTGATCTCTCCTCCACTAGAATTCTGCAGTGATTTGGTTTACCTAATTGAAGAATAAAGGAGAAGACTCGCCTTCTAGGTAATGAGTTGGTGTTCTTGAGTTAGGATTTTAGTTTTAAATATAATTCTTTGATTTTTTATTTTTGTTTTAATTCTGATTTGACTCAAATTTATGTTATTGTCTTGTTTGTGGGTTAGTTTTCCCATTTTCTGTTGGAGAGTTTCTTCGATTTTGTCAAAATTAGGGGCTAGTAAGTTCTATGAACTATTTTTTTTATCGGTTTTGTTTGTAGGTTGGTTTTTTGAGTTTTATGGCAAGATCCATTGTCATTTGATCGCTGCTAGTTTGTTGAGTTTATGGCGAGATCGGTCTCATTTTATTGTCACTAGTTATTTGAGATATATGGTGAGATGGATCTCTATATGCTATAGCCTGGACATTGTAAGGTTATAGCAAAGATTTAACTATATTTATAACTATGCTAAACGTGTTGGTTTCTTTATTAACATTATGATGAATTGGTGGTTAGTTTGATAAGGCAGGGTTTTATGGGGAGATCCTTCATTTGATCTCCACTAGTTCTTTGAGTTTTATGGCAAGGTCGGTTGTCAGTTGATCTCCGCTAGTTCATTGAATTTATGGCGAGATCAGTCTCATTTGATCTTTGCTAGTTATTTGGGATATATGATTATAGATCGATCTCTATAATGCTGTAGCCTACCCATGGTAAGGTTATATTGATGCTTTAAGTATATTGATAAGTGATAACTATAATCTATATGTTAGTTTCTTTATTAACATTATGATGAATTAGTGGTTAGTTTGATAAGGCAGGGTTTTATGGGAAGATCGGTCATTTGATCTCCACTACTGCTTTGAGTTTTGTGGCATGATTGGTTGTCATTTAGTCTCTGCTAGTTCATTGAGTTTATGGCGAGTTCGGTCTCATTTTATCTTCGCAAGTTATTTTAGATATATGGTGACATCAATGTTTTAGTTAAAATGAGATATATTTGAGATATTTGATCTTCGCAAGTTAGCCTGGCCATGTTAAGGTTATAGTGATGTTTTATGTATATTGAAACTATACTGTTGGTACGCACCTTTTCTAGGTCGCTTTCGGCTCCCGGAAAGAGTGGCCCAAATTGGTATATGTGGACTCTGGCGTAAAGCAATTGATGGTGAGTTGAAAGTATGGAAATAAAAAAAAAGGTAAATTCTGAGAAGAAAATACCATGTTTGTTGCGATCGCCAGTTGGAGATATTTATTGATGCTGCAACACGTCACTGATCACGCCTTTTCGGGGTGTGGGTTCAACTTCTTTACTAAATCATCGGCCTACCGATGCCAACAGCACTGGGTCACCTGGATGTTTCATTTGTTTCCTTTCTTTTCCTACTCTAAATCTGATTGTCTTTCAATCTTTCCTATTCCTACTGAGAGTCTAAAGTTTTTTAATTATTCTGAAAGTTTAATTAAACTAGTCTCCTAGTTCTACTAGCAGTATAATTATCTGAAGATTCCTAATCTTATTAGAAGTCTAATTAATATAAATAACCTAATTCTATTAAGAGTATAGTTAACTTAAACACCCAAATTCTATTAGAACTCTAATTAATTTAAAAATCCTAATTCTGCTAGAACTTTAATTAATTTAAATATTATAATTCTGCTAGAACTCTAATTAATTTAAATATTCTAACTTTACTAGAACTCTAATTAATTTAAATATTCTAACTATATTAGGAATCTAATTAATTTAAATATTCTAACTATATTAGGAATCTAATTTATTTAAATATTCTAACTATATTAGGAATCTAATTAATTTCAATGTTCTAACTATATTAGGAATCTAAAAAAGGGGGTTGGGCCCGCTATGCTGAGGAGGATCAGCCCCCATTCCCAGCACCCGCCGTAAGCTCCCTTGGGCAAATCGGCTGGTTTAAGGTTGTTTTTGGAAATGATTTTAAGTGAAAAAATATTAAGTTTGAATTAAAACTGTAGATTTACGGATTGAAATCTATGAATTTATAAGATTCCGAATTTGGAATTGAGTCTGGAATCGAAGACTATAATTACGGTCTAGAACTAAAGCTAAAAAATTAAGGTAAAAAGAACCTAAGAACTAGAATTTAAAATCTAAATTTTAGAAACTAAGAACTGCCACTTAAAATCAAATCTATGATCTGAAATCAGAATTTAAGAACTAGAATTTGAAAGCTAAAGACTAAAATTAAGAACTGGTTCTAGAACCTAAGAACTAGAACCAGAAACTAAGAACTAAAATTAAAAAACTAGGATTAATACCTAAGATCTAAGACTAGAAGTTAAGAACTAAAAGGCTAGAACTTAAGAACTAGAACCTAGAACTAAAACTAGAAAAGGAATTAAGAACTAAAACTAACGAAATTACCTGAAGCTAGGCGTTGGAGAGAGAATCCTTGAAATCTCTAAGCTTTCAAAAATTTCAAGGCTGGACGCGTTGTGTTGTGTTTTGTGTACGAGGTAAGGGGGTCTATTTTTAGGTATTCTGGCAATTGCGCACCCTGTGGGGTGCGCTTAATTGGTCGGAGGAATTCAATTGTGCACCCTGTCTGGGTCGCTTAATTGAATTACGTGCCCTGTTCCAGACACTTAATACGGTTTGAGTCGGTCACGACTCAGTGAGTGACCGGCTGACTAGCTCAGCCGGGTGTCCTAGTTCCAGTCTGCTTGGAACTAATTGTGTGCTCTATTTGATGCGTGCATTCTAATTAAATGCTCCATTTCAGGTGCTTAATAAGGGAGTTTAGGCAGTCTAGTGAATTACAGTCCAGGTCAAAAGGAGAACAATTCAGTGATCGGGCGTGCAATCTGATCGCAAGTGCCATGTAGGGTGCGCAATCCACTCCTAAGGCGGTCCGGGGGAAGGACAAGCCTGGTCCAAAGGGGACCAATTGTGTGCTTGTGTTTGGGTGTGCAATCGAGTTGCGCCGCTTGGAAGGGTGCAAAATTTTTTATTTTTTGCTAGTCTAGGTCAGGTCCGAACTACAAGGCTATTATTTTAGCCTGTGCCTCGACCATATACTATTGTTTCAGTATACAATCCCCGTATTAGGGTAATGAAGCTTTCAGAGAATGTAAATCCTTTCTGAAAATCATGTGTAGGGTCAAAGGTTGACCAAATAGATTCGTATATTCTGAGAGGGTAAAATTGGGGTGTCTACAGATGCTCCACTTCAGCGTGTTCTTGCGAAGTAAGAATGGGTCGAAGAAGTAGACACCCCTCTTCAAGGTTCCTTCTCGTTTCTTTTGTGAAATCACAAATGTGGACTGGGGATGTTGACATGAAACGGTTGGCTTTCTTATCTATTAACACAAGAAAAAATGGAGCATTCGGGGGCCCAATGGTAGCTGTCGAATAGTGTATTCCTTGCCGTGGATGTGAGGGTCATCCAGTCGCGTATCATGACCTGCTGCGAGTAGCAGTCAATGGGGGAAATCAGTGTGTCCTAATCCGTGGATGCAAGGGGCATCCCGTCGCGCATCGTGATTTGCTGCAAGGAGCAGTTAAATGGTAGGAGAATCATAATATCTGCATCTACGGGTGTAAGGGGCATCCAGTCGGATGGCGTGACTTGCTACAAAGGGCAGTTAAACAGCGAGAAAATGCTACAGTCAAGGTACCGAGGGGCGTCATGCGAATGTCCAGAGACCTGGTAATAAGATGTCATATTATGTAATGGCGAAGGCTTTCTCAAGTCATGTCAGACCGGGTGCGTCATTGCTCACACCAATGGTGCGCCAGGCCTCCCTTTTCCAGTGGACATTTGTGACTTCTCAGATTTGAGTGTGTACTTAGTGTTCGTTTTCCCAGGGGATAGAACAGATTGAAGTGATGAGAGGTGAATTTTGATAGATAGGATTTATTTATTATTATATTTATTTTTTTATGTTTTTTATTTTTAAAAAAATATATTTTTTTGGAAATTCAGGGATTTTAACTTAAGATCAATTCGGTGGTAAATCTGAGGAAAAATGTGGCCTCCGAGACGTTGCTGAGCAGATCCACCGGTACGGGATTTGTTGACCCTACCGTTTGCGTTATTGTCAAGACGACACTTAGTATGCCAGATGCTCTGTCTGACCTTCTCGACGAATACTGATGATTGCCTCTTACGGGAATACTACAGTGATTTGCGAGTCGAGAGAGACGGGCTTTTGAAAATGTTTGACTTAATCTTAGCTAACTATATTTTATAAAGAATATTGAATATAAGAAGGGGTGTTTACTTACCTGATTTATTTCCAGTGGGATTTTTTTTGCTTGCGGTGGGATTGGTTGGCTGTTGTTCCCATGGTTGTGTCGCACCAGGACTACGAGCCGCTCCTTCTAGTTTGAGTCGCCTTTGCCTAGAGTGTAAGATGATGCGATGGGATAAAAGTGTTTGAAGGTGAAGTCATTGAGGAGATTTGAGCTCTTCTTGAAAGTATGAGGAATCACACAACCACCCACATCATTCCTATCAATGGGCTTTGTTTCCTTTAGGTTGTTGGATTTTTTAGGCTGTTGGGCTTTCGTGTGAATTTTTTCACATGAACTGAAAGCCTTCTTGTTGGTGTTTATGCATTGTCAAGGTGATTTGCAGTGTTAGTAGTAGGATTAGTATGTTTGTTATCGCTGGCTTGCTTCGTACTCCGGCGGGAGTGTTGTGAGGGGACATTTTGGAGGGGTGTGGTTTGCAATGGGACATTGGTTGGCCCTCCCCTTTGTCACTCTTCCTATTGCGTGGGGTCACGCGATGGGACATCAGAGGGCCTATTCTCCACTTCCACTTATTGTTGTAGTAGGGATTGATGGTTGCTGGTGGGATGGGGCGTCCGGATCACCTGATGAGATGTTCGCGATGGGACTTTGTATGTGTTGGGTGTGATGGGATGTCAGAGGGTTTACTCTTCCTTTGATTTCTATAATGGCAAGGGCCCACTGGTTATTGGTATAATGGGACGGTGGATGGTTTATCCTCCTCTACTATCAGCGAGCATGTGTCACAGTTGCGATGGAGTCTAGTGACTGCCGCGGCAACGTTAATGAGGTATTCAGGAGTCGTCGTGATGGGACGTGATGGTTGTTGTGGTAAGACGTTTGGAGGGAGGTTTGGCTCTTTGCAATGGGGTGTTGGATGTGCCTTCCCTTCTATTTGCTAAGCGGAGTAACGCGATGGGATTTTAGGAAAGTGTAGTGGGTGATGGGACATTGGCGGTCATGCGATGAGAAAAGCTATGTCTATTTCTTTCTTTGGCAGATCTTAGGTTATATAATGAGATCCAATTGTGGTTGCATCGCAACGGGACGTGAGTGCGTGATGGAGTATTGGTCTGATGACTCTTTGGATGTTTTGACGTCATGATGGGACAATGGTGGTGTCTTTTCTTGGTGTTTTGATATCGCGAAGGGACTCGACGCTCATTTTCGGCTTCTTCTTGAGATAGACCATTGGTTAAGAATACCTTTGATTGTGTGGTGGGGTTTTAGTGTCGCAATGGGACATGAGGGTTGATTTATGCCAATGAGCTTAGGTGTTCGGATAGTGATGGTTATGTGTGTCCTGTCGCGATGGGACATGGGTTATTGTGTGATGGGATATCAATGGCTCTCTCTTTATCGGCGGGTAAGGTCACGTGATGGGTCAAGGGAGAGTGATTCTGATCATGATGGGACAAGTAGCGTGATTGGTTACTTTATCACTGTTAATTTTTTGCTTTTGTGACGTGAGGGGCCTTTGTATTTAGGGATGGGGTCATGAGCGATGATTTTATTTATTTTACTGGTTTATTTCATGTAGCAGGTGTTGGGGAGTGGTTATGTGTACTTGTGAGTACGAGATGAGATCCCGGGGAACAACTTTGATCGTGGTGGGGTGTGAATTCGCAGTAAGTCACCAGGGTGACTTGCCTGCAATGGGACCGTGGGGAGACGTCCTTACCCTTGATTGGTTTGTGATGGGTCAAGGTGATTATATAGGTGTCTTATTGTGATAGGACATGTTGTCTTGCGTATTTGTTTTGTTAGGGTCTTTGTCGAGGGCATATGTTTATTCTGTTGGAGGAGTGTATTCCGTTTGAGGAGTGCACTATAGTTGGGAATTGTACGCATGAATTTGAGCGCTTAATTCGATTGCGTGCCTAGTTGGGTGCACGCGATTGAGAGATTGAGGGGGTCAATTATGCGTCAGCGTGTAATTACATTATGCGCCACGTTCAATGCGCGTGATTGGAGCGTCACCCGGCCACAGCGCGGTTGACTTTTTTAATTTCGTGCATTCGTATGTGCGTATATTTTGATTGTGTGCCATGTTGTTAATTAGTGAAAAATATCACTTTTCACCTCCTAACCTAGCCTTTACTAGACCTTGGAGTTGTTTAATGAGTGTGTTTGAGTGTTGCTTTGTAATTAGCAATAATCTGTAGTAAAGTGCACAAAACCATGCAGCAAAAGCCAAAAGGAGGGAGATCTGAGTCAACCATTAACTGATGAGAAGACCCATGCATGACAGAGGTCTGTAATAGGTTGTCATCAGTTGCAGAGGCTCAGCAAAGTAGTGCTCGAGCAGTTTCTGAAGCTGCTTTGATCCTATTGAGGTGTTTCTTGAAGCACTCGAGTAGTTCACAGCCACCACATTGATCCACTCGAGCAATTGAGTGAACTTCTCGAGTCATTTGCTGAAGCAAATGAAGAACCTGTCGAGCAGTTCATAAAATCTGCGGACTTAAACCTGTCGAGTGGTATAGAATGTGCTGAAAGGCCAACTTGTCAAATGGTTTAAATTTTGCTGAAGAACCTGTCGAGCTGAAGTCTTCAACCTGTCGAGATTTATACCTAAAGCTCATTCAACTTGTCGAGAGGTACTCAAAACCTGTCGACTTGAAGTCACCTAAAGCTTGTAACCTCTCGAACACATCCCTGAACCTCTTGAGGTGCGATTTTTGAAGCTCCAACTGATCGAATGAGTAACTTGAAACTTCAATCACTCGATGCACGCTGTCTGCTAGTTTTGGAGGGAATTTTTGGAACTTCAATAGATTAGAGGATACCTAATCTAATTGCCCCACTGTTGGTACGTGCTTTTTCTGGGTTCCTTTTGGTCCCTAGAAAGAGTGGCCCAATTCGATCAAAGTGGACTCTAGCAAAGGCGATGATGGAGTAATAAATTAGGGAATATTAAATTACTCAAATTAAAGAGGCAAATATTAAATGGAGAATACCTGGATAATGTGATTGCCAGTTGCAGATATTTATCGACGCTACAACACGTCACTATTCACGCTTTAAAGGGAAGCGGGGGCTTGCAGATTGAACTCCTTTACTGAATCGCTGGCCGGCCGTCAGTAGTTGTGGGTTGCCTATAGCATAACTAGTTTGGTTTTCCTAATCCTGTTAGGGTTCTAATTGACTTGGCTTATTAGTCCTACTGGGAGTCTGGTTAAAAAAAAAGAGGTACTAGGAGTCTAATTTAAATAGAGTCTCCTGATTCTACTGGGAGTCTAATTAATTTAAATATCTTAATCCTATTAGAAATCTAATTGATTAAGCCTCCTAATCCTACTAGGAAGGCAAATATGTTAATCCTACGAAAATTAATTAGGAATATACTAATTCTATTAAAACTCTAATTAATTAAAAATATACTAATTCTATTAAAACTCTAATTAAACTAAATATACTAATTTACTAAAAATTAAAAAAGGGAGTTTTGGCCCGATATGCTAAGGAGGATCGGCCTCGTTCCCGGGTACCCTCCATAAGCTCCCTAGGGCAAATTGGTTGGTTAGGGTTTACTTTGAGAATAATATAGATTGAAAATTGAATTTTGAATTTATAAATTATGGATTTACGGATCGAAAGTCAAGGATTTTGAGAATAAAGTTAAAAATTATAACTAAAATTTTGGAACTAGAACGTCAAAATTGATCTAAGAATAAGAACCTAAGATCTAAACTAGAGATTTAGAACTAAAATTAAAGTTCTAAGACTGAATTTGAGACTGAAATTAAGGGCTGAAATTAAGGATTGGTTCTAAAAACTAAGAATTAGAATCAAGAATTTAGATTAAACCTAAGATCTAAAATTTAGAATTTAAGAACTAGAGGGCTAGAACCTAAATCTATAACTAGAATTAAAAAAGAGGAACTAGTTCTAGAACCTAAGAACTAGAACCAGAAAATTAAGAACTAAAGAATTACCTGAAGATTCAAACATAAGGAAATTGTATAGAGGGAAATTGTGTGGAGGAAAATTGTGTAGATCGTGGCTAGGGGGTAAAGGTCTTATTTATATGCTTTTACTATAAATCCTAGTATAACTCTAATTCCTAGTTCTTCTAAAATAATAAAGTAAAGTCCTAGAATTATAAGGGAACTGATCCTATTTCTAATAAAAGAAAAAAATCCTATTTTCTAAAATAATAAAGACACTAATCCTAATTCAACTAGGAGTTTTGAAAAACATCAATTTTTGTGCGGCTTCCAAAAATTGACCATAACTTCTTTGAGACATGTCAGAATTGCGCATTTTTTGGCTTATTAGAAAGATACTTTGATAAGCTTTTAAACATGACAAATTTTGCACCAATACGACTTCATTTGATGCTTCAAAATAGGTCAAACATAAAAGTAAAGGGATTGACAATTGGGAAAGGTTGGGATCATAAACTAAGGACTGAAATCGGGACCAAAATAAAAATAAAATAGACCGTATGATTAAGGATTGGTTCTAAGAACTAGATCTAGAGGTCAATGATAGGACTAAAACTTGAAATTTTAGGATAGAAATAAAATTTAAAATAGTGAATAGAATTAAGGACTAGTTCTAGAAACTAAGAATTAGAACCAGAGATTAAAAAAGATGTTACGGCCTAAGACTGAAAATTAAAACCTGAGATCTAAGTCTGAAAACTAAAAACTAGAACCAAAAATTAAAAATTAGAAGGAAAATTATACCTAAGGCCAGCTCTATAGAGTGGAATCTCGAAATCCTAAGCTTGAAGGCAAGGAACTCGAAACTCGAATCTCGAAGTCGTTGTTGTTGTTTTTTGGGTCGTGGTAAAGGGGTCTATTTATAGGTATTTTACTAATTGCGAGCCCTGTGGGGTGCATGTAATTACTCAGTCAACTTCAATTACGCGCCCTATTTGGGTGCTTAATTTAGTTGTGCGCCCTGTATCAGGCGCTTAACCACTTTGAGTCGGTGACTGACTCAGTGAGTGACCGGCTGACTGGCTCAGTCGGGGTGTCCCAGTTCTAGTCTGACTAGACTAATTGCGTGCCCAGTGTGGAACGCACAACTCGATTAAACACTGTACTAAGTGCATTTAATTATGGAGTTTTGACAGTCTTAGGAGTTAGAGACTAGGTGTGAAGCAAACCAATTGAGCGTCGATGATGGGACGCTTAATTCGATTGCGCGTGCTTGTTGGAGCGTGCAATTAGGTCTCGAGGCAATCTGAAAGAGGGGAAGTTTGGTCTGATAGGACTGACTGAGTGCTGGTGGTGGGGCGCTCAATCAAATTGCGCTCATGGTTCGATTCACGTAATTCAAGATTATCCTGGGTATGGGTCAGGTCCGAGGTGCAAGCTACTATTTTAGCCCGCGTTTTGGCTATATACTATTATTTTAGCATATAGTCCCAACCCATTGGTTATGGGATCTGAACCACAGAGCTATTGTTTCAGCCTGTGTCCAGCCATATAATATTGTTTCAGTATATGGTCCCTACCTTTATGGGATCTGAGCCACAAAGCTATTACTTCAGCCTGTTTTTAGTCATATACTATTGTTTCAATATATGATCCCCACCTTGATGGGGATCTGAGCTACAAAGCAATTGTTTCAGCCTATGTTCAGTCATATACTATTGTTTCAGTATATGGTCCCCACCTTTATGGAATCTGAGCCACAAAGCTATCGTTTCAGCCTGCGTTCAGCCATACACTATTGTTTCAGTATATGGTCCCCGCGTTAGGGCTATGAAACCCTCGGAGAAGGTAATTCATTTTTGAAGAGTCATAGTCGAGGTCAAAGGTTGACCAAACAAACTTATATACTCTGAGAGGATAAAATGGGGGTGTCTACACCCACATGTGCTGAACTGATCTAACAGAATTGGGGCAATATTTGGAGAAAATGTAGTCACATCAGCAGGTCTATTAATAGAATTGATTCTCCTCTCCTCTGATTGGCCAAAATAGATTTGAGGCAGTTGGGAAATGTGTATAAATAGAGGGGAAAAAGTCAGAGTTAGGGCATCCAGAGTTTTAGGAATTTTTTAATTATTTTCCTGCCTTTTCTACCCTTCTTCTTCCTCCATTATCTCCTTAGCCTAGCCATGCTTGGCAAAATCTTTGTAGCAACCGGGGTTAGTTGATTTGTAAATTGAGTTGTCAGAGTGTTGTATGAAGTGTGGAGATTGCAGAGACTACAAATCTGAGAGTTAATTTGTTGTAAGTTTTTGTAGATCAATGAATGATTGGTTCTAATGCTCATTTAATTTGTAGGATCTATTGGTTTTCAATCGATTTTTGCAGATTTGATGTACCTATGGATGCCTGAGCTTGTAGCCTTGCATCCATAGCATTTGCAGTGGTTTTTCTATTTCAATTCTTTTCCCCATGACTGGATTATATGCATGAGATACTATGTGACCATTCAAGTGGATAGAGTATAGGCCTAAGACTAGTCCATATCTCAGAGCAGATTTGGATCCTTCTACCTTGCATTTGTGCTTGTAGCCAAATGAAGGATTGTTGCAGATCCATCTTCCACTCTGCTGCTTTGCAAATCAATTTTACAATGAAAACTATCTCCTAGCTATTCATTCTTCATATTTGAATTTTATTTTACCAAAACATTTGCCATTTCTCACAATTCTCTCTTTTTGTTATATCTTGTTTGGTTTTAAATATATTTTTAATTAGGTCAAATTGATGTACTGCTTTTTAGTTTAAAGTGACAATCAAAACTCAAACTCTTTTCCTTGTTTTCCTTAGTTTAAGTTAGAATAGGATTAGGAGGTCTAGATCTATAGCAGATCTAGAAGATTTACTATCTTAGATCACAAATCTCTATGGGACGATCTCTTACTCAACTAAAACTTGCCACAACAGGCTCTGTATCTTGCAGGATGTATTTATTTTCTGTGTGCAAACTCTGTTGTTTTAATTTTGTTCACCTCTATATCTGCCATTGCTTTAGCATCTTAATAAGCACATAGAAATAAAATATCAACAAGTTTTTGGCACCACTATCGGAGATATGTAGATCTAGATTTGGTAAATCTGAGTTTTTCTTTATGTTAGATTTTAGATCTATTTTTTGTCTATGTTGTATTTGAATAATTGCTGCTGTAGTTTGTAGTCTTCGAAATTTTTGCAGATCTGGAGCTGTAGTTTGGAGAGGAGCAAATTGCTTGTTGTTGGAGCAAATCTTGCTTGAGTTTGCATTTTTTTTACTCTTTTGATTACATTTTCATCTCTGTCATTTTTGAATTTAGCAGCAGTATTTTATGTGTTTTTGTTTGTTGTGTTTGTTGCTACTGTAAATTATTTTTGTGTTTTTGTATATTTGGTAGAAGGGCTCTTAACCTTGAGATTTTGCCTTTAAATCTTGAAGTTGAAAGGATCCTTAGAGCTAGACAACCAACACACATCCCTGCTAATCATTGTATAACAATTGAATGGGTGATCCTCCTAGAACCTTGAGAGACTACTATGCACTTGGGGCATATTCATCCCCATTTTGCATTCAATTCCTTGCAGCTGATGGCAACGATGAGATTAAGGCTCAGACCATTCAAATGCTACCATCTTTCCATGGTCTGAGCAAGGAAGATCCATATAAACACATTGATGCGTTTCTTGCTCTGTGTACCACCTTTACAATTATTGGTCTAGGAGATGAGGCCACCAAAATGAGGCTCTTTTTTTTTTCATTAAAGGACAAGGCTAGGCATTGGTTGAACATTCTCCCAGCAAACAACATTACATCTTGGAGTGATTTGCAAAGTCAATTCTTGGCTAAATTTTTTCCTATGAGTAAGACCAATCAGCTGAGAAAGAGTATTATCTCTTTTGCTCAATTCCCAGCTGTGGACTTTCATGAGGCATGGGAAAGATTCAAGGAGCTGCTGAGACAATATCCACACCACCAAATACCTAGATGGCAGCTTGTTCAAAGCTTCTATCAGGGTATTGGTTCTAAGTGTATGTACATGGTGGATGCATCATGTGGTGGAACATATCTCAGTAAAACTGATGAGGCATGGGATTTATTTGATGTGATTAGTGAAAACTCTATAGAGTAGGAGGCTCTGTCAAGAAATGACATTGAGCCTGCAGCTACTAGAGTTACAAGAACACCCACTGCATCAGGGAAATTGTATGAAGTGAATGTATACAATAACCTAGAGAAGAAAGTAGACAACTAGTCTGAACAGTTTGGTAAATTATCGAGTGTGATGCAGCCCTCAATAGCTACACAAGTGCAGGAGGCATGTCTGATATGTCAGTCCCCCACACACTCTCTTCAAGATTGTCCTTCTGTTGGGCAATACCCTGAGCTTGTCACGGAGCATGCAAATGCTACTCAATCTTATGGGCAACAGCAGCCTGTTGGGTATGCTTGGAGGAACCACCCCAATATGAGGTGGAGACAAGCTAGTTGTCAACCACAGCAACAGTAGGCAATGTCTTATAAACTTACCCAGCTATACCAGTAGAATTACTTCCCAAAGCATCAGTTCCAACAACCAATGGCTCAGTCAAGTCACCAAAGTCCACCAGCACCACCACCACAAGCAAGAGCACCTTCCTTTGAGGAACAGGTTCTGTCCTTATTACAGAACCTCAGTTCCTTGTCACAAACTATGAATTCTCACAACCAGAGCATTAAAAAAATTGAGGACCACCTTGGTCAACTTTCCAATATTTTGAATAGGAGGTAAGAGGGCAAATTGCCAAGCCAGCCAATGAATAATCCTAAAGGTTAGTACATGGTGGGTGAGTCTTCTTCAACTCATGAGGAAGCTAAGGCCATCACTACTTTGAGAAGTGGCAGGCTAGTGGATAACCAAGTTAATATTGAGACCACAAGGAGTGCAAGACAAGAAAACTCAATCCATGACAGTATGCAGCAGGAGCAGCATATGAAAAATAAAGGAGTTGCTATTGAGTCCCAATAGAAAAATAAAAATAAAAACAAAGAGAAAATTGATGAAAATGAAAAGGCAGCAGATAAGATCCCAGCAGTACCTCATCTGCCATTTCCTTATGCTCTTCAAGCACCTTCTCCTTTTAATAAGGGGAATGTTAAGGTACAGGAAATGATGGAGACTTCAAGCAAGTTAAGATCAATTTATCTCTGCTTGATGCCATTAAACAAGTCCCAGCCTATACAAAATTCTTAAAAGATTTGTGCACCCATAAAAGACAGTGTAGGATTCATTTATCCAAGAAAGTTTTTTCTGCTGAAAAAGTGAAACAAATTTTGTCTATTGCAAACCCAACTAAACTCCAAGAACCTGGAGTGCCCACAATCTTTTGCATCATTGGAGACCACACCATAGAGAAAGCTCTCCTAGATTTGGGAGCCAGTGTTGACCTACTTTCATATTCTGTGTATGAGAAGTTAGGTTTGGGGGAGTTAAAGCCCAGACATGTTGTTTTACAACTGGCTGACAAATCTAAGAGGAGACCTGTGGGTATCATTGAGGATGTGCATGTTGGGGTGGACAAAATTTTCTACCCAACAGATTTCTTAGTGTTGGACATGGAACCTAATAGATGCACCACCCCTATCCCTATGGTATTGGGCATGTCATTCTTGGCCACTGCCAATGCTTACATTCAGTTTAGATCTAGGGTGATGGAGGTAACCTTTTGAAATATGAAGGTGAAGCTCAATGTGTACAATACAACCAATCAACCTCACCTTGAGAGTGAAGATTGTTTTATGGTTGATATTATTGATGAGCTTGTTGAGAAGACCTTGCCCAAACTGTTGAATTGGGATGAGGTGTTTGATGAATTTGAAGAGATATGGACTAAGTCTATCGAAGGGGAGGTCCCCACACATATGATTGAAGAGGTGAAAACCTTGAACTCTTCAGTGGGGCCAGCAAGGCACTCTCATTGAAAACCTGTTGTGCTGCCTCTCCCCCATACCTTCTAAGGCACCTTTGCTACCTTAACTTATCAGTCCACCTGATTTGGAGCTGAAATAGCTCCCAGAATCTCTCAAATATGCCTTCCTAGGATAGGATAAAAAATTACTTATGATTATTTCATCTTCCATCACTGAGGAGCAAGAAGAGAAATTATTGTGTACGCTCAGAATGCATAGGAAAGCAATTGGCTGAACCATTGCTTATTTGGGGGGAATTAACCCAGCTGTGTGTATGCACAAGATCCATCTAGAAGAGGGTTCAAAACCCTATAGGAATATGCAGAGGAAGTTGAATGCTCATATGCAGGAAGTGGTTTTGAAAGAGGTAGTCAAACTACCTGATGCTAGAGCAATCTATCCAATTTAAGATTCTGAATGGGTGTCACCTACTCAGGTAGTCCCAAAAAAATTTGGCATCACTGTGGTCTCCAATGAGTCTGGAGAATTAATGCCAACCAGGGAGGTCACTGGTTGGAGGGTCTGCATTGACTACACAAAATTGAACTCCAAGACTAGGAAAGACCATTTCCCACTGCCCTCCATTGACCAAATCTTGGATAAGCTAGTAGGAAAGGCTTACTATTGTTTTCTTAATGGGTACTCTGGTTACAACAAGATCCCTGTGCATTCACAAGATCAGGAAAAAACAACTTTACTTATCCATTTGACACCGTTGCTTACAGAAGGATGCCATTAGGCTATGTAATGCTCCTGCTACCTTTCAATGATGCACATATGTAATTTTTCTGAAATGCTAGATAAGTTTTTGGAAATTTTTATGGATGGTTTCTCTGTGTATGGTGATGATTTTGATCAGTGTTTGCATCATCTCTCCCTTGTGCTTCAGAGATGTAAGGAAACTAACCTACTTTTGAGCTAGGAAAAGAGCAATTTCATGGTCACCTAAGAAATTGTTCTTGGTCATGTGGTTTCTCAAAAGGGGATTGAGGTGGACAGGCAAAAATTGATCTGATTTCACACTTGCCTCCTCCAAAATCTATCAAACAAGTCAGGCCATTCCTTGGACATGCTGGCTTCTATAGGAGATTCATGAAGGATTTCAGCAAAATTTCTAAGCCACAGTGCCACCTGCTGTGTCAGGAGATTCCTTTTATGTTCACTGCTAAATGCTTAACTAATTTTGAGGTGTTAAAAAAATATATGATCTCTGCACCTTTGATCCAGGCCCCTAATTGCTCCCTTCCCTTTGAGCTAATGTGTGATGCCTTAGATTTGGCAGTGGGTGCAGTCTTGGGGCAGAGAAGAGATAAACTACCTAGTGTAGTTTAATATGCAAGCAGGACACTGATAGATGCTCAGCTGAACTGCACCACCACTGAGAAAGAGCTTCTGGTAGTTGTCTTTGCTTTAGAAAAATTTAGGCCTTATGTCTTAGGGTTTAAAATTGTGGTGTTCACTGACCATTCTGCCTTAAAGTATCTGTTGCCTAAGAAAGAGGCAAATCCCAGGTTGATCAGATGGATCCTCCTGCTGCAGGAGTTTGATCTTGAGATCAAGGACAAAAAGGGTATGGAGAATGTGGTTGCAGACCACCTGTAGGATTTTAATTGCTAACTGTGCTGACATACCTGTGAATGATTCTTTCCCTAATGAGCAACTTTTTGCCATCAATGTGAGTGTGCCCTGGTTTGCCAACATTGTGAACTGTCTTGCTATTGGTAGGATTCCTCCACACTGGTCTAATATTTTATGTGGGAGGATCCTTACCTTTACAAGTATTGTGCAGACCAAGTTGTTAGGAGATGTGTTCCTGAAAGTGAATTTCACAACATTCTTATAATGTGTTATGAACAGGCCTGTGGAGGTCACTTTAGTGGAAAGAAGACTGCTGCAAAGGTGCTGCAATGTGGATTTTATCGGCCTTCCTTATTTAAGGGTGCCTTTGCACACTGCAGAACATGTTTAAGGTGTCAAAGGATGGGTGGCCTGTCAAAAAGAAATTTCATGCCTCTGCAACCCATCCTTATTGTGGAGCTATTTGACATTTGGGGGATTGACTTCATGGGTCCATTTCCTCCTTCCATGGGCTTTAATTTCATTCTTGTAGCTATGGATTA
This sequence comes from Chloranthus sessilifolius, assembly GCA_021018995.1. Classification (NCBI taxonomy): domain Eukaryota; kingdom Viridiplantae; phylum Streptophyta; class Magnoliopsida; order Chloranthales; family Chloranthaceae; genus Chloranthus; species Chloranthus sessilifolius. The sequence continues at coordinate 96,685,234 of CM037597.1, read as the reverse complement.
TGTGTCTAAATGGGTAAGAGCCACTGCCACAAGGACCAATGACCACAAAGTTGTCCTCAAGTTTGTCAAAGAGAACATTTTCTCTAGATTTGGCACCCCTAGAACCATTATCAATGATGGGGGTAGTCACTTCTGTAACAGGCACTTCGAAAGTCTACTCAAGAAGTATGTTGTTACACATAGGATTGCTACTCCATACCACCCATAGACCAGTGGGAAAGTGGAGATTTCCAACAGGGAAGTCAAGCATATCCTAGAGAAGACAGTAAGGACTGATAGGAAGGACTGGCCAATGAAATTACATGATGCTTTGTGATCTTATAGGACATCCTATAAGACCCCAATTGAAATGTCCCCATTCAGATTGGTCTATGGCAAAGTATGTCATCTGCCAATAGAGTTAGAACATAGGGCCTACTGGGCCATTAAAACCTTAAATTTTGATCTAACTGCTGTTGGTACAAACAGGAAATTACAGTTGTCTAAGTTGGAGGAATTGGGATTAGATGCTTATGCTAATGTAAGAATCTACAAGGAGAAGGCCAAGGCTTTCTATGACAAAAACCTTCTTAGGAAGGAATTTGTTGAAGTTGATAAGGTATGGCTTTTTAACTCCAAACTTAAGTTTTTTCTAGGGAAATTGAAATCTAGATGGGATGGACCTTACACTGTGCAACATGTATCCCCATCTAGAGCTGTTAATATCATGGACCCCACTAAGGGAAGGGTCATGAATATGAATGGTCAGAGGCTAAAAATTTGTTTAAAAAATATAGTGGAGCCTGTTGAAACCATTGACCTTCAAGAACCTCCCACTGCTGAGTGATATTCAACCTTGTAAACCTTGTAACATAGCTGTCATTTACTGTGTTTTTGTTGTTTACTATGAAAATTTCTGTCAATTTTGCCTAGTTTTTTTTCATTTAGTTGTCAGGTCTAAAAATGTTGGGTCCTTTCATGTTTATGTTGGTCAAAAAGGGGTTGAGTTTCTACTGATAGTAAGTGATAATCCTTACTGTTGTGAGTTGTGGATAGTACACAAAGAAATGTTGAGAATAGGTACAATTATGAAGCTGTCGAGAGGTTTTAAGTTCATTCGAGAGGTCCTGAGTGGTGTTTGAGAGGTTCTAACATTGAAAAAGTACTTCTCGAGAGGATCAGGTATCTTCTCGAGCTCATTGTTCTAAGTGCCAAGTGTTCTCGACAGTTTCCCATTTCCAAAGTAATCCACTCGAGAACCACTCAATTTTTGAGTTCCGAAGCTGTCTGAAGTTTCTTGTATTCTGACAAGTTGTTAACCACTCGAGAACCACTCAATTTTTGAGTTCTGAAGCTGTCTGAAGTTTCTTATATTCTGACAAGTTGTTAACCACTAGAGAACCACTCAATTTTGAGTTCCGAAGCTGTCTGAAGTTTCTTGTATTCTGACAAGTTGTTAACCACTCGAGGAACCTGTCAAGGAGTATTTTTCTAAATTCCATTGAACTGCTCAAGGACATTTCTTCCATTTTAGTTTTCTGTGCTCAATTTTGTGTGAAACCATAGTTTTAGGGTAAGTACTCCATCATTCTTTGTCCCAACCGTGGTTAAGTGCTTATTTCTGTCTGAATTTAGTTCATTACACTGTGGATTATCAATTGGGTGCGAGTTTTTAAACTACTGAGAAAGTGATCTGCTGTGTTGGAAGATATTTTGGCTTTTCTATTTGTAAATGGCTGAACCAGATAAATTTGATGATTCCCTCACCCATTTACTTCAGCCTTCCCCAAAATCACTGAGAAAATCCAGCAGGAGAGCTTCAGCCCAGCTTCAAATTGATCCACCATCTCCTATAGCCCGACCTGTCAAAAGGAAGCTAAGTGATTCATTTGAGCCATCTGAAAAAACTAAAACTGTTGCCTAAAAATCTAAAAAATCTAAGAAAACTACAAAGTCTAAGAAAAGTAAGAAAATTGTTGAGGAGGTACCTGTTGTACCTGAGCCTGTGCCTAAATTTGACCCCCTCACAACTCCCAATGAATTTGTAGATGAGCTACGGCTGATCCCAGAGACAGTTTTTGATGTACTTTACTAAGGTTCAGGGGGGCAGTGAAACCCTAGCCTATTTGGCTAAGGCCTCCTTAGAACCCCTCTTAAGCCCATTAGATGAAATTCTGTATCCAAGGTCTGTGAAGCTCTGATATCAAAACCTTAGGGTGCATGAGGCTAGTAGGGCAACTGAGCCTGTTTTTGTGGTATTGATTGATGACTGGGAGACTGTGGTGGACACTAGAGACATAGTACTTGTACTAAGAATCCCATTCCTGTATGATCCGTCTTGCAGTCTAGGAGCTCCAGTCAATGTTTCATTTAGAGATATTGCCAAACATCTAACTCAGGGGCAAATTGGATATGGAGAATTATTGAGAAGGAGACACTTTGACACCAGCCTGCTATTCATGGACAACATTCTAAGGAAAAATGTATTTGTAGCTGGACATCAACAAAGAAGAAGGCATCCCCTTGTGGATGCCCTTTACTCTTTCTCAAAGGGGAATTTTTTCAATGCTCCTGAGTTGATCTTTGAGGGGATGTGCGACATTCATGGGAAGGTAAAGAAGAGAAAAACGGTTCAGGATTTACCCTACAGCAGGTTCATCATTGCCTTGTTAAAGAGAGGGAAATATGTTTGGAAGGATAGTGAGCCAACTGATGACTTACCTCCTGTGGTTTTTGGGAAGAAGTTATGGACAACAAGTTTGACATTAATGGGGAAGAAGAAGGGGATTGAGGATGTATCTGATGCCACCACTACTGTCACCTTTGTTGCATCCACTGCAGCCTTATCAGCTGTTACACCTTCTACTACCAGCTCAGCAGCATTTCCCACAGCCACTACAGAAGCAGCAACAACATTTGTTCCACCCATTTCCCCAGCAGACAATCTAGCAGCATTCCGTGTAGAGACCTTTGCTGTCAGTCCAGTGCCACTCACCATTCCATCATCCATTCTTGCTCCCTTTCCTACCATTTCCACTTCAACACCCTCCACCATTACCACCACCAGCCCTGTGTCAGTCCCTCATATTGCCATCCACCCTTCCCACTCCGACCATAAAAAGAAAATACCAAAGGAGAACCCACAACCCAATACCAGCTACCACTCGACCTGGCCCATCCATTTCCTTACCTCCAACAGGTCCTTCCATTCCAGCTCCTGAACTCATTGACATTGACCCACCTACCACCACTGAGCCAGTTACCTCTCCTACCTATTCCCTAACGCCTATTCATACCCAGGGCCTGGAGCAGTTTACCACTGAGGAGTATTCAGCCTTGATTGACTCCATTGTGGAGAATATTGGGCATGAGTACACACCCCTCCCTGACTCTCCCCAGCCTGACCACTTCCACCATGCCCTTACATCACCTTTCCAGCCAATCCCACCTATTCAACGTGTTACTCAAGTCTTACTAGCCATATTTGCCCAAATTCTTTCCCTCCTTACCTCTCTCCAAACCCAACTCCTTACCAATCCTGAACACCTGGCCACCATGCAAGCCAGCCTACATTCCATCCAATCAACCCTTCAAACCTTACACCCCACAACCCAACAACCAACACCCACACCTGTACCCACACCACCTCCTTCACCCTAGCCTTCTATTTTTTTGGTAACAGGACCTGCTGCTACACAGATTGACCTGATTATGAAGAGCTGGCCCTTATCCCATCTGCCTCCACCCCTACTGCTACCCAAACTGATTTTGAAGAGGAGGAGTTACCCCTGTTACCATTCACCTATGAGGAGGAGGAGTTGGCACCTATCTTTCCACCCCCATCATCTCCTCCCACCTATATTGACCTTACCACCAGCTTTGTTTTACATCCTAGGATTGATGACCCTTATGAGAAGGCCATTGTCCTTGCTTCCTCCATTCTCATTCCCCCACTTTACACCCTCACAAAGGCTATGCATGCCAATCCTTATATTGGGAGGGATGCCCAATCAGTGATAGAGTCAGTCACAATAATGGTGAAGCAGCCATATGAAGCTCAAATTGCCCAACTAAAGGCATATGAGGAAAAGGAGAAGAAGAGGCTATGGCAGATGGTGCTGAATTCTCTTGACCTGTATAAGGTGTATAATTTAAAGTCCATCCAGTTGGCTAAGCTGATAGAAACTCTCACATCCACCATGTCAGTCCTAAACCCTCAAGTGCCCAAGGGTGTCTCTATCAAGGAACCTTCTATGGAGAAGAGTAGCACCAAGCCACAGAAACAAGTTGCTACAAGAACCAAAGTTGGGGCTGCCCAAGCTGAATCCGTGAAGAAAAGAACAACTAAAAGAAAACTTCCCATAGAGTTACTTTCAGACTTTGATTTTGATTCTGATTAGGATTTAGTATAGCATTTGTACTTAGGTTTTGATTGTCTTTTCTGTTTTGGAATGGATGTATATTTTTACTCTCTTGTTCATGTTGTACATAGTCTTGGTTACTATTAATTTTGTTAATGAAAATGTCTTTTGTGTATTGATTTGCATTGTGCTCCTTAGTTTGTTTTTTTTTTTTCTTGTTGCGGCACATTCCTGTTTTCTGTTGAATGTGTTCTTCCTTTGCCTATCCTGTTGTCCCTACCTACTTGTCCTTTGTAACAGTGAGCACACTATTTATATTATGTTTGGGGATATGGCAGGGTAGACCAATGAGATGGTTAAGCTAAGTGCAACAGTGTTAGATTGAAACAAATAAAGTAAGATTCTACCTAAGTAATTTTGAAAAAGGGAAATTAAAATGTAAAGTAGACTGCTTAATGCTGAAATCTTTTAAAAATCTCAACACTTCCATGAAGAGATCATCAAGAAATTTTTTCACAATCAGTATATAGTGAACCAGCAAAGAGAGAAAAAGCTGAGAACATGCACCATGAGTTCAAGTGAGGACCATACCCAGTGAGATTTGGGCCCATAAAAAATAAATTCTTTTGAAGGGTGTTTTGGCAATCTTTGTGCTCTAAGAACTGGCTGACTCAAACCTTTTTACTAGAAGTTAAGCATTCCCAAATTTAAACTGTGTAGCAGAACTCATGACACTAAGGAGATAATCTAAGGCCATCCTTTGGACAGTTTTAGCTTAAAATCTCCTACCCATTCAAATGTCCTTTGTATACACTCTTTAAGCCTGAAAAACCCATTTTCCTTTGGGAAAACACCAAAATAATTGAACCTAAACCTTTTGACCTATTTCAGCCTTACCCTCAATATGAGAATTCAGGAGGTGGAAGGAGAAGAAGTGAAGATGAAGGAGCAAGGATTGATATTTGGTGAAAGGAGAAGGAGAAGGGAGAAAGTCTATGTAAATACATTAGTGTATCAATTGTATGGCTGTGACAACCATCATAAAAAATTTGAAAAAGAGAAAAAGAAAAGAGAAGTCAAAAGAAATATTTCATCTGAAAATTGGAAATAAGAGAAGAAGTGGCCACTTCAGATCTGAAAAACTTGTTGGAAGGTGAAATTGTGCAGTGATGAAGAAGGTGATGTCATGACCACCTCCTCTCCTTGCAAATTTCTAAATTTTTAATCCTTTTTACCCCTTTATTCTTTATAAACCTCACCCATAAGCCACATTACAACCCATTGAAAAAGACCTTGTTGATCTAAAGTGAAATGAGCTGCTATGTACAGATGAGGAGATGTCAAATCTATGGTGAAAATACATGGGGCAGTCAGGGAACTAGAGCAAATGTCTATGCTCATGCTTACAGGCCTATTTGAGGTCTATAACTATTCTTGAGCTTAAGAGAAATTGACCACCTTCAAATTCATTTGTGAGAGAATGCCCTGGTGAGGATTAGGTCTGCTATTGAATGTATTAGAGCACTGTTTGAATCTGATTTTTGAATTAATGGTAAGCTGTATATTGATTTGCACACACTACACTCATAATGTCTTTAGATTGGTTGTGATGAGTATGCATAAGGATTTATGTATTAAATTGCTTATACTTACTATTTTAAAACTTCTCTAATTTGAAAGAGCAAGGTGTGGAATGAAGCTTTGCATGTTGACATCTGACTTGTCACTAGGTGCATTTATTTTAACTGCCTTCATAAGGAAGTTTGTGGTTATCTTCACTGAAAATCCTCAGGAGACTTCACTCCTCCACTAGGGATCACCTAGGGGTTTAAAAGGCTTGATGCATAAGCTAAATGCATCCGTGCTCCCTATGAAAGTGGCATTAAATTTTTTTTTTAGAGTAGTGTTTAATTTTTGCTTTGCTCGAGGACTAGCAAAGATTAGGTTTGGGGGTGTGTTAATCAGTAAAAAATACCATTTTTCACCTCCTAACCTAGCCTTTACTAGACTTTAGAGTTATTTAATGAGTGTGTTTGAGTGTTATTATGTAGTTAGCAATAATCTGTAGTAAAGTGCACAAAACCATGCAGCAAAAGCCAAAAGGAGGGAGATCTGAGTCAACCATTGACTGATGAGAAGACCCATGCATGACAGAGGGTTGTAACAGGCTATCATCAGCAGCAGAGGCTTAGCAAAGTAGTGCTCGAGCAGTTGAAAAGAGCTCTTCGAGCAGTATTTGAAGCTGTTTTAATCCTGTCAAGGGGTTGCTTGAAACCCTCGAGCAATTCATAGCCATGCAGTTGAGTGAACTTCTCAGTGGTTTGCGAAAGAAAATGAAGAACCTGTCGAGCAGCTCATAAAGTTTGTGGACTTGAACCTGTCAAGTCGTATAGAATGTGCTGAGAGACCAACCTGTTGAATGGTTTAAATTCTGCTGAAGAACCTGTCGAGCTGAAGTCTTCAACCTGTCGAGATTTATACCTGAAGCTCATTCAACCTGTTGAGAGGTACTCAGAACCTATCGACCTGAAGATACCTCAAGCTTGTAACCTCTCCAACACATGCCTAAACCTCTCGAGGTGTGATTTTTGAAGCTTCAACTGATCGAATGAGTAACTTGAAACTTCAATCACTCAATGCACGGGTCTAGCAGCTGTCTGTCAATTGTGGAGGGAATTTTTAGAACTTCAACAGATCAGAGGAAACCTGATCTAACTGGCCCACATATGTTGAACTGATCTAATAGAATTGGGGCAATATTTGGAGGAAATGTAGCCACATCAGCAGGTCTGTTAATAGAATTGATTCTCCTCTTCTCTGATTGGCCAAAACAGATCTAAGGCAGTTGGGAAATGTGTATAAATAGAGGGGAAAAAGTAAAAGATAGGGCATCCAAAGTTTTAGGAATTTTTGAACTGTTTTCCTGCCTTTTCTACTCTTCTTCTTCTTCCTCTATTCTCTCCTTAGCCTAGCCATGCTTGGCTAAATCTTTGTAGCAGCTAGGGTTAGTTGATTGGTAAATTGAGTCGTGAGAGCATTGTATGAAGTGTGGAGATTGTAGAGACTGCAAATCTAAGAGTCAATTTGTTGTAAGTTTTTGTAGATCAACGAATGACTGGTTCTAATGCTCATTTAATTCATAGGATCTATTAGTTTTCAATCGATTTTTACATATTTGATGTACCTATGGATGCCTGAGCTTGTAGCCTTGCATCCATAGCATTTGCAGTGGTTTTCTTGTTTAAATGCTTTCCCCCATGACTAGATTATATCCATAGGATACTATGTGACCATTCAAGTGGACATAGTATAGCCATAGGACTAGTCCATATCTCAGGGCAGATTTGGATCCTTCTACCTTGCATTTGTGCTTGTAGCCAAATGAAGGATTGCTGTAGATCCATCTTCTACTCTGCTACTTTGCAAATCAATTTTACAATGAAAACTATCTCCTAGCTATTCATTCTCCATATTTGAATTTTATTTTGCCAAAACATTTGCCATTTCTCACAATTCTCTCTTTCTGTTATCTCTGGTTTGGTTTTAAATCTATTTTTAATTAAGTCTAATTGATGTATTGCCTTTTAGTTTAAAGTGACAATCAAACTCAAACACTTTTCCTTGTTTTCCTTAGTTTAAGTTAGAATAGGATTAGGAGGTCCAGATCCGTAGCAGATCTGGAAGATTTACTATCTTAGATCACAAATATCTGTGGGACGATCTCTTACTCAATTAAAACTTGCTACAACAGGCCCTATCTCTTACAGGTTGTGTTTATTTTCTATGTGCTCTGTTGTTTAATTCTTTTTACCTCTATATCTGCCATTGCTTTAGCATCTTAATAAGCACATAGAAATAAAATATCAACACATGTTCCCAGTGCAAAATCGATTCGTCGGGTCTTTAAGGCGTACGGTAGTTTAATTGCGCGCAATTTGATTTCCGCCCAAAATTTCATGCACTTGATCAGTTTGAGCGCCCGATTTATGGCGCTTAATCAAGAAAGTGCCTATATATATCCAAATTTCCTTCGTTTTTCTTCATTCTCTCTTTTCTTATCCGAGTGAACAAGTTTAGGGTATTTTTATAAGGTGATTCCTGATGTCATTTCTTCTGATCTTCGTTGTTTCGCGAGCTCTTTGTCCTTGAGTCTTCTTGAAGCGGGGATGCAGTTATGGCTTAGGAGGTATCAGAAATCGAGGGATGCTATACATCACTATTGTTTGGAGGTGAAGATGGTGGGAGGGAAGTCCTCCAAATGGATGGGGAGGATGTTCCCCAACCAATCCTCCCCCTGCCTTTTGACTGGATGCCCTTTGCATCCAATTTTGGGTCTGTGTCTGGTACTAGGTCGTAAGTTAGGTTCTAGGCTTTTGTTTCGGATTGTATTTTTAGGAGGTATGCCTTCGGTGACAGATGTAAAATTTTATCATATCAATAAGGAGATGTTTTATTTATTGTGTTTGTTCTATTTATTGTTCATTGTTTCGTTTATATATCTTTTTTTTAACATTAATTAGATTTAATTGGACTTGCTTAAGCACCTTTTTATTTTATTCTGAGATCTATTCAACTTTATTCAGTCTGCTGAGTTTATTAGGGCAATATTGGATTGATTTGAATTATTTAGAGTTTTAGTAAACCTATCAAGAATTATTTAACTCTTTTTATTTGATTTTATTTAGGATTTTTTCTAGGACTTCATCTAGGATTTTGTTTGATTTGGTTTAGCTGTGCTTCATTTCGTTCAGAATTTATTCATGATTTTATATGATTTATCTAGCATTTTGTGGCTTTATTTGACTTATTTTAGAATTATTTTGACTTTATCTAGGGTTCAATTTGAAAACCTTATGGTTAAAATTATCTTTTGGGGAGCTTTTAAGGAATTTTTGGCATTTGTTTTATTTAAGGTAGGGATTTTCTTTGTTTCAATCTAAGGTTTAATTTACGGTGACATTTGTCAATGGTGTGTGAGTTTAATTTCTTGGATCAAGATGGGTGTTAAATGTTTCGATCCTATTGGCTTATTTGTTTTGTGGAGGATTTGTGTTACTTTGAGGGGTAAGTGTTGTGTGTTGATTGATTAGTCTAGGTTTATCATGGATGGTGGTTCTTCTAGGGGGATATGTGTCTGGCTTGGATTTAATCAGATGAAAGGTGTTTAGATTGGGGCACTTGTCATCTTGTGGTGCAAGACGTATATGTTGACTACTTCTGGTGTGCTTTGATTATTGGTTGGTGGTGAAAGTTATTTAAAAATCAAAGACAGAGTAAAACAGGGGGGGTGAATCCAGCACAACTCAGAAGTCCTAGACTTGCAAGATACAGGGTCCTTTGTAGTAAGTTTTGATAAGTAAGAGTTTGTCCCATAGGGAAAGGTGATCTAAAGCTCCAAGGGAGCCATCTCTAGTAGTCCCTCCAGATCTGTCTACAGATCTGGCAGTCCTAGAAGGAGGGGAGTTTAAGGTCACTTATTCTAAGTATTCTAATAACTAAACTACAGAAAGTGTTGAGAGGATGGATGGAGTGTGGAAATAAGTATAAAAGGGTGAGAAGTACGTTATTGAGCCAAGGTCAGAGAAGTTTTGTAACTCAGATTTAGATCTGATGTTATAGAAATCCTGTCCAGAGGCTACATTATCACCTCTGAGGAGAAAGGATCCAACCCATCACTCTGCCATGATTCCACCCTTAAGGCTATAACCTGTCCACTAGAATGGTCACAAATTATCCCATAGGGGAGCCACTATCCAGGGATGGGTCAAAACATAACAAGTAAATCATTGCAGGCACTATTTCATCCAGGCTACCAGCTCAAGAATCCATAGGGAACCTCAACCTCTAAAGTTCTATATGTGGGGCTACGGCTGTAGGACCATGATAGCCTAGACACATAGAACCAGCAAGAGATTGAGTACAACCTTCGATCTAGTTGTCCATTGCTTGAGCGGGGCTACAATGGTCCAATCACCAGCCTACAATCTCTATAACCAGATCAGATCCAACATCTGATGGCGGATCTATACAAATATGGGGGAGTCTGCCTCTATACAATCTCTCACCAGGCTTCTACAAGCTCAGGTGTAAAGAAGAAGGATCCATCTTGGATCGGTGGATCAGAATCACCCTAAGGCTATAATCTGTCCACTTAAATGGTCACAAACTATCCCAGAGGTTATCCTCCTCACGGAGCCCAAAACAAAACAAGATTATCGCTGCTAACACCATGCTCACAAGGCTACCAGCTCAAGCTCCCAAGGGGATTTCAGATCTAGTGGGTCCTGTGGTGGGGCTAAGGTTGTAGGACCATGATAGCCCGGACACACAGGTCACTTGGATCTGAGTGGCCCTTAGAATCAGTCCTCCATTGCTTTGAAACACAGCCAAAGCGATGGCGGATCACAAGGCAGCAGCCTTGCACAGAGCATCTCACACACAAACAACAATCCCACAAAGTACAGATCCTATTACAGAACTTCCATTGATCTAATTCAAAAATGCATACAAAGGCATAATCAGCAAGTGCTGGACTATGGAGAGAAGGAAAGAAAAAGAAAATTACTTACTGCTAAAAAGAAAGAGAAAAGAAAAACGATCTGAGATGGGTTCCCAAATGCCTAAACCTAAGCTCAGGTATGGGTTTATATAGCAGTGGGGTGGCGACGCTTTAGGGTTAGGAAACCCTAATTTTAACAATGCCACATGGCCTGATAATGATCCTTGGATGCCTCGGGGTGCGTGCACAGAGATTTGAGCATGGGAGTGTGTGCCCTAATCGCAGGAAATACCCAGAAGGTCCTCTGCTGAAGAGATGGAACTTTAGGGTCAGAGCTTCGCTAGGTAGCTGTAGTTTCCCAGTCTTGTCGCATGGTAGCTCTTTGCTCTTCGCTAGGATGATTTGACACTGAAGCTTCAGCCGTCGCGAGGTTGCCTTGGTTTGCTCTTCAGGCAGTCGCACGGTAGAGAGTTGCGCTCTCGCTGGATTGGGCTTTGCGAGGTTAAATAGAAAACACAATCTTTAAGTGTCGTGAGGTTGAAATTCAAGCAGTCGCACGGTCGATCGGTCTTCGCTGGGCAGCAGCGCGAGTACTTTGCGAGCACTTTTCTTTACTTGGACTCCGCGAGTTACCTCGTGAGGCTCTACTGAGTTCTGAACTGCACGAGGGTCTATGTCTCACTTAATCTTCGTGAGATTGGCTCTGCCTTCCCCAGGATGTTTTCTTTCTTGAATGGCGTGAGAACTGCGCGAGGCATTCTTCTTATGATGAGGAATCTAATCTCTCTCTCCTCGGCCGCCGCTGGTGAAGTGCGAGATTGAGAGAGGTCTGCTTTGAACTGTGTGACACTATGTGATGTGTTCTACTCTTGAGCTTCACGAGAGCTGCGCGAGTTTGAGTTTCTGAAGCTCTTCAGTCATTCATCTGCGCGAGAGGTTGCTGTAAAGCCTTGGGAAGCTCAGTTGAACTGCACGAGGCATATTTCTCCTGAATCCTCTAAAGCTTGGGTCTGCTACGCGAGGCTCATTTTAGGTCTGGATTCAGAGTTCATTCTTCTGAGGGATATCTGGTGCTAAAGCAGGCTCCTTAACAAGATTCTTCGCCTTATTTCACTTCTGATTATTACCTACATAAAACACTTAACAAGAACTTATTAGGTGGCTAAGGGTCTAATCTAAGGTTAAGTTAAGGGGTGAAAAGTGGTACTTTTCAGGTCTTAACACACCCCCAAACCTAATCTTTGCTAGTCCCTTAGCAAAGCTACATTAAATCTACTCTAAAAATTAAATGCCACTTTAGAGGAGCATGATACATTTAGCATATGTACCAAGCCTTTTAAACCCCTAGGTGATCCCTAGTGTAGGAGTGAAGTCTCCTGTGGGTTTTTAGTGAAGACACCCACAAACTTCTCAAATGAAATAGTTAACAAATGTGCAATGTCACCCAATGAGCACTTAAGGAATCAGATTTAGTCTACTCTTGAATCAGTACACACAAAAGAAATTTAATTCATTGGTTGCACAGTAACTTAAACAGCATAAACTCTCATGATTGTACAACATTTCCAAATAGTTTGCAATCACAGAAAATTGCACAAGTGTGTGTCAGCACTGAGCTTATCCTTATGTCAAAAAATTAGGTTAAGGTCATACATAATGCATTCAAGTTCAGACCCAAAAGAAAGCTTTGCAGGGTATACTCTCATAAAGGTTTGTTGAGGGATTCAGTTTCTCACAGGCTCAAGAGCAGTTACATCCCCCAACTGGGTTTGTAAGCATGAGCATAGGCAGAGTTCTTAAGTGTTGACATCATTGTCAGTTCCTCACCATAGATTGGATAATTCTTTATCTTCACATGACAGCTCACTCAACTTTGGATCATAAGGGCTTTTAACTGGGCTGTAATGTGGCTTATGGAGTAGGGTTAAAAAGAATGGAAGGTTGAAGAGCGGTTCCAATTTGAGAAATCAGTAGGTCACAGAGGTGGTTCATGACTTCACCTTGCATAATTCAGCTCCCTTCATCGTCTTTGAGATTTTTCGATTTGAAGTGATCAGTTTCTCTTCTTGATTTTGATTTTCGAATGAAAGTTCCTCTTGACTTCTCTCTTATTCCTCTTCATTATTATTTTTGTTTCTTTTTACTGGAGTTTCCTTCTTTTTATTTTGTTTTTGCTTTTCAGAAATGCCACCATGTTCTCAGTTACCATACTGCCAGATTTTTTTATTTTTTTTGAGATCCTTCTTCTCCATTCGCCTAATGTTGACCATGGCTACTCCATCTTCAACTCTTTCTCCTTTACCTTCTGAATTCTCAGAGTGAGGGTAGGTTGAATCAGGTTCATAGGTTCAGGTTCAAGTACTCAGGTGTATTTTGAAGAAATTTAGGATTTAAAGCTCAAAGGGGGTATGGACAAGGGCAGTTGCTTTAGGATTGGTCTTTTTAGGCTCAAACTGTCCAAGAGAAGGCCTTGATCCTTTCCTAGGTCTCATGAGTACTGTCAGTTGTTTCAACATGGAGTTACCTAACTTCTAGTGAGCACAGTGAGTCAGCCAGTCCTTAGAACTAAAAGAAATGCCTTAGTTACTCCTCAAAGAATAAAAAAATTTTGTAGGCCTAATTCTCACTGGTTATGGTCATCCTTTGAACTTTCAAGTATGTCCTCACCTTTTTCTCTCTCTAATGATTCACTAAGTGCTGATACAAGTAGGTTTCCTTGGTGATATTATCATGGAAATGTGGAGTATTAGAAGTTTATAATGTCCAAGGTTTGCATAAATTTTAAACTTCTTAATTTCATGATTCTTAAGTGAACAGAGGTCCATTTCCATATTGTTCAGATGAGTCTGCTGCACTTATGTTAACTATTCCATTGGCAGGGTCTGCCTGCCATACCCCCAAACCTATGAGGAGCAGTGTCCTCACTGATTCAAGGTGAATGTGCAGTAGAACTAATGATGCTAAAAGAAAAGGAAAGAACAGGGAACAAAACACACACACAGGCAAAGCAAGATAGTAAAGACAGGGGAAAAGTCTATGAAATATTAGAAATGTACAAAATACAAGAGAACAGTTGTAAAAGAAACAGAGAAATTCCTAGGTACAATCTAGTTAGAATCTGTCTTAAAATTTATCCCATCCCATCTTCCTTGCATGCTCTTGCAGGAGAGCCTCTTCTTCTTTCTTCTTTCATTCCCTCTCGGCCTTTCTTTGCTCGGGAGTTTTGGGTATGGTAGGAGTCCGGACCCTCATTTTTCTCTACTTGGTTCAGGAGGGATCTCCGAAGATTTAGCAGTAATTGGCTCAGGGGGTTTGGTGGGAGATTTTCCTTTGGGGCCCTTACCTTTAGAGGCTTGCCCTTGCTGAGGCAGAGGGGGAATAAGAGAGGATTGGGCTTATGCTGGCTCAGGAGGAGCAACGGGGGATTTAGCTTAGGTTGGCACCTAAGACAGGAGAGGACTTTTCCCTTTTTCTGGTTTAGGGGGAGCCACAAGAGATGGATCTGGTAATTTCACTGTAGGAATGGCAGGGCTCTTCCCTTTCACGGGCTGGCTTAGTGGTGGTGCCTCCTCAGACTGGGCGGATGTTTCTTTTCCAATTTTCAAAGAGCGACTTGGGGGAGTAGTCCTCTTTGTAGCAACTTTCCTTCGCTGAGGATAGGATTGTGTCGCAGGGCCAGATGAAGGAGCAGCAATAGTAGGTTGGGCACTGGGATCTGTAGGTGGTGCAGCATCAGAGTTAGAATCAGAAGGAAAGAGCTCAGTAGGATCCAATCCAAGGGCAGCAGCAGCCTATCGGCGTTCTTCTTTGGAAAGTAGGTGCCCATGGGGATCATCCTGAGCAGAAGCTCTGGTGACCTTTGGAGGTGGGGATGGAGGGGCCGGCCTTTTGCCTTTTTGGGCTATAGTGGCTCTTTTAGAAGTGGGCTTTTTCTTGGAAGGGGTGCATTTTCTTTTGAGAGCAGGAGAGGGAATAGGGGGGGGCACTGAGGGAGGAGCAGGAGCTGTAGTAGGGATTGCAGCAGGAGCAACAGGCGGTGTAGGTACTGCAGAAGGAGCTGCAGTAGGCATTTGAGGAGAAACAGGAGGAGCTACCGGAGTGGAGGCTGTGGGAGTTGGGGGAACATATTGTGTAGGGGTTGGGATAGGGGCAGTGGAAGAAGATGGGCCTGGTTGTGTGGAAGAAGATGGGGCCTTAGGGGGAGCGGTGGCGATGGGGGTGGCCTGTATAGGTTGGGACAGTAGGAAAGCAACTCTCTGTTCCAAGATTTCAATTTTCTTGTTAGCCCACAGGAGATTAGTATCTGCAAGCTCCTTACTGAGTCGGGTGATCTCCTGAGCATTGTTTAATTTTTTCTCTAATAGCCTGTTGTGCTTTTTCACCCTCTCTCATTGGCCTTTTCCATCTTAGTAGTCATTCTGTAGTATGTTGCTGTAGCCTTGTTCGCATTTGATGTCTCCAAAATTTCCTCCCACCATTTAGAAATATCTCGCAGCTGCTCGTGGTGAGCAAGCTTCAAGTCACTAAGTTTCTGCAGCAAGGGGTATTCGATGGCTTGGCGGAGTTGAACCATGCCATTGAGAACATCCCTCTTAATATAGGGATTGTCCCTCATGGCATGGAGGAGGGTGAAGTAGGGAGGGGTGTAGTAGGAGTGTCTGGGCAAGATTGGTAGAAATGGAGTGGAAGGAGGAGATGGTGATGGATCCTGGGGAAGAGAAGTGGGGGTTGTAGAAATGGTTGGGGTGGTTTGGGTTTAATGGTCAGTGAATTGAGGGGGGGGTGGGAGAAGAGGGGGAATGGAAGGTATGGGTGGAAAATGAAATGAAGGAAGGGCAGCGGATGTGGATGGTTCAGGGTAAGGGAAGAAGGGGATGGTGAAGGGTTGAAATGGAAGGGTGGGGGTGCAAATAGGGGGTGGAATGGGAAAGGTGGATGGGAATGGAATGGGGTGGGTTTGGGTAGAAGTGTTGTTGCAGGGAGGGGAGGTAGTATTAGAGGTGGAAGGATAGGAGAGAGGGAAAGGAGTGGTCGGGTATGGTATCATGGAGGAGGAAGGATGGAGGTAAGTCAATGGGGGTGGGGTCTGTTGGAACTGGGGAGTCAGAGGTGGAAGGGGGTTGGATCAATGGGGTGGTAGGAGGTTGTGCTAGGATTGGTGGGTTTGTCAATATGTGAAGGGTGGATTGTATGGTGGTTATGTCAGTTTGCATTTGGGCTTGGGTCTGTGTGGTGTTGAATAGTTGGGTTTGGAGGTCATGTATGAGGGAAAGGATATGAGTAAGGGTATCTGAGGTTGGTTGAGGTGGAGTAGGAGGATAAGAAGGAACAGGTTGGAAAGGGGAAGTGGGGGCATGATGGAAAGTGGTAGGGGGGAGGGTGAAGGGTCTGGCGAATGATGTGGTGAAGGGAGAGGAGACTCAGGGAGAGGGATGTCTTGGGTGGGCAAGGTATCAAGCAAGGTGGTCATGAAGGCTTGATACCCTGAAGTGGTGGCTAGGTTAAAGTCCAGGCCATGGAGAGGTGGGACTAAGGGTTGGTCAATAAGGGGTGTGTCTGTGGGAAGGACAACGGTGGTGGAAGTGGGTAAAGATGAGGCAGAGGTAGTGTGAGAGGTTTTCTTTTTAAGGTAGGTTATCAAGGGAGGGTTGTCAGGGTGTGGATCAGATGCTATGGGAGAGACTGGGGCTGTGGATTGAGGTATGGTGGGTGAAGGTGGAGTGTTGTCCTGGGGTTCAACACTTTCTTCCCAGGTACGGATAATAGTGGGAGGTGGAATGGAAAAAGGAGATAAAAGAGGGAAAGGGAGAGATGGAATGGGTGAAGAAGGTAGTGGAGAGGCAAGTGTGGTGGATGGAAGGATTGCTGCAGAAGCAGAGGTGACAGAAGCTCGTGCCACCTTCTTTGGGGCAAGAGTTTTAGCCTTCTTTTTGGGGGCAGGGGTGGCCTTTGCCACAGCAGCTCCCTCTCCCTGCTCGGAGACATTCTGAGCTACAGCCTTCTTCTTCTTCTTCTGGGGATCCATTAGACTTCTGCTGATCCCCCATTGTATTTTGGCAAAAGTGGTGGGAGTGAGGTCAGCAGATAACTCCCCCACTGGTATCTTGTACCCTCCCCTCAGAAGTAGTCTGGTGATGAGTCTTCCATAGGGGAGAGTGTGGATTTTCTTTTGCAGCCCTAGCTTCACCATTGTATCCTTCATAGCCTCGAAGATCAACCATGCAGCATTAAATCCATGGCCCAGAGAGAAGGAATAGAGAGCATCAACAATTGGTGTCCTCCTTTCTTGCTGATGGCCGGAGCAATAAATATTCTTCCTCAGCACTTGATCGATGAACAACAGTTTAGGCTCCAAATCTCTTCTTCTGATGGAGTCCCCTGTGGCTTTCAAGCCTCTGGTAATGGCCTGGGCAATTGTGTCAATGGGGGAACTCACAGGGGCACCATAACCGTAGTTGGGATAAAACCTGGCAGGGATGCCCATGACCTCAGCAATTAACTCTGGGCTAAGCAGCATCTCAAAATTGTCAATTAATGCAAGGAGGCCTGGCTGCCCCTGTGTGTCTGGTCTGACCCTAAGGTGCTGGTAAAAGAGTTGCACTAACCTAGGGTAGGCTAGTGCAGGAATCATTTGCATCAAGGGGAACAAACCAACCTTGCGCAAGAACTCGATGGCAAGTGCTGACAATGGCTCTGATTCAAAGAAAGAGATATCGAAAATGGCTTCAGGCTCTAAGGGAATGGAAATGAGGAGCTCAAAGGGTGTAGAATAATCTGGTGTTGGTGCAGCCATCTCAGGAACCACCTCCTTCCCTTTGTGCTGAGCCGTAGAGGACTTGGCTTTCTTAGGGGTAGGCTCCACAGCGGCCTTATCCCTGACTTTCTTCACAGGTGCGCTTTTAGGAGCCATCACAGCTCTCCTTGGTGAGTGTGCAGTTGAAATTTTGAAAGGAAATATCAAGAGCTGAGTCTAACCCTAAAAGTTAGGGTTCTATTTAATTGGACGCACGGTGGATCTCAAGAGCTCTTAGGAGGGGGCAACTATTGATGGAAGCTTTAAGAACAAAAATTCAGAAGTTCAAAGTGAACAATGATCTGTAGACAGGATGCTGAAGGACAGAGGTTGAGAGGAGTGGGAGCTTGGGTTTCGCTGGTAGTAGAGGAAAGAGAAAGCAGCTTGGGGTGGGATTTAAATATCGCGAGGCTCCGCGCACTTTGAAAATGTCCGCTCGCTGGCTGGGAATGAATGGGTCGCGAGACTAGATGTTTCTTTAAACTGCGCGAGGCAGCCCACCCAGTTATATCTGAAACTCACGATAGCAAAACAAAGTAGTTCTTTATGAACTGCGCGAGATGGGACCAAACCCATTATTCAGAACCCCACGATGGCTTAACCGAGGTAGAATTCACTCACCCACTAGTTAGCTTTTTGACCCTGACTTTATGGGTGGATTCTCTCACAGACTCTCTTCCAGGGACACCCATAAGCATTATAAAGCATTCACAAATTGTCATACTCTCAAGGCATTAAATTCACACATCACGCAAAGCATTCAAATACTACATCATCGTTTAATCACTTGAAATTATCAAACAAGGGGAGCTGGTATAAAAGTAGGCATTAAAGCACTAAACTCAAATTCCAACAAGATTGCTAACTATTCCTATAAACTGTAAAGTACATAGTATACAAAGGTGCACAGTTCTTATCATCAATTCAATGAAAGATCCCCTTCAGGGTCTGAGAATCCTTCACCAATCAAAAATTGGCCCTTGGGATTAACCACTGGTTGACTGGGTAACCTTCCCTCTTCTCTTTTGGCTAAGGTGTTCGCTAGTTGTCCAATCTGTTCTTCCATCTTCTTGCTCTGACCATGAGAGTTCACAGTCTGAGTCAAGGAACCCAAGTTTTGCAGTGATGTCAAGACCTGGTCCTCGAAAGAAGTATTTCTAGGTTGAGAAGGGGGTAAGACCAACTGATTTTACTGCTGATGGGGCTGCTGATGGTGCTGGAAGGTGGACCTAGGGGCATACCCTTGATTGAACTGCTGTTGTGGCCTTTGTGGTAAGGCCAACATCTGCTGGGGCTGCATGTAGTTGTCTTGCTTCCACCTCAGATTTGGGTGGTCTCTCTATTGGTAACAAGCATTTTGGTGCTGGTATCCATATGGTTGCCTATTGTAGCCCCCAAAATGTTGCTGGCCATAAGATTGAGCAGCAGCAGCATGTTCCAACATCAATTCAAGAAATTATCCTGCAGATAGACATTCCTCCACTGTGTGCTGTGGGGACTGGCATATCAGACATGCCTCCGCCACATGAGCATCCCTTCTGGGTTGCATCACAGTCAATAATTTATCAAACTTCATAGAGAGGTTTGCCATCTGCAGCTGCAGGTCATTGTTTCCAGACACCTCATAAATTTTTCCTTTTGATCCAGCAGCAGGCCCCACCTTTGACTCAGATTCCTGACTAGTTCTTGCCAGGGATGACTTTTGAAAAGCATTCTAACTAATCACCTCAAACAATTCCCATGCCTCCTCAGCAGTCTTGTGCATGTAGGATCCACCGCAAGAGGCATCGACCATATCTCTATTTTTCTCATCAATCCCATTGTAGAAGCTTTGTACAAGCTGCCACTCAGGGATGTTGTGGTGGGGGCATTGTTTGAGCATCTCTTTAAACTTATCCCAGGACTGGTTAAAATCCTCAGTTGGGGATTGAGCAAACGCAAGAATCTCTTTCCTCAACTGGCTAGTTTTGGTCTCAGGGAAGAACTTGGTTAGGAATCTGGTCTGCAGGTCTTTCCATGAAGCAATGCTATTGTTGGGAAGAGTGGTCAGCCAGGTACTGGCCCTATCCTTCAGAGAGAAGAGAAAGAGTCTGAGCCTAGTAGCCTCAGGTCCCAAACCAGTGATATTGAAAGTGGTGCACAAGGCCAAGAACTGGTCAATATGCTTGTAAGGGTCTTCTTTGCTAAGCCCATGAAAAGCTGGCAGCATCTGGATGATTGAAGTTTTTATCTCATTGTTCCCTTGAACATCAGGGAATTGAATGCTAAAAGGGGAGTTATAGTCATCCGGAGCATTCAACTCCTTGAGGGTTCTGGGTTGTTCTTCACCCATAATTGTTGTCACAGATTCACTTGGGGGCTCTCCTGTGGTGTGCCTGTCTCTTCTAAGTCTCCTTCCCCTTTCTAACTCAGGGTTAAGAGGCTCTAAAGCAGGGCTGAGGGATCTCCTCCCTAGCATACAAGCACACCAACAGCAAGGAAAGCTTCTTGCAGGCAATTGCAAAAGAATAATTGTACACTAACAAATTTATCTAACTAGTTTACAGCTATTCAAAGAATACATTTAAACTATCCTAGATACTGTTAAAAAAAATTGTTTAAGAAAGATAGACAGAGCTTTAAAAGTCAGAGAGTTTGCATACAGAGGTAGCTAAGCTCCAATTGCAGTCCAACTATCCTTTACTTCTGTTGTCTAGATCTGCAAGAAAGGTTCAAAATTATGTCAGCAGTATCAATTATTCACATGTGCAAAGAATACTAAGAATACAAAAACTAAGGGTTTACTAATAGATCATCTTTCCCCGGCAACGACGCCAAAAACTCGTTGACTACTTCTGGTGTGCTTTGATTATTGATTAGTGGTGAAAGTTATTTAAAAATCAAAGACAGAATAAAACAGGGGGTGAATCCAGCACAACTCAGAAGTCCTAGACCTATAAGATACAGGGTCCTTTGTAGCAAGTTTTGATAAGTAAGAGTTTGTCCCACAGGGAAAGGTGATCTAAAGCTCCAAGGGAGCCATCTCTAGTAGTCCCTCCAGGTCTGTCTACAGATCTGGCAGTCCTAGAAGGAGGGGAGTTTAAGGTCACTTATTCTAAGTATTCTAATAACTAAACTACAGAAAGTGTTGAGAGGATGGATGGAGTGTGGAAAATAAGTATAAAAGGGTGAGAAGTACGTTATTGAGCCAAGGTCAGAGAAGTTTTGTAACTCAGATTTAGATCTGATGTTATAGAAATCCTGTCCAGACGCTACATTATCACCTCTGAGGAGAAAGGATCCAACCCATCACTCTGCCATGATTCCACCCTTAAGGCTATAACCTGTCCACTTGAATGGTCACAAATTATCCCATAGGGGAGTCACTATCCAGGGATGGGTCAAAACAGAACAAGTAAATCATTGCAGGCACTATTTCATCCAGGCTACCAGCTCAAGAATCCATCGGGAACCTCAACCTCTAAAGTTCTATATGTGGGGCTACGGCTGTAGGACCATGATAGCCCAGACACATAGAACCAGCAAGAGATTGAGTACAACCTTTGATCTAGCTGTCCATTGCTTGAGCGAGGCTATAATGGTCCAGTCACCAGCCTACAATCTCTATAACCAGATCAGATCCAACATCTGATGGCGGATCTATACAAATATGGGGGAGTCTGCCTCTATACAATCTCTCACAAGGCTTCTACAAGCTCAGGTGTAAAGAAGAAGGATCCATCTTGGATCGGTGGATCATAATCACCTTAAGGCTATAATCTGTCCACTTAAATGGTCACAGACTATCCCAGAGGTTATCCTCCTCACAGAGCCCAAAACAAAACAAGATTATCGCTACTACCACCATGCTCACCAGGCTACCAGCTCAAGCTCCCATGGGGATTTCAGATCTAGTCGGGCCTGTGGTGGGGCTAAGGCTGTAGGACCATGATAGCCCAGACACACAGGTCACTTGGATCTGAGTGTCCCTTAGAATCAGTCCTCCATTGCTTTGAAACACAGCTAAAGCGATGGCGGATCACAAGGCAGCAGCCTTGCACAGAGCATCTCACACACAAACAACAATCCCACAACGTACAGATCTTATTACAGAACTTCCATTGATCTAATTCAAAAATGCATACAAAGGCATAGCCAGTAAGTGCTGGACTATGGAGAGAAGGAAAGAAAAAGAAAACTACTTACTGCTAAAAAGAAAGAGAAAAGAAAAATGATCTGAGATGGGTTCCCAGATGCCAAAACCTAAGCTCAGGTATGGGTTTATATAGCAGTGGGGTGGCGACACATTAGGGTTAGGAAACCCTAATTTTAATGATGCCACGTGGCCTGATAATGATACTTAGATGCCTCGGGGTGCATGCACAGAGATTTGAGCATGGGAGTGCATGCCCTAATCGCTGGAAATACCCAGAAGGTCCTCTGCTGAAGAGATGGAAGTTTAGGGTCAGAGCTTCGCTAGGTAGCTGTAGTTTCCCAGACTTGTCGTGTGGTAGCTCTTTGCTCTTCGCTAGCATGATTTGACACTAAAGCTTCAGCCGTCGCGAGGTTGCCTTGGTTTGCTCTTCAGGCAGTCGCGCAGTAGAGAGTTGCGCTCTCGCTGGATTGGGCTTTGCGAGGTTAAATAGAAAACACAGTCTTCAAGTGTCGTGGGGTTGAAATTCAAACAGTAGCACGGTCGATTGGTCTTCGCTCGGTAGCAGCGCGAGAACTTCACGAGCACTTTTCTTTACTTGGACTTCGCGAGTTACCTCACGAGGCTCTACTGAGTTCTGAACTGTGTAAGGTTCTATGTCTCACTTGATCTTCGCGAGATTAGCTCTCTCTTCCCCAAGATGTTTTCTTTCTTGAATGGTGCGAGAACTGCGCGAGGCATTCTTCTTCTGATAATTGCATCCCGCAGCGACTGCGCGACAGCTGTGCGAGGAATCTTCTGAAGCTCTCTCTCCTCGGCCGTTCTGAGTGAACTGCGCAAGATTGAGAGAGGTCTGCTTTGAACTGTGTGACACTGTGCGATGTGTTCTACTCTTGAGCTTCACGAGAGCTGTGCGAGTTTGAATTTTTGAAGCTCTTCAGTCATTCATCTGCGCGAGAGGTTGCTGTAAAGCCTTAGGAAGCTCAGTTGAACTGCGCATGGCGTATTTCTCCTGAATCCTCTAAAGCTTGGGTCAGCTGCGCGAGGCTCATTTTAGGTGTGGATTTAGAGTTCATTCTTCTAAGGGATATCTGGTGCTAAAGCAGCTCCTTAAAAGGATTCTTGGCTTTATTTCACTGCTGATTATTACCTACACAAAACACTTAACAAGAACTTATTAGGTGGCTAAGGGTCTAATCAAAGGTTAAGTTCAGGGGTGAAAAGTGGTACTTTTCAGGTCTTAACAGTATAGTTTATAAATAGGGGGTTAAGGGTTTGGTTTTATTTTGAACTTTATTTGTAACTTTAAATTCAGGGCATTTCTATTACATTATCTTTTTTGGATGTTATGCTTTAAGCGGTTCGTAATTATTGTCATCATTATATTTTTGTCTCTTTTTTCTTTTAGGATGAGTGGTATTAGGAATGCAGGGTGATGCTAGGGTTGACAATGTTAATCTGACCTGAAGTGCCACCCTATTGGTGGAAGAGATGGAAGAGCCAAAGGAAGCAGAAAGGAAAGAAAAGGAAGGAGGTGCGCCAAAGTTCTTGTGACCGACCCCAATTGCTCCTAAATAGGCTCTACGAGTTATCCTTTGGTCGGCGTTCCCTTGGGGGTTTCCAAGATTGGCCTTCCATAGGTGTGTCCTGCAGATTCTAGGTGGCTTTTTCTGAGTCACTCTTTCTTTTTTGCCCACTTGGGACTCTGCCATGCCGATGCTTGGTCGTGTAACATGAAGGATTGCATCATAAGCGGCATCTCAGGGGGATTACAGAGTGAAGATGAGATTTTTGTTATAATTCATTCAAGGCGTGCTTCCTCGCCGGGTTTCTTCATTATCTTCCATAATTTTGGGTGTTTCTTTTAGGGATGTCTCCTCTTTATGTCTATGGGTTTGGGTGTCTTTGAGTGTTTGATTCAAATTTGTTTGAAATAGTGTATTCAGGGGGGATGCGCTTGGTGTAATTTGTAATAATTTCATTTTATTTATAAGAAAAGGATTTTTTTTTCATTATCTGTGTTCAGGTTAATTTTTGTTTTTAGTTTGATTTAGTGCATTTTAGGTTGGGTTGAAAAATTTTGGGATCTAAAGTGTTTAGGTATGTTTTTAATTTGATAGTGTCAACTTGGTTCTGATTATGAAGGGTTGCGATGTGTTTAAATGTTTCAAGTGGCGGTAAGGTTTTGAGTTTTCAAGTGTGTAGGGGGGCATTTTTTGGTTTTCTTTTTTGGAGTGCTTAATTATAGGAATGCTAGCTTTGAGTTGCAGGTATAGTTCAGAGCGTGACTAAGTGTGGAAGTTAACCCTTGGCTGCTGCAGCCAAGTACACTTTGTTGTGCCTGGACGATTGCGCGCAATAGGCGTTTAACTGAATTGTGCACCAGGATAGAGGTACATAACTCAGACGTCTGGAGGATCGATTACACATCCATTATCAGGCTCATATTCAGATTACTCCATTACACACACCATCTAGGGCGCGTGCAATGGAGAAGTCAGTTGGTCACTATGCGGGTGACTTTTGAATTGCACGCAGGAATGCGAGCGCGCGATTCACTTTTGGGCGGGCGACGAAACAGTTGCGTGCCATTTGACGGGTTCGCGATTATGATTACACTCCCTTTTCCTTGCGCTTAATCCAATTAAGTGCCTATTTCATGTCGCTTAATTAGGCCATGTCCTATATAAGTTTCAGAATCCTCATTTTTCCTACGTATTCATTTTCTTCTCGAGTCTCTGCTTTTCCTTGGTTCCTAGAGTCCTGGTTTTCATGTTTCTGTGATATCTTGCGATCCGCTCGTCCATTTCAAGCACAGTTCCTCCATTTTTTCAAATTTTTTTTAGCTTTGCTTCTAAGATAGAGTTTAAGGGCAGTGATGGACTTGACCTTATTGCTTCCGAGTTGGAGGGGATGATGGTGGGGGAGGTCGGTGAGACTTTCGAGGTTCACACTGGCACTGAGGCCATGGTAGAGGGTGATATTGAGATGGTTGTGAGGGAGGAGGCATCGAAGGGTGGTGACGAGGGTGAGGATGATGATGATGAGGGTTTTGCTGCCTCGCCTCAGGGTGAGGGTGCGATAAGAATTTTGCTGGAGGAGTTCTTTACGCGAGACCAGGTAGGTACCCATAAGCAAGAGTCCTTTTCAGTACTTAGGCATTTAGGTTATAACGTAGACACATAGGATCTAGAAACCCTTTCAATTTACATCGAACCCGCATCTAGTGTAGCATGCGTGTGCATTCATGCATCATCTTTGTATCTAGTCTTAGGTCATGTCTATTTTATCGTTTTGTCTTTTATCATGTTTCGTGTGCTTAATGTATAGATGATTGTAGCGGTTTGTGATTATTGTTTTATCTTATTTGGCTTAGGTTTACTTGTTACTTGTAATTCTCGTTAGTTTCTTAGCATAGTGATTAGTCTTAGCTTGTTCTTCTTTTATTTTTATTTTTGTTTTTCGTTTGTGACCTGTTAGGAGCCCCGGTGCTGGCTATCAGCACCACGTGGTCAGAGTCCCATGCTTGGTACCATGCTCTGCCTGAGTTCCAGCAAGGGCAGTTGATGGCTTTCATCTTCAGGCTGATTCTAGAGTTGGAGCCCTTCCAGGTTGACCGAGGTCTGATTGGGGTTATCTTGGAGAGGTGGAGAGATGAGTAGCAAGCATTGCTCTTCCCAGTTGGGTTGATGCTGTCGACCCCAGAGGACTGAGTCTGCATCACCGGACTTAGGTTTGAGGGGGAGCCAGTGACCGGTCGGATGGAGGGAGACTATCTAGCGGTATGTGAGGAGATTCTTAGGGTCGCATATCGTTTTAGTGGATCAGGAACAGGAGTGGCCAATGCCACCTAGTTTTTTGATACGTTTGATAGTGGCTTCATTCCTCCGAGATGCCACTCAGAGCCGAGAGGGTTATTTCATATGCGTTCTGAGGCGATAGCGCGTCAAGAGCCTGTTGTGGAGCCGGGAGTGGCGGTAGATCATGTGCTCCGTGCATTCTTGATGCACTTCCTTGGGCTTTTCTTCTTCCACCCGAGGATGTGTTACCAAGTTGTTTTTGACATTACTCGGGGATATGGACCGAGTCCTCACCTACGCCTAGGGTGCGGTGGCATTGGCGCACCTCTATGAGCAGTTGTGTCGTAGAGGGAGAGGTGTAGCCACTATCGGTGGTTTTCTTCCTTTTCTTTAGATGAGTCTTTGTTAGTCGTTGGTTCCCTAGTGGTCTTAGTTGTTTAGTTTCTTATTTTAGTGACGATTTCAGTATTCTTTCAGTTCTGGGTGTACGACCACTTCGCCTTTTTATGACCGTGGGTCCCAGTGGAGATCACTCTTACGTTCCTGTAGATACCCCCATTTTTCCCTCTTGGAGTATACAAACCTGTTTGGTCAACCTCTAACCTTTCTCATGATCTCGAAAAAAGGACTAGCCTTCTCTAAAAACTTTAAAACCCTAATACGGGGACCATGCACTGAAACAATAGTAAATGGTTGAGACCCAAGCTTAAACAATAGCTCTATGGTTCAGACCTGACTCAAACCTAGGTAGATCCCAAATTATGCGCCCTGTAGAGAGTGTGCAATTTAATTGAGCGCCCCATGGCTGGCGAGCAATTGGTCACCCTTAGACCAGGCATACACTTCCTGAGGACCGCCCTAGACCATGATTATGCCCCCTAATAGGCGCACGCAATCATATTGCATGCTCCCCCACCAGCACGTAATTAGTCCCTTTTGGACTGGCCTTCTACCCTTCTAGAAACTGCCTAAGACGCGATTGTACACCCTACATAACGTGCACAATCGGATTATGCGCTCCTGCACTAGTGCATAATCAGTTCCCAAGCGAACCTTGCCTCTAACTCCCTAGACCGCCAAAATACCCCTATTAAACGCAGTTGGCATGGCGTTTAATTGGATTGGGCGGACTAAACTATGTGTGTAATCAGTCTAATTAGACTAGACTGGGATACTCAGCTGAGCCAGTCAGCCAGTCACTCACTGAGTCAGTCACCGACTCAAAGTGATTGAGCGCCTGAGAATAGGCGCGTAATTCAATTAAGCACCCCAGATAGGGTGCGTAATTGAATCTCACCGACCAATTGAGCGCATCCCATAGGGCGCACAATTGACCAAATACCTACAAATACGATCCACCACCTCATCCCAAAAACACATCACAACGCAGTCAGCAATCGAATTTTTGAGTTCTTCGCTTTGAAGCTTAGGATATCGAGATTCTTCTCTGCGACCCTAGCCTTTGGTATACTTTTCTTCTAGTTTTTAATTCTTCTTATTCTAGTTCTTAGTTCGAGTCCTTAATTCTTGCCTTTTTTCCTGGTTCTAGTTCTTTGGTTCTAGAACCAGTTCCATTTTTTAATTCTAGTTCTAGATCTAGGTTATAGCCCTCTAGTTCTTAAGTTCTAGATCTTAGATCTTAGGTTTTAATCTAAATTTGTAGTATTTTTACTCTAGTTTTTTCCTTTTCTAGAACCAACCCTTAAGGTTCTTCAACTTAATCCATACTCCTTAAAAATTCCAGTCTTCAATCCATAAATTCTTAATGTCAGAATAAAAATCAAATTTTCAATCCATATTATTACTAAAATAATCCCTAGTCACCCGATTTACCCAAGAGAGCTTACGGAGGGTATCCGGGAACGGGGCCGATCATCCTTAGCATAGCGGGACCAAAACCCTTCTTTTAGAATTCTGATAGACCTAGGATACTTTGATTAATTAGAATTTTTGGTAGAATTAATTTACGCAGTTTATTTAATTATAATTTTAGTAAAATTAGGAAGATTAGTATTTCTAGTAAGATTAGGAAACTAGTTAGAACCCTAATTAGATTTGATATAATTAGCTTTTCTACTAGAATTAGGACATTAATTAGACTTCTAGTCAGATTATGAGACCATGTCGAATTAGGATTCCCCGATTAATTAGACCCCTAATAGGATTAAAGAAAATCGGATCCCCAATAATCATAATAAGTGTAGGAAAGGTAAAATAGTTAGAAGAGAATTAGGAAAACTAACTTGACTAAACTTACAGGTGACCCAGTGCTGCTGACATCAGCCGACCAATGATTAAGTAAAGAGAACAACCCATATATCCACCCTGGAAGGCGTGATCAGTGACGTGTTGCAACGTCGATAAATATCTGCAGCTAACGATCGCAATGAACCTGGTATTTCTCTGAGATTTTCCTCTTCATTTTTAGTACTTAATTACCTCTTAAAAACGCCTCCTTTCCCAGAGTCCACTTAGACAGAATTGGGCCACTCTTTAAGGGGACTGAAAAGGATCGAGAAAAAGTGTGTACCAACAGACTGGCGATCGCAATGGGATGTCTTGTCGCCAAAGCCGCCCGTGTTTAGTTAAATTTTCTTTTCTTCTAGTTAGTTTTCTTTAGTTTTTTTACTCTTCGCATTGAAGTGTACTACCGAGAGTACATGAGCATACACTAGAGGCTCGAGAGGTCAGGAATACGAAGGATTAGAATCAATGACCCACAGTTATGGGGGTACCACAATAATATGTTGTATCATGAGCAGCCACTCGAGGGCTCCACACAATACAACCTGGAAATCAACATGGCCGGCGGTGAGGAAATCCCCTTCACACCTCCGAGCACCAGTGTTTCGGTATTTTTAGATGTTTGCTGCTAACTTCATTTGAAAACAGTGATAAGAATATGTTAGTAAAAACTAGGAAAAACTAGGAAAAGGCAAGAACAAACTACAGCTAAAGAAAGCGATAAAGAAGGATTATGATGTGTTTTAAAATATAAGTAAAAGGGTGAGAAGTAAGCAGCTTAGGTTAAAGCTTCATTTAGTTATGCAACTCAGATTTAGGGCTCTCTCTGTAGCTAGTCCTTGCTGAAGTGCTATTACTAACCTCAACAAGGTAGAAGTATCCAACTTAACCCATGCCATTTGGGGTGCTCTTAAGGCTATAGTCTGTCCACTCAAATGGCCACAGTCTATCCTATAGAGTTTGTCAAATCCGATTGACAAAGCCAGAAATAGCTAATCTAATCTAAAGGAGTAAGGGGATCAAACCTCATCCAATGGATCAAATTAGGCCATGAGTACCATTGTAGACACTATGTCTACCAGTGCTCTGAGCTCCCCAGATCTGGCTGGCATCTATAGAGGTATTAAACCTAGGAAGATCAAATGGCAATCAAAAGATCTAAAGGTTAAGTGAACGGGAAAATCATAGAACCACAAATCCGATCGAGAATCTAGTAGAACCAAAAGACCTATAGATTTAAATAGACTTTAAATCAATAATTTATTGCTTAAAAATAGCTTGTAATACAAATGTCCTCACAGCTACAATCACTACAGAGAAGCCAGATCTAACATCTGATAGCGATCAAGTGAAATAGAGGGGAGTCTGTTCCTGCACAATCTCTCACTGGGCCACAAGTTCAAGTGCAGAGAAGAAGAGTCCATCTTAGATTTGTGACCAAGTTTGCCTTAAGGCTATAGTTTGTACACTCTAATGGTCACAGGCTATCTACAGAGGCTCCCTTACCCATGAATACTGAGACAGAGCATGAAAACTGCTATCTGCCACCATGGTCCCAAGGCATCACGCTCAAGCTTCCATGGGCTTATCAATAAGGTCAAATCATAAATGTATGCCAGAACTACGGACAAATAGAAAAATAATAGATTGAGTAAGCATTCAAACAAAGATTTCATTGATCTGGCATTATTAATAATGAAATCCCTCAAGGTAGTAGCCTTTTGCACAATAGCTCAACACCAAATCCCATGACCTATTACAAAACTTAAATAAAACTACACATAAATGCTTACCAAAGGTTTAGATAGCAAGTGTTAAGATAAGAAAGAAGAAAAAAAAAAGGAAAAAGAGGTGATCAAACCCTAACCCTAACCCTAAAAAGCTAAAACCCCAAATGGGGTATCTCAAGATAACCTTGGATACCTTACAAAATAGGAGGATGTTCTATTTATAAGCAATCCTTGAACTTTAGTGTGCCCTAGAAGCAAGGGTGAGGATGTGTGGAGTTGATTAAGTGGTCCATCTGCGACCCTTCGCGTAGATGACAGCTTCAGGTATGCATCTCACTGAGATCTCGCTAGGATCTCGCTAGGTTACAGCTTCAAAAGTTTAATCTCGCTAGGCTGAAATGCTGCAGAAGTTAAATCTCACCGGGCTGCAGCTTTAGAAGTTAAATCTCGCTGGGCTAAAATGCTTCAGAAGTTAAATCTCGCTAGGCTGAAATGCTTCAAAAGTTAAATCTCGCTAGGCTGCAGCTTCAGAAGTTAAATCTCGTTGGGCTGAAATACAGTAGGAGCTTAAATCTTGCTGGGCTAAAATACAGGATTTTTCAACACTGTACCTGTTCGACAGAATGGATCAATGGCAGAATAACTCAAATGCCTATATTTTTCAGCTCTACACCACTCGACTTTGGTCCGCAGCCTGTGGGGTTTAGTTGAACTACTCCAATGGTGCTCCACAGCTACCTCGAGAGTGCACAACACTTATTCAATAAAATGTGTTCAGCCTATACGCTACTCCAATGTGCTAAATATGCAAGTTTACAGCTCATGTTCTTCAATGTAGTTGCTTTGCTGCTTGAATGGTGCAGTGTAGTTACTATTTTCAGCTGCTCAAATGATGTGGTCGAGTACAACAGCTGCTTTGTGGATTGAATGTATGATGCAGTGTTGCTACTATCATGTGTCTGAAATATATATAGCAGCCCAATTGGATGGTGTAGCAGCACATAAAGTTCATTTTGAAAGTGCTCAAGTGTTGTTGGCTTCAAGTATAGGCTACTGCCATGGCTGCAATGCAGCTCCAGCTATGTGGCTTTAATTCCTCATCATTGCAGCTTTGGACTTCAATTAGTGCAGCAGCAAGAGTGTGCACAACATTGGTGTGTAGTTTTACTGGATAGTGCCACAGCTTTACAGCTCAAGAGGATGAAGGCTTTAGCTGCTCCAAAGGATTAAAGTGCTGCTCGCTAGGCTCAAAACAGCAAGGAGCTCGCTAGGTTCAAATGGAGCTTGAACAACTCGCTAGGCTCAGATAAAATGCAGCAGCTATTGCTGCTCGCGAGGATTAAATGAAAGGTTCTTTTGGCTGCTCGCTAGGCTGAAATGCAGCTCATGAAATTTCGCTAAGTTCAAATGTGTGCACAGCAGCATCAAATTGCAGCAACTCTCGAGGTTCACACAACAGCTACTCAGTAAGTTTCTTTGAAGCTCGTGAGGTTCATATACTGTTGATCGCCACGCTCTAATGCAGCTGTTTAAGGAGCTCGCCAAGATGGTGGGTGCACACACAAGAAAAATACAACTTGGCAAGCTCTAATTTGTGCAGCTCTTGTAGTTCAAGTACTTCAATCTTCATTGAGCTCTCTACTGTGGCACTTGAAGTGGTGTTCTATTTACTTCACTGTAGCAGTAGTCCACTAACTTGGCTCCACTTCTCACCCTCAATAGATCTTCAAAGGTCCCATAGAATGCCAAAATTGTCCCGATGGTGTGAACCACCATGGTGCATTCCCAATAAATTCTTCAGCTCCATAACTTAGCATAAAAATCCTCCTTCTTGGCTTGAAATATGATGGATTGCATCATTAAGCTATAAATTCATGTTATCTACATCACACACTTAAAACACCATTATTAAATAGCTCAGAGGTATATTAAAGGTCAGGTTAAGGGGTGAAAAGTGGTACTTTTCAAAGATCAACACACCCCCAAACCTACTCTTTGCTAGTCCTCGAGCAAAGCAAAAATTAAAAACAACTATTAAAAATAGAAAATGTCACTTTCATATGGAGCACGAATGCATTTAGAATATGCACTAAGCCTTCTAAACCCCTAGGTGATCCCTAGTGGAGGAGTGGAGTCTCTTGAGGGTTTTTAGTGAAGATACCCACAAACTTCACCATTAAAACAGTTAAAAATAGTGGTGTCAATGATAAAACGAATTTAAGTAAATAAACTTTCATTGCACACCCATTCTTTAAAAATCAGAGAAAATTACAGCAGTAATGCAGCCCTTTAAAACTCTAAATCAGAAGGTGTTTGCATCACCACCAATCATTTTACATCAGAAATTCAAAGTACAAAAATCAGTACCAAGCTTGCCTTAAATTCAAAAATCAGGTTGGATACAACCCAATGAAATTATAATTCAGACCCAATACTTACATGGGCTATCTCTCAATAATGAAAATCAAAAGGGTGTTCACATTCTCATCAGCCCAAGAGCAGTTACAGACCCCAAATGGGTCTACAAGCATGAGCATAGGCAAATCTTCTAGTTTCTGACATCCTCATGACTTTTCACCATAAATTAGACACTCCCTCATCTCCACAGGACAACTCATTTCACTTAGGAGCAACAAGGACTTTTGATGGGTTGTAATGTGGCTTATGGGTGAGGTTTGTAAAGAATAAAATGATAAAATGGATCAAAATTGAGAAATTAGCAAGGTACGAGGTAATTCATGACTTCACCACCTTCATTTCAGCACTACTTCATCTTCCTTGACATTTTTAAAATTCAAAGTGGCCAGCTTCTTCTCTTCTTTTTCAATTTTCAGATGAAGTACTTTTCTTGACTTCTTATTTATTTATTTTTTTTTTCTTTTCTTTTATATATATATATATATTTACATTTTCGTTCTAGTTTGGCACACATAACCATTGCTACACTGCTAATTTTAGACTGCTTCTCTTCCACTTCCACCAATATTAGACTGCTTCTCTTCCACTTCCACCAAATATTGGACCCAGCTCACCTATCTTGAACTTCTCCTTTACCATCTAAATTCTCATAGTGAGGGACAGATTGAATCAGGTTATGAGGTTAAGGTGCAAGTACTCCAGTGTTTGTTGAAGAAAAGTAGGATTTTCAAAGCTCAAAGAATGTAAGCAAAGGGTAGTTGAATAGGTAGGAAATTTTAAGCTCAAACTGTCCAAATGAAGGCCTTGGGTCATTTTCTTAGTGTCATGAGTGCTGTCAATTAGTTTTTTGATTTTGAGGTGCCTAACTTCTCGTGAAAAGGTCTTGACTCAATCAGTCCTTAGAGTAGAAAAAATACCCAAAACACTCTTCAAACGAAAATGATGGTCCCAAATCTCACTAGGTATGGTCCTCAAATTAACCCGTGGGGTGTATTTTCACCTTTTTCTCTCCTCTTAGGTTCACTAAGTACTAACTGAAAAATTTTCTGATGTTAGCTTCATGGTGGTGCAAAGATTTTAAAATTTTTAGTTTCAAAATGTCTGTAAAATTTTTTAATTTTTCACAAATTTCCTCATTCTAACAAGTTAGGTGGGAATTGACTTTATTCATCCCAATTAAACCAACACTGCTGCACTAAAGTTAACTATTCTATTGGCAGGACTACTCTGCCACATCCCCAAATCTAAGGTAAATAGTGTCCTCACTATTTCATGGAAACATGAATAGGGGCAGCAGGGTGCAGGACAGACATACAGTAAACTACAGCAGCAAATAAAGAGAAAAATGAACTAAAACAATGCAGAAAAGTAAACTATGAAGGAGAAAAATAGAAGAGATAGAACATGACCACTAAGAAAATAAAACAGCTACACGAACTCCTAAAAACAATAACTAAATGTTTTGCAGAAGTGACAGTAAAAATAGCATGTATGTAAAGCATAAACTAAACTAAACAATTAAAATTCTAAACACAAAATTTTATAAAATGATCTGAGTATGAATCAGAATTGATGACACAAAATTTGAAAAATTGGAAGCACACATTGTAAAGCAGGATTCATACAAAAAATCAGATCACACAACACTATATAGACAGAATTTTAAAACACTAAAAACAGCTACGTTACATATGGTACACAGTGTTGGATCAGCTATCAGTGGAATGATGTGAAAGTGAAGGATTTTAGAGGGCTCAACAAAATTTTCAACACAGATTTGTAACCTCTGATGATTAACCCTCATGACTCTTTCCAACATTAAGGCTCATGATCTCAACAGTCTAGATGGGGGTATATGCATGACAGAAAATTAAGACAACCCATCTGGAACTCAGCTAAACTGGAAAGAACTGTAATATAAAATGAAAAGGCCATACCTTTACATTTGCAACAAACCTGAGGTCCTCCAGCTTAGTAGTTACAGTTGCATGAGAGATATAGGGAGCAACTCCAGCTCCACATAAGGTGGAACATCACTTAAAAGGCAGCAAAGGTGCCTTAGATGGCTTGAGGGCAGTTGTCCCAGTGAAGTGGTGCACTCACCCCACTGAGAAGCCGAAAATGATACTTTTCAGCACATAGGTGGGGACCTCCTCAGTCCATACTTCAAAAATTTCAGCAAATACCTCAGCCCAAGTCCAGCAGATTGGGTAAGGTCTCGTCCACTATCTCACCAATGACTACAACTATTTAGCAAATCTCATATCCTCCATCATATCCTTCCCCTTATAAGATGGAGAAGGACCTTTAAAAATTAGAGGAAATAGCAGATGAGGTACTGCTGGTCCTCATCTGCTGACACATCATTTTGTTTTTTGTTTTTTTTTTAGATTACAGTTGTACTTTATTCAAATATTACAAAGACACAAAAAATCTAAAATAGAAAATGAAGAAATATTTCAAATATCATAGAAAAACTAAAGCTGACATTTATTCAAATACTACATCTACAAAGAAAATAGCCCAACATAAACACATATTACTATACTAGATCAAAACTCCCCGACAGTGGCGCCAAAAACTTGTTTGGGCATTTTTAGATGTTTGCTACTAACTTTATTTGAAAACAGTGATAAGAATATGTTAGTGAAAATAAATCAAAGGTGGATTGAAAAATACAAAACAGCAAGTCTAAAAAGACACACCGACCTGCAAGATACAGGGCCTGTTGTAGCAAGTTTTGATAAGTATGAGTTTGTCCCACAGGGAGTATTGATCTGAACCACAAGGGTTGTATAGTAGTCTCCAGATCTAACTGCAGATTTGGCAGTCCTAAAGGAAGGGTGTTTAGTTGTCACTAAGCTATACTAAAAACTAGGAAAAGACAAGAATAAACTATAGCTAAAGAAAGGGATAAAGAAGGATGATGTTGTGTGTTAAAATAAAAGTAAAAGGGTGAGAAGTAAGCAGCTTAGGTTAAATGTTCATTTAATTATGCAACTCGGATTTAGGGCTCTCTTTGCAGCCAGTCATTGCTAAAGTGCTATTACTAACCTCAACAAGGTAAAAGTATCCAACTTAACCCATGCCATTTGGGGCATTCTTAAGGCTATAGTCTGTTGATCAAACCGGATCAAATTAGGCCATGAATACCATTGTAGACACTATGTCTACCAGTGCTCCGAGCTCCCCAGATCTACGCATAGATCTGGCTGGCCTCCATAGGGGTGTTAAACCTAGGAGGATCAGATGGCAATAAAAAAAAATAAAAGTTAAGTGAACAGGAAAATCCCAGAACCACATATCCGATCGAGAATCTTGTGGAACCAAAAGACCTATAGATTTAAATAGACTTTAAATCAATAATTTATTGCTTAAAAATAGCTTGCAATACAAATGTCCTCACAGCTGTAATCACTACAGAAAAGCCAAATCTAACATCTGATAGCGGTCAAGTGAAATAGAGGGGAGTCTGTTCCTGCACAATCTCTCACTAGGCCACAAGTTCCAATGCAGAGAAGAAGAGTCCATCTTAGATTTGTGACCAAGTTTGCCTTAGGCTATAGTTTGTACACTCTAATGGTCACAGGCTATCAACAGAGGCTCCCTTACCCATGAATACTGAGACAGAGCAAGAAAACTGCTATCTGCCACCATGGTCCCAAGGCATCACGCTCAAGCTTCCATGGGCCTATCAATAAGCTCAAATCCTAAATGTATGTTATAGCCTGAATAGAACTATGGAAAAATAAAAAAATAATAGATTGAGTAAGCATTCAAACAAAGATTCCATTGATCTAGTGTTATTAACAATGAAATCCCTCAAGGCAGTAGCCTTGTGCACAACAGCTCAATGCCAAATCCTAATGTTTACTGACCTATTACAAAACTTAAATAAAACTACACATAAATGCTTACCAAAGGTTTAGCTAGCAAGTGTTGGGTTAAGAAAGAAGAAAAAAAAAAAGGAAAAAGAGGTGATCACACCCTAACCCAAACCTTAAAAAGCTAAAACCCCAAATGGGGGATCTCAAGATAGCCTTGGATACCTTACAAAACAGGAGGATGTTCTATTTATAAGCAATCCTTGAACTTTAGTGTGCCCTAAAAGCAAGGGTGAGGATGTGCGGAGTTGATTAAGTGGTCCATCTTTGACCCTTCAATGCTTTGGAAAGTGTCGGACGTTGGGATGCATGCCCTAGAAGGTGTGAAATATTCAAAATATCCTTGGGTGCTAAAATAGGCTGCTGGAATTCGTGCCTCACATAGATGACAGCTTCAGGTATGTATCTCGCTAAGATCTCGCTAGGATCTCGTTGGGTTGCAGCTTCTGAAGTTTAACCTCGCTGGCTGAAATGCTTCAGAAGTTAAATCTCGCTGGGCTGCAGCTTCAGAAGTTAAATCTCACTAGGCTGAAATGCTTCAGAAGTTAAATCTTGCTAGGCTGAAATGCTTCAGAAGTTAAATCTTGCTAGACTGAATACAGCAAGAGCTTAAATCTCGCTGGGCTGAAATACAACATTTTTCAGCACTGCACCTGTTCGACAGAATGCCTAAATGGCAGAACAACTCAAATTCCTATATTTTTCAGCTCTACACCACTCGACTTCGAGTTCGCAACCCGTGGGGTTTAGTTGAACTACTCCAATGGTGCTCCACAGCTGCCTTGAGAGTGCACAACAGTTGTTCGATAAAATGTTTTCAGCCTATATGCTGCTCCAATGTGCTAAATATGCAAGTTTATAGCTCATGTTCTTCAATACAGCTGCTTTGCCACTTGAATGGGGTAGTGCAGCTACCGTTTTCTGCTGCTCAAATGATGTGCTCGAGTGCAGCAGCTACTTTGTGGATTGAATGTAGGTTGCAGTGATGCTGCTATCATGTGTCTGAAATATATATAGCAGCCAAATTGGATGGTGCAACAGCACATAAAGTTCATTTTGAAAGTGCTCA
This sequence comes from Chloranthus sessilifolius, assembly GCA_021018995.1. NCBI lineage: Eukaryota > Viridiplantae > Streptophyta > Magnoliopsida > Chloranthales > Chloranthaceae > Chloranthus > Chloranthus sessilifolius. Next base: position 96,648,325 of record CM037597.1, on the reverse strand, counting down.
AGTGCTGTTGGCTTCAAGTATAGGCTGCTGCCATGGCCACAATGCTGCTCTAGCTATGTGGCTTTAAGTCCTCATCATTGTAGCTTTGGAATTCAGTTAGTGCAGCAGCAAGAGTGTGCGCAACATTGGTGTACAGGTTTACTAGATAGTGCCGCAGCTTTGCAGCCTAATAGGATGGAAGCTTTAGCTGCTCCAAAGGATTAAAGTGCTGCTCGCTAGGCTTAAAACAACAAGTAGCTCGCCAGGTTCAAATGGAGCTTGGATAGCTCGCTAGGCTCAGATAAAATGCAATAGCTATTGCTTCTCACAAGGATTAAATGAAAGGTTGTTTTCGCTGTTCGCTAGGCTGAAATGCAGCTCATGATATTTTGCCATATTCAAATGTGTGCATAGCAATATCAAATTGCAGCAACTCGTGAGGTTCACACAACAGCTACTCATTAAGTTTCTTTGAAGCTCGTGAGGTTCATATACTGCTGCTCGCCAAGCTCTAATGTAGATGTTTAAGGATCTCGCCAAGATGATGAGTGCATACACAAGAAAAATATAACTCGCCAAGCTCTAATGTGTGCAACTCTTGTAGTTCATGTAGTTCAATCTTCATTGAGCTCTCTACTTTGCCACTTGAAGTGGTGTTATATTTACTTCACTGTAGCAACAGTCCACTAACTTGGCTCCACTTCTCACCCTCAATTGGTCTTCAAAGGTCCCAAAGCATGCCAAAATTGTCCCAATGGTGTGAGCCACCATGGTGCATTCCCAATAAATTCTTCAGCTCTAAAACTTAGCATAAAAATCCTTCTTCTTGGCTTGAAATATGATGGATTGCATCATTAAGCTATAAATTCCTATTATCTACATCACTCACTTAAAACACCATTACTAAACAACTCAAAGGTCCATTATAGGTTAGGTTAAGGGGTGGAAAGTGGTACTTTTCAGAGATGAACAACCAGTCGCAATGACGAACACAGAGATAGCAGCATCGGGCAAAACTTCACAGCTCGATAACTTGTAGACCTTAGCATCCAAAAATTACAAAGGGGAGGAGATGAAGCTGACGAACTACTCCACGGCTTAGCCGCAGCATACAAGACCATCAAGGAATGATGAGAGGAGGAAGAACGAGAACGACAAAGATAGGAGAGGCAACCCCCTACTCCGACGACGATATCACCACATGTATCGCCACCTATTCACACTCTCTACACACTCCTCAATAGCGGACATCAAGACAAAATCCGTTTCCAGACCGCTAAGCAAGAAGTTGTTGTGAGAGTAGAAGATTTCCCAAAATGATCGACGAATACATGACTAAGAAAAACTGCCCTGATTTGTCATTTGGATTCGACAATTTCTGCCGAGACCTCCAATTTAATTTACCTATGAGATTCAAACCCTTGAAATTTAGAAAATACAGCAGCACCGGGAATGCAAACCATCATCTGGCATTATTCTGCAATGACTACTGGCCTATTCGCGAGAATCATGGACTTCCGATACATTACTTTCAAATGTCCCTTGAAGGGGAAGCCCTCGATTGGTTCGCCGGCCTTCCACTACATAAAATCGACACATTCGAAGAATTAGCCAGATTGTTCTGAGATCAATACAAGCATCTAATACAGGAGGCCGTTAGTCTTAGTGACTTGATGACAATGAAGCAAGAAATCGAAGAGGACTTCACCGATTTTATATCACGCTGGAGGAAGCTTGCAGCTCGCACGGAAAGTCAAATGAGAGAAAAAGAAGAAATTGACATCATTATAGATAACATCAGAGAGCCCCTTCAAGGCGCTCTGATCATAAGAGATTGCCCAGTTGCATTCAGTGACACGTAAAGGGAGGAGACCTCGCCTTTTCGATCACAGTACCAATGGCATCGACTTTCGGTGATTCAAAGCCTCGAAATAACAAGAAAGGCTTGGGCTCCGAGCAAGTTAACACAGTCGCCAATCAAAATCAAGGCGATGGAAACAACCAGCGAAGGAACTCCAGTCAGGGTCAATACCAGAATCAACAATGGTATGCAAATCAAAATCAAAATCAATATCTTAACCGAAACCAATATCCTAATCAGAACAAAAACATTGCCCGAAACCATCCTGCCAATACCCAGGGCTATAATAATGTACCCCAGCCCCAAAATTTTAATCCACAAACCCAAGGACCCTGTCAGCCTAGATGAGATCATTATCCTCTATTACCCAATACCATCCCTAATATTTTTTGCCTCCTAAGCGACCAGAACCTCATTCGCTTCCCACCAGAGCGGCCATGGCCCTGGCCTGCTAACCTTGATGACACCAAGTTCTCCGCTTTTCACCGATACACGAGACATTACCTGGAGGACTGTTGGGTGTTGAGAGATATGATATACGACATGAACGATCGGAACTAGATTGACTGGAAATCTCTTCGAAATTCTAACCAAAGTAACCAACAGCCTCTGCAAAACCTTGGAATTGTTAACAACCCTCTGCCAAAACCACAATCAAGGACCGGTCACCCATGTCACCGCGGTAGACCTCCCAGGCCGAGCCCCTTTTCATCCATATACTCTCATCACACGAGTTAGACATCCTGACGCCACAGCAAGTTCAAATAACCCTCCGAGGCCCACCATCATTTTGCCTCACCCTTCTACCTTCATAACTCAAATTGAACCACCAACTCCTCCACCCTATCTAAACTTCACTAGAGTCCGAGTTCAATCTTTCTGAGCTCAAAGATCCACCATTCAACCCATAGCACCCTCTACACCACCGAACATTGAGGTAGCTCCCGATAACACTGAGTCGAAACATGAAGACCATGTCCTTTAAACTGCAGAATAGATCACAGTGTGGGTAGACAACATCACTCGAAATACTACCAGTCAATAATGGAGGAGGCAACTGAAGAACACCCATCAGTGGTAGAGATAAGACAACAAGAGGAAGAGCCCACCAAGGAAGAAGTACTAATCTCCGCATTCCTGGAAGAGGAAGACTACACTCAATACCTCCCACCTTGGAATGGCATAGCTCCAGTACGCATACCTTCATCCAATTTCGCTCCTTTCACCATAAGTTTCGCATTAAATCCTTCAACACTCCAAGAATAGCTGCCGACATGCCCTTAAAAATGGAACCAGGTATCCACCACCACCATTCCTTCGAGAAAAGCAAAGCAACAACGCACAACCATCTGACCAGATAACCAAGGAGCGAGCTTACCCCCTCCACCTTATGTAATCCCTCTGCCTCCAGTACCAGTGCCTCAACCACCTCAATAGAATGGGTGTAGGGCGCATCGACCTAGCAAAGAACCTACCCTAGAAACAGGTCAGGAATATGATCTTTTCTCACATCTCGCGAAGGTGTCAGCATAAATATCGATCCTTAAACTCATTAAGAAATCGCCAGAGCATGACCGACTGCTCGTGGAGACATTGGATGAGACGCACGTGAATAAAGATACCACTTTGGATCAGCTACATGAGATCACCTCGGTTATGACTCAACCCCCTGCGCTTACCTTCAATGAAGCTGACATGCCTAAAGAGTTGTTATGTGGAAGTTTGGCTCCTATTTTTCTAACCATCATAATCAGAGGATTTTTTGTACCTCATGCATGGGTCGACACCGGAGCATGACTTAATATCTATCCTATAACAACGTTGAAGATCCTTGAATACACTAAACAGGATATAAGGCCTTTATCTTTATCCCTCATAGCTTATGATGGCTCTTGGCGCTTCGTCAAGGGAACCATCAGGTTGCAAGTTCGCCTCGGGCAGTCACCAAGGACGTCACTTTCCATGTCTCTGATTCCTCAAACACTTACAATTTGATATTAGGAAGGAAGTGGCTAGAATCCATGAAGGCAGTAGCATCGATGTATCACCAATGTGTCAAATTCCCCCACGAAGATTCCATCGTCAGAATATATGCCGATACGCCCCTTAAAGAAATCGACACAAACTACGTGGCGAGCATCCCAACAATGCACGACTCCGTACAGAACACAGGACATATAAAAAAGATGCAGGATCCTGATGACACATCAATAGCAGAAGTTAGCTACCCTCAGTCCCTTTCGACCTGCCAACAAAGCGTAGTGAGAAGAGAAGCCTAACCTGATCTCGCCCGGGTATACGACATAAACCCGACCGCGACAAAAGGATGGGACTTGATGTATCAGCTAGGATATGTCCCTCACACTGGGCTCGACAAAGATAAGCAAGGATGCATAAGACTGGTCGTCCAAAAGAAACTATGCAAACACATCGGATTAGGCTACCAGCCAGACGGCAAGCAAGCTGACATCCTACCTACTTCACTGAAGTGGTCGCTCTATGACCATTTCATATATGAAACTACTGAAAAGGCTGATGTGCCAGAGAGAAGAAAGGAGTCGTCCTTCACCAAATCTCAGATGACCGAGATCGAGCAAATAACCAAAGCGTTCATCGACCTGACAAACTTAAGTTGTGATAGTGATGACATGGACAAGCCACTCGAAGGAGTCAGACCATTATTCAAAACCCCTGAAGAGCCAGAGCCTCATGCAAAAGACTGGGAATCGACCGATGAGGAGGACTTCCACATTGCCGCATTAGCAGACGAAGAAGAACTAGGATGGGGAAGAACTCCCCAGCCTTAGAACGCCATTTACATTAGAAAATACTACCCTTAACCATGTGATTATCACATCCCGTAGCCAAATACTTATATCTATCACCCTCGTAGTTATCATGACCCATTCATTGGTCGTACGCCTTCAATTCTCGAAATATCCTCAAGTATTCCAATTTACTGCCCACCTTCTTATTCAGGCAATTTGATCAAAGGACTAGTGACATATTTGACTTCTTTTAAAAGCATAAGTAACAATCGATTCTCATCCACCTTCCTCGCCATTAAAGGAGACATTAGAGCGTAAAAAAATGAAGATGCTAGGCTCAATCAAAACTCACCATTCTTGTGTTAGCAAGTTGCTTTCAGAAAAAATACACATATACATATACAAAAAAAAATCGAGTGAGTGCAATACAACGAATGAACCAGTCAATGAGCTTAGGGAAGCATAAGTAGGCCGTGAGGACATCTCTGGTAACTCTACTAGAAATGTATAAGCTAGCTGCGAGGGCATCCCTGATGTCTCGTTACTACTAGATGTCATCGTAAGGTGGCGGGAGGAGGACAAACTCCTACTAACCATAGAATGTGAGACTTTGATGGTGCCAAAACATGACAGAGTGCTCAATCATGGCACCCCATACCCACTCTGAGAAAAAGACTGTTACTCATTCCTTTTAGAAAGTATCAGATACAAACTATTCCCCCACATCACTGAGCCTTTCCTCTCTTTAACCCTTAATTTATATTTTTGGACAATTAGTCAGAAGCCTCTCAGGATATTCTTAGAAATGAAATCGAAAACAGATGAATGATGACTGATACAATCACCTATTATACTTATGACCATGGGATAGGATGAACACTATCAAAGGTAGACCCCCAATATATGGATGATATGATTAAACAATCCCCCTGGTTCGATGACAGTCTAAAAACAAGCTTTTCTTCAAAACTAACTCACCAAATACACATGGTCACCTATAGGCCCAAAGTACTTACAAAAACTCAGAGAAGCTCCATTGCACCTCGACACTAGGGCATTTTTTTTATTCAGAGGAAGAATAATGATAAATGCTCCTGCTTGCCCATAAAAAAGATGTGAAACGACGAAGTCACCACCTGAGGAATATCACTGAAGATATCGCACTACTTATTCCATCACGCTCCTACATTTAGGAATTCTTTTTAGTATTAGAGTTTTCTTTCAGTTATTTGTTTTCCCTGTTGCATTATTTTTCTTTCCTTGTAATGAAAAGAATAAAAATAAAAAATAAAAGAGAAAAAGAAAAAATGCCCCTCTTTTATTATCAGACCTCGATATGAGACACTTTCCCCCCTTGACAATCAGCAAGGGGGAAAATAAAATTACTAATGCCTTTATCCTCATGTGCAGATACAAGATAGCCTTCGACCATTACCAGGCCAACTCAAGGAGCATCCAAGTCCCAATAACAAGTGACGGTGCCAAAAATAAAATGATAGAAGGTAATAAGAAAATGAAGCAAAGTCAGGTACATCTAAACCAAAAAGCTCTTTTATATATCAAAAGTTTCTCTTACAATTGTCACTGGGGGCATACCCCCTGTATATAAAATGGATAAAAAATCTAAAATAATAAAAACACCCTACTCCCTCTGTTGCCTCTGTGAAGGGCGCTCACTACCATCTCCCATATCCTCAACCCCCAAGTCTTGGGTCTGATCCCCCGACAACTCAATCCCAGCACCTGGAGTCGGAGGACACTCCCTACAAGGAGAAGGCCTAGCAACATAACTTCCCTCGCTTGCCTGGCTGGAGGCCCTTCAAGAATGAGAACGTAGAGGACCAAAGGTAAGCATAGGCCCTAGGTCAGAGTCTACCTGAGCATAGGCCCTCATGCACTCACAAACCTCTCAATGAATCTCTACTAGTGAGCCACTAGCCCTTGATCCTGACCCTAGAAAATGGTCGATCATCCCTCGCACTCTCCCACCAACTCTCGCCAACTCATACTATAAAAGATCTATCATTAACTGCATCTCAACATGAGCCACAGCTCGGGCACTCTCTAACTCTATTGTTCGAGTCTCCGCTCGAGCAACAAGTCTACAATACCTCTTGGAGATGCCGCTCCGCGACATCGAAAGGAATCTCACGAATCTCCTAGCGAGCTAAGACGCGTTGTGTCTCCAAGCGAGACTGCTCCAATTCACATACCTCTATAAGTCAAAAGCTAAGGAAGTGCGTATGCATAACAAGACAAAGAGTATAGACAACAAAGGCATACCAGCTCAGCACTCTCCCGCAGAAGACGCTCTACAGTGGCAGTAGTGGCCGGATCAACTGGAGGAGCCTCAGACGCAGGGAACTATGAGAAGTTAAGAAAGAACATTAGGGATACAATGGTGCTACAAAATTGAGAATGAAAAATAACCATGCTAACCAAATATACTTGGGAAGGAGCGGGAGTCGACCCCTGAGGAGGAACCTCAGGAGCAGAGTCAAGAATAACTTGCATGTGAACCAAAACAAATACAAAACTCGTTAGACAAAAAAAAAGTAATAATAAATTGATTAGTAGATGAAATAAAAAAAAAACAAATAAACTACACATAAACAAAATATACCTAACTCTCTGGGCGCAAAGAAGCAGCAGTCGCCTCCCTCGTCTGGAGATCCTCAGCAAGGCGGTGCTGAAAAGACATGACGGAACATCATCAAACCACTAAACAACGTAAAGTTGGATAACTCAAAAGAGAAAAGAAACTTACCTAGTACTCTAGCTCTGCTCGGAGCTGAGCCATTGCCGGATCCTCCCGATTGAAAGAGGTGATTAAAGACAGGTCAAATGTTGGAGCAGAATCCCCAGCAGCAGAACGCTCTGCTCTCTGCAAATATCAATAAACACATTAGACCTGACAAAGTCAACAAAATGCTAACAATTAATAAAATAAAAATGAGACAAGCACTCACCAGTAGATCAATCTCAGAGCATAGGCTAGCCGCCATCGCTCGGTCAGCCTGCTGCTGACTACGGTAAGACTCGAGCAATGTCGCCTACCTGGCAACCTTGATCTCCCTCTCAGTCTAACGAATAAGAACCAAATAAGACTATGAAACTAGGAATGATTAGAGATAGAAGTAAACAAATTCACAAATAAATACACTCACCAGAGATCACTGCGTCTCTACGAGCTGAGTCCTCAGCTCATCCTCCAAGGTCCTAGCCTGAAAAATTGAGTCTGTCAAGGACCACAACATCTTCTCATCTGGACAAGGAGCACATCCTGTCCACTCCATCGCCCTATCAAGCACGTTCAGTGCTCCGTTGATGCCCGCACCCAAGTGGCCCTGCTCTAATGCAGCCAGTCTCTCCCTTAGAGTGGAGGTAGACTCAGGACCACCAACTGCAAAAGAACCACTCCCATGGAAAGGGCAGGTAAAGAGTCGACCACCGCGTATATCATGAAATCACCGTAGGAACTATCGGGCATCCGCCTCATCGTGCACCCCGGTGACCCTGTTCACTCAGGCTCTAAAGTCCTTAATCTAGGCCACCGTCCTCGACAAAAAAATGAGACCAGAGGGACCAGTCATCCTCCTCGCCACTCGGTGGCAAATCGCTAAAGGGACTCCTTGAGGGAGCCCCAACTAACAAGTCGCTTGAGAGAGGTGGATGAGCTCCACCTTCTCAAAATAATGGACCCAGATGTCCACATCAAAGAAGGGCCGACCGGACTGAATCACCGGCTCCCCTACATCCTCCCCTACACCATAGTTCCTCCAAATCAGCTGTGATCAGAAGTAAATAAAATGGCCTGCCAAGTCTACGACCTAAAACATGTAAAATTCCATGACAACACAAACAACATGTACCTGCCCTGCATGCATATCCTCAAACAAACCCCGCATTGTCTGTAGGTTTGAAGATTGACGACGGCGTCCCAACGCCTGCCGCCACACATGCATCCATGGGAACATGAAAGTAATCTCCCTCGAGACCCACAGGCGTAAGAAGGAGAAATGGTCATACGACCAAACACGACATCAGAAACCATCACTAAAATGGACACTAAACTCACTAAGACATTACCGATGAAACTAGTAATCAACCAAAACTCACCTGGATAAGAGGGAGGAAATCTTCGATAGTAGCAACGCCTCTCCCTCTACGGTAAAGCTGCTCATAGAGGTGCGCCAATGCCGCTGCCCCCTAAGCATAGGCAGACACCTGATCTAGGTCCCTCAACAATGTCAGGAAAAGACCCGTCACACACCCCCAGGTCGAAGAGGAGAAGAGGACCGCCTTAAAAAAATGCATCAAGAACGACCAGAGTACTCGATCTGCCGTTACTCTTAGCTCCGTCACTGGCGCCAGACACGCCATCGCCTCATGACGTGTATCGAAAACTGCCCTCAGCTCCGAGTGATGCCTCGGAGGAACGAATCCACACGCGAAAGTGTCAAAGAACCAGGTGACTCGGACCAGCTCGGTCCTGGATCCGCTATACTGGTACGCTACACCGAGCACCTCTTGACACACAGACTAATAATCACTCTCCCTCTGCCCCGTGACATGTTCTCCCTTGAATGGCAGGCCGGTGATATGGACCCAGTCCTCAGGGGTGGGCAGCAACATGCCTACTGAGAACATCAACGCCTGAGGCTCCTCCCTCCATCTCTCCATAATCGCCCTGATCAGACCACGGTCAACTGTGAAGGGTTCCAACTCTAAAATCGACCAAAAGCTAAAAGCCGCTAACCGCGCCCGTTGGAACTCAGGCAGGGCACGATACCAGGCATGAAACTTTGACCATGCCATAATAATGGCCAGTGCCGGAGGCTCCTGACCAACCACAAAAAAAAACAAGATACACATCAACTTATGCCTGCATTATCCTTGATAGCAACCACTGACGGTGATGATAATAAAAGCAATGGCCCACAATAAGCACGCAAAACATGATAATGCAGAGTGATAAAGTAAACATAACCTGAAACTAGATACAAGTATGATGAATTAAGGTGCACGCACCCTAAAATTAAATGTAGGTTTCCCGTATAATTAAAAGGTTTCCATCGTAAGAAGTCTACGTCGTAACCCAAATGGCTAGAAATAATAGAGACACACAGATACGTACCTAATCTCGCGCGAAGAACTCCTCCAACGGAATCTTGATCGCGGGCTCATGAGGAGCAGCATCCTCACCGTCCCTATCGTCAATCTCGACGACCTCCTCCCTGACAACCATCTTAGCATCACCACCTATCTGGACAACAAAGGTCTCACCTCCCCCCTTGACCATCTGCTCTACCTCGTATGCAATCAATGAAATTAGGTCAATACCCTCAGACTCCATCTCAGGTCAAAGAGATCAAAAAACTAAAGAGGATGCGAGAAATGGCATCCGAAACGGATGGGTAGATCGCAAGAAATCGCAAACACACGAAAAAGAAGAACAAAGAAGCAAGAGAGCTCGAAATTGCAAAAAATTCAGAAAACACATGTTTAAATTGAAAACCTCAGGCTTATATATAGTGTGGCTTAAGCGTGTGCTTGAACAGGATCCTACAATTGAATCAGCCCCAGCACCTGCCGCCACACATGCATCCATGGGAACATGAAAGTAATCTCCCTCGGGACCCACAGGCATAAGGAGAAATGGTCGTACGCCCAAACACGACGTCAGAAACCATCACTAAAATGGACACTAAACTCACTAAGACATTACTAACGAAACTAGTAATCAACCAAAGCTCTGCTGGATAAAAGGGAGGAAATCTCCGATGGTCGTAACGCCTCTCCCTCTACGGTAAAGCTGCTCATAGAGGTGCGCCAACGCCGCTGCCCCCCAAACATAAGCAGACACCTGATCTAGGTCCCTCAACAATGTCCCTCAACAATGTCGAAGAGGAGAAGAGGACCGCCTCAAAAAAATGCATCAAGAACGCTCAGAGTACTCGATCTGTCGTTACTCTTAGCTCCGTCACTGGTGCCAGACATACCATCGCCTCAGTGTGTGCATCGAAAACTACCCTCAGCTCCAAGTGATGCCTAAGAGGAACGAATCCACTCATGAAAGTGTCAAAGAACCAGGTGACTCGGACTAGCTCGATCCCGGATCCGCTGTACTGGTACGCTACACCGAGCAGCTCCTTACACACATACTAATAATCACTCTCCATCTGCCCCGTGACAGGTTCTCCCTTGAATGGCAGGCCAGTGATATGGATCCAGTCCTCAGGGTTGGGCAGCAACATGTCTACTGAGAACATCAACGCCTGCTGCTCCTCCCTCCATCTCTCCATAATTGCCCCGAACAGACAATGGTCAACTGTGAAGGGCTCCAACTCTAAAGTCAACCAAAAGCTAAAAGCCGCTAACCGCACACGCTGGAACTCAGGCAGGGCACGATACCAGGCATGAAACTCTGACCATGCCATAATAATGGCCAGTGCCGGAGGCTCCTGACCAACCACAAAAAAAACAAGATACACATCAACTTATGCCTACATTACCATTGATCGCAACCACTGACGGTGATAATAATAAAAGCAATGGCCCATAATAAGCACGCAAAATATGATAACGCAGAGTGATAAAGTAAATGTAACCTGAAACTAGATACAAGTGTGACGAATTAAGGTGTACGCACCCTAAAATTAAATGTTGGTTTCACATAAAATTAAAAGGTTTCCATCGTAAGAAGTCTACGTCGTAACCCAAATGGCTAGAAATAATAGAGACACACAGATACCTACCTAATCTCTCGTGAAGAACTCCTCCAACGAAATCTTGATCGCGGGCTCGTGAGGAGCAGCATCCAGACCACCATCCTCACCGTCCCTATCGTCAATCTCGACGACCTCCTCCCTGACAAGCATCTTAGCATCATCACCGGTCTGGACATCAAAGGTCTCACCTCCCCCCTTGACCATCTACTCTACCTCAGATGCAACCAATGAAATTAGGTCAATACCCTCAGACTCCATCTCAGGTCAAAGAGATCAAAAGGCTAAAGAGGATGCGAGAAATGGCATCCGAAACGGACGGGTAGATCGCAAGAAATTGCAAACACATGAAAAAGAAGAACAAAGAAGCAAGAGAGCTCGAAATTGCAAAAAATTCAGAAAACACGCGTTTGAATTGAAAACCTCAGGCTTATATATAGTGTGGCTTAAGCGCGTGCCTGAACAAGGTCGTACAATTGAATCACGTGCATTAGCCCCTGTGCCCAAATTAAAATGTGTGCCATTGAACGGGCGCATAATCGACTTGTCGCTTGCCCAAACACCGGTCGAGCGTTCTGAACAGGATGCGTAATTGAATTATACACTCTACACCAGGCGCGCAAACTCTAGTGTCACCTGTACATTGATCAAAAACCATTTGAATCACGCATGAATATCTATGCACCCAATCTACTTATATGCACTTTCAAGTGTGCGCAATTGACTAGTTCCCGCCCATTTGTCTAGGCGCGCACTTATATTGAGCGTCTGTACCCAGCGCGCGATTGCCCAGGTTGGACAAAAAAAAAATTGTGCCAACCATCAGCAGCCAAGGATGAAAGACCAAACTTAGCAACAAACTCCAAACCCCACATACAGCCAAGATTTCACACGCTTACCTAAAACTTAGGCACATACACTCTCAAAACCAGGGATTCTCCTGTACACCCACACTTAAACACCTAAAATCATCCAAATTGAGACCATATCGAATTAAAAATACTCTAAACTTAACTAAACTTAATATCCCCAAATTAAATGAAGAAAACCTAACTCAAATTATGAAAGTTGAATTAACATAATCACAAATAAAATTTTAGTTAACATGAGAAAATTATTACAAATTACACCAAGGGCATACCCTTTGAATTTAAAAAATAATTACGGTATCGAAGCGAGAGATGAATTTCGATTCAAGATAAACACTCAAAATCACTCGAGCCCATAGACACTCAAAAGAGGCATCCCTAAAAGAAATGCCCAAAATAGGGGAAAATAATAGAAAAATCTAGAGAGGAAGCACACCCTGAACGAAGTCCAACAAGAATCTCATCTTCCTCTCCCGAGTTGGTAGAAAAGAAAAAGTGGCTCACAGAAAACCACCCAGGATCTGACAGATACACCTATGGAAGGCCAATCTTGGAAACCCCCAAGGGGACGCCAGCTAGAAGATAATGCACAGAGCCTACCAAGGAGCAACTAGCGTCTGTCACGAGAATTCTGGCGCAGCTCTTTCCTTGGGTTTCTTTTCCCCCTCCTTTAACTCTTCCATCTCTTCCCCTAGCATGGTAGCAATTCGATTGCTACCCCGTATTCCCAATGCTGCTCATTCTCAACAATAACAACGATAAACCAAAAATAATTACAAACCATTTAGGACATAATACTCGAGATACAAAATAAAAAGAAAGAAAAGACATTAATAATAAAATGCCCCAAACTTTTAAATCCTAAGTTAGAAATAAAATTCAAAATAAAAACCAAGCCTTCTAGCCCCTATTTATAATACACACCTCCTAAACCATAGTTCAACAAGTGTCACATTCCTGAGCATCCTTCATCTAATTGAATCCAAACCAGACACATATCCCCTTGAAAGATCACAATCCATGACAAGTCTAGATAAACCAATGATCACACAACACTTATCCTTCTAAGAAACACAAATCCACCACAAAATTGATAATCCAATAGGAATAAGGCACTTGACATCCATCTGGAACTTCCAATAATCAAACCCAAATTCACCAAAATTCACACAATTCACATCAAAAATCAAACATAGGACAAACGAAATGCCATAAACCTTAAACATGGGACTCATCCTCTCACCATGACATGAAAAAGAAAAATATTAATTAATTAAAAGCCCCTCAATCGCAAAATTAAAGAATAAAGCCAATAAATAAAAAGAAAGCAACGAATAAACACAAAAAACATTTTTCATTCATCAAATTCTTTTACAAGTGTCACCGGAGGCATACCTCCTGACCATACAACCCAAAATAAAAACCTAAAATCCTAATTTACAACTCAAAAAGAAAACTAAGCCTAAAATCTCAAGCTCAGAGCATCCAATTGGAGGCTTCAGAAGATGGCAAGATGGAGGATTGGTTGGGGAATACATCACTCCACTTATAACACCATCCCTTCTGTCATCTTCACCTCCTCTGTCGTCGCCTCCTCAATGTTATCTTCACTGCTCCCTAAAAGGGACCGATGTTAAGGCCAATCTCCTCGTTCCCAATACCACCCATTCTCACAGTCACTCCACCGTCGAAAACCATGAACCATGGAAGAAATGAACTTAAAATCCGATGGTCGGATCATAAGTTATAGCTAAAGCATTGGAATTAGAATGAAACAGGAATGAATGAAGAAAAATGAAAGAGACTTGGTTATATATAGACACCCACCTAATTGAGCGCCCAAAATGGAACACGCAATTCAATTGTGCACATCTACAGAAGCGCTTAAACACAATCATGCGCATCCCAAGGGGAATGCAATTGAACTTTCGCCCGTAAACAAGCCCCGATAAAATAATCGCGCGGTGCCAAGCCTATGCACAATGAAATCGTGTGCCTATGGTACCGCGTGGAATTCGAAGGGTCACCCGCACAGTGACCTAGTGACGCTTCGATTACGCACACTGACCCAAGTACATAATTAGATTACACGCTAAACCTCATGCATGGAATTTGAATTGACACCCGAACACCTCCGCTCAGCGATCCCCATGATGCTTCGATTGAGCACTATCCACATAGCGCATAATGATATTACACGCACACACACTGACATGCAATCACCGCTCTAATCCCTCAATCATGAGCATGTGACCAGCTATGCAATTTAATCAAACGCCCTGTTCCCTATGAGCAATACTCAGCTACGACCACATTTCAAATAGAATGCAGACCCTCACACCTTTTTGTCCCATCTCGATCAGAATCCCTCTTTCTCCTCCACCCCCTCATGTAGCCTCACAGGCCATTTAGAGAGAGAGACGTTGAACACACCTATGTCTCACTGCGGCACTAAAACTTCACCTCGCGACCTAGCACACCACGCGACCAAAGGAAGGCTCGGCCAATGTCCCATGAACATGTCTCGACGCAACGCAATAACCCTATCATAAAGCCATCCTATCACGGTGCTACCACCAAAGACATTCAGCCATAAACTACCACAATACACAACCAAAAGGCTCAACCAATATCCCAGCACGAAGGTAGAGAGCCCACTTCCCAAATTCCTTGTCACGCATCAATCATCGGACTCCACCAAACCAAAACACACGCTCGCTGGCAGTAGAGGAGGATAGACCCTCCACCGTCCCATCACATGATGTTCAGCAATCCTCTACCATTACAGAAATCAAGAGAGGAAAGGATAGACCCTCAGCGTCCCATTGCACCCGTCAAAAATCACATCCCAACGCAAACATCTTATCAGATTTCCCTTGAGCGCCATCTCGCCTGCAACCAGCAGGGCTCATTATAGCACACAACCATAAGGGGAGGGCCACCATGTCCCATTGCGAACTTCAGCTCCCCAAGACATTCCATCACATTGGTGACTATCAAGTCCCATCACGATAGAAGTGAAGAAAAGAGAGGAAGCCCTCTAATGTCCTGTCATGACATCACTACGACAACCAGCGAGTCCCATCACATATAAAAACCCCAACAGGAAAAAATTCAGGTAAGTATCACCCCTTCTCTTTACTCGATATTTCTGTAAAATATAACTAGCTAGGATTAAGACAAATGTTTCCATAACCTATCTCTCTCTATCCATGAATCACTATAGTCCTCCCATAAGAAACAATAATCAGTATTCACGAGAAGGTTAGACGGAGCATTCGGCATACCAAGTGTCGTCTTAACAACTACGCAAACGGTCGGGTCCACAAATCCTATATCGATGGATCTATTCAAAGATATCTCGAAAGCCACATTTTCTAAAGTTTTACCACCTAATTGATCTTAAGTTAAATTCTCAAACTTTTAAAAAAAAAAGAGAACACAAATTAAACACGAAAAATATATATATATATATAATAATAAATACAATAATATAGTTCCATCTATCAGACTTTCACTTCTCACCACTCCAATCCATTCTTTCCCCTGGGAAATCGAACACTAAATATGCTCAACTCTGAGAAATCATAAATGTCCATTTGAAAAGGGACACCTAACGTGCCTTGGTGTGAGCAATGGCGCGCCCGGTCTTACATGACTAGCGAAAGCCTTCACCCTTACATGATATTTCATCTTATTATCGGTCTCTAGACCTTGTCTCTGTACATTCGTATGACGCCCCCTGGTACCTAGACTGTGTCGGATATCTCTCTCTTTAATTTCCCCTTGCACTTGTAGATCAGGATATCAACTCTCCTACCGTTTGACTGCCCCTTGCAACAGGTCGCGATATGTGGCGAGATGCCCCTTGCACCCATGGATTAGGTTATGCCTCTTTTCCCCCATTGACTTCTACTAGTAGCACATCGCAATATGTGACGGGATGTCACTCACATCCACGACATGGAATACGCCTTTCGACAGCTACCACTGGGCCCCGAATGCTCCATTTTAGCTTATGCTGATAGATTAGAAAGCCAAGCATCTCATGTTAACATCTCCAGTTCACATTTATGATTTCTCAAGAAAAACGAGAAGGCACCTCTGATGAGGGGTGTCTACTTCTTTGATGCATTCTTGTTCCACAAGAACGCGTAGAAGAGGGGCATCTGTGGACACCCCCATTTTTCCCTCTCAGAGTATACCAACCTATTCGATCAACCTTTAACCTTGCCCATGATCTTTGAAAAAGGACTAGCCTTCTCTGAAGGCTTTAAAACCCTAATACAGGGACCATGCATTGAAACAATAGTACATGGTTGAGACCCAGGCTAAAACAATAGCTCTGTGGCTCAGATCCGGCTCAAACCCAAGTAGATCCCAAATTACACACCCTGTACAGAGTGCACAATTTGTTTGAGCACCCCATGACTGGCACACAATTGGTCACCCTTGGACCAGGCATGCACTTCCTGAGGACCACTCTAGACCTTGATTATGCACCCTAATAGGCTTGCGTAATTATATTGCACACTCACCCACAAGCGTTCAATTAGTCCCTTTTGGACTAGCCTTCTACCCTTCTTGAAACTGCCTAAGATGTGATTGTACACCCTACATAGCACGCAGAATGAGATTATGCGCGCTTGCACTAGCTCATAATCGGTTCCCAAGTGAACCTGGTCTCTAACTCCCTAGAACGCCAAAACTCCCCTATTAGACGCAGTTGGCATGGAGTTTAATTGGATTGGACGCACTAAACTATGCACGCAATTAGTCTAATTAGACTAGGACTGGGATACTCGGCTGAGCCAGTCAGCCGATCACTCACTGAGTTAGTCACCAACTCAAAGTGATTGAGCGCCTGAGAATAGGCGCGTAATTCAATTTAGCACCCCAGATAAGGCGTGTAATTGAATTTCACTGACCAATTGAGTGCATCCCATAGGGCGCACAATTGACCAAATACCTATAAATAGGACCCACCACCTCATCCCAAAAACACATCACAATGTAGTCAGCAATCAAAATTTTGAGTTCCTCGCTTTCAAGCTTAGGATTTTGAGATTCCTCTCTACGGCCCTGGCCTCAGGTATACTTTTCTTCTAGTTTTTAATTCTTCTAGTTCTAGTTCTTAGTTTGAGTCCTTAGTTTTAGTTCTTAGTTCTAGATCATTGGTTCTAGACTTTAGGTTCTTAAGCTTTTAAGTCTAGCTTTCAGATTTCAAAATCTCTTTAGTCCTTAATTCTTGCCTTTTTTCCTGGTTCTAGTTCTTAGGTTCTAGAACCAGTTCATTTTTTTAATCCTAGTTCTAGATCAAGGTTATATCTTCTAGTTCTTAAGTTCTAGGTCTTAGATCTTAGGTTTTAATCTAAATTTTTAGTTTTTTTATTCTAGTTTTTTTCGTTTCTAGAACCAACCCTTAGGTTCTTAATCTTAATCCATAATCCTTAAAAATTCCAGTTTTCAATCCATAAATTCTTAATTTCAGAATAAAAATCTATTTTTTAATCCATATTATTACTAAAATAATCCCTACCCACCCGATTTGCCCACGGGAGCTTACGGAGGGTTCCCGAGAACGAGGCCGATCCTCCTTAGCATAGCGGGCCCAAAACCCCTTTTTTAGAATTATGATAGAACTAGGATACTTTGATTAATTAGAATTTTGATAGAATTAATTTACGTAGTTTATTTAATTATACTTTTAGTAAAATTAGGAAGATTAGTATTTCTAGTAAGATTAGGACACTAGTTAGAACCCTAATTAAATTTTGATATAATTAAATTTTGTACTAGAATTAGGACATTAATTAGACTTCTAGTTAGATTATGGGACCCAGTCAAATTAGGATTCTCAGATTAATTAGACCCCTAATAGGATTAAAGAAAATTAGATCCTCGATAATCATAATAAGTGTGGGAAAGGTAAAACAGTTAGAAGAGAATTAGG
The DNA here is from genome assembly GCA_021018995.1 of Chloranthus sessilifolius. Lineage (NCBI taxonomy): Eukaryota > Viridiplantae > Streptophyta > Magnoliopsida > Chloranthales > Chloranthaceae > Chloranthus > Chloranthus sessilifolius. Next base: position 96,630,167 of record CM037597.1, on the reverse strand, counting down.
AAAACTAGCTTCACTAAACTTACAGGTGACCCCATGCTGCTGACATCGATCGATCGATGATTCAGTAAAGAGAACAACCCATTCCTCCACCCCAGAAGGTGTGATTAGTGATGTGTTATAGCATCGATAAATATCTGTAGCTGGCGATCGCAACGAACCAGGTATTTCCCTAAGATTTACCTCTTCATTTTTAGTACTTAATTACCTCTAAAAAATACCGCCTTTGCTAGAGTCCACTTGGACCGAATTGGGCCACTCTTTTAGGGGACTGAAAGGGACCCAGAAAAAGCATGTATCAACAGTTTTGGCAGATGCATGTGTGGCGGAGGGCGTTGGGATGCCGTCGCCGATCTTCAGACCTGCAGACTGTTTGAGGTCTCTTCGAGGATATGCATTCAGGGCAGATATGTGTTGTTTACATTGTTTCTGGTCGGAGGTGATTTGGTGGCCATATGCAGCCAGTGATAAAGTCTGGTCGACGCTTCTTCGACATGGACATCTAGGTCCACTACTTTGAGATGGTGGAGCGTATCCATCTTTCTCAGGCAGCTCGACAGCTGGAGCTTCCTCAGGGAGTCCCTTCGGAGATTCACCACAGGGTGGCAAAGAGGATGACTGGTCCCCCTGGCCAAAACTTTACATCATGGATGGAGGCTCAAATTGCTGATTTTAAAGTTGAGGGGACCAGGGTTACTGGGGTGCGCGGTGAGGTTGATGCCCAAGAGTTTGAGAGGTGGTTCTGAGAGCTCGGTGGGGGCGGCTTTTTACGTGTCCCTTCCTTGGGAGCGGTTCTTTTACTGTTGGTGGTCCTTAGTCTACCTTGGCATTGAGGGAGAGGTTAGTTGCACTCGAGGAGGGCCAACTCATTGTGGGTGTTCACGGAGCGATAGACGCTTTGCACCGAGTGATGGAGCAGATGGGATGTGCGCCTCAACCTTATGTGGAGATGTTGCGCTCTTTGATAGATTTTGTGTTCTAGGCTAGGAGGGCAAAGGATGAGCTAAGGGCTTAGTTGGCGGAGACCCGGCGATCTCTGGGGAGTTAGTTTACTTGTTTTTATTGTTTAGCACATGTTTGTCTTGTTTCTTGTTGGTTTAATGTCATTACTTTGTTTGATTTTACTTATGCGCGCCAGACTAAGAGGGAGAGCGAGGCTGCCCGCCAGACGGCACTAGTTAAGCTGCTCAGGGGTCAGCAACAGGTGGGTCGAGAGGTAAAGGTGAGCCTACATTCAGAGATTGACCGATTGGTGAGTGTTTTGTATTAATTTTGGGTTTTATTAATCATTAGCATTGTTTGCTTCATCACTTCTTTTGATGTGTTTGTCATGGATCATGTTTGTAGAGGTTAGAGTTAGCAGGTGCTGGGAGGTCCGCTCCAGCATTCGATCCTTCTTCGTCTCCTTTGTCCAGTCGGGAGGATCCCATGATAGCTCAGCTTCGGGCTGAATTGGAGCACTGGGTGAGTTTCTTTAGTCTTCTAAGTTGTCTTGTCTTGCGTTGTCTAGCATCTTTGATTAATAATGTGTTGTATGTTTTTAGCACCAGATTATCGAGGATTTCCAGACTCGGGAGACAGCGGCTGCCTCTTTGCGTCTGAAGAGTCAGGTATGATGTGTGTATTAGTCATTTTTTTTTTTTTGTGTTGATTTGATTTTATCTGACATGCTAGCTAGTTTTTTGTTCTTGTGCAGGTCATCCCTAACTCTGCTCCCGAGGCTCCCCCTCAGGAGTCTACACCTATCCCTTCTTAGGTATATTATAGTTGGCATAGTTATATTTCATTTTTGATTCTTCAGTCATAATACTATCTGATGTGTGTTCTTTACTGTCTTGTGCGGCAGCCTTCTACGTCTGAGGCTCCTCCTCTACCGCCTGTCGATCCAGTGACCACTGCGAATGTAGAGCATCTTCTTCGGGAGAGGGCGGATCTAGTATGCTTCTCGTTCTTTCTTCAATTTTCCTTTCTTTCTCAAGCATGTTCAATTCTTGATTTCATGTTATCATGCAGGCACGTTAGCTTGAGGAGGAACGTCTGGAGGAGGCACGGGCGAGCGTTGCCCCGAGAGCGAGGCGGGTTCTTGAAGATACGCACGGTCGTGAGGACCTACTAGTTGACATGCTTATTATGTAGGGGACTCAGACTGAGGCAATAGAGGCCGCTAGCCAATCAGTGTGATCGAAGATGCAGACTACGATAGATCAGCTACAGTATCGACTGGCGAGGAGTGAGCAAGGAGTCTGTGGGAAGGTCGGCCACCTTGTCGAGTCAGAGTCGGTGAGCACTAGCTCTCAGGCTGGCCAACCTCATCGTACGACGTGTGAGCATGTTAGGGACTACGCTCATGAGGACTCCATCATCCGAGAGTTAATTGCTGAGGGTCCTTCACGCTCATGGTCTATATGTGTTGTCAGTCAGGTGACTGAGGGGGGTTCAATTGTTGGACCTTCCCTTCCCAGGGAGTGTCCACCTGCTCTAGGGGCTTGGATGGAGCCTTCAGAGGTTCAGACTCCTGATCCATGAGTAGATGATACTGGGGATAGTGATCGGCCTCCCCAGAGGCAGCGTAGGGAGTAGGGTTGATTACTTTTCCTTTTTATTTATTGTATATATGGGGGGTATGCCCCCGGTGACATATGTAAAAGAAACGTTTTGATATATATAGAGAGAGATTTGGTTTTAGATGTATCTGGCTTCACTTTTCCTTTCTTTATTTTACCTTGTGTAGTTTAGCTGGTGACTTTTGATGTCGTCGTCTATCATTGGGACTTGGATGCTCTTTGGGTTGGCCCAGTGATAGCCAAGGGTCACTTTATATCTGCACATGAAGATAAAATTATTAGAAATTTTATTTTCCCCTTGCTGATTGCCAAGGGGGGTGGTATCTCAGGCCAAGGCCTGGTATTAAATATAGGTTGTTGTATTATTTTTTCTTTTTTTCTTCTCTTTTTTTCACTTTTTCTCTTTGTTTTTCTTTTTTTTCATACTACTATTTTTATTACAAGAAATCAAAATAGTGCAACAGGGAATGCAAATAATTGAAAGACAAATCTAGAACTAAAAAAAATGCCCAGCGTAGGAGCGTGATGGAATAGGCAATGCGTTATCTTCAGCGGTCTTCTTAAGGTGCTGACTTCATTATTCTGTACCTGTTCGTGAACAAGCAGGGGTCTTAAGCTGACTCCTTTTCCAAAAAAATTTCCCCAATGTTAAGGTACAATGGAGCATTTCTGATTCTTTTGAGAGTACTTGGATCTATGAGGAGCGATATGTGTTTTAGTGAATTAGTGTCGAGGAAGTTCCTTGAGACTGTGACCGAACGGGGAGATTCGTCTAGCTATATCAGTTGTATACTAGGGTTCTACCTTCGGCAGTAATCATCCTATCCCATAGTCAGTAGTAGAGGGTGGGCTGTAGATAGTGAGTGGTTGCATCAGTCATCATTCACGAGTTTTCAGTTTCATATGTAGGGATATCGTAGAAGGGTCCTGACTCATTATCCGAAAATATAAATTAAGGGTGAAAAGGGGGAAGGCTCAATGATGTGAGGGATTAGTTTGTATCTGGTAATTTCAAAAAGTGATAGGTAATAGTCTTTTCCTTGGGGGGATGGGGGTTCCATGATTAAGCTCTCTGTCATTCTTTGGCACCATCAAAGTCTCTCATTCTTTGGTTAGCAAGAGTTTGTCCTCCTCCCACCACCTTACGACGATATCTAGTAGTATTGGGACACTAGGGATGCCCCCGCAGCTTGCTTATACTTTGATAGTGAGATTACCGAAAATGTCCTCACGATTTACTTATGCTTCCCTGGGCTCATTGACTTGTTCACCGGTCGTATTGCTCTCTCTTAGTTATGTATGTGTATATATATTTTTTCCTAAAAGTAACCTGCTGATGCAAGAATGATGAGTTGTGATTGAACCTAACATTTTCATTTTTTATGCTCTAACATCTCCTCCAATGGCGGGTGAGAGCGGGTGAGAATTGGATGTTACTTATACATTTGGAAGAGGTCAGGTGTTCCACTAGTCCTTTCGATAAGCTTGCTCGAATAAGAAGGTGGGCAATGAGTCAGAAGCCTTCAAGGGTATCCTAGAAATGAAGGTGTACGACCAATGAATGAGTCTTGATGACTATGGGGGTGGTAGATATAGGTATCTTGCTATGAGCTATGATGATCATGATGTTAAGGGTAGTATTTCCTGAGGTACATGGCGTTCTAGCGGTTAGGGAGCTCTTCCCTGTCCTGGTTCACCAACTTGTAAGCATTTTCTGGGTATGCGGCTGCTATGACCTACGGGCCTTCTCAGTTCGATTTTAATTTTCCCTTTAGATGGGCGTGTTTGGAAGGCATGATTTTCTTCAAGACTAATTCTCTAATTTCAAAAGTTCACTCGAGAACTTTCTTATCGTAGGCTCTGACCATCCTCCTCTGGTATGCTTGAACATGATCAGCTATCCTTAGACAAGTCTCATCGAGTTATTCTAGCTCGGCGAGTAGAGCAATCCTCCTTTCATCTAAGGATAGCTCATCGTCAAGTTGGATACGTAGGGATGGTATTTGTATTTCATAATGCATGACTACTTCCTTTCCGTATGTAAGGAGATAGGGAGTTTGGCCAGTGACCGTATGAATAGAAGTTCTATAAGCCCAGAGTGCTTCTGGTAGTCATTCAGGCAAGTCGGATCCATTGCTTATCTCCACTGTTCATTTTAGAATCCGGATTAGAGTTTTGTTTGTGGCCTCTGCTTGTCCATTTCCCTGGGGTTAGAATGGTGGCGAGTGATGTAGGTCGATGCCAAATGTTTTACATAGTCTCTTCATCTTCTCTCTAATGAACTGCAGTCGATTGTCAGTGACGAACGTCCTGGGTACTCCAAAGCGGGTGATGGTGTTTTGAATGATAAACTTCATGAGCGTGGAAGCAGTGATTCTGACATATGACTCAACTTCTGCCCATTTGGTATAATATTTCGAAGGCCCACATTAATAATGGCCATGGTGAGGTTATAGGGTTCAATGCAACTGATGGAGCTTTGATGAGCGCATCGTGTTCTTGGCATTGCTTACAGCATTGGATGTAGAGGTGGCAATCCCTTGTCATCATCGGCCAGAAATAGCCTTGCCGTATGATCTGATCCACGAGTCTTTGTCTACCGGCGTGAGCACCGCAGGCACTAGTGTGTGCTTCTCAGATGATATATTGTCCTTCATCAATCATGACACATCACAGTAGTACTCCTTTGGTGAAGGGTTCTTTGTATAGCGTCTCGCCTAGGATGCAGAACCTTGCGCATCGATTTCTAATCGTCTTTCGTTCAATCTTCGTAGCATAAGGAGGGACATGGCGATGCTTCAGGAAGTTACATATATTGAAGTACCATGGCTGTCCATCATTGGTTGATGATTTCTCGAATCTGAAAGTTACGACGTCGGCTTCTTTCTTCGCAGAATTGCCTGAGGTAGGTTGTTCCTCATTTATGATGGTTTCTGATGCAGTTGGCAGTTCCGACTTTATTTGTCAGGTGACTTCGTGTGCTGACATCATTAATCTCTCAATGAAGAAGGATTTGGTGTTTTGTCCGACTAGCATTTGAATGACAGAGGCTAGTGTGGCGAGAGAGTCTGCAAGCTCGTTCTCTAGTTTAGGGATATGCGTGAAAGAGATTCTTTCAAACTTATTTATCAGGAACTGAGCTATTTCCAAGTAGGCCATCAGTCTTCCATCTTTGATTTTCCATTCCTCGATGACTTGTGATATCACAAGCTTGGAGTCATCTATTGTCTTCAACTACTTAACACCTAACTATAGTGTTGTCTGTAATTCGGCGATGAAGGCTTCATATTCAGTGATGTTGTTGGTGACTAGAAAGTTGAGTTGAAAGGCTTTCGATATGACAACTCTTTCTGAGCTCAGCAGGACTTTCCCAATGCCTTTTCGTTTGTGATTAAGATCACCGTTGAAGTAGCCATGAAGTCGTGTAGGGATCTTCATTGTGAATTGAGAGGAGATCTTCATCGAGAAAGTCTTCGTGTACAGGCTCATTGCCTGGGAGGGGAAGGTTTGCATGGTAGTCAGTGATCGCTTGTCTTTTGATAGATTTCTGCGTAACATATGTGATGTCAAACTCTTATAGGAGCATATGCCATCGGGCGATCTTTCCGGATGTAGCAGGTTTCTCGAAGATGTACTTCAGAGGATCCATATGTGCTAGGACTAGTATCTTGTGCGCCTCGTAGTAGTGCCGTAATTTTGCTGAGGCCCATACTAGTGCTAGGCATGTCTTCTCCATTGGCGGCGTGTATTTGCATTCGTACTCAACCATTGCTCTACTGAGGTAGTAAATGGCCTTCTCTCTCTTCCCGTCTTCTTTGTATTGCCCAAAGATTGCTCCCATAGCCATTTCATTTGCTGACACGTAGAGGTTCAGGGGTCTTACGGGAACTGGCAGTGATAGTATTGGCAGGTGGAGGAGGTAGTTCTTGACATTGTCGAAGGCTTGCTGACACGGGTCATCCCATATGTACTCAGCCCCTCCCTTAAGTAGTCTGTCGAAAGGGTCGCATTTATCTGAATGCTTGGAGATGAATCTCCTTATGAATTATAATCTTCCTATCAGGTCTCGTAGTTCTTTGATGTTGCTGGGAGGTAGCATCTCGAGAATAACTCTGACCTTTACCGGATCGACTTTGATTCCTCGCTTGTTAACTATGAATCCCAATAGTTTTCTGGGAGTTACTCCGAGCACGCATCTCTTCGTATTCATCTTTAGTTAATACTTTTCTGATCTCTGTAACACCAGTCGTAATGCTTCAGCATGTCCTACCCGAGTCTGGGACTTCACCAATATGTCGTCGACATAGACTTCCACGCATGTGTGCATCATATCGTGAAAGATGGCCATCATGGCATGTTGATATGTGGCTCCTGCATTCTTGAGTCCAAAAGGTATGATGACGTAACATTATGTTCCCCATGGTGTAGTGAAGGAGGTCTTTTCTTGGTCGGATTCTGCTAATTTAATCTAATTGTATCCTGAGAAGCCATTCATAAAGGATAACATCTCATGTCTGATAGTATTATCGACCAGAGTGTCGATGTGAGAGAGCGGGAAGTCATCTTTTAGGCATGCATGGTTAAGGTTCCGAAAGTCGATACATACCCTTACTCTGCCGCCTTTCTTGGCGACAGGGACTATGTTTGTAGCCCATTTGGGGTAGAGGACGACTTGTATGAATTTGGTTTTATGAAACTTTTCAACTTCCTCCATGAGTTGTAGTGGTATTTGTGGGTGCATTCTTTAAAGTTTCTGTTTGACGGGTTCTGCACTGGGCTCTAGGACCAAGCAATGTTCTACTAAGCTATGGTCTAAGCTAGGCATATCTTCATAGGACCATACGAAGGAGCTTATATGATTTTGGAGGACTTGGATAATCTGTTGTCGCTCCTTGGGGCTAAGTGTTACGCTGATTAATAGCTTATTGGGCTTCTCTTCGGTGCTAAAATTGATTTCTTCAGTAGGCTCCACGGCAGCTTGGGTTTGCTTGTCGAAGCATTTGATGACTTGTTGGAAGTCCGATGTCTCCTTAGTGGCGGGCGGTCCTTCTTCATCATCTGAGAATTCATACACTGCAAAATGACTATATTGGGGGATTAGTTTTGCGAGAGGTAACCCTTCATCGGCGTAATCTATGACCACCACATCCTTAGTCAGGTGTAAGTTGAGGTTATTCATCCTTCTCTCGAAGTCGTGGAATATCTCGTCGGGTATGATTACCAGCTTGTTAGTTCGTTGGGACGCTCGGAGGCTCCATGAAGAAGAGGCAGTAGGGTAACTTTGAACTGAGCCAAGGAAGGGCTTTTTAATGTCGAGGTAGGACAATGATTATGTGCAATCATGTCGGTTATTCCTTCCTTTATTCTGTTGAGGTGATCACTACTCGTAACCTTAGGAGAAAAGTCTCCTTGCTGGTCGCTGAATGGGTCTGGGATGAAGGGCTCCCTCCCTTTTCTGTGGTCTTCTAATTTTTTGGGATTTTTTATTTTTAAATTTTTAGGGGTTTAAGGATTTTCCATTTTTTGGTTTTTGATAAGAAATATGGTACAAGGTCGGTTGCCTAAAGAAGAACCAGAGGAGAGGCTTCTCCTAGTTGGGGAAGTTGGATGGCTATTAGAGTCGTTCGTGCGAGTCTTTGGATGATGTTGACCTATTCAGAATTTGGCATTTTTATTTTTTTAGAGTCCTTGTCCGTGGTGATCCTTCTGATGAGTGAGGGTGGTGATAGTCCCGCTGATGTGCCTTCTTCTTCAATTGTATGAACTGTTCCATCCACGAAAAGGGAGAGGCAATAGTTGTCTAAGCTCTCATCTTCAAAATCAATCTGGAGGTATCGTTGCTGCTGAAGTTGTTTGAGACATTCTTTTAGACTGGTGAGTTCTCGGCTTTGTACCTCGTCATGTGCTAGTATGAATATGCACACTCGACAGTGAGGTTGGTAGGGTTGGGAGATGTAGGGATATCCCCAAGGACATTCCCATCTTGAGAGGATTGATTCGACATTTGGGTTGTCGTCAGGGTCTGCATCTTTGCGTTGGAGTTCATCCTCTTCTTCGAATATCCTTTGGAGGTCCTCACCTAGCTATTTTTCCATCTCAAGGATGGAGAGATCCAACTGGTAGTCCTCATTATCGCTCGACGGCGGTTGCCATTCCTCTTCCAGTGAGTTTTAGAATATCTGAAGTTGTGGCACATTCGTAGATTGGGGAGTCGAGCTCTAGTTCTTCTTGAAATTATATAAAGGCAACGTGATGATCTTCTACCCTTGTTGTTCGTTGTATCTTGCGCAAGATAGCTCTTTCGCACAGCATTAAGACGGATGCACACAGGTTGCAATAGGGCGATTCTTGGTAAGGGAAGTGGTGCGGGCACCGCCAATTATCCAGTAAGGATCGATGATCAAGGTCACCATCATAGTCTATTTCTTCACCGCGAGAGTTATTGACCTCCTCAAGGAGCTTCAGCAGTTCTGCTGTCAAGTGATCTCCAAGTTCTATTTTTATAAGGCTAGTCCAGTAGTCTTCTTCTTCAGTCGACATTGAGGGCCAGTCCTCTCCTTCTGGTTCATGAGACTGGGATGACTCTGGTTCTTCCTCATTTCCCAATGCGGCGATTTGGAAGTCTTCCTCATCAATCGACTCTCAGTCTTCTACGTGCAGCTTGGATTTTGATAGTTTTCTTCTGTCGGTAGTGCAAGGTTTCTCAATGTTAAAAATTGGTCCTATGCCCTCAAGCGGCTGGTCGATTCATCATCATTTTGGTTCAAGTTTGTCAGGTCCACGAAGGCTTTAATGATCTACTTGACTTCAGTTGCTTGTGGTTCGGCGAGGGATGTTTCTTTTGTCCTTGGCACATCGGCCTTTTCGGTGGTTCCATAGATGAGATGGTCATAGAGTGACCATTTAGGTGAGGTCGGCAGGAGGTCGGCTTGTTTACCGTCTGATTGGTAACCCAATCTCATGTGCTTGTGGAGCCAAGTAAGTGGGATGTATCCGAGCTGGTACATGAAGTCCCATCCCTTTGTCATAGTAGGTTTTATATCATACAGTCGGGTGAGGTCAGGTCCAACTACTCTCTTTGTTAATCTTGATTTATATGGAGGCTAGCTAGGGTGAGTGACTTCTGCTATTGCGATTGCGAGATTGTACCTTTACGATATGGCACGGATCACGGATGTGGTCGTGGTACATTGGAATACTTGCATATAATCGTTAACATCTTTAAGGGGTGCATCGGCGTATATCCTGACAATAGAGTCTTCGCGGGGGAACTTGATGCATTGATGATACATAGATGCCACAACTTTCATGGACTCCAACCATTTGCTTCCTAGGATTATATTGTAGGTACTAGACGAGTCGAAAACATGGAATGTAACACCTTTAGTGGTTGGTCCAAGGTGGACTTGCAGCTTGATGGTTCCTTTAACAAAATGTCAGGACCCATCATGTGCGATGAGAGACAAAGATGAGGGCTTTATGTCCCGCTCAGTATATTCCAGCATCTTAAGTGTGGTTATGGGACATATATTAAGTCTCGTCCCTATGTAGACTAATGCATGCGGTATCGAGAAACCTCTAAATATAACGGCTAGGTATATTGGGGCTGAGCTCCCGCACAGCGATTCCTTGGGCATATTACCCTCAATGAAAGTGAGCGCTAGAGATTGTGCCATGACTGAAGCGATTTCATGTGGCTCATCCAAGGTGGTATCTTCACTTACATGCATCTCATCTAGTGTCTCTATCAATAGTCTGTGGTGTTCTGTGACTTCTTGATGAGTTCAAGGATTGACATTTGCGCTAGTATTTTCCCAAGGTGCCGCAGAAGATTGTATTCTAGCCTGCCTCTAAAACTGGCTCTTTGCCAGGGCAAAGCTGACATTTAGCAGAGGTGGTGGAGGCGCTGGTCCTAGAATCAGAGGTTGTGGGATGGTATGAGGAGGTGGAGGTAGGTTTACCACTTGTTCCCTTGCTATCCTTTTCGACGACTGAGCACCGTCGTTCTGCTTTTGTCAGGGGAATGGCAGTGGTGGGTAATGGGTTCAGATTTGAGGATCGGGTAGGTTAGCTGTAGAGTTGATGAACTTTCCATAGTTCTTTTTGTGAACGGAGTGAAATTTAAGGAAGGAATGTGCAGAGGAGCTATGCCATTCCACGGTGAGAGATATTGAGTGTAATCTTCCTCTTTTAGAAAAGTGGAGATCAGGGCTTCTTCCTTGTCGAATTCTTTATTCAACTGACTCATCTAGGTATTAAAGCGGTGTTCTATTTTAGCCTCCTATCATTGTCTCGAGGTATTCTGGGTGACGCTTTCTACCCATGCCGCAATTTGCACCATGATTTGGAGGACATAGTCTTCATATTCAGGTTCAGAATCGGATAGTGAGGGAGTTGGTTGTGGATTCGAAGGAGTGAGAGGTTTGGGCAGAGGCTGATGGAGGTTCAACTTCCGTGCCCTAAACAATTGGACTCAGATTCAGGTGAAATTTGGGTAGGGAGGTGGACTTGGGTTGTGACTCGAGTGATTAAAGTCGAAGGGTGTGGCCGAACGGCTGGGGGCCTTGGAGACTCTACTGGATCGACAATGGCAGTAGGTGAGGGAAGGTGAGTTATTAAGGAAGAAGGATGGAATGAGAGTTGTCTGAGAAGGTCTACTATAGTGATGTGGGACACTGGCCCTTGGTTGTGGTTTGGCATAGGGTTGTTAACAATCCCCAAGTTTTACAGTGGTTGGTTGTGAGACTTTCGGAGAGCTTTCTAGTTGATCTGGTTTCTATCATTCATATCATAAATCACATCTCGGAGGACCCATCATTCTTCCAAATTGTGTCTCGCGTATCGATGAAATGCGCAGAATTACTATGGTCCAGATTTGCTGGCCAGGGCCGCAACCATTCCGGTGGGAATCTAAGAAGGTTTTGGTTGCTTAGGAGGCAAAAGATATTTGGGATGGTGTCGGGTAGTGGAGGGTAGTGCTCTCTTCTTGGCTGGTAGGGCCCTCTTGTTTGTTGACTAAAATTTTACAGCAGAGGCACATTATTGTAATTATGGGCATTGATTCACCCATTCTGTGCCGTGTTTTGATTCTGATGCCAGTAGGTGTTAGGATACTGATTCCTATTTTGATAGTAGCCAAGATTCTGATTCTAGTTCAGATACCTCTGCTAGTTTTTAACTCAATTTTGATTTGGGTATCATTGCTGGCCCTGGTTCTGATACTAATTTTGATCTGAATTCCTTGACAGGTAGTTTCTGTTGTCGGTGTTTTGACCTTTGATTGGCGATGGTATTGACTTACTCTGAGCTGAAGGCTTTCTTTTTATTCTTATGCTTTGAATCGTTGGAAGTAACAGTCTTCGAGGTTACTATCTAAAAGGCGAGATCTCCTCCCTTTATATGACGTTGGATGCGGCTAGCACATGAGTGAAGAGTAACGAAGTCAGGACAATCACTTATGACAAGAGCTCTTTGGAGAGGTTTCCTGACATTGTTTATAATGATGTCGATCACATCCTCCGCCTTCATCTGACTTCGAGTGCGGGCGACCAACTTCCTCCAATGCGTCATGAAGTCTTCCTCAGATTCTTGCTTGGCTGTCATCAAATCGCTGAGACTAATTGTTTCTTGTATCAGACATTTATATTGGTCTAGGAATTGTTCGGCCAGGTCATCAAACATGTTGATTTTATGGAGCGAAAGTCCGATGAACCAGTCAAGATCTTCTCCTGCTAGCGATCTCTGGAAGTAGTGTATCAGGAGCCCTTAATTATCGCGAATAGGTCGACAGTCATTACAAAAAAGTGCCAAATGGTGGTTCAGGTTTCCCATACCGTTGTATCTATTGAACTTAGGTGGTTTGAATCCTACAGGTAGGGTGAACTCTAGGTCTTGACAAAACTTATCGAGTCCGAATGAGTAACCCGAGCGTTATCTCTTAGCCATGTATTCGTCGAGCATTTTGGGGAAATCCTCTACTCTTATAGTGGCTTCTTTTTAGATAGTCTGAGGGTGAGTTCGGTCTTGGCCATTGCTGTTGAAGAGGGCACGAGCGGCCTGGCCAAATGGTGACACGTAGGCTGAGACTATGCTTGGTGTGGGCAGTGACCCTTCGTGCCTTAGTCGTTCTTGCTCCTGTCTATCTTGTCGCTCCTTGATGGTTTCTGTGCAACCGTGGATTCTCATCAAACCCGTCACATCAATGCACATTCGTGAAAAATTTAGAGTTGCCACCTGGAGCTTTTGGTGTCCCGAGAAACCTCAAATCAATATTAAATGCACCGAAGTACTAAATATGACTCGGATTCACCAGTCTATGCCAAAGGCTCTTGGGTAGGGGCTTCGATTATCGATCGGGAAGGTGTTAGGCACCCAATCAACCTACTCATAAGTAGTCTCTACTATGGTCGGGTCTATGTGGGGCTGGTTTATATAATATATATATATATATATATATATATAAGGAAGCAAAATGAGAGGCACTTCCCCTTGCCCGAAGGCACACTGATCCTATTAAGCCCTTCTCGCTTGCCAAAATTTGGGCAGCGTAACAGCTCAATTCTAGGATAGAGGAAAAGCCACAGAAGGTAGAGGAATAAAGGGGAGAGCAGGAGCTCTTGAGCCCTTGTAGTACCGATGTGGTCCTTTGCGCGAGAGCGTCACTGATGAACTTCTGATAGCAAGCGGTTTAGGAGAAGGGTTCTAATCTCTAAAGCTTGTTAGCTAAGAGGTAGAGGAAGAAGGCTAGGGGGTAGTTCTAGCTAATCTCAAAGATTGATGGTGGAAAATGAGGTTTAAAGGGCAAAGATCAATTCTGGAATTTATATGGGATTAGGGCACGAAAGGAGGAAAAGGTCTCTCTTAATCTTTTCTCTCTTTTGGGAAAATTTTCAAGCCCTTTCAAAAGGAGGGGTGCCTCTCTATTTATAGGAAAAAGAGAGGTTAGGAGGATGCTTAGAGGCTTAAGCTGGATTAGCTATTAGGTAATCAAGCATCCAAGGTTTCTTAGGATTTTTGAAGCTTAGAAAAGCGTGAAAGTTGTTCTAATGGTGGATGATAGGATATTATTTCAAATCACTTAAGGGTTGCAAATAAGATAAGGAAGGGTGCAACAGAACTAATGAAACACACCCAAGGCATCAAGATGTCAATAAGTCAAACCCCAATGACGAATTTCGAACCAAAAACTCACAGTCACTATAGCTAAGCCTGGCGCAACTAATAGATGTGCCAAGCTTATGTACAGTAAAACAATGCTAAAATAGTGTTTGGGAAGTTCCTTCCCGCAGGGGGGGGCCACATAAGGCTGGTGCAATTAATCCTTGGGAAGAAATGGCTTGCCACATGTATTACATGAGCCAAATCCCATATGGATCCCCACCCAAAACCCTAATTTGTTGGAAACTTCGGAACGCTATATCTTTTGACGTATAGCTCCGATGAGATAATTCTTAGCTTATCGAAAAATTGGGGACTTCTACTTTTCAATGATATATGATTCAATCATAGTAGAAGTTCTCAACTAGTACCGTTGCACCACTCTTTGATCATTGCCCGAGAAGGTTAGGTTTAGGGTTCGGAAGGGGTTCAAAGGATTCGGGATGGGTTCTAAGGGAATAGGATGGGTTCTAAGGTTTTGGGAAGGTTCCTAAGGTTATGATACCTACCATCGAAAGCTCGGAAGTGTGCCTCTCTCGAAGTGTGTTTCGATCGGGTCTTGGGCCAAATTTGGGTGTCTACAGATGCCCCTCTTTGGTGTCCGATCACTAATGATCGATCCCAAAGTCAATAGACATTCGCGGAGGCCCAAGGCATTACTGACGGGTTCGCTATATTCAAAGCGAACCTCAAACATCAAGTGAGTAACATGGTGAGAAAATAATAGCCTTGCATGACAGGAAAAATGTTCGTTTCTCAAGGATATCGGTTCCCAAGTGCTTAGCGACATTACTAGGCATAACCGAGAAGGAGCGAGTTGCGAAAGCCCAATATGCTAGGGAAAACATCCACTTCTCGAAATGATTGAAGATGTTTGATGTTCAAGTTTTATTCATAATAAAATAGCTTTGTAAGTGAGAGGGTGATCGACCCATACTTTAAGATAAGCGCGAGACAAAAATGCGAAGGTCCACAATTTGTGTCCAATCGTATGAGGTAATGATGTCGCAACACTTTTTGGGAGTGCGTGTTATTTTTGATAATGTGACCTGGATCAACATGACCTAGAGCACCCAACTTCAACTACCACTGAACAGATTCAGTCAAAATTGGGTGTCTATTGAAGGATACATCCAATCCTGGTCTCTGCCGACAATGATCTTATAAACCATTTAACTATGCATAAGCATGTACCCATTAGGGGCGATAAGCAAAAAAAATGATGGAAGTCCCGACCCAGAACTCGTCCGGGTACTATTTATAGGAATAAACGACCATCCTACGGAAACCCAAATGCATGGCACCTATCTAAGGGATACTGTGCCAATGCAGGTTTTAAGCCTGTGAAAATAAGGGAAATGAACCCTTCTACATGCATGTTTACACATAGTTGATTGATATGTAGTTCCATTTTTAACAGGTTGGTCTCAACCAACGATTGACCTTTTTCAATGAAGTTACTCGGACCTCAAACCCCTTAGGGCTCACGTTCAGACATCGCAGACCAAGAGTCCACACCTCCAAAAAGTTCGTAAAAAATCTTAAGCTTAGACACTTACGTTCATATGAATCCAAAGACAAAGTGCTTAGCTCGAAGATTGAGCAGTGGAATCAACCTGATCGAAACATTGACCGCTTGATCGGGATTGACACCATTGCTCCAACATTTAAATAGGATCCAAAGATCTGACGCGAACCCTAGACTTAGGACATTAATATAGCACAGCTGCGTTGCCGATAAAATATTGACATTTTACTGCCTTAAAACATCATGTGCGTAGCTGTGCGTGAAAAGCTTATAGATTTCTTTTTCTCTTTCTTTTTTCAAAATAATTTTCTCTCTTTTTTTTTTCGAATAGACTGAACGTCGGTGGTGAGATGCTTCATCCGATATGTCTACCGTCAAGAGGTTGCCTGCTTTGAGGCTTCGGACTTTTTGATGTTCCTGAAAATCTCGAGAAAATGTCAGTCCCTTTTTTGTTTATATATATATATATATATATATATATATATATATATATATATATATATATATATAAAGTGCATCCTAATCAACAGAAGAAGTAAACTTTTACCTATATTTTTTCATTTTTCAAGATTTATATATATATATATTTTTTTTTTTTGAATTTTTATTTTCAAAGATTTTTTGTTCTTTTTCTTCAATTTTTGAGATGAAAGTATGATGTTGTACACATGTATATGGAAGGAGTATATATATATATATATATATTTTATTTTTTTTGGATTTTTTCGAACTTCTTACTTATTATTTTTTTTTCTTCTTTTTTTTCATATTTTTTTCTTTTTTTTTAAATTTGTTTTTTTTTTTTTTTTTTTTTTATGCCTTAATAATGAGGCGAAGTAGCGGATCCCATTTTGAGTATAGTCAAACCCGTTCATGTGATTGGACCTGAGTGAGGTTTAACAATTTTACCAAGGTCGGAACATCCATCCCTTTGGATCGAATCAACCTTTTCTCCTACCCTGGGTCATATGTTTGACAGTGCAGTTTGTGAAGACACACTTGATCAAGATCCGATTTGAGCTAACATGAGCGGCCCATTGGGCGACCAGATAATTCGAAATTGTAACCAGGGGAGTACCTGAAGATTTTCTTTTTCTTTTTCCTTTGAACCATAATTTTTTTTTACTCACAGCGCTCAAGAGGGGTTCACCGTGCCTGTTGTTTTCCTCTTTTTTACCCGTAGCGCCCTTTCACGTTTTTACTACGTCATGGGTATGTATTCTTAACCCATGTGCTTTTTCAGGCTTTCACCTGGTCCGCGCAAACTCGCTCTTTTTACCCGTAACGCCCTTTCAGGTTTTCACTACGTCCATCTTGCTTTGAGCTTGTTTACTTTTATTTATCTTTCTTTTTTTTCATTTTATTTTATTTTTCAAAAGCCATGACATGGACATTGATCCCATCATAGCCGGTCGGATGGGGTTCTCGTGTCTCACAGCTTGGTTCGTGCTGACTTGACGGATTTTCTAACTGCTCATAGACCTTAAAGAGGGCTTTTCCTTGAGTTGTATTATGGCCATGGGTAAGGTTAGGATTTTGAAGGTATTCTTGGTTAAAAGGATTTCCTTGACTGGGTTCCAGTTACCATAACACGCTTCTTCCTTGGGGGATTTTTACTGTACATGCCCCCCTTTTTCTTTTCTCTTTTTTGTTCTTGATAATCTCCCCTTTTTTGTGGTTTTGGCTTTTCTAATTTTTTGGATTTTGATAGTAACTTTCTTCTCTTTTTTGTTGGTGTATTTACACTTTTTTTTTTTAGGGGTTATGAAAGAAAGGCTCATGGCTCAAACTTGGGTAGCAACGGGTATGAGTGTTCAGGGATACTTTTTAGCTACTTAGCTTTTGAAGTGATGACCTCTTTTATTGGTTCTTTGAGCAGTCACGTATCCATTTTATCAATACTTACCTTGCTAGGGGACACTATGAGTAGAACCATCGGACATACCCAATGTTGATGGGCTCAGGAAAGTGAGCTCCGTCCATGGTGGCGAGGTGGACGGCGTATCCTAGGAGCACTTCTCGAATGACGTAAGGTCCTTCTCAGTTAGGCTTGAATTTCCCTCTCGGATTGGCATGGAGAGATGGAAGATCTTCTTGAGTACCGTGTCTCCTACCTTCAGATCTCGACCATGAACACAATTGTTGTAAGCGTCTGCGATTCACCTTCGATAGACTTAGGTATGACACAAGGCCAATAGCCTTTTCTCGTCCAGTAGGTTCAACTGCTCAGCAGGATCTCTCTCTTTCAGCTTTGGGTAGGCCTGACTCAAGGAGTATACAGAGCAAGGGCACCTCCACCTCTACCGGTAAGATGGCCTCAATTCCATACACAAGGTAGAATGGTGTTGCCCCTGTAGCGGTACGGATTGATGTTCTGTAGGCCCATAATGCAAACGACAACATCTCGGTCCAATCTCGATAGGTGATGACCATTTTCTCGAGGATGCGGACGACAGTTTTGATATTAGCTTATATGACCCCATTGGTTTGTGGCCGATAAGGCGATGAGCGGTGGTGCTTCATTTTATACTGCTCACAGAAGGCCTTGATGCACTTATTCGTGAAGTTTGTGCCATTATCGATGATGATGTCCTTGGGTATGCCAAATCATCACACAATGTTGCTTTGATGAACTTATTGACGTGACCGGCCGTGATGTTTGTATATGATGCCACCTCTACCCATTTGGTGAAGTACTCGATGGCGACAAGGATAAATTGATCCCGTTTGATGCTTTTAGATTGACTTTCCCGATGACGTCGGTACCCCATGTGGCGAATGGCCAAGGAGTGGTCATGCAATGTAGATCAATGGCAGGAGCATGTATCAGACTGGAGTGTTCCTAGCACTTGTAGAATTTTTGAACGTGTCTGCAGCAGTCAGATTCCATAGTGGTCCAAAAGTATCCTTGTCGTAGGATTTTCTTAGCGAGCATATGACCATTGACATGGGCACCACATACTCCCTCGTGGATCTCCTTCATGATGGTGACTACTTCATCCTTTATAAGGCACTTGAGCAAAACATTATTGAAAGATCGTTTGTAAAGGCAGTTGCCATAGATGGAGTAGCCTGCCACTAGACGTTGAATGGTCCGTCGGTCCGTCTTGGATGTATCCTCAGGGAAAGTACGAATCTTGAGGAAATTCTTGATATCTGAGAACCATGGTTGCTCATCATTAAGCTTTAGGGGTTCCTTAATCTGCATGCAGAAGGTCAGCTCATTCTACTGTTCGATGATGATTGGCTTCATCTCGACACCATAGGGAATCTCTATCATTGATGCCAAAGTTGATAACGCATCGGTGAAGTGATTTCTTATCCGTGGGACATAGGAGAATGTGACATCCTCGAAGCATGCTATCAGATCCTTGAGGTGCTCCTAGTAAGGGATCAGTTTCTCATCCTTTGTCATCCAATCTCCATTTGTCTGACATATGATTAGCTATGAATTGCCAAATACCCTGAGGTGAGTGACTTTCAGGTCCAGTGCTGCCTACAGTCCTGCTGCAGAAGCTTCATATTCAGCCATGTTATTTATGCATGGGAAGTTGAGCTTGATAGAAACTAGTATGTGCAACCCTTTCGGTGAAATCAGAATAGCACCAACTCCCTGGCCATCGGCATTCGCTGCCTCATTAAAATGCATTACGCAGGATTCCTCTGCTTCTTCTATAACATCCTTCGTCATGAATAGGATGTCCTCATCAGGGAATTCGATTCTCAGAGGTTCATAATCTGGCAATGGATTGTCGACAAGATGATCAGCGAGTGCTTGCCCTTTGATCGACTTTTGAGTGACATAGGTGATGTCAAACTCTGATAACAGGAGCTGCCAGCGTGCAGTTCATCCAGTAAGAGCTGGCTTTTCAAACAGGTACTTCAACAGATCCATGTGTGCTAAACGTAGAACGGCCTAAGATAGCAAGTAGTGGCGAAGTCTCTGTGTGGCCCATACAAGAGCCAGACATGCTTTGTCCAGATGAGAATAGTGCATCTCGTAGTCAATAAATTTTTTGTTTAGATAGTAGATGGCCTGCTCCCTTCTTCCTGTCTCATCATGCTGCCCTAGGACACATCCCATCGAGACTTCCGTCGTGGAGAGATACATTAAGAGTGGTCTCCCTGGCTCGGGGGATACTAAAACTGGCAGTTTGAGAAGATAGCCCTTGATCTTATCGAAAGCAGCCTAACAATTGTCATTTCATTCAACGGGAGAGTCCTTTCTTAGTAACTTGAAGATCGGCGGGTAGATAGGAGTGAGTTGTGCAATGAATCGACTGACTGTATCCTGCCCAAGAATCTTTTGACCTCCTTCTTAGTAGATGGTGGTGGCATTTCCGTGATAGCTTTCACTTTGATTAGGTCGACCTCGATACCTCTTCTACTGACAATGAAGCCCAATAGTTTCCCCGACATGGCACCAAATGTGCATTTTTGAGGATTCAAACATAACCTATATTTTCTTAGCCTCTCAAATAGCTTTTAAAGGTTTATCAGATGGTCACTTTGCTCTGGTGACTTGGCTATCATGTCATCGACGTACACCTCAATTTCTTGGTGCATCATATTGTGGAATAGTGCAGTCATAGCTCTCTGGTACGTCGCCCCTACATTCTTTAGCCCAAATGGCATGACTTTATAACAGAAAGTACCCCAGGGAGTGATGAATGTTGTCTTCTCTCAGTCCACTTCTGCCATCTTGATTTGATTACATTCTGAGAATCCATCCATGAATGAAAGCATCTCGTGCTTAGCAGTGTTATGGACCAAGATGTCGATGTGCGGTAACGGGAAATCATCCTTCGGGCTTGCTTTGTTCAAGATTCAGAAATCAATACACCTATGGATCTTTCCATCCTTCTTCGGTACTAGAACGATATTGGCTAACCATTGTGGGCATTTATATACCATGAGAAACCCCGCATCAGATTATTTGATATCAGGTAAAGATGTAACTCATGCTCGACCAAATCGGTGTCCAAACCAGGCATGTCCTCGTATGACCATGCAAAGACATCTTGATATAACTGAAGGAAATCGATCATGTTTTTTCTTTCCTCGGGAGACAATGATGTTCTGATCTTGGTGATTCGGGGAATCTCCTCAGTCCCCAGATTGACATCCTCGGTTTCTTCAACAATAGGGGTAGGTGTTGGCGTGTTTCCTTCCCTCAACTGAGGGTCTAAATTCGCTAATAAAACTAGGCAGAACACACTCACACAGACTTGCAAGTAATTAGGATCTGTTGTAGCAAGCTTTAAAAAGATGGTGAGTAAGGGAATGTCCATAGGGAGGTTGGTTTAAAAATATGATAAATCTCCAGATCTGTATGAGATCTGGCACCCTAACTAATCCTACGTTAGCTAAAAGATAGGGGAGAGGTTTAAATGGATTGTCACTTAAACTAAGCTAAAATTAAACATAGACTAGCTTGGATCGAGTTTGGGAACATAGATCTTGGAGGGGAAAAGAGTAAAGAAAACAGAAAATGGAGAAGAGTAGCTTGGAGATTGGTCTTCACCGAAATCAGATTTAATTAATCATGCTACAAAGGTTCAGAGTACACATTTCCCTCAACTGGCTATAAGCACAGCTGCAGGGTAGAAAGCTCCACTTCAAATCGCAGGATCCACCTGGTCTTAAGGCTATGATCTGTCCACTTTAATGGTCACAGACCATCCTATAGACTTTATCGACTCCATGGATTTACAGCAGACGAATCCAATTGGAGCCTGAGCTTGGACTAATCTTAAGGTTATGATCTGTCCACTTTAATGGTCACAAACCATCCTAGGGATCTCCTCCAAAGCTAAAGCATCAATTAGAACAATTAAAACCACTATAGATGTTGCAATTCTCAGGTCACAAACTCAAGGAATCACAGGAGTATCAGATCCAGGGAGATCGGGTGGTATCCAAGAGGCCTACCAGTTAAGTGGGTGAGCTGATCTACAGACTCCTCTACACAAATCCGATCGATCACCAAATGAAACCAAAGGAACTTTAGATCTAATTAAAGTAATAAAAATAATATTTACAATATAATCAAAATCACTCTACAATGGAAATACTCTCAGATCTGTAGTTTGTGCAGCTGGGAACCCACAATAGCAATCTTAACCTTACCCAATTACATATCTAATCTCTCTCCTCGCTACTCCAAGGGAATTAGCCAACCATTGTTAGGCTAAAGGAGGGAAAATAGAATTGCTCTGCAAGTGCTAATATCCAAAATTTGGATCAGATCTCGATCCCCCCACCAATTGCAATTGGGGGTCTCTATATATAGCTTTCTCCTCTATTTTTCTTACCAAAATTTCCTTCTAAAAGGTCCTCAGAGTTTGTTAGAGTTCTGTTAGAGCACGTGGGTCTGTTAGAATTTCCTAGGGCATCTTTTGGAACCGTCGTGATGGTCACCAAGTGCCTCGGGTTGCGTGTAGCAAGTCACCAAATCACAGTGTGTGCTTAACTAAATTTCTGAGAAGTTTTGCACACGATTTCGACAGGTTCAGGAAGCTTTCGATAGGTTCAAATAGAGATTTTTGGTCCTTTCACTAGGTTCTCAGATCTCTTCGATAGGTTTCGATAGGATGAGCCTTCTCTAAGAGTTTCAGCATTCTCAGCCTTGGCCTGGAGTATTCGATAGGTTGGGGAAGCTTTTCGACAGGTTGGAGCACCATTTCGATAGGTTCCGCTTTGCATGCACTTGTTTCGATAGGGTTGCTTTCACTCCTATCGAAAGGCTCAATCACCCTTCGATAGGTTCTGTTCCAGCGTCTTCATCTCGATAGGTTCAAGAAACCATTCGATAGGTTCCCTTTACACCTCAGGCAGGTTTTCGATAGGATGATTTCTTCCTTCCTTTCAGGTGCTCGATAGGTTCTTGGATCCTATCGAACTTCTCAATCTACACAAATCCATCCTTCTTCTGCCTTCAGATCCTATAGAAACCTTCTCAACTGCACGAATTCCTTCTTTCTTTGCTTTCAGCTCCTATCGAAGTCTTCAGGTGACCATTCGATAGGATGTTTTCAGCCTTTTTTTACTTCCTACGCCTTGCCCTGCTGTAGCCACGTGCTCCAAGGGCTCAGTGATATGTTACCCTCTGGTGTGCTGTTGTTGGGTTTGTCCTATGCTGATAGATGGACCATTGTTAGGCATTCTTGAGTGGTTTTCTGCGTTAGTGTCCTCTTTTATTACTGTCTATAAAATGTACTCGACAGAGGCTTATTAGTGTGCTCACAGGTCTGTCAATGGTAAGGTTAAAGGGTGAAAAGTGGCATTTTTCATCACTTAACACACCCCCAAACCTAAGCTTTGCTAGTCCCTGAGCAAAGGAGAATTAAAAGGAAACAAAAATGCCACTTTCATAGGGAGCACGGATGCATTTAACATATGCACCAAGCCTTTTAAACCCCTAGGTGATCCCTAGTGGAGGAGTGAAGTCTCCTGAGGGTTTTCAGTGAAGGTACCCACAAACTTCTCCAATAAGGTTAGTTAATCGTAGGGCAACCTGCTAAACAGAGTTTCAGTTTATTAGTGAAGGTACCCACAAACTTCTCCAATAAATTCACACTGTGTCTTTTCAATTCATTAGAGGAGTTTCAATAAGAAAGAAAGTCAGTTTCAAACTTGAAAATCTGCTGCAATCCTTCACCATCACTCAACTCATGTTAGGGTATTGCTCCAAAGAATTAAGGCATGGCTCACCTTTCACTTGAGAATTCTATTTTGATACTACCCCCACCAAATTTGGATTTCAGACGCAAGTCTCACCAGGGTTGTTTACTCACAACAAAAAGAATGAAGGGTGTAGAATTACACACAGCTCAAGATCAGTTACAGCCTTCAAATAGGACTGTAAGCATGAGCATAGGCATTGCTCTAGTTTATGAAATTTTCTAACTCTTTTCACCATTGATTAAACAGTTCCTTATCTCCACATGACAGCTCAATCCATTTCAGATAAGTAAGGTCTTCTTATTGGGTTGTAATGTGGCTTAGGGATGAGGTTTGTAAAAAAATAAAAGGGTGAATGGGATTCAAATTTGAGAAATCAGTAAAGGTAAGGAGGTGATTTGCAAGTCATCCTTCTTCATTTCAGCATAGATCCATCTTCTTTTTGAATTTTTAGAGCCAAAGTGGCCAGCTTTTCTCCTCTTTTAAAATATCCAATGAAGTGACTTCTCTTTCTCATCCTTTTGCTCTGTTCTTTTTTTTTTTTTTTTAAATTGGGATGCCACAACTATACATCACACAATCTTTCAAATATACTTTCTTCTTCTTTTGCCAGACATCAAACCTTGCATCTCTAACCTCACTTCTCCTCTTATTTTCCGATTTCTCAGGTTTAAGGTGAACTAAAATAGGTCAAAAAAGGTTTTGGGTTCAAAATTTCTGATTTTTATCAAAGAAAAATTGTGATTTTAAAGTCTCAACTGGTGTGTATCAAGGGCAGTTCAAAGGTGGGGCATTTTAGGCACAAACTGTCCAAGGGATGGCCTTACTTCATGTCTTCAATGTCATGAATGCTATCAAGCTGTTTCAATTTTGAATTGCCTAACTTCTAGTGATTAAAATTAGATCCCATCAGTCCTTGGAGCAGAAAAGTTGCCAAGACACTCTTCAAAGAAATTACAAGCTTTTCAGGCCCAAGTCTCACTGGGTATAGCCTTCCATCAAATTTTCAGGGGTGTATCTTCACATTCTTCTCTCATTTCAAGTTTACTACACATCAAAATTATCTTTCGCATATTTTTGACATTTGCCTCATGAAGTCTGTTGGACTACAACTTATTTCAGTTTCAAACAAGTTTTTTAATTTCCTCTTTTTATAAAAAATCAAGTGAGAATTTATTCTAATTAATTCCAACCACTTCTTTTTAGCCTAGCTGTACTAAAATTAACTAATTTATTGGCATACATGCCATACCCCCAAACCTAAATTACACAGTGTCCTCATTGTTGTACACTAGGAAATTAGGAGAGAGGCATGGGAGGAAGAGCAATACAGAGAGAAAAAAAAAACTACATGAAGACAAAATTGTATTAAAAAGCCAAATATATACATGAGACAAGTGGGGAAGAAACTAAAATAACAAACTGCCATAGCTATTTACAGGCATCATCTGACCAATCATAGAGGTCAGTCAGGTGTTCCAGCTCATCCTTAGATAAAGGAGCTTTTCCTTTAGATTTAGCTTTCGATTGCGGCTTCTTTGTGGCCTCCTCAGACTGGGCAGCGGGTTGTTTTCCTTTGGGATCAATAGCAGCAACGGAATTTGAATCTGAATCAGAAGGAAAAAGGGCAGTGGGGTCCAATCCAAGAGCCGCAGCAACCTTCCTTCTTTCCTCCTTTGATAGTAAGGTGAAAGAGGCATCAAGTTGGGTTGGGGGCTGGGTGGGAGGGGCGGCTTTAGACTGGGCAGCAGGCTTCTTTCCTTTCTTGACAGAGGTAGCAAAGGGAGTAGATGTTTTTGCAGTAACTTTCTTCTTGGGGGGAGCCCTTTTAGGTTTCGGAGGGGCAGGTTGAGTAGGGGGAGTTCCTGGGCTGGAGGAGGGTGCACATCCACAAGGGGGGTGGGAGGAGGTTTAGTTGTAGAAGGGGGACAGGAGTCAGTGGATGGAGGTGCAAGAGGAGGTGCGGTGGCGAGAGGGGTAGGTTGAAATGGCTGAGAGGTAAGGGAAGCAACCTTTTTCTCCAATATGTCAATTTTTTTTGTGGCATAGAGTAGGTTGGCATCAGAGAGTTCCTTGGTGGCCTTGAGTATCTCCTGAGCATTGGCTATTTTTTTCTTAAGAAGCTCAGAATTCTTCTTCTCATATTTGGCAATGAGACTCTCAGCAACTGCCAACTGTTTTACGGACTCATAGCGAGTCAGGGTTTCAGACCACCCTTGAGAGATATCTCAGAGCTTAATTCTGTGCTCCAATTCTATGTTAGCAATCCTCTCCTCATAAGGGGCCGCCATGGAAATGCGGAGTGCACCATACCTCTCAGGACATCCCTGTGGATGTAAGGGTTGTCCCTCGTGGCATATAGCAGGGTGAGGTAAGGGGGGATGTACATGGTTTGTCTAAGGACAATGGGCAAGGACAGGGGTGTAGTGGATGAAGAGGAGGGGGTGCAGGGAACCAGATCCTCCCAGGGATCAGTTTGGGTGGAGTCATCATGGAAAATAGGTGGGGAGGTGGTGAAAGGTAGAGGGGATTCAGCTACTGCGGAGGCCAATAAATCTGGTGATGAGGGTAAAGTGGCCGATGGTGAGGAAAGTATGGGGAGAGCTGGTGCGGCTACTTCCTCAGGTTGGGCAGCCACAAGGTGTGGTATAGGTATGGGTGAAGCAGGAGGGGATAAGTGAGGGGCGAAAAAGGGTGGGGTAAGGGTAGATTGAATTCATTGGAGGTACGAGCTTATGAGGGTTTGGTTGTCGGTGTTGATGGTTAATTGGGACTGAATGGTTTGGAAGAGGGATAGAATTTGAGTGAGGGTGTCAGGCATGGTGGGGGTAGAAGGGGCAGGTGTTTGGACATGATAGAAGGGAGAAGAGGGTGCATGGTTAAAATGAGGAGGAGTGGGGCGTGGGGAGTCAGGAAGTGGAGTGTACTCATGAGCCACATCCTCCACAATTGAGGTCATGAGGGTCGTGAACCCAGAAGTGGTGAACAGGTCCACACCCTGTGGATGTAGAGGGGTTTGTGATGGGAGGGAATTAGAAATGAGTTGGGTAATGGGTGGAGAAGAAATGGTAGGGGTATGCTCGAAGAATGTGGGAGGTTGAAGGATGTCAGGTTGGAAAACCTGGGAGGTGGGTGACGGGAAAACAGGTTCAGAGGTGGGTGGAGAGAATTTTGTTGGAAGAGGGACTGATACAAACGGAAAAAGCAAAGTGGGTGGAGGTGTGGGTAATGGGACAAGTATGGTAGGTGGAGGGGTGGATAAGGGTATCTCTACAGGAGTCTCTGCTGCCACTGTAGTGGGTGCCTTCTCAGCCCCCTCCCTTCCAACTGGCTGACTCTTCTTAATCAAGGTGAAGCTGGTTGACCATTCCCACTTTCCATACAATTTAATGGTCAGCTTCTCCATGGGCTCATTTCGCTTGATCACATACTTTCCAGTCTTGAGAAGACATGTGATGAGTCTGCAGAAAGGTAGAGCTCCTCCCTTAGCAAAAGCTTGTATCTTCAGCACCTTGTCATTGATGTCCACCATTGTTTCAAAAAGCAGCTTAGGTGCATTCACAAATTGTCCCTTTGAACAGAAGTATAGGGCATCGACTAATGGGGCCCTTCTCTCTTACAGATGGCCAGAGACATAGACATTTTTCCTCAAAATGGTATCAATGAGTCTTAGGGTAGGATGGAGGTCTCTTCTCATCAAGGATTCACTAGAACCCACTATTCTGTTAGAAAGCTATTTACCCATTTCCCTAAATGTAGCCCCTGTGGGTGCTCCCTCAGCTCTGGAGGAGTCAAATTGATATGGGACTCCCAAAGCCATCCCAATGTCTCTGCAATCTACAGTCAGCTGCCAGTCATCAATCAAGATTTCTATTATATCCTCAGCCCCAGGCACCACCTTCTTTGTCAGGTTCTAGTACCACAATTTCACCAACCTGGGGTAGACATTTTCTT
Source organism: Chloranthus sessilifolius (assembly GCA_021018995.1). Classification (NCBI taxonomy): domain Eukaryota; kingdom Viridiplantae; phylum Streptophyta; class Magnoliopsida; order Chloranthales; family Chloranthaceae; genus Chloranthus; species Chloranthus sessilifolius. Next base: position 96,603,284 of record CM037597.1, on the reverse strand, counting down.
TCAAGGGTGAAAGCAGGGGCAACAGACCTTCTTTCTTTAAATATTCCAATGTCTCTTGGCACTCTCCAATATTGGCAAAATAAGCCAGATCAAAATCTGTCTCAGGGACAAGATTCAATTTTTCTACAAACTCATTGGGGGTAGTTAACGCAGCAGGCAGCTCGACTGGAAGAGTAGCTCTTGCTAAGGGTTCTTCCACTACAGGCTCCTGAATCTCAACAGCTTTGGCTTTCTTAACTTTTGGAGCCTTTTTAGCTGTCATCTTAGTGAGCTTCCTCTTGACAGGTGGTTTGTCAGCTAGCTTTAACTTCTTTAAGGATTTAGGGGTGGAAGGAGTTGTACTCCGGCGTATGTTCGCTAGAGTTTCCTCCGGCTCATCCATTTTACTCTCAGAAATTAATCACTCACCAACTTAGAGCGGAGCTTGAAGTTTAAAAATAAGAGAAATGATAGATTGATGGTGAGAAGGCAACTGACCTCGAAATACCTAGGGTTTAATAGAATTGCAATGCATAACTTCAATTTTTCCAAAGTTAGGGGCAAAATGCTCCTCTGTGCAAGCTAAATGTACTGACAAAATGGCGGACTAAATAGCTGAAGGTTCTGCGAGGATTTAGTGGAGAAAGAGGGAGGCAAAAGAGAGGGGAAAAGAGCTAGGGTTTTGCAGAAGGTATGGAATGAAGCACAAATGACCTATCGACAGATATATAAGGGGTGAAGTACAATTCCGATACGATGAACTGGATGGTTTCGATAGGTTCATGCGTCCTGTCGAAAACATAGCAGACAAAACTTGAAAAGGGGATGATTCGATAGGATCCCAATAGGTGGAACTATCCTTCCGATAATTTTAAACGGCAGTTGAGTCATCATTTCGATAGGTTCCCAATTGGTATCTAGAACCTATCGAAATCTCTGTTTTGCCCTTTTTAACCAATCGAAAAGTTAGTTTCACCCGTCGAGAAGTTCAGTGCCTATCGAAATAATCAAACAACCTGCCGAAATCACCAAGTGACCTAACGAAAGGTGAACTTGACCTGTCGAAAACTCCTAAAAACCAAATAAGGCTGCATTTTGGGCACTCACAGTCTCAGTTCTCAGCAGGCTCTGTTCTTATGGTGCCCCATGATTTGATTCTCTTGTGGACAGCTCCCATTACCTCAGGACAACTGGTTATATTGAAATGACGGCCTAGTATTAAGCATGGCAGTTTTGTTTCTCTTTTTTTTTTTTTTTTTTTTCTTTTATTATTGCAGGAAAATAAAAAAAAATAAAAAATCAATTAACAACTAAGTAAATACAAAAAAAATAAAACAAAGTATGGTACATATGATACATACTGACTTCAGGGGCTAATCTGGAGGGTCTGAAAGGTCCATAGTCTCCTCAGGCTCTTAAAACTTGGCACCTTTCATAGATTTTTCCCTCGGTCAATGTCCATTCCCTGGGTGCGGTGCAGCTTTCCATTTGTGAACCAAGCATTGTCCTGCAACAGCCAATGTGTATTTTCATGAATCACTTTCTTTTGGGCATTAATGGAAAAGCAAGCTTCTTCTGGAGAGGGTTGATAGCCAGTGCTATACACATTCAGCTTAACCTTCATGTTTCTAAATGACACTTCCATGATTTCATACCTGCATTGTATGTGAGCATTGGCAGTGGCCAAAAAAGGCCTGCCTAGAATCACAGGTATCGAAGAAGCACATTTGCTTGGTTCCATGTCTAATACCAAAAAGTCAGCAGGATAGAAGAATTTGTCAACTCCAACCAAAACATCCTCAATTATCCCCACAGATTTCCTTTCAAATCTGTCGACAAGCTGTAAGACCACATGTGTGGGCTTTAATTCTCCCAAGCCCAGCTTCTCATATAGTGAATATGGAAGCAAATTGACACTGGCTCCCAGATCTAATAAGGCTTTGTCAATGATGTGATCCCCAATGATGCAGGGGATAGTGGGGGTTCCAGGGTCTTGAAATTTGGTTGGGGTTGCAATCGATAAAATTTATTTCACTTTCTCTGTTGAAAAGACTTTCTTCGATAGGTGTATCCTGGATTGTCTTTTATGGGTGCATAGTTCTTTTAAAAACTTGGCATAGGCTGAGACTTGTTTAATGGCATCAAGTAAAGGCAAATTGATCTTTACTTACTTAAAAGTCTCCATCATTTCCGCTATTTTACCTTGTCCTTTATCAAAAGGTGAAGGTGCTTGTAGTGCTTTAGGAAATGACAAATGTGGGGTCGCTCCCTCATTTGCAGCCTTGGCCAATTGATCATCTTTTTTTTTTTTTTTTCTTTCCTTGAGGATCCTCATTATCCTCTTTATTCACAGCTTGTTGCTCCTTCAAGTCCACCACTGGTGGTCCTTGTTGTGTTTTTGTAGAATCACTTCATTTTCTTCCTCCAAGTTCCTCACTGGCTTACAGCCCACTTGGTTACCCACTAGCTTACCACTTCTCAAAGTTGTAACAGATTTAGCTTCCTCATAAGTGGAGGAGACTTCACCCACTACAAACAGTCTTCGTGGGTTGTCCTGTGGTTGGCTAGGTAACCTTCCTCCCTCTCTCCTAGTCAGAGCATCTGATAGCTGACCAAGTTGGTCCTCTATCTTTTTGATGCTCTGATTGTGTGAGTGCACAGTTTGGGTTAGGGAGTTCAAATTCTGTAGTGAAGACAGAACTTGTTCCTCAAAGGAAGATGCTCTCACAATTGGAGGAGGTGCAGATTACTGCACAGGAGGAGCTACACGTTGGGCCATGGGTTGCTGATACTGAGGCCTTGGGGCATAACCTTCTCGATAGGGTTGAGCATTTCTGTAGGGCATGGGTTGTTGGGGCTGCTGCTGCTGACTGGGGTATGCATCTTGTCTCCACCTCAGATTGGGGTGGTACCTCCATTGATACCCAGCAGCAGGTTGCTGCCCATAAGACTGGACTGCAGCCACATGCTCTGTTATAAAATTAGGAAACTTGTCAGCAGATGGGCATTCTTCAGGGGGGTGAGCAGGGGACTGACATATGGCACATGCCTCCTCTACCCTAGCAGCCACAAGTGACTGCATTGCTCCCATCAACCTATCAAATTTCAAGGCTAAACTATCCATTTCCTTTCCAGATCACTCGGCACTCACTTCATATATCTTCCCTCTTGAAGTATTCTCCTTCAACAATCTGGGAGGCTCTAAATCTCTAGCCAAGGTTTCCCTTTGCATAGAGTTCTAACTGATGATATCAAAGAGTTCCCATGCCTCCTCAGCAGTTTGTGGAGGTAGGTGCCACCACAGGAAGCATCTACCATGTCCCTGCTCTTAGAATCAATTCCCTGATAAAAGCTCTGAACCAATTGCCATTCAGGGATTTGATGGTGGGGGCATTTCTTTAGGAGTTCCTTGAACCTCTCCCAAGCTTGGTGAAAATCTTTAGTTGAGTCTTAGGCAAATGAGATGATGCCCTTCCTCAACTGGTTTGTTTTTAACATAGGGAAGTACTTGGCCAGAAATTGACATTGGAGATCACTCCAGGATTGAATGTTGTTGGGTGGAAGCATGGACAACCAGGTCCTAGCTCTATCCTTTAATGAAAAAGGAAAGAGTCTCATCCTGGTGGCCTCCTCCCCCAAACCTGTGATATTAAATATAGTGCACAGTCCCAAGAACTCATCAATATGCTTGTAGGGGTTTTCTTTAGTTAGGCCATGAAATGAAGGCAGCATTTGAATTATGGACGATTTATCTCATAGTTTCCCTGAGCAGCTGGGAATTGAATGCAGAAGGGAGAATTGTAAACCCTTGGTGCATTAAATTCCTTAAGAGTTCTAGGCTGTTGTTGCTCACCCATTTCTACAGAGTCACTTGCAATAGATGTGGGTGTCGTTAGTCTGGATCTGAGAAGTCTTTCAACCTCTGGATTTAATGGAATAATCTGAGGTTGGAGAGTTCTCCAACCAAATATACAACACTCAAAATCTGAATGCAGAACAAATTCTCAACACCACAAGTAGGATCAACCAAAATTTCTAATTATTCTAACAAACATATCAACAGATCTTAAAAATAACAGAGTAAAGGGATGCAAACTACAGAGCAGTCTCCAGCATGATTCTCCTCTCACTGGTAGCCATAGATCTGATGAAATACACACAAAATATTGAAAAACAACAAAACTTACAAATGCAGTTAGTAAAATCAAACAAACATCTATCAATTTCTATAGATCTATGATCAAAACTTAGATCTATCAATTTCTAAACACACCTCCCTGGCAGCGGAGCCAAAAACTTATTGGCGGGTTTGCCTTCCCTCACCTGAGGGTCTAAATTCGCTAATAAAACTAGGCAGAACACACTCACACAGACCTGCAAGTAATTAGGATCTGTTGTAGCAAGCTTTAAAAAGATGGTAAGGGAATGTCCATAGGGAGGTTGGTTTAAAAATATGATAAATCTCCATATCTGTATGAGATCTGGCACCCTAACTAATGCTACGTTAGCTAAAAGACAGGGGAGAGGTTTAAAATGGATTTTCACTTAAACTAAGCTAAAATTAAACATAGACTAGCTTGGATCGAGTTTGGGAAATAAGATCTTGCTGGGGAAAAGAGTAAAGAAAATAGAAAATGGAGAAGAGTAGCTTAGAGATTGGTCTTCACTGAAATTAGATTTAATTAATCATGCTAGAGAGGTTCAGAGTACACATTTCCCTCAACTGGCTATAAGCACAGCTGCAGGGTAGAAAGCTCCACTTCAAATCGCAGGATCCACCTAGTCTTAAGGCTATGATCTGTCCACTTTAATGATCACAGGCCATCCTATAGACTTTATCGAATCCATGGATTTGCAACAGACGAATCCAATTGGAGCCTGAGCTTGGACTAATCTTAAGGTTATGATCTGTCCACTTTAATGGTCACAGACCATCCTAGGGATCTCCTCTAAAGCTAAAGCATCAAGTAGAACAATTAAAACCACTACAGATGCTACAATTCCTAGGTCACAAACTCAAGGAATCACAGGATTATCAAATCCAGGGAGATCGGGTGGTATCCAAGAGGCCTACCAGTTAAGTGGGTGAGCTGATCTACAGACTCCTCTACACAAATTCGATCGATCACCAAATAAAATCAAAGGAACATTAGATCTAATTAAAGCATTAAAAATAACATTTACATTACAATCAAAATAACTCTACAATGGAAATACTCTCAGATTTGTAGTCTGTGCAGCTAGGAACCCACAATAGCAATCTTAACCTTACCCAATTACAAATCTAACCTCTCTCCTCGCTACTCTAGGAGAATTAGCCAACCATTATTGGGCTAAAGGAGGGAAAATAGAATTGCTCTGCAAGCACTAATCTCCAGAATTTGGCTCAAATCTCGATCCCCCCACCAATTGTAATTGGGGGTCTCTATATATAGCTTTCTCCTCTATTTTTTTCGCCAAAATTCCCTTCTAGATGGTCCTCAGAGTTTGTTAGAGTTCTGTTAGAGCACGTGGGTCGATTAGGATTTCCTAGGGCATCTTCTGAAACCGTCGTGCCGATCACCAAGTGCCTCGGGTTGCGTGCAGCAGGTCACCAAATCACAGCGTGTGCTCAACTAAATTTTTGAGAAGTTTTACACACAATTTTGATAGGTTCAGGAAGCTTTCGACAGGTTCAAATAGAGCTTTTTGGTCCTTTCGCTGGGTTCTCAGATCTCTTCTATAGGTTTCAATAGGATGAGCCTTCTCTTAGAGTTTTAGCATACTTGGCCTGGAGTATTCAATAGGTTGGGGATGCTTTTCAACAGGTTGGAGCACCATTTTGATAGGTTCCGCTCTGCATGCACTTATTTCGATAGGGTTGCTTTCACTCCTATCGAAAGGCTCAATCACCCTTCGATAGGTTCTGTTTCAACATCTTCATCTCAATAGGTTCAGGAAACCATTCGATAGGTTCCCTTTACACCTCAAGCAGGTTTTCGATAGGATGATTTCTTCCTTCCTTTCAGCTACTTGATAGGTTCTTGGATCCTATCGAACTCCTCAATCTATACGAATCCATCCTTCTTCTGCCTTCAGATCCTATCAAAACCTTCTCAACTGTATGAATTCCTTCTTTCTTTGCTTTCAGCTCCTATCGAAGTCTTCAGGTGATCATTCGATAGGATGTTTTTAGCCTTTTTTCACTCCCTACGCCTTGCCCTGCTGTAGCCACGCGCTCCAAGAGCCCAGTGATGTGTTACCCTCTGATGTGCTGTTGCTGGGTTTGTCCTGTGCTGAGAGATGGCCCCTTTTGGGCATTCTTGAGTGGTTTTCTATATTAGTGTCATCTTTTATTGTTGTCTACAAAATGTACTCGACAGAGGCTTATTAGTGTGCTCACAGGTCTATCAATGGTCAGGTTAAACGGTGAAAAGTGGCATTTTTCATTACTTAATAGTAGGACCATGCTCAAAGTCGGCAAACCATTTAAGGAGTTCATTAGGATGCTCCTCAGTAGGGATCTCCTTGTCTAGACTGGTGACTTCTACCTCTTCTTGTATTCCTATAGCAAAGGGGTTGACTTCACGTGGGATAGGATTTTCGATTAAGGCATCTTTTTCTTTGATTTTATTCAGAATTTTAAAAGATAATATTTTTGGGTTTTGTATTTTTTCTATGTTTTTGGGATTTTTTTTTTCTTCAAAAATGTGCTCTTGGCAAAGTGTGTCCCTATATATACATGGTATTGCCTGCCAAGGGCTCCTCTCGCTTTTTATAGGTTATTTTTTTTTTGGAAATCGGTGCCAAATTTCAGGCCACCTATTGCTTCCAGAGTTTGGGGCATAGACGCCCAATTATGTACCTAAGATGCCACTTATTTACCTCTTTGGATTTGGATGGAGGGTGCTGACTGATATGGCTCTTTGGAGTCAGCCTCCATCATGTTGATCCTAGGTTCGTCTAAGATTCTATCCTCAAATGTCAGCATAGTCCTGTGATGGTTTACCATAGGGGGAGATTGTGCAGGTATGGAACATCATTCCTCAAAGAGAGACAATGCGGCCAGGTATATTTCCAGGCTGAGAGGGATAATCTGGGGATTGGTGGGGTGAACAGGTACGTGGGGTTAATTTAGTTACCCCATTCTGATTGGTTTTCACAACCCCAATGCTAACAAATAAATCTCTGATGTGAGCCCTGGGACAGGGCTTCCCGTCTAGGTTTATCCCCCTGGCTCTTACGGCTGTCATGGCGTGGGCTCTCTCCTTAACCTCTCAGACTTCCTCTTCTGTAGGCTTGTAACCTAGCCCAAATCTAACCTGCTGACCTCCCTTGGCCTTGACCAGTTCTCTCTTGCCTTGCAGTCGCGGCCCTAGTCCTTTACCCTTTTGATAGCCCCATTTCTGGAGCATGGCCACTGCCGCTACCATTCCACCTCCTGTTCTTGAAGTGATGCTTTTCGGGGGATCTAGGACTACAGTCGATACCTCGTACTCAAAGCTATGGAGGTTGGCATCTTCAGCTGTGTGTGGCACATCCAACACTTTTGGGTTCTCAATGTTGTGGGTGAACTTTTCCTTCTCATCGTGTCCCTCACCTATGATGGTGATAATTTTCTGCATGGACACGAACTTAAGCTTCTGATGCAGCGTCGATGGTATCGCTCTGACTTCATGTAACCATGGGCGCCCTAATAACAAATTAAAAGAGGACTTGATTTCCATTACTTGAAATAGTATGGAGAAGGTCATTGGCCCAATCACCAGCTCACGGTCAACTTCTCCCATTATCTCCCTTCTCATGTTATCAAAACCTCTGGCACTAGTTCTTATAGGTCTTAATATGCACGGATCTACTCCAATCTTCATAGTTGTTCTCAGAGGGCATACATTTAGAGCAATCCCGTTATCAATTAATACCAAGGGAATTATAATATTTCCATATTCCATAGTGATATTGAGGGATTTTGAGTGACTATTTCCTTCCTCCGGTATATCGACGTCTGAAAATAAAATGGCATTAGGAGCCATCACTTGTCCAATTATCTGCTCGACTTCATCTGGGCTCACCTGAAAAGGTACATGCTTGTTCTTTAACGACCCCATTAAGGCATGAAAATGAAGTGGGGATGTCATCAATAAGTCCCAGACCGTGATATGAGCTGGCATTCTTCTCAGTTGAGTCTCCAGTATGTGTTCTCCGCTCATTTTCTCGAACGGGTTCACTGCAATATCTTTCTTCCCCTCTGGTTGGGCTTGTGTTGCTATTGGTGTTTCTGGTTGCTTGGAGATTTTTCCAAATCTTGTGATAAAGTCAACTGCCCCTTTCATACTGTTGCCAGCATTGATGTCTGCCTACTCGTAACTGAGCGGGACCTGATTAGGATTGTAGGTTAGTCCCGAGATCTAAAATGGAGTGGCTACTGGTATCTGATGTGCTTGTACTGATGGCTCAGGAAGGGTAGACAATACTTGGCTAATCTTTGACAGGGATGGGTGAGTGGAGAAAATGGGCCCACTATGGGTAGCGAGGTTTGTGGATGGTTGCACTGGGGGCTATGGGGTAGGGGTGGACCACTGATAATTGATAGGTGGTGGTGGGATATGAGGGACATGATGAGATATTGGGTAATTAATGGGGGTGGCAGTGTATGGTTGATAGGTATTAATTTGTATGTAATTGATAAGAGTGGGTAATGGGAAATAAGCCCTAAGTTCTAAGGGTTCAATTTGGGGTGTAGGGTTGGGGAAATAATTCGATAATTTCAAGGGTTCAATTACCCCAATACCTCTTTCTTCTTGATCTCTTTGTCTTGGTGCTACAAAACTTCCTCGGTCACTGATGTAATCTGATGGATCAAATTCAAATTCCCCATCATCCTCTTCGATCATACCGATAATGGGTCTCTGACCTGCCCCACCGGGAGGGTGTGGGGGTAGCGGCGCTTGATGTATGTTTGTGTGCTGGTTCACTTGGGAAGGTGCAGGTAGAATGATTTTCCCGACCTCAATTAAATCCTATGTTGCGTGCTTTAATGGAAAGCAGCGATCGTTTGGGTGACCCAGCCCCTGATGAAAATTATAGTGAGTGTTGGGGTCATAGTTCCTCGGGATGGGATTTGGAGGAGGTCGTGGTTGGAGGGTTGTGACTAATCCCTTTTCCATTAAAAAAGGTAAAAGTACATTCAGTGATTACCCTAAGGGTGTAAAAACTCAGTCATAGTGGGCCCTTCTCTACTCTGAAGTCATCTGTGCTCCCTGCCCATTCCTGGTTCTTTGCATTGGCTTGCTTCTAACTAGAGTTGGCTAGGTGGCTTTGAATTAGAATGGGATTATATTAGTGTTGGGTCGGGTGTTGGCAATATTCTGAACTTTGGCTCCTGCTCTTTGCTCATTTCTCTGCTCAAAAAACCTTCTAACCTCGCTAGCTCCACCAGGTACGTTCTTGCTCAGATGACCTTCCCTGATAGCATCCTCGCAACGATTGGTGTTTCTTACCAAATCAACAAAGTTAGATTGCTATTGGTAAACTAGGAAGTCTGAGATTACTTGCAAAGTATTCTTTGAAATTATGTCAATATGTTCGTCATCAAGTATTCTATTTCTCACCTGAGCTACCAGTGCTCTCCAACGCCCTAAGTAATCACTAAAGGTTTCATTAGGATTCTGCTTCAATCAGGCCAAGTATGATTTGCGAGGTTCAATGTCTATATTGTAAACATATTGCTCTTGGAACAAGTGAGTCAGATCTTTCCACATCTTTATCATAGATGGTTCTAGGGACGTGAACCACCTCAAGGCCGGACCACTTAAACTTTTCTGAAAGACCTTTATCCCTAGTCTTTCATCTCCCCCATACTGGCACATGTCCCCACAATAAGACTTGAGGTGTGCAATGAGATTACCAGTGTCGTTGTATTTATCAAAAACTGACATTTTAAATTTTGGGGGTAGGGAGACTTCAGCGAATAAACACAAGTCTGAGAAGTCCGTGGCATGGATTTCGGCTCCACCCATCTTTAACAGCAGTTTTTGGATTTTTTCTAGCTACTCTTTCAATTGCTCTTAGTCCTTAGACAGGGGGGTTACCCTTTCAGCAATCAATCGGGATTCACTCTGTGCTACCAGGGGGTTAGTTACTATGGGAGGAGGATAAATGTTAGCCAATGCCCCAGCATAAGCCCCACTATTCCTGATCTCATCCTCTTCATACTGTTGGTCTGCATAGGGTGTAGTGAGGGCGAGATTCTCCTGTTGTTGTTACATGGACGGAATGGGGGTCGGATTAGACCATTGAATGTGAGGGAAATTTTACGGAGTGATGGGATGAGTGGAAGTCAGATTTTGGGGTGGGGCCGTTGGGTATGGGGAAAGGTTTGAAGATGGCTTTGGGGTGTAGGGACATGGGTAAATTGGGGTCGATGCAGAGCATGGGTTTGAATTGGGTATGAATGTTGTGGGTGAGTGAAATTTTAGAGGAACTATGATGGGTATGGGCTCCAAGGTTTGGGCCTTACTGGGCTTGGGTGTAGGGTGAAGAGCTTTGATGGGTTGGGCCATAAAGCCTTTCGAAGGTTGGGCCCTAGAACCTGTGGAATGTTGGGTTTGGCCCATTAGGCCTTGATAGGTCTGGCCCATGGGGCCTTAATGGGTCTTACCCATCGGGCTACGGTGGGTATTGCCCATCGGGCCTTGATGGGTCTAGCCCATTGGACCTTGATGGGTCTGGGTAATGGGGGTTTGGGGCATTGGGTCTTGGAAGCTTTGGGTAATGGGGGTTTGGATGGTATGGATGATGGGGGCTTGATGGGGATCATGGGGGAATGAGGCATGGCGGCTTGATAGTGTATGGGAGGGGTTCATGGATGTGTGGTGTGGATGAGAGGGGTTGTTTTTGGGAGGCCTTCCAACTGGTGTAGGCCCGGACCATCTCCTCCATCATGGCCATTGGAGAGGGATTGGATGGGGATGGTGCATCTAAGGGATGATTGGGTATGGATGGGGTGGAAGTGGTGGGGAAATTAGATATGGTCTCGATAAAATTGGGCATGACCTGGGCAAATGGTGGGACATGGGGTGGGTTGGAGAAATTAGATGGGGCATTGGTGAATGTGGGTGGATCGAGTATATATTGGGATGAAGAATGGGGGATGGATGTGGGGGATGAGAGAGAAAAGCTGGTCATGGCCCCGATAAAAATGGGCATGACCTGGAGAAATTAGATGGGGCATTGGTGAATGTGGGTAGATGGAGGGATGTATGGGGGATTGGTAAAATCGGATATGGCATGGGTAGATGCGGGTGGATCAGGTATGTGTTCGAAAAATGGGAAATGGGGCATGGTAGTGAAGGCGGGAAATTGGGTCAGATTTTGAATGGGTTAGGAATGGCCATAGATGGGGGAATGGGCATGGCTTGGGAAAATGATGGGGAATGGGGGATGGATTTTGGCCATTTTGAGAGGTAGCAGATGGGAAGATAGGAGCACCGAATGGGCCGGTGATGGTAAAGGGTGATTGGGTGGGGTGAGGGGGATGGAAGAAAACATCTCTTCCGCATGGGAGTGAGTCAGGGAATGTGGTGGGGATGAGTCGGGATCGGTGTATGCCGGATCCATTGCCCATGACATTGCTCGGTGACGAGTAGGGTACAGGTGCCTCGAGTGGGGCCAGTAAAGCTTCCTCCTTCTCCCTTTGCGGGATGACGAAGGGTAAGGTGATGCCATTGTGCCGACACCACAAATCTATTTTTTTGGGTTTTTTGGTTTATTAATTTTTTTGAATTTCTGGAAAATGAAATGATTAAGGATTCTGAGGCCTTTGAATTCCCGTCTCGGGTGGCTTTCGTACCCTAAATAACTCTCGCGGCAAGACCCCAATGCGCTTCAAAAGAATCAAAGGGGAGCCCTTTGATCTATTGAAGGCACAAAAATTGATGCAAACAACCCGATCCCCCGGAGCAGGTAAAAAAGAAGTCACCCTCTTTTGACCGACGGGGGCATATTGGGTGTGGGATAATGTGGAACCTAAGCAGAGGTGCTAAACTACAAATCGGGGAATCCAGGATGGTGAGATAGGCCCCAAATTTTGGCTGCACTGCTTAACCCAGACTTGGCGTAAGTGTTGCATTTTCTAGTGTGCTTATTTTATTTATTGGTGGTAAAAGCAATTTAAAATCAAAGTAAAATAGGGGATGGAATCAACACAATTGAGAAATCCTAGACTGCAAGATACAGGATCCATTTGTAGCAAGTTTTGATAAGTAAGAGTTTGTCCCACAGGGAAAAGTGATTTACTGCTCCAAGGGAGCCATCTCTAGTAGTCCCTCTAGATCTGACTACAGATCTGGCAGTCCTAAAAGGAAGGGAGTTTAGGGTCACTTATTCTAAATATCCTAAGGTAGCCTAATGAATTAACTACAGAAAGGGTTGAGAAGATGGATGGAGTGTGGGAAAATAAATATAAAAGGGTGAGAAGTATGCTATTGGGTTCAGATCTGCTGGAATTTATGACTCCGATCCAGGACTGCTGTTATAGAAATCCTGTCCAATGGTTACATTATCACCAAAGAGGAGAAAGAATCCAACTCATCCCTGTGCCATGATCCAATCCCTTAAGGTTATAACCTGTCCACTTAAATGGTCACAGACTATCCCATAAGGGAGCCACAACCCAGAGATGGGTCAAAACAAGTTAATCGTTGTAGGCACTACTTCATCCAGGCTACAAGCTTAAGAATCCATAGGGAACCTCAACCTCTAAAGCTCTATGTGTGGGGCTAAGGCTGTATAGGACCATGATAGCCCAGACACATAGAACCAGCAAGGGATTGAGTACAACCTTTGATCTAGCTGTCCATTGCATGAGTGGCACTACAATGGTCCAGTCACAAGCCTACAATCTCCATAACCAGATCAAATCTAACATCTGATGGTGGGTCTATACAAATATAGGAGAGTCTGCCTCTGTACAATCTCCCACAAGGCTACAAGCACATGTGCAGAGAAGAAGAATCCATCTTGGATCCTACGGATTGGCTTCACCCTAAGGATATAGCCTGTCCACTTGAATGGTCACAGACTATCCCAGAGGCTATCCTCCTCATAAGATTAATATTTTGCCACCACCATGGTCACAAGGCTACCATTCGAGGCTCCCATGGGGATTTGGATCTAGTGGGTCTGTGGTGGGGCTAATATGTCGGACCATGACAGATTTAAAGGTCACTTGGATCTGAATGGATCCTTAGAATCAGTCATCCATTGCTTTGAATCACAGCCAAAGTAATGGCGGATCACAAGGCAGAGATTGAACTGATCTTAAGGCTATGGTTTGTCCACTTCAATGGTCACAAATCATCCTATAGATTTCGTCCAACTTAAAGGTTTCAATCAGAGCATTAAAACCACTACAGATGCTGCAATTACCAGGTCACAGACATAGGCAATTGTAGGGATATCAGATTTAAGGAGATCAAATGGTATCCAAGAGGTCTACCAATTAAGTGGGTGAGCTGATCAGCAAACTCCTTTACACAAATCCGATTGAGCACCAAATGAAACCAAGGGAACTATAGATCTAATTAAAATAATAAAATCAACATTTACATTGCATAAAACTCACTCTACAATGAAATGCTCTTAGATCTATAGTCTGTGCAGCAATTGACCCACAAATAACACTCTCAACCTTACCCTATTACAGATCAGACCTCACCCTTTGCTGCTCCGAGGGAGTTAGCCAACCATCATTGAGCTAAAGGAGGGAAAACATAATTTTTTTGCGAGCCCTAATCTCCAGATTTCGATCTCCCCCAATCACAATTGGGGATCTCATTTTATATCTTTTCTCTCTCATTTCTCCCACTAATATTCCCTTCTAGAAGGTCTTTAGAGTTCGTTAGAGTTCTATCAGAGCACGTGGGGTTGGTTAGGGTTTCCTAGGGCATCTTCAGGATCGTCGTGTCGGTCACCAAAGTGCCACGGGTTGCGTGCAATAGGTCACCAGGTTGCAGCGTGTGAACAGTATATTTTCTGAGAAGTTCTTCACACGATTTCGACAGGTTAAGAAAGCTTTCGACAGGTTCAAATGGAGCTTTTTAGACCTTTCGCTAGGTTCTCAGATCTCTTCGATAGGTTTCGATAGGATGAGCCTTCTCTTGAAGCTTCAGCGTTCTCTGCCCCTTTGTTTGGAGCATTCGACAGGTTGGGAAAGCTTTTCGACAGGTTCAACTCTGCATGCCAGCATTTCGATAGGATTGCTCTCACTCCTGTCGAAATGTTCAAGTACCTTCCGATAGGTCTGAGCTCCAGCTTCTCCATCTCGATAGGTTTAGGCAACCATCCGATAGGTTCCCTTTACACCTCAGGCAGGCTTTCGATAGGATGATTTCTTTCTTTCTTTCAGCTGCTCGATAGGTTCTTGGATCCTATCGAACTTCTCAATCCTCACAAATCTTCCTTTCTCTTGCTTTAGATCCTATCGAAACCCTTCCATCTATATGAATTCCTCCATTTTTAGCCCTCAGCTCCTATCAAAGCCTTCAGATGACCCCTCGATAGGATATTTTCTGCCTGCTTTCACTTCCTTAACTCTGCCTTGCTGTTCCCATACGCCCCAAGTGGCCAATGGTGTGCAGCCCTCTTATGTGCCATTGCTGGGTCTGCACTGTGCTGAGAGATGGACTTCTTTGTGCAGCATTTTTGAGTGGTTTTCTATACTATTCCTGTCTTTTACTGCTATCTACAAAACAAGCTCAACAAGTGTTTATTAGTGTGCTCATAGGTCTATCAAAGGTCAGATTAAGGGGTGAAATCTGGTATTTTTCACTACTTAACACACCCCCAAACCTAAGCTTTGCTAGTCCCTGAGCAAAGAAAAAACAAAGAAAATTAAAATGCCACTTTTGTAGGGATCATGGATGCATTTAGCGTATACTTATGCAGCATGCTAAAATAGAGTTTAAGTAAATAAAATAAGTTCCACACCATGTACCTTCAATTTTAAAAGATTTTCAGCATAAAAATCACCAGTTCAAAACATGAAATTCTACTGTAATTCCTTTATCATCAATCAGTTCATGTCAAGGCCTTTCTCCTAAAAATTTATGCAGAGCTCACCATTTACTTAAGAATTCTGTTTTGATACTACCCCCATCAAATTAGATTTCAGACCTAAGTCTCACCAGGGTTGTTCACTAATAATAAAAATACAAAGGTGCATCATTTCACACAGCTCAAGAGCAATTACAGCCCTCAAATAGGACTGCAAGCATGGGCATAGGCATTGCTTTAATTTCTGAAATTTTCTAATTCTTTGCACCATAGTTCAAACAAATCGTCATCTCCACATGACAGCTCAATCCATTTCCGATCAGTAAGGTCTTTTTATTAGGTTGTAATGTGGCTTATGGGTGAAATTTACAAAAGAATAAAGGGGTAAAAAGGATTCAAATTGAGAAATCAGTAAAGGTAAGGAGGTGATTTGCACTCAGCCTTCTTCATCTCAGCACAATTTCATCTGCTTCTTGAATTTTCATATTTGAAGTGATCAGCTTCTAATCTTCTTTTTTAAAATATCAAATGAAATGACTTCTCTTTCTCATTCTTTTTCTTTGATTTTTTTTTTTTTGTATTTTTCTCCATTTCTCTTTTTATGGGCAGGAATGTCACAATACCACCAAATGTGCTTCCTTCTTTTTCAACCAATCATCGAACCTTGCTCCTCTAACGTCACTTCTCATTTTTCCTGATTTCTCAGATTGAGGGTGAACTGAAATAGGTCAAAAGGTTTTGGGTTCAAACTTTCTGGTTTTCATCCAAGAAAACTGGGGTTTTTATGGCTCAAATGTTGTGTATCAAGGGCAGTTCAAAGGTGAGACATTTTAAGCTCACACTATCCAAGGGATGGCCTTACTTCATGTCCTCAATGTCAAGAATGCTGTCGATCTATTTCAACTTGGATTTGCCTAAATTCTAGTAATCGAAACTAGGTCCAATCAGTCCTTAGAGCAGAAAAATTACCATGACACTCTTCAAGGAAAAAGAATTTCAGGCCCAAATCTCACTGGGTATGGCCGTCCGTCAAATTTTCTGGGGTGTATCCTCACAGTTTTCTCTCATTTCAGGTTTACTACACATAAAAAAATATTCAAAAATTGTTGACATTTGCTTCATGAAGACTGTTAGACTACAACTTATTTCAGTTTTCAAAAGTTTTTAATTTCCTCTTTTTCCAAAAACTCAGGTGGGAAATCACTTTATTTTCAAAAACTTTTTCAACATAGCTGCACTAGAATTAACACATTTCATTGGTTGGCACACCTGCCACACCCCCAAACCTAAACTAAACAGTGTCCTCACTGTTGGGAGCAAGGTAGTACACATAAAGGGAAAACACAAAAAGAAATGACTATTTAATCAGCAAAAATAAGTACAAAGGGTAAAACAGAAAAACTAAACTACATTTATTTACACGCATCATCAGGCCAATCATATAAATCTTGTAGATTTTTCAAATCGTCCTTTTATAAAGGAGTTTTGCTTTATGGTTAGGACTTCTTGGGGGATTGCTTGGGGGCCTCCTCATACTGGGCAGCAGATTTCGTACTTTTCTTTGCAGAGGTAGCAAGAGGAATGGACCAATAATCTGAATCAGAATCAGATGGGAAGAGGGCAGTAGGATTGAGTCTAAGGGCAGCAGCAGTCTGTCTTTTTCTTCCTTCGAGAGTAGAGTGGAGGAAGTGTCATGTGGGGACCTGGTGGGGGCTACCTCCTCAGACTGGGTAGTAGGCAACTTCCCTATTTTGAGAGTAGAAGCAGGGGACGCATTTCTCATTGCAGTGACCTTCCTCTTTGTATAAGTCCTCTTAGGTTTTGGAGGGGTAGGTTGTACAAGAGGAGGAACTTGGGACGAATGAGGGGGAACAACTATAGGTTGTGGAGGAGTAGGCTGAGTGGAAGAAGGTGGACAAGGTTGGGTGGAGGTAGGGTTGTCTGGAGGGGCTGAAGCAAGAGGAGCTGGTTGATAAGGTTGAGAAGTCATCAAGGCAATCCTTCTCTCCAGCATTTCAATTTTTTTCGTAGCATGGAGTTGAGTGGTCTTAACGAGTTCTTGAGTGGCCTTAATGACGTCCCTGGCATTGGCTAATTGTTTCTAAAGATTGTCAGCATTCTTCTTTTCAAACTTGACAATACGAGTCTGAGCCTCAACAATGAGTTTGGCCGACTGATAACGAGTGAGGATTTCCTTCCATCCTTTAGAAATATCACGCAGCTGGATCCTCTGTGCCAATTCAAGGAGAGCAATCCTTTCCTCATAAGAGACCTCCAGGGAAACACGGAGGGCTGCCATACCACTCAGGACATCTCTACAAATGAAGGGGTTGTCCCTCATTGCATACAACAGGGTGAGGTAAGGGGGAATGTAGATGTGGGACCTGGGGATAATGGGCAAGGAAGGGGGTGGAGTGGAAGAAGAGGAGAGGGTGGAGGAAACCAAATCTTGATAAAGATCTGTTTGGGTGGAGGCCTCTTTGAATACATGAGGGACAAGAGTGGGTGAATGGGTGATGGGTGATGCAGCAGCTACAGTAGCCACTACTGTTGGGGAGGAAGGAGTAAAGGATGGTGAGGAAGGAGGTATGGGAAAAGGTGGAGCTGCTACCTCCACAGACTGGGTAGCTGTTGTGGAAGGTGAAGCAATGGGGGAAGACGGAGGAGATAAATGGAGAGGTGAAGGAACCGGGGAGAGTGGGGAAGTGTGAGAGGGTTGGGGAGCTGGATAGGGTGGACTGAGTGGGGACTGAATGGATTGAAGGCAGGAGTTCATGAGGGCTTGGTTGTCGGTATTGATTGTCAATTGAGTTTGAATGGACTGTAAGAGGGAGAGAATTTGGGTGAAAGTGTCAGGCATGGTGGGGGTAGAGGGGACAGGTGTTTGGATGGGATGGAAAGGAGAAGAGGGTTCATGATTAAAATGAGGGGGAGTGGGGTGTGGGGAGTCAGGAAGTGGGGTGTACTCATGAGCAACATCCTCCACAATTGAAGTCATGAGGGCAGTGAACCCAGCGGTGGTGAACTGGTCCACACTCTGTGTATGCAGAAGGGGTTGAGGAGGGGAGCAATCAGAAATGGGTTGGTTAATGGGTGGAGAAGACATGGTAGGGGTGGGCTCTGAGAATGTAGGAGGTGCAAGGACTTCAGGTTGGAAGACCTGAGTGGGGGCTGAAAGTAAAATAGGTCAAAAGGTGGGTGGAAAGAGGTCTGTTGGAAGAGGGACAGATACAAAGGGAAAAAGCAACGTGGGTGGAGGTGTGGGTAATGGGACAGGTAGGGTAGGTGAAGGAATGGATGGTGGTATCGCAGCAGGAAGATTTGCAGCCATGGTAGTGGCCCCCTCCTCAACCTCCTCCATTCCAGCTGACTTACTCTTCTTAATTAAGGTGAGGCTGGTGGACCATTCCCATTTCCCATACACTTTTGTGGTCAGCTTCTCCATTAGCTCATTCCTCTTGACCACATACTTCCCAACCTTGAGCAAGCATGTAATGATCCTGCTAAAAGGCAGTCCACCTCCTTTAGCAAATGCCTATCTTTTCAGCACTTTGTCATTGATGTCCACCATTGTCTCAAAAATCAACTGAGGTGTACTTAAAAATTACCCTTGTAAACAGTAGTAAAAGGCATCTATAATTAGGGGCCTTCTCTCTTGCAGGTGCCCAGTGACAAGCATTTTTCCTCAAAATGGTATCAATGAATCTGAGATTGGGTTGGAGATCTCTTCTCATCAAGATTTCACTAGATCCCACAATTCCATTAGTGAGCTCCTTACCCATTTCTTTGAATGTAACCCATTTGGGTGCTCCCTCAGATCTATTGGAGTCAAATTTGTGTGGAACTCCCAAAGCCATCCCAATATCCTCGCTATTCATTGTGATTTGCCAATCATCAATCAAAATCTCCAGCACAGCCTTTTTCCCAGGCACTACCTTCTTTTTCAAATTCTGGTACCACAATTTAACCAGGCTGGGGTACACATTCTCCTTCAAGGGCGTAAGTAGGGTTAGCAAACCTTCCTTCTTCAAATATTTTAGTGTCCCCTGGCACTCCCCAATGTTGGCAAAGTATGCCAGATCAAAGTCTGTCTCAGGGACAAAACTCAAATTATCCACAAATTCATTGGGGGTGGTTAACACAGCTGGAAGCTCTACTGTAGGTGGTTTGCCAAGGGTGGGCAAAGGGACTTTCGTAGCTGGAGCAGCCCTCTCTAAGGGTGTTTCTACATCAGGCTCCTGAATTTCGACAGCTTTTGCTTTCTTGGCCTTAGGAGCCTTCTTAGGTGTCTCCTCAGAGAGCTTCCTCTTCACAGGTGGTTTGGTGGCTGGCTTCGATTTCTTAGAGGATTTGGGGGTAGAAGCGGCTGGTCTCTGGAGTAGGATTGCTAGGGTTTCCTCAGGCTCAGCCATTTTACTCTCAGGGATTGCTCACTCACCAACTTGTAATGAAATTCAGAGGTTAATAATTAGAATAACAGATTGGCGGTGGGAAGGCAACTTTCCCCAAAACTCCTAGGGTTTTACAGATATCGCAATGCACAGCTTCAATTTCTCTAAAATCAGGTGCAAAATGCTCCTCTACGCAAGCTCAATGTACTTACGAAATGGCAGACTAAATAACTGAAGGTTCTGTGAGGATTTAGTGGAGAAGGAGGGAGGCGAAAGATGAGAAAGAGAACTAAGGTTTTACAAAAGGTATCGATTGGGGCAGAAATGACCTATCATCAGGTATATAAAGGGTGAAATACGATTTTGATAGGATGAAATGGATGGTTTCGATAGGTTAATGTGTCGTATCGAAAGCTTAGCAGACAAAGCTTTCAAAAGGGATGATTCGATAGGATCTCGATAGGTGGAACCATCCTTCCGATAGGTTTAAATGGTACGCGATTTATCTTTTCGATAGGTTCCCGATAGGTATCCATAACCTATTGAAATCTTCGTTTTGCCCCTTTTAACCTATCTAGAAGTTGGTTTCACCTGTCGAAAAGCCTTAGTGCCTATCGAAACCATCAAATATCCTGTCAAAATCACCATGTGACCTAACGAAGGGTGAACTCTCAATCTCAGCAGGCTTTGTTGCTGTGCTGCCCTACAATTTGTTTCCCTTGTGGACAAGCTCCCATTATCTCAAGACAGCTGGGAATATTGAAATGATGTCCTAGTATTTATCATAGCATTTTTATTGCAAAAGAGCATTAATCAAAACACAAAGTAAACACCTAAAATAAAAGAAAAATATAGTACAGATGATACATATTGAACTCAGGGGCTAGCTTGGAGGATCTGGAAGGTCAACAGTCTCCTCCAGCTCATCAAACTTGTCACCTTTGTGGATCTTTTTTATAGTAGATGTCCATCCCCTAAGTGCTGCTTTGCCTTTATAGACCAACCATTGCCCTACAGTAGCTGATGTGGGTTTTCAGGCACAACCTCTTCTAGTATATCAATGGAAAAGCAGGCCTCATCTAGAGGAGGCTGATGGGCTGTGTTGAACACATTCAGCTTTACTTTCATGTTGCCAAAGGAGACTTCCATGACTCCTGACCTGCATTGAATGTAGGCATTAGCCGTGGCCAAAAAGGGCCTACCTAAAATCATTGATCATCTTCAATGACCCCCACAGGCTTCCTTTCAGATCATTCAGCCAGTTGCAAGACCACATGTGTGGGCTTCAACTCTCCTAAGCCCAGCTTCTCATATACTGTATATGGCAGTAAATTCACACTGGCTCCCAGATCCAATAAGGCTTTCTCAATTTTATGATCCCCAATGATGCAGGGGATAGTGGGGACTCCAGGGTCTTGAAGTTTTGTAGGGGTTGTAATAGACAGAATTTGCTTTACCGTTCCTGCTGAAAAGACCTTCTTGGATAAATGTGTCCTAGATTGTCTTTTATGGGTGCATAGCATCTTTAGAAACTTGGCATAGGCTGGAATTTGCTTGATTGCATCAAGTAAAGGCAAGTTGATCTTCACTTGCTTAAAAGTTTCCATCATTTCCTCTATTTTACCTTGCCCTTTATCGAAAGGGAAAGGTTCTTGCAATGCCTTGGGAAATGGCAAATGTGGGACTACTCCCTCATTTGCAGCCTTAGCCAACTGGTCATCTTTCTTTTTAAATTTTTTATTTTCTTGAGAATCCTCATTTTCTTTCTTATTCAAACTGGGTTGTTCCTGGTTGTCCACTATTGGTGGCTCTTGTTGTGTCCTTTCGAAAACCACTTCTTTTTCCTTTTCCAAATCTCTGACAGGCTCACGGCCCACTTGATTATCCACTAGCCTTCCACTTCTTAATGTAGTAAAAGATTTAGCTTCCTCATGGGTGGAGGAAACTTCACCCACTACAAACTGTCTCCTTGGATTATCCAATGGTTGGTTAGGTAGCCTCCCTTCCTCTCTCTTAGTCAAAGCATTAGACAGCTAACCAAGATGGTCTTCTATCTTTTTAATGCTTTGGCTGTGAGAGTGCACAGTTTGAGATAAGGGACCCAAATTTTGCAATGAGGCCAAAACTTGTTCCTCGAAAGAAGGTAATCTCACAGCTGAAGCGGGTGTAGGTTGCTGCACAGGCTGGGTCATGGGCTACTGGTAATGAGGCTTAGGAACATAACTTTGGTGGTAGGGTTGAGCATTTTTGTAGGGCATGGGCTACTGTGGTTGCTGCTACTGCTGGTTTGAGTAGGCATCTTGTCTCCACCTCAAGTTGGGGTGGTTTCTCCATTGGTACCCAGCAGCAGGCTGTTACCCATAGGACTGGGTGGCAGCAACATGCTCTAGAACAAAATTTGAAAATTAGACAGCTGAGGGACATTCCTCAAGGGAGTGAGTGGGGGACTGGCATATAGGACATGCCTCCTCCACTCTAGCAGCCATGGGTGACTGCATTGTTCCCATGAGCTTATCAAATCTCAATTCCAAACTGTCCACTTTCTTCTCCAAATCGTTATATACATTTACCTCATACATCTTCCCTCTGGTAGTATTCTCCATCACCATTCTAGGAGGATCTAAATCCCTAGACAAAGTCTCCCTTTACATGGAGTTCTCACTAATGATATCAAACAACTTCCAAGCCTCCTCAGCAGTTTTGTGGAGATAAGTACCACCATAAGAGGCATCAACCATATCTCTGCTTTTGGAGTCAATCCCTTGATAGAAACTTTGGACAAGTTGTCATTCACGGATTTGATGATGGGGACATTTCTTCAGGAGTTCTTTGAATCACTCCCAAGATTGGTCAAAATCATGAGTTGGATCTTGAGCAAATGAGATAATGCCCTTCCTCAACTGGCTTGTCTTGGACATGGGGAAAAATTTGGCCAAAAATTGACATTGAAGATCACTCCATGACTGAATACTGTTGGGGGAAAGCATGGATAACCAGGTCCTGGCTCTATCCTTCAATGAAAAAGGAAAGAGTCTCATCCCGGTTGCCTCCTCCCCCAAACCTGTGATATTGAAAGTGGTGCACAGTCCTAAGAATGCATCAATGTGCTTGTATGGATTCTCTTTGGTCAGTCCATGGAATGAGGGTAGCATCTGGATTATGGAAGATTTAATTTCATAATTTCCTTGAGCAGTAGGGAATTGAATGCAGAAGGGGGAATTGTACCCTGGTGCATTAAATTCCTTTAGAGTTCTAGGCTGCTGTTGCTCACCCATTTTGGCAGATTCAGCTGCAACAGATGTGGGTGAAATTTGTCTAGATCTGAGAATTCTTTCAACCTCTAGATTTAATGGAACAATCTGAGGGTTCAGAGTTCTTCCAAACATACACCACTCACAATCTTACTGCAGAGCAAATCTTCAAACACAATAATCCGGAATAAAAATAAATGACCAATGAATCTAAAATAAAATCAACAGATCTGACAAATTAACAGGGGTAGAGGGAAGCAAACTCAAGAGCAGCCTCTAGGACAATGTTCCTCCTTAACAATAGCTCCAGATCTAATGAAATGACAGAAAAGAACTAGAAAACAATAAGACTTACAAACACAGTTAGTGAAAAATCAAACAAACTTTCACAAATCTATGATCTAAACTAAAACAAACTTAGATCTACCAATTTAAAAGCACACCTCCCCCGTAGCGGCGTCAAAAACTTGTTGGTAAATTGTCTTACATTCAAAAAGGGGTTTGAATTCACTCAATTCAAGGTAGATCACACACAGACCTGCAAGTATTTAGGGCCTGTTGTAGCAAGTTTTAAAAAAGTAAGGGATTGTCCAAAGGGAGGTGAGTTCAAAATATGATAAATCTCCAGATCTAAAAGAGATCTGGCACCCTACCTAATACTAGGTTAGTTAAAGAAAGGGGAGAGGTTTTAAAGGGTTGTCAGTTAAACTAAACTACAAATAAAATGCATAATTAACTGGGATCGAGTCCAGAGTTCAGATCTCACAACTGGAAGGGATTAAAAATAGAAAATGTACAAGAACATCTTGGAGTTTGGACTTACTGCAATTAGGTTGAGCTGATCATGTTACAGGGGATTCAAAGCACACCAATCCCTCAGCTGGCTACAAGCACAGCTGCTGACTAGAAGAATATACTATAAACCAAGGGATTTGACTGATCTTAAGGCTATGATCTATCCACTTCAATGGTCACAGACCATCCTATAGACTTCATCCGACCCAAAGGTTTAAGGTAGAAGAATCCAAGTGAAACCAAAGATTGAACTGATCTTAAGGCTATGGTCTGTCCACTTCAATGGTCACAGACCATCCTATAGATTTCTTCCAACTCAAAGGTTTTAATCAGAGCATTAAAACCACTACAGATACTACAATTACCAGGTCACAGACATAGGCAATTGCAGGGATATCAAATCTAGGGAGATCAAATGGTATCTAAGAGGTCTACCAGTTAAGTGGGTGAGCTGATCAACAAACTCCTCTACACAAATTCGATTGAGCACCAAATGAAACCAAGGGAACTATAGATCTAATTAAAACAATAAAATCGACATTTACATTGCATAAAACTCACTCTACAATGAAATGCTCTCAGACCGGTAGTCTGTGCAGCAATTGACCCATAAATAACACTCTCAACCTTACCCTATTACAAATCAGACCTCACCCTTTGCTACTCCGAGGGAGCTAGCCAACCATCGTTGAGCTAAAGGAGGGAAAACATAATTTTGTTGCAAGCCCTAATCTCCAGATTTTGATCTCCCCCAATTAAAATTGGGTATCTCATTATATAGCTTTTCCCTCTCGTTTCTCCCGCCAATATTCCCTTCTGGAAGGTTCTCAGAGTTCGTTAGAGTCCTGTCAGAGCACGTGGGGTTAGTTAGGGTTTCCTAGGGCATCTTCAGGATCATCGTGTCGGTCACTAAAGTGCCTCGGGTTGCATGCAATAGGTCACCAAGTTGCAACCTGTGAATAGCCTATTTTCTGAGAAGTTCTTCATACGATTTCGACAGGTTGAGAAAGCTTCCGACAGGTTCAAATGGAGCTTTTTGGTCCTTTCGCTAAGTTCTCAGATCTCTTCGATAGGTTCTGATAGGATGAGCCTTCTCTTGAAGCTTCAGCATTATCTGCCCCTTTGTCTGGAGCATTCAACTAGTTAGGAAAGCTTTTCGATAGGTTCAGCTCTACATGTCAGCATTTTGATAGAATTGCTCTCACTCCTATTGAAATGTTCAAGTACCTTCCGATAGGTCTAAGCTCTAGCTTCTCCATCTCGATAGGTTCAGACAACCATTCGATAGGTTTCCTTTACACCTTAGGCAGGCTTTCGATAGGATGATTTCTTTCTTTCTTTCAGCTGCTCGATAGGTTCTTGGATCCTATCAAACTTCTCAATCCTCATGAATTCTTCCTTTCTCTGTCTTTAGATCCTATCGAAACCCTTCCATCTGCATGAATTCCTCAATTTTTAACCCTCAGGTCCTATCGAAGCCTTCAAATGACCACTCGATAGGATGTTTTCTACCTGCTTTCACTTCCTTAACTCTGCCCTGCTATTGCCACACGCCCCAAGTGGCCAATGGTGTGCAACCCTCTTATGTCCCATTGCTGGGTATGCACTGTGTTGAGAGATGGACTTCTTTGTGCAGCATTTTTGAGTGGTTTTCTGCATTATTCCTATCTTTTATTGCTATGTACAAAACAGGCTCAACAGGTGTTTATTAGTGTGTTCACAGGTCCATCAAAGGTCAAGTTAAGGGGTGAAAACTGGCATTTTTCACTACTTAACAAACCCCATATAAGAGGCCATCATTCCAAAGCCAAGTAGCCAAAAAGTATCCCTAAACACTTATACCCTTTGCTACCCCATCTTGAGCCAATGGCCATTCTTTTAATAAACCCCTCTCAGGAAAAGAGAAAGTGTATATACTAAACAAAAAAAGAGAAAAAGAGTTATCATCAAAAATCTAAAAAATCATAAAAGCAAAATCTCAAAAAGTGGATGTCTAAAAAAAGTAAAAAGAATAAAAAATAGAAAAGCAAAAGTGGGGCATGTACAGTCAAAATTTCCAAAGCAAGAAGTGTATTATGGCAACTAGAACCCTATCAAGGAAATCTTTTAACCCCAGAATACCTTTAAAATTTCTAACCTTTCCCGTGGCCACGATACATCCCTGAAGAAAGCCCTCTTTAAGGCCTACGAGTAGTCACAGTATCCGTTGAGTCAGCACGAGCCAAGCTGTGAGATAACAAATGAATTTCATCCAGTCAGCTATGACAAAGTCAACATCCATGTTGTGGCCTTTGAAAAAAAAAAAATAGAATATACCTACTCAAAGCAAAATGGACATGGTGAAAACCCACCAGGGCACTACGAGTAAAAAAGAGCGAGCTTGTGCGGACCAGTTGTAAACCTGAAAAGGCGCCTGGGGTAAAAATATAAAAACCCATGGACGTAATGAAAACCTGAAACGACGGGCATAACGAGCACCCATCTTGGGCGTTGGGAGGAAAAAGGTTGAAGAAAAGAAAAATTATTTAGCTACTCCCATGGTTACAATCCCGAGCTATTTGGTCTCCAATTGGGCCGCTTATGTTCACTCAAATCAGTATTTTGATCGGGTAGATCCTTCAGACTGCGTCGTCAGACGCATGACCCGAGGTAAGGATAAAAGATTGATTCGACCCAAAGGGATGGGCATTCCGACCTTGGTAAAAAAGAAAATGCTAAACCTCACTCAGATCTGACCACATAAAGGGGTTCGACTATGCTCAAAATGGACCCCATTACTTCTTCTCACTATTAAGGCATCAAATAACAAAATAAAAAAAAAGAAGGAAAAAAAAAAGAAAAAAAATCAATCAATCAAAATTCCAAAAAATACAAATATATATATATATATATATATATATATATATCCACACTTTCTTTATGTCCATGTACATATGTACATCATCATACTTCCATCTCAAACTAAAGAAAAAGAACAAAAAATCTAAAAACAAAAATCCAAAAAATATATAAATCTTGAAATTTGAAAATATGTAGGTAATGGTTTGTTTCTCCTTTTGTTAATTAGGATACATTTATTGCCTACATAAATAAAAAAAGGGACTGACAATTTCTTGAGAAATGTGCAGGAATATCAAAACGGTCCAAAGCCTCGAAGTCGGTAACCTCTCGGTGATGGACAGATAAAATGAAGCATCTCTCCACAGACGTCGGTCTATTCAAGAAAAAAAATGGAAAAAAGGAATCATTTGAAAAAAAAGAGAAAATAATTATGTTTTCATGGTACTTTTTATCATGTACAGCTAGGCAAATGCATGCTCCAATGCGGTAAAGTATCAATATTTTATCGATAAAGCAGCTGTGCTACATTAACGTCCTGAGTCTAAGGCTCGCCTTGGATCTTTGGATCCTACTTTAAAGTAGGAGCATCGGTATGAATCCCAATCAAATGGTCAATGCTTCGATCAGGTTGATTCCATTACTAAATCCTTGCGCCTATGCACATGCGTGCTCCAATGTGATAAAATGTCAATATTTTATCCGCAACGCAGTTATGCTACATTAACATCCTGGGTCTAAGGTGCTTTGGATCTTTGGACCATATTTTAAAATATGGGCAACTGTGTCAATCCTGATCAAACGGTCAATGTTTTGATCAAGTTGATTCCACTACTAAATCCTTGCGCCAAGCGCTCCATTTTTGGATTAAGGTGAACTTAAGTGTCTTAAGCTTCAGATTTCTCAAAAAAAGGTCAATTATTGGTTAAAACTAACCTCTCAAAAAGGAAATTACCTATCGAATGACTATGTTCAAATATGCATTCTGAAGGGCTCATTTTAGGGTGCAGGCTTAAAACCTTCATTTGTGTGGTATCCCTGTGAAGTGTACACCTTGCGTCTGGGTATCCGCTGGGTGGTCGTTTATTCTCGTAAATTATACCCGGATGGGTTCTAGGTCGGGACTTCCATTCCCCTTTGTTTTTGTCTACCCCTGATGAGTGCATATTTTTGTATAATTGTTTGATAAATAAGATCATCATTGACAGAGACCAAGATTGAGTGCCTCCTTCGGTAGGCACCCAATTTTGGTCGGATCTGTCCAGTTTTATTTGAAGTTGGGTACTCTGGGTCAAGTTGGGCACCGTCTCACTCACGGAGTTGTTTTATTCATAATGAAACTTAAACATAAAACATCTTCAATCATCTTGAGAAGCGGACATTTTTCCCAGCATATTAGCTTTCGCAACTCGTACCATCTCGGTTATGCCCAGTAATGTCGCTAAGCGCTTGGAGACTGACAACCTTGAGGAACGAACGTTTTTCCCGACATACAGGGCTTCCGTTTACTCACCATGTTACCCACCTGATGTTTGAGGTTCGTTTTGAATATAGTGGACCCATCAATGTTGCCTTGGGCCTCTTCGGATGTCTCTTGTCTTTGCCATTCGATCATTAGTGATCGAATACCAAAGAGGGGCATTTATAGACACCCAAATTTAGCCCAAGGATCGATCGACACATACTTCGAGAAAGGCATACCCCCGACCTTTTGAAAGCATTTCTCAACCTTAAGAATCATCCCAAAACCTTTAGAACCCTTCCTAAATCCTTAGGAGTCAACCCTAACCTTCCTAAACCCATTAGAATCCTCTCCCAGCCTTATTTCGAATCCTCCTGAGCAATGGATGGAAAGAGGAATTTCAAAGTTTACACAAACCTCTATTGGATCTAAGTTATATACCATTAGAAAGAGGACTTCCCCAACTTTCCAACTAGCTAAGAATCTTTTCAATCAGAGTTATATATCAAAATTATAGTGATTTGAATATCGGGCATAAATGTTAGTTTTTTGCTTGGTGTGTGTAATACACATGCCAAGCCATTTTCTGGAGCAATTTTGCCTGACGTGTATATTATACATGCCATGCCATTTTTTTTTTCAAAAATGGTTTGGTGTGTATATTATACACACCAAACATGGATGGGCCCCCTAGCGGGCTCTAGACTTTTGTTGGTCGATTTCTAGATTGCTTGATTATTGGTGTGATGTGTGGTAAAAATATGGTGGCAAAAATACATCAAAAAGTAGAGTAAAATGGATGAACACATCAATCTAAAAATACACACAGTCCTACAAGATTCAGGGCTTGTTGTAGCAAGTTTTGATAAGAAAGGGTTGTCCCACAGGGACGATTGATCTAGAACCTAAAAAAGGGTTATGCTAGTAGATCTCCAGATCTGAGTACATATCTGGCAATCCTAAAGAAAGGGAGTTTTGGGATTGTCACAGCTAAAATTAA
This sequence comes from Chloranthus sessilifolius, assembly GCA_021018995.1. Classification (NCBI taxonomy): domain Eukaryota; kingdom Viridiplantae; phylum Streptophyta; class Magnoliopsida; order Chloranthales; family Chloranthaceae; genus Chloranthus; species Chloranthus sessilifolius. The sequence goes on along the minus strand of CM037597.1, from coordinate 96,574,535 downwards.
AATATAAAATAAAATAAATGCAGTCCTATACTATGAGAAAGGGTTTACGAAGGGTGATGGTGATTAGTTGAAATAAAGATAAAATGATGAGAAGTAAGCAGCTAAGAGTAACTCAGTAATGCAACTCAGATCTAGAAATGGCTCTGCAGCAGACCTTCAGATGGCTACCAAAAAAGCACACCTACAAGGTAGAAAAATCTCACCTAACCCAAGGGAATGGATTGATCTTAAGGCTATAGCCTATCCACTTCAATAGTCACAGACTATCCTAGGGATTTCCTCCATTCAATGGATCAAATCAGAACATGAACATCATTGCAGACACTATGTTTGCAAGGCTACAAAAGCTCATGCATCCATAGGAACAATCAGCCATTAAAAATCTAGTGGAAAGCACAGACAATCAGAGGCTAAATAGGGACTTAGATTTAGCTGGTTATTGCTACAAAAGGCCTGCAATGACCCAGCTCACAAGTCTGCAATCACTATAGAATAATAGATCTAAGAACTGATGATGGCATGGCAGCATAAAAGAGAGTTTGGTTCTGCAACTATCTCTCACTTGGCTACAAGCTCAAGTGTTGAGAAGAAGAATCCATCTCAAATATGTGATTAAGACCAACCTTAAGGCTATAGCCTCTCGACTTCAATGGTCACAGACTATCCCAGAGGTTATCTTCCTTACAGAAGGTAGGATAGAATAAGAAAACTGCTAGTGCCACCATGGTTACAGGGCTGGCTACAAAATCTCTTGTAGCCATGGGTGCATCAAACCTATCAGACCCTATATGAGAAACACAAGGAAATGTAGATTTAATTAAACTATAAACATGGCATTGCATTGATTTAAAATGGAACTTACAATGTTTGCCCACAAGGCAACAACCAGTGCAAAAGCCCAAATCAGCTCCCAAAGCTTACACCAAATCCATTGCAAACTGAAGTATACTCTCTACTTACAAAAGATTTTAGCCAGCAAATGTTGAGCTAAGGAAGAAGAAAAGAAAAAGGATGACCTAGCCCTAACTCTAAATGACCTAAACACTCTCGAGCTCATAACCAAATTAGGTAAAGGGGAAGATGTTTATTTCAGCTATAAGCACAACTTATATACAAAGTTTCTCACTTCCATGGCCAATAAGAAAACAAAAGAGAAAAACTCTAATTGCTGCTTGAAGACGTGGCTCAATTGAGACCCTTGGATGCCTCGGGAAGTGGGAAATAGATTAGAACCTCGGGATGTGTGCCTTAGAAGTGGGGAAATCCCCAAAGTGTCCCTGTGTATGGACTGAGAAGGCAGGAACCCGAGCTTCGGGAGGATGAGTGCTACATTTTGGCCTCTCGGGAAGTTGTCTCGTGGATGTACTTGCAATTGAATGAGCCTCGCGAGGTCCCTTTTATATTAAGTAGCATAGCTCATGCAGATTGTTCTCCAGGTGGCTCAAGTCGTGAGGATCTCGCTGGGCTGAATTGTATCTCGCAAGGCTATCACAAGGATGAGCATTGAGATGCACGGGGTTGATCGCTAGGATGGGATGCATATCTCGCGTGTCTGGCTTTCTCTTTGAAGTGCGCGGGGTTTGCACGAGAGCTTCACGAGAATATTTTCTAGGGCTCTCTCTCCTCTTGAGTTGTACGAGATGTGTGCGAGCTTTAAGTCTGCTGCAGTGCACTATGCGAGATCTCCATGAGCTCTTTTACTGTTGTGAGCTTGAGTTGAGCGAGAGTTGTGCAAGGGCTATGCAAGGTTGACATTTCTCTTCTATGTTGCAGTGCACATGCTGCTGCAATAGTGTTCTCTGCTTGGCCCATCTTTCTTTCATCCATCTGACTTCTAGGGACCACCTCAGCAACCAAAATAGTCACCATGGTGTGTACCACCCTAGTGCATCCTTTGTTCTTCCATTAGCTGCAGCCCTTGGCTTTAAATCTCTCTCTTCTTGGCCTCAAAATGGGGACTGTTACACTAAACTGCATTTTCATTACTAACTATTAAACACAGTCAAAATAGGTTTATTAGATGGCTCCAAGGTATAGTAAAGGCTAAGTTAAGAGGTGAAAAATGATATTTTTTAGTGCTTAACAACTTCCCATGCACTGTACATATGCTTAGGGTGGATAATACATGCGTCAGGCTTAGCTACAGTAAATCTTGGATTTTTCCCAAATTTCACTTTTGGAGTTTGACTTGATGACCATCCCAATGTTTAGGGTGGGTTTCATTAGGACTGTTGCACCCTCATTTACCCTATTTGCAATCCTCTAATCATTTGAAACCTCACCCTATCATCAACCATTGAATACCATTGCCTACTTTTCCAAGCCCTTAAGATCCTAGAAAACCTTAGATTAGAAGATTACCTAATTGCTAACCCTAATTAGCTCTTAAGTACCCTCCTAACCCCCCTTTTTCCTATAAATAGAGAGGCACCCCCCCTTGCAAATGGCTTGAAATTTTTCAAAAGAGAGAAAATTCTAGTGAGCTCCCCTCCCATTTGCCTCCACTAAACCCATATAATTCCATAACTGAGTTTCATCTTTAACACCTCCTTCTACACAATCCATCCTTGAGATTTAGCTAGATCTAGCCTCTAGCCTTCTTCTCCCACCTCTTTGCTCCCTAGCCTTAGAGATCAAAACCCGTTTCTCTAACCATTTGCTTCCAAAAGCTCATCCAAGACGCTCTCACACGAAGATCCACATCGATGCTACAAGGGCCCGAGTGTTCCGGCTCTCCCCTCTATTCCTCTGCCTTCTTTGCTTTTCCTCTATCCTAGAATTGAGTTGTTACACTGCCCAAATTTTGACAAGCAGGAAGGTCATAATAGGATCGGTGTGCCTTTGGACAGGGGGAAGTGCCGCTCATTTTCTTTTCTTTTTATATATATAATTATATATATATTATATACACATCCAAACAGCCATAGTAGAGACCGCTTACGAGCAAGATGGTCGGGTTCCTATCACCTTCCCCATCGATAACCAAAGCCCCTACCCAAGAGCCTTTGGCGTAGACCGAATCAGATTCATATTTTTGGCACTTCGGTGCTTATAAAATTGATTTGGGTATCCCGAAACACTAAAAGCTCTAGGTGCGACTCTAGTTTTTTATTTAACGAGCGCATCATCGCGACAGATTGATGAAATCCACGGTTGCACATAGCCCATGGAGCAGGTTCTAATGGGATGATGAAATGTCCATGTATTAAATGCTATAATGTTTTGCCCTAATTTTGGTAGCCCCATCTCATATATCTCTCTTCACTGGAATTGGACGTCCCATCTACTTGTCATTGTTTTATTACCGATTTTGTGCTCAGCCAGATGGTTTATGGAGTAGAATACCCTGTTAAGACTTACCGATGGGCATAGAATTCAGGCTTATGGAGTAGAATACCTTGACTGATGAAGTATACAATTCATTGTTGTATTCTATAATCTTGTGCACGTAATGTATACTTTTTTTGACATGACAGTGAGAGTAAAAAAAATGTGCTAATTGTTGCTGCATATATACCCCTGGGTTGGTAAGATATAGGGCTTGGTTGATGTCTACATTTGTAGTATGTTTATGTAAAATCTGTATTTCAGAGCTGATTTAACAAACGAATCAGAGTTTCTTGGGTGTCTGTTTGGGTATATAGTGATTAGAGTTAAAAACACACCTGAATGAGGTTAGTTTGGGAGTTTTTGAGTAGAAGTTTTATTGAATTTAATAGCATCTAGTTGCATTTTGGTCTCTAAGTTTCATGCACCAGGTTCTCAAAGAGCGAGTGAATGCAAGATGGCATCATTCTATGTTGGCTTTCCTGGTAGTTTTCTGTCCCCAAACCATTTGTTTCTTTATTTTTAATTTTTGCATTGAAAATTGATTTGGATCATGTAGAACTGTGAACCGGCAATGTTCTTCTGGCCTTCAAGCAGTTGCTGATGTAGTTGTTGCCATAAAACCGAATTTTATGACATCAATATTGGAGGATTTCCAGTGTGCTGATTATTGTGTAATGATAAAAGCAAAATAAAAATAAAGTAAAACAAAGGATGGATTCAACACATCTAAAATATCCAAGACCTGCAAGATACAGGGTCCTTTGTAGCAAGTTTTAATAAGTAAGAGTTTGTCCCATAGGGAGTAGTGATCTAAACTTAAAAGGTGTATAGTAGACTTTCAGATCTGGTTACAGATATGACAATTCTAAGAAGAAAGAGAGCTTTTCGGGTGTCACTAGCTCTATTTTATAGAATTGAAATAAAACTAAACTAAGAGATGGAGGAAGATGGATGGTAAAATAAAATATAAAATGGGGAGAAATAGACAGCTAGGGCCTGGCTTTCATTGCAAAACAGATCAAGATCTGAGGAAATGCAGCCATCCTTCATTTGGAAAAAAGTACAAATATAAGGTATAAGAATTTGATTTAGACCGGTGGTTTGGATTGATCTTAAGGCTATGATCTGTCCACTTAAATGGTCACAGATCATCCAATAGATTTCCTCCATTCCGATGGTTTGGATTTATCTTAAGGCTATGATCTGTCCACTTAAATGGTCACAGATCATCCAATAAATTTCCTCCAAATCAAATATTTCAATCAGAACAAGATAATCACTACAGATGCTGTGGATGCAAGGCCAGAAGCTCAGGCACCCACAGGCATATCAAACTCAGGGAAATCAGATGGTCATCAAGAGATCTACCAGTTAAGTGGGTGGGCTAGTCCCATCTACACAAATCCGATCGAGAATCTAATGGGAGCACAAGATCTTTAGATTTAATTAAGCTTTAAAATCAACAATTTATTGCTTTAATAAAAAATAACCTCCAATAACATTGTTCCCAGATCTGTAGTCTGTGCATCGATCCACATTTCTTCATGCCAAAATTACAATTACAAATCAGATCTAAGCTACTATGTAGATCTAATCCAACAGGCTGGACTAGAGAGAGATGGGGGAAGAAAAAAAAAAAAAAAAAACCTAAAATTAAACCTAAATGAGCTAAGGAGAACTCAGGCTATTCCTTTATTCCTACTTTCCATGCTGAAGAAAAACAACAGAATAGATGGGTATTTATACATATGCATCGATCCATATGCCATGAGTTGCAACCAATCAGAAGAGAGGATTTTAGTTTAAGTTTAATCCCTGTTTAAGAGTTTGAACCAATCAGGGAAGAGATAGGGATCTAAGTTTGTTTGTGCCCAGCTGAAGCTAATTTGTTTTCTGCCAAAAATTAGTTCACACCCATGTGTAGAGTTTCCTGTGCATTGGAGTTCCCAAAACTATCCCTGTTGTCCATTAATATTTTCAGTTGCACACCTCAAGTGATTGCCCACAAAATAATTATTCTCGCTGCCCCAAAATGCCCCTGGTTTCCAATAATATTTTTCCTGAAAATACACTTCAGCTGCAACCTTAATTAATTGCACAAAATGCTCTTGCTGGAGCTATTACCAAAACAGCCCTCGTATTTGAATTGAACGAGCCCAAGTTGGTGCAGATTTAGTGCACCCATTTGATAAGGTGACTTGAAGATCCGATGCGATCTCGAGAGAATAGACTTTGCTGCTGATGGGAAAACAGCTCCATTCGACAAGATGGCTGCTGGAAGGGAGCTGCTGAGATGAAATGCTCGAGAGGTTTAAAGGGTGGTTGTAACTGCAATGTGTAACTCGACAGGATAGTGCTCGACAGGTTCATTTTGAGGCATTCGACAGGATTAGATCAATGGCTGCCCAACTATTCGACAGGACCAGCTGCTGTTCGACAAGTTTTGGTGAGGCTTTGATGACGATGGTCGACAACTTCACATGTGCACATCTGCTCGATGGGATTCTACAAATGGAATTGAGAGCTTGCTGATCGAGAGGTATGCTGAAGCTTTTAGTAGGTGCAGTCGACAGGGTTTAAGGTGCCGAGGCCTGCATGTCGACAGCGTGGAGAAATAGCTGGTGTAATTCGAGAGGTTGGGCATCTCCTCCAATGGTCGGCAGGTTCGGAAGCTTTGGAGTTCTAATCGACAAATTGGATAGGATCTTGACTGCACATCGGTAGGTTAGACGGAGGATGGAGGTTGGGCATCTCGACTGGTTCAGATATTTAAGTGGTAAAAAGGCTCTGTGGTCTGGTTTGCAACTGGAGCTTTGCATGCAAGTTGTCGACAGGTTCAGGCTGCTACAATTTGACCATTCGAAAGGTGCAAGCCTTGAACTGCAAAGATCCATTCGATAGGATGGTGCTTCTAGTTCCTGCAGTCCATTCATGAAGCATTCGATTGGTTCATGCAATTGGCTGCAATGAAGAGTTCGATAGGTTGGAGTATTCTGCATTGAAACGATTCGATAGGTTAGTTGATAGAGAACTCGATAGGTACACAGCTGGTTTTAAAATAGCAGCACTGCTTGACAAGTTCACAGCTTCAGCAACATTCGATAGGATGAACTTCTGGTGGTCGAGCAGTTCTGAAGGAACTCGACAGGATACTCTATTCAGTATTAAACCATTCTATAGGTTGAAGGATAGAGCTCGGCAGGTTCAACTTCAGTAACGCAATACCACTCGACAGGTTTATTTTTCCATTCTTGTAATTGGCTACAACAGCTTGTATATTGCACTCTTACACCACTCGACAGGTTTAAACCTCCAAAGAACTATCCGAGAGATTGAAGGCTGCATTTGAATCTCGCTAGCAACTGCTCGAGCTTGAGCTGCTGGAGACAACTGAAGCTTCTGTGGATTGCTGCACTTGTATGTTTGAATCTTTAGCTAGTGTGGACATAGCTGAATGTGCTAATCCTCATGGCTGCATGCTTTGCAACTGCTGAAGCTTGTAAAGTTGTGGCTGTTCTAGTGTGCAGTTGTATGCTTCGAGGATTATTCTAACAGCTTGAGCTTGGAGTGTTGCAACTTAATCTCTAATTTACTAAGCTGCATGATAGGTTAAGTTTGAAGCTCCTCTTCACCATAGCTGCTCAAGTTTGCGATAGATAAAGCTTATTGAAGCTTTCATGGGAGCAGCTGCTGCTAATGATGATAAACCACATGATTGCATTAATGTGCCCAAGCTAAAACTATTTTGCTCAATGTGCACCCGGCTGAAGGTCTTTTATCCTTGATAGTTTGGAACTTAAAAGTGTCAGGGCTTGGGTTCTTTGTTCTGTTGTTTACTCCAACAACAACAGTTCTCTTTCAGATCATGGGCTTCATCTGTGTCAGCCCCAAGGAATGGTTCTACTTCTAATCTTTGTCGCACTTATTAACTAGATTTCTACATTATGCTGCAATTTCTTCCTTCAATTGTAAAACAAGCTAAAAGTGATTATAAACAGCTCTAAGGCTTAGCAAAAGTCAAGTTTAAAGGTGTAGAAAGTGGTAAAAATCAGTGCTTAACACACCCCCAAACCTAACCTTTGCTAGTCCTCAAGCAAAGTGAAATTTAAAACAACTAACCTATGAAACTAAATGCCACTTTCGTAGGGAACACGGGTGCATTTGGCACATGCACCAACCCTTTTAAACCCCTAGGTGATCCCTAGTGGAGGAGTGGAGTCTCCTGAGGGTTTTCATTGAAGGTACCCCCAAACTTCTCCATTAAAATCATCTAATACTCATGCAACATGCTAAAACAGAGTTTAAATGAAATAAAATAAATTCCACACCATTCCATTCAATTTTTAGAGGATTCTCAGCAGAAAAATCATCTATTCAAAACTTGAAATTCTGCTATAATTCTTTCATCATCAATCAGTTCATGTCAAGGTATTGTGCCTGAAAATTGATGCAGAGCCCGCCTTTAATTTGAAAATTCTATTTTGATAATGCCTCCAAACAGATTGGATTTCAGACCCAAGTCTAACCAGGGCTGTTCACTCACAACAAGAATAGAAGGGTGCATAATTTCACACACCTCAAGAGCAGTTACAGCCCTAGGATTGTAAGCATGAGCATAGGCATTGCTCTAATTTATGAAATTTTCTAACTCTTATCACCATAGATTAAACAAATCCTCATCTCCACATGACAACTCAATCCATTTCGGATTAAGAAGGTCTTTTTATTGGCTTGTAATGTGGCTTATGGGTGAAATTAATAAAGAATAAAGGGGTAAAATGGATTAAAATTGAGAAATTAGCAAAGGTAAGGTGTAACAACCCGAAAAATCGGACCCGAACTCGACTGACCTCGAGTGTGTGGTCGACACGAAAATCGATGTCATCATAGATTTTTATATAATAATAAATATTTAAATAATATTAGAATAACTTTGTGCGGACGGATTAAGGTTTAAATGTGTGTTTGGGCCTTTAGTGTGAAAGCCGTGCACCGATGCATCGTGTGCCGCTCAACACCAAAACCAAACTCTATTTCAAGTGGATAAGCCTAACACACTTTTGCAGTGTTATCGCTTCGCACCGAAACCAAGCCCTTTTAGCTAATTAAAAGGCAAAGCTTCTCAAAGAAGCTTCACCCGGTTGCAAGCCTTAGAGTTGGGAGTTCTAGAGAGAAAGTGTGAAAGAGATCCTTTGAGAGAGAAGAAAAGGGTTAGCAAGAGTGAAGATGAGGGATTCCTAAGCTAGAGTAGCTAGACCAAGGTGATTGAGTTATTTGGGGTTTGAGATTGGTGTGAGAGGCCTTGATCTGTCGAACCAGAGCTGAAGAGCTTCTCGCCGGATCCGGATCGAGGAGGAGCTCCGAGATCTAGGTTTGAGACCCTCTTTTCGGGTCATTGCCGGAACCTCAAGGAACCCACGAACAAGGTGAGTTGTGTAGGATAAATAGGGTTAAAGGATAGTTTAGAGGGTGTATTTATGAAGTATTAATGGTGATTGAACAACCATTAGTGGAGGGAGGTCAAAAATGGATGGGAGGTGAACTCCATTAATGACAGCTTTTCTGTCATTGGTGATCGATCACCATAGGGTGGTGATCGATCACTGAGGGTTGGTGATCGATCACCAAGGACTGGTGATCGATCAATCTGTATAAGCCTTATGGGGAACAGAGACCCCAGAAGCTAGGAAGTTCTTGCCCGAGTTGTAGATCGATCACCAAGGTGGTGATCGATCTACAATGAGGTTGGTGATCGATCACCAAGGTGGTGATCGATCAATCTGTATAAGAAATTGATGTGGACAGAAGGGGGGAGTTTTTGAAATTGCATTGGTGATCGATCACCAAGGTGGTGATCGATCTACAGGAGGGTTGGTGATCGATCACCAAGGTGGTGATCGATCAACCTTGACTGTGTTGAGAGAGAGATAAGCAGGTTGGTGATCGATCACCAAGGTGGTGATCGATCTACAGTGGGTGGTGATCGATCAATGAGGTTGGTGATCGATCACTTACCCTGTTTTTGTCTGTCTTGGCTTTATAAAGTAGACACCCCGGATGTGGTGCCGGGTAATTCTCTGACACTCCTAACACTTAATGTACTGTGCCTATGGTATAGGATAAACCCTGACACGTCGAAAAAGCTTTGGATTTGCTTAGAAGATAAACTGATCTGAGGTAGGAGAAAACCAACTTAAACTGCTTTTGAGTATGATTTTATGTTCATTTCATGTTCATGCCCTGATTTCTGTTTTTTTTACCAAGCATATATGCATAGCATGAATCTCGTCATCTTGATTTCTGTTTCTGATCTGAATAACTGACATCTGTTTCTGAATTTCTGCTATCTGATCTGTGAGGTATATAAGTATGTGATTTAATGATTTAATCCAGATGATCCCCACCGGCCCGGCGGTATATCCGGAGTCCAGGCACACTTGTGCAATTGCTTTCAAATCCTCGGCACAATAGCGCTCCATAGATGAGGCATTGTTGCACTTTCAAAATTGTTCATGTGAACGACGATTTGGTTGGGGTTTCATCATTCCTCACACTCCGCTATACAGTCACGGGAGTTTCTTAAGTTAAATAGACACACTTTAAGTACTCTGATAATATATCTGCATGACATCTGACATCTTGCATAAAGTTCCCAGCTTTTAACTGATTTGTTTTGAGTACATGATCTGGATTTGTCTTCTGTTATGAGATAGCATGATCTGCATATTCAATTCATTTAGATGGTTTTTCTTCTATTGAGCTATGATGTAGCTCACCCTGCTTTCTGAAATCTTTTTAGGTTCTGAGGCTGCAGTGCCCGGCACCGAGAGTGACCCGGACTATCAGCCGGATCCCGAGGCCGAGGCAGAGCGGACGTCCAGGCGGACGAGTTTTATCCATAGCCTGGGTACTGATGCCCGACATTTTATACTTTTGATCTTTTGGACTATTGTGTGCCTGGTGGCCACCTTGTATACACATATATGATTCTACGTTTATTTAGTTTATGTTAGTCCACATTCCATTTCGGAACCACTATCGGGAACCATTGTTTGGGTGATGTACGTCCATCACCGATGGTTCTTCCTGGTTCCTTTTTTTGGGAATGTGTATGTTTTTCTTTACATTTAAATATTGTTGACGTGTATTTAGTGTAGAAATTGTTTGACTCAGACTACCGCTGCTTGGATGTGTCCACCTAGCTTCCGCTATATGCGCGGACACGTGTGATCGATCCGGGATCATCCAGAGTATGATCCTAACGGCACGGATTTCTGGAGACGGAAAGCCGGGCTGTTACATAAGGTGGTGGTCTAGACAACACCTTCTTCATTTCAGCACAATTCCATCCACTTCTTGAATTTTTAGATTTGAAGTGATCAGTTTCAAATCCTTATTTTAATCTTTCAATGAAATGACTTCTCTTTCTCATTCTTTTTCTTTGATTTTTTTTTTTTTTTTTGTCTGTTTTTCTTTTTGTATTTTTCTCCATTTTTTCTTTTTATGGGCTGGAATGCAACAATACCACTAAATGTGCTTTCTTCTTTCTCAACCAACCATCAAACCAGCTCTACCTTCTGAAATCTCAGAGTGAGGGTCAGGCTGTATCAGGTCCCTGAGGTTTTGGGTTCAAATGGTGTGTATCAAGGGCAGTTCAAAGGTGGGGTCATTTTAAGCTCAAATTGTCCAAGGGATGGCCTTACTTCATGTCCTCAATATCATGAATGCTGTCAAGCTATTTCAACTTTGGTTTCCCTAACTTCTAGTGATCAAAACTAGATCCAATCAGTCCTTAGAGCAGAAAAATGGCTAAGACATTCTTCAAAGAAAATTTTTCAGGCCCAAATCTCACTGGGTATGGCCTTCCATCAAATTTCTGGGGTGCATCCTTACAGTTTTTCTCTCATTACAGGTTCACTAAACATCAATTTTTTTGAAAATTCCTGACATTTGCTTCATGAAAAATGTTAAAACTACAGCTCATTTCAGTTTTAAAAAGTTTTTAATTTCCTCTTTTCTAAAAATCTGGTGGAAAATCACTTTATTTTCAAAAACTTTTTTCAACATAGCTGTACTAGCATTAACTCATTTCATTGGCACACCTGCCATACCCCCAAACCTAAGATGAACATTGTCCTCAATGTTCTACACAATGAGAAACTAGGGGCAGCAGGGTAAAAGAAGAAAGAAAAACTAAGCAAAAAAATTGCAGCTATGTGCAGCAGAAAATAAAAAAATAAAACTGAATATAAGAGCTGGAAAAAAAAAATGCTATAAAAATGCAAGAAATTACTGCTAAAACTGCTATGCAAATGAAAGGGAACTAATGCTAATAAAAAAAACACTACAAACAAAGTGAGGAACTGAATACAAAGCTACAAAAACCGAAAAAATATTGATATAAAAACAGAGTTGTAGATGAAAAATAGGAAAACAAAGTTAGAAACTAACTATAATCACAGAAAAAATGCAAAAAATCAGTAAAACTAGGACACATTACCCTAAGAAAGAGAAATCAGCGATCTAAAAAAAAAAAGAATTTTAAACTAAAATTCCTAAAACAGAAAATCCTAAGAGAAAATCATAAATCCCCTAAGCCCAAAGAAAACCCCAAAAGCCTCAGCCAATCAGATACTTATGAATCTAGGTGATTTAAAAAATAATGATCAGCAAGAATAACATACAGTGTAAAGCAAGATTCATAAGACTAACCCCTATGTTGATAATGTATATGAATCAAAAAGAATTTCTAAATAATGAAGCATGGGAGCACACATTAAAAACAGGATTCATACAGCTGAGATCCATTTAATGGTAAAGAAATCTCGAAGGAAAATAAAATCAGTGGCTCCATTGAATATTCCAAACAGCATATGATTCACTGCTCATTATCCTACATGATTCCTCAAAATGGAAAACCATGATCGCAGCAGGTCTAGATGGGAAAAATGAATAAAAACAAAGAAAAATAGCCCATTGAAAGATATTTTTATGTTTTTATAATTTTCTATTTTTTAATTTTTTTTGGATCAGCCCGGGCTCAACAAGAGCCCTTATGTACTACTGCTGAAAAATAATAAGAAACAAATCAAAAATTTTTATTTGTATTTTCATTTTATTCTATTTTTTATTTGGTTTTGTTATCTAAAAATCAACATGCCAATAGCAGAAATTTAAACTAAGACAAACTCAAAACTCAGCAGAACTGCTAGTTTTAAAGAATTTAAAAATAGAAAATGAATGCAAAGGAGAAGGAGATGCAAAGTCAAGCAGATCTGCTCCTGCTGCAATCCATTAACTCCTCGTGCGGCAGCTGCACTAGATCTGCAAAAAATTTAAAAATTGCAGCAATACCTTATTCAAGCATATTGACAAAAATAAAAAGAAAACTCAGGCCATTGACTCATTTTTGCAAGAGGACAAAAGAGTCATAGTAGCATTTATTCAAATAGCTAGAAGGCAAAGAATAAAAGCACAGAGAAAGATAGAGTTGCTGCAGTTTAAAACTGGTTCTCTGCAGTATAAAAATCTAAGATAAAATAATAATAATAACCAAAAAAATCAGATCTACAAAATGAAAAACTCAGATCTACTATCTAGATCAAAATTCCCTGGCAACGGCGCCAAAAACTTGTTGGAGGATTTCCAGTTTGCTGATTATTGTGTAATGATAAAAGCAAAATAAAAATAAAGTGAAACAGAGGATGGATTTAGCACATCTAAAATATCCTAGACCTGTAAGATATACAAGGTTCTTTGTAGCAAGTTTTAATAAGTAAGAGTTTGTCCTATAGGGAATAGTGACCTAAACCTAAAAGGTGTATAGTAGACCTCCAAATCTGGCTACAGATCTGGCAATTCTAAGAAGAAAGAGAGCCTTTCAAGTGTCACTAGATCTATTTTAAAGAACTGAAATAAAACTAAACTAAGAGATGGAGGAAGATGGATGGTAAAATAAAATATGAAATGGGGAGAAATAGACAGCTAGGGTCTGGTTTTCATTGCAAAACAGATCAAGATTTGAGGATATGCAGCCATCCTTCACTTGGCTACAAGCACAAATATAAGGTATAAGAATGTGATTTAGACCGGTGGTTTGGATTGATCTTAAGGCTATGATTTGTCCACTTAAATGGTCACAGATCATCCAATAGATTTCCTCCATTCCGATGGTTTGGATTGATCTTAAGGCTATAATCTATCTACTTAAATGGACACAGATCTTCCAAGAAATTTCCTCCAAATCAAATATCTCAATCAGAACAAGATAATCACTACAGATGTTGTGGATGCAAGGCCACAAGCTCAGGCACCCACAGGCATAACAAACTCAGGGATATCAGATGGTCATCAAGAGATCTACCAATTAAGTGTGTGGGCTAGTCCCATCTACACAAATCCGATTGAGAATCTAATGGGACCACAAGATCTTTAGATTTAATTAAGCTTTAAAATCAATAATTTATTGCTTTAATCAAAAATAACTTCCAATAACATTGTTCCCAGATCTATAGTCTGTGCATCAATACACATTTCTTCATGACAAAATTATAATTACAAATCAGATATGAGCTACTATCTAGATCTAATCCAATAGGCTTGATTAGAGAGAGAAGGGGGAAGAAAAAATAAAATAAAACCTAAAACTAAACCTAAATGAGCTAAGGAGAACTCGGGCTATTCCTTTATTCCTACTTTCCTTACTGAAGAAAAATAATAGAATAGATGGGTATTTATACATATGCATCGATCCATGTGCCTTGAGTTGCAGCCAATCAGAAGAGAGAAAAGTTTAATCCCTGTTTAAGAGTTTGAAACTATCAGAGAAGGGATAGGGATCTGATTTTGTTTGTGCCCAGCTGAAGCTAATTTCTTTCCCGCCAACAATTAGTTCACACCCATGTGCAGAGTTTCCTCAGCATTGGAGTTCCCAAAACTATCCCTGTCGTCCATTAATATTTCCAGTTGCACACCTCAAGTGATTGCCCATGAAATAATTATTCTCGCTGCCCCAAAATACCCCTGGCTTCCAACAATATTTTTCCTGAAAATACACTCCAGCTGCAACCTTAATTAATTGCACAAAATGCTCTTGCTGGAACTATAACCAAAACAGCCCTCTTACACCTTACACCTTTCGACAGGTTTAAACCTCCAAAGAATTATCCGAGAGATTGAAGGCCGCATTTGAATCTCACAAGCAACTACTCGAGCTTGAGCTGTTGGAGACACCTGAAGCTTCTGTGGATTGCTGCACTTGCATGTTTGAATCTTTAGCTAGTGTGTAGCTGAATGTGCTAATCCTCATGGTTGCGTGCTTTGCAACAGCTGAAGCTTGTGAAGCTGTGGCTGTTCTAGAGTGCAGTTGTACGCTTGGAGGGTTATTCTAACAGCTCGAGCTTGGAGTGCTGCAACTTAATCTCTAATTTACTGAGCTGCATGATAGGTTAAGTTTGAAGCTCCTCTTCATCAAAGCTGCCCAAGTTTGCAACAGATAAAGCTTATTGAAGCTTTCATGGGAGCAGCTGCTGCTGATGATGATAAACCACATGATTGCATTAATGTGCCCATGCTGAAACTATTTTGCTCAATGTGCTCTAGGCTGAAGCTCTTTTATCCTTGATAGTTTGGAAGTTAAGAGTCGCGGGGCTTGGGTTCTTTGTTCTATTTTTTACGCCAACAACAGCAGCTCACTTTCAGATCATGGGCTTCATCTGTGTTAGCCCCAAGGAATGGTTCTACTTCTGATCTTTGTGGAACTTATTAACTGGATTTCTGCACTATGCTGCAATTTCTTCCTTAAACTGCAAAACAAGCTAAAAGTGATTATAAACAGCTCTAAGGCTAAGCAAAAGTCATGTTTAAAGGTGTAGAAAGTGGCAAAAATTAGTGCTTAACACACCCCCAAATTTAACCTTTGCTAGTCCTCGAGCAAAGTGAAATTTAAAACAACTAACCTATGAAATTAAATGCCACTTTCGTAGGGAACACGGGTGTATTTGGCACATGCACTAAGCCTTTTAAACCCCTAGGTGGTCCCTAGTGGAGGAGTGGAGTCTCCTGAGGGTTTTCATTGAAGGTACCACCAAACTTCTCCGATAAAATTAGCTAATACTCATGCAACATGCTAAAACAGAGTTTAAATGAAATAAAATAAATTCCACACCATTCCATTCAATTTTTAGAGTATTCTTAGCAGAATAATCATATGTTCAAAACTTGAAATTCTGCTATAATTCTTTCATCATCAATCAGTTCATGTCAAGGCATTGTGCCTAAAAATTGATGCAGAGCCCACCTTTAATTTAAGGATTCCGTTTTGATAATGCCCCCAAACAGATTGGATTTCAGACCCAAGTCTTACCAGGGCTGTTCAATCACAACAAGAATAGAAGGGTGCATCATTTCACACATCTCAAGAGCAGTTACAGCCCTCAAATAGGATTATAAGCATGAGCATAGGCATTGCTCTAATTTCTGAAAATTTCTAACTCTTTTCACCATAGATTAAATAAATCCTCATCTCCACATGACAACTCAATCCATTTCAGATCAATAAGGTCTTTTTATTGGCTTGTAATGTGGCTTATGGGTGAAGTTAATAAAGAATAAAGGGGTAAAATGGATTCACATTGAGAAATCAGTAATGGTAAGGAGGCGGTCTAGACAACACCTTCTTTATTTCAGCACAATTCCATCTAGTTCTTGAATTTTCAGATTTGAAGTGATCAGTTTCTAATCCTTATTTCAATCTTTCAATGAAATGACTTCTCTTTCTCATTCTTTTTCTTTGATTTTTTTTTTTTTTGTATGTTTTTCTTTTTGTATTTCTCTCCATTTTTTCTTTTTATGGGCTGGAATGCCACAATACCACAAAATGTACTTTCTTCTTTCTCAACGAACCATCAAACCAGCGCTACCTTCTAAAATCTCAGAGTGAGGGTCAGGTTGTATCAGGTCACTGAGGTTTTGGGTTTAAAATTTCTAGTTTCTATCAAAGAAAAATTGTGATTTCAAGGCTCAAATGGTGTTTATCAAGGGTAGTTCAAAGGTGGGGTCATTTTAAGCTCAAACTGTCCAAGGGATGGCCTTACTTCATGTCCTCAATATCATGAATGCTGTCAAGCTTTTTCAAGTTGGGTTTGCCTAACTTCTAGTGATCGAAACTAGATCCAATCAATCCTTAGAGCAGAAAAATTGCCAAGACAATTTTCAAAGAAAATTTTTCAGGCCCAAATCTCACTGGGTATGGCCTTCCTTCAAATTTCTGGGGTGCATCCTTACAGATTTTGTCTTATTACAGGTTCACTAAACATAAATTTTTTTGAAAATTCTTGGCATTTGCTTCATGAAAAATGTTAAAACTACAGCTCATTTCAGTTTTAAAAAGTTTTTAATTTCCTCTTTTCCAAAAATCAAGTGGGAAATCACTTTATTTTCAAAAACTTTTTTCAGCATAGCTGCACTAGCATTAACTCATTTCATTGGCACAGCTGCCAAACCCCCAAACCTAAAATGAACATTGTCCTCAATGTTTTACACAATGAGAAACTAGGGGCAGCAGGGTAAAAGAAGAAAGAAAAATAAAGCAGAAAAATTGCAGCTATGTGTAGTAGAAGCTAAAAAAAAAAATTGAATATAAGAGCAGGAAAATGGAAAAAAAAAATGCTATATAAATGCAGGAAATTACTGCTAAAACTGCTATCCAAATGAAAGGGAACTAATGCTAATATAAAAAACACTAAAAACGAAGTGAGGAACTGAATACAAAGCTACAAAACACAGAAAAAATATTGATATAAAAATGGAGTTGTAAATGAAAAATGGGAAAACAAAGTTAGAAACTAACTATAATCACAAAAAAAATGCAAAAAATTAGTAAAACTAGGACACATTATCCTAAGAAAGAGAAATCAGCGATAAAAAAAAAAAAGAATTTTAAACTAAAATTCTTAAAAGAGAAAATCCTAAGAGAAAATCATAAATCCCCTAAGCCCAAAGAAAACCCCAAAAGTCTCAGCCAATCAGATACTTATGAATCTAGGTGATTTAACAAAAAATGATCAGCAGGAATAACATACAGTTAAAAGCAAGATTCATAAGACACTACCCCTATGTTGATGATGTATATGAATCGAAAAAAATTTCTAAATAATGAAGCATGGGAGCACACATCAGAAACAGGATTCATACAGCTAAGATCCATTTAATGGTGAAGAAATCTCGAAGGAAAAGAAAATCAGTGGCTCCATTGAATATTCCAAACAGCATATGATCCACTGCTCATTATCCTACATGATTCCTCAAAATGGAAAACCATGATCGCAGCAGGTCTAGATGGGAAAAATGAATAAAAACAAAGAAAAATAGCCCATCGAAAGATATTTTTATGTTTTTATAGTTTTCTATTTTTTTATTTGTTTTGGATCAGCCCAGGCTCAACAAGGGCCCTTATGTACTATTGCTGAAAAATAATAAGAAACAAATCAGAAATTTTTATTTGTGTTTTCATTTTCTTCTATTTTTTATTTGGTTTTGTTCTCTAAAAATCAACATGCCAATAGCAGAAATTTAAATTAAGACAAACTCAAAACGAACTAGAACTGCTTGTTTTAAAGAATTTAAAAATAGAAAATGAATGCAAAGGAGAAGGGGATGCAAACTCTAGTAGATCTGCTCCTGCTGGAATCCATTTGCTCCTCATGCGACAGCTGCTCCAGATCTGTAAAAAATTTAAAAATTGCAGCAATACCTTATTCAAGCATATTGACAAAAATAAAAAGAAAACTCAGGCTACTACCACATTTTTGCATGAGGACAGAAGTGTCACAGTAGCATTTATTCAAACAGCTAGAAGGCTAAGAATAAAAGCTCAGAGAAAGAGTTGCTACAGTTTAAAACTAGTTTTCTATACAAAAACTACAACAAACATTAAATCAAGTAGTTGGACTGCAGTATAAAAATCTAAGATCAAATAATAATAATAAATAAAAAAATCAGATCTACAAAATGAAAAACTCATATCTACTATCTGGATCAAAACTCCCCGGCAGCGGCGCCAAAAACTTGTTGGAGGATTTTCAGTGTGCTGATTATTGTGTAATGATAGAAGCAAAATAAAAATAAAGTAAAACGGAGGATGGATTTAGCACATCTAAAATATCCTAGACCTGCAAGATACAGGGTCCTTTGTAGCAAGTTTTAATAAGAGTTTGTCCTATAGGGAGTAGTGATCTAAACCTAAAAGGTGTATAGTAGACCTCCAGATCTGGTTACAGATCTGGCAATTCTAAGCAGAAAGAGTGCTTTTCGGGTGTCACTAGATCTATTTTATTGAACTGAAATAAAACTAAATTAAGAGATGGAGGAAGATGGATGGTAAAATAAAATATAAAATTGGGAGAAATAGACAGCTAGGGCCTAGTTTTCATTGCAAAACAGATCAGGATCTGAGGATATGCAGCCATCATTCATTTGGCTACAAGCACAAATATAAGGTATAAGAATCTGATTTAGACCGGTGGTTTGGATTGATCTTAAGGCTATGAACTGTCCACTTAAATGGTCACAGATCATCCAATATATTTTCTCCATTCCGATGGTTTGGATTGATCTTAAGGCTATGATCTGTCCACTTAAATGGTCACAGATCATCCAATAGATTTTCTCTAAATCAAATATTTCAATCAGAACAAGATAATCACTACAGATGCTGTGGATGCAAGGCCACAAGCTCAGGCACCCATAGGCATATCAAACTTAGGGAAATCAGATGGTCATCAAGAGATCTACCAGTTAAGTGGGTGGGCTAGTCCCATCTACACAAATCTGATCGAGAATCTAATGGGACCACAAGATCTTTAGATTTAATTAAGCTTTAAAATCAATAATTTATTAATTTAATAAAAAATAACTTCCAATAATATTGTTCCCAGATCTGTAGTCTGTGCATTGATCCACATTTCTTCATGCCAAAATTACAATTACAAACTAGATCTGAGCTACTATCTAGATCTAATCCAACAGGCTAGATTAGAGAGAGAAGGGGAAAGGAAAAAAGAAAAATAAAACCTAAAACTAAACCTAAACGAGCTAAGGAGAACTCATGCTATTCCTTTATTCCTATTTTCCTTGCTGAAGAAAAATAACATAATAGATGGATATTTATACATATGCATCGATCCATGTGCCTTGAGTTGCAGCTAATCAGAAGAGAGGATTTTAGTTTAAGTTTTCTCCCTGTTTAAGAGTTTCAACCAATCAGCGAAGAGATAGGGATCTGGTTTTGTTTGTGCCCAGCTAAAGATAATTTGTTTCCCACCAACAATTAGTTCACACCCATGTGCAGAGTTTCCTGTGCATTGGAGTTCCCAAAACTATCCCTGCTGTCCATTAATATTTCCAATTGCACACCTCAAGTGATTGCCCACAAAATAATTATTCTCGCTGCCCCAAAATGCCCCTGGCTTCCAACAATATTTTTCCTGAAAATACACTCCAGCTGCAAACTTAATTAATTGCACAAAATGCTCTTGTTGGAGCTATTACCAAAACAGCCCTTGTATTTGAATTGATCGAGCCCAAGTTGGTGCAGATTTAGTGCACCCATTTGATAAGGTGACTTGAAGATCCGATGCGAGCTCGAGAGAATAGACTTTGCAGCTGATGGGAAATAGCTCCATTCGGCAAGATGGTTGCGGGAAGGGAGCTGCTGAGATGAAATGCTCAAGAGGTTTAAAGGGTGGTTGCAACTGCATTGTGTAACTTGACGGGATAGTGCTTGACAAGTTCATTTGGTAGGAGCTTCAAGTTGTCGATAGGATTGAAGTGCATCTTTTTAAGCATTCGACAAGATTAGATCAATGGCTTCCCAACTATTCGACAGGACCAGCTGCTGTTCGACAAGTTTTGGTGAGGCTTTGAAGAGGATGGTCGACAGCTTCACATGTGCACATCTGCTTGATGGGATTCTGCAAATGGAATTGAGAGCTTGCTAATCGAGAGGTATGCTAGAGCTTTTAGTAGGTGTAGCCGACAGGTTTCAAGGTGCCGAGGCCTGCATGTCGACAGCTGGGAGAAATAGCTAGTGCAATTCGAGAGGCTGCGCAACTATTCGACAGGACTAGCTGCTGTTCGACAAGTTTTGGTGAGGCTTTGAAGACGATGATCGACAGCTTCACATGGGTTGATCTGCTCGATGGGATACTGCAAATGGAATTGAGAGCTTGCTGATCGAGAGGTATGCTGGAGCTTTTAGTAGGTGCAGTCGACAGGTTTCAAGGTTCCAAGGCCTGCATGTCGACAGCTTGGAGAAATAGCTGGTGCAATTCGAGAGGCTGGGCATCTCGTCCAATGGTCGACAGGTTCGAAAGCTTTGGAGTTCTAATCGACGAGTTGGATAGGATCCTGACTGTACATCGACAGGTTAGACGGAGGCTGGAGGTTGGGCATCTCGACTGGTTCGGATATTTAAGTGGTAAAAAGGCTTTGTGGTCTGGTTTGCAACTGGAGCTTTGCATGCAAGTTGTCGATAGGTTCAGACTGCTGCAATTTGACCATTCGACAGGAGCAAGCCTGGAACTGCAAAGATCCATTCGATAGGATGGTGCTTCTAGTTCCTGCAGTCCATTCATGAAGCATTCGATTGGTTCATGCAATTGGCTGCAATGAAGAGTTCGATAGGTTGGAGTATTCTGCATTGAAACCATTTGATAGGTTAGTTGATAGAGAACTCGATAGCTACACAGCTGGTTTTAAAATAGCAGCACTGCTCGACAAGTTGAATGTGGCTTGCTTCAGCACGATAGGTTGGTGGCTGAGGGAGTGCACAGCTTCAGCAGCATTCTATAGGATGAACTTCTGGTGGTCGAGCAGTTCTGAAGGAACTCAACAGGATACTCTATTCAGCATTAAACCATTCGATAGGTTGAAGGGTAGAGCTCGACAAGTTCAACTTTAGTAATGCAATACCACTCGACAGGTTTATTGTTCCATTCGTGGAGTTGGCTTCAGCAGCTTGTATATTGCACTCTTACACTACTCGACAGGTT
The DNA here is from genome assembly GCA_021018995.1 of Chloranthus sessilifolius. NCBI lineage: Eukaryota > Viridiplantae > Streptophyta > Magnoliopsida > Chloranthales > Chloranthaceae > Chloranthus > Chloranthus sessilifolius. The sequence goes on along the minus strand of CM037597.1, from coordinate 96,553,155 downwards.
TAAACCTCCAAAGAACTATCCGAGAGATTGAAGGCTGCATTTGAATCTCACGAGCAACTGCTCGAGCTTGAGCTGCTGGAGACACCTGAAGCTTCTGTGGATTGCTGCACTTGTATGTTTGAATCTTTAGCTAGTGTGGACATAGTTGAATGTGCTAATCCTCATGGCTGCATGCTTTGCAACTGCGGAAGCTTGTGAAGCCTGTTCTAGTGTGTAGATGTATGCTTCGAGGGTTATTCTAACAGCTCGAGCTTGGAGTGCTGCAACTTAATCTCTAATTTACTGAGCTGCATGATAGGTTAAGTTCGAAGCTCCTCTTCATCACAGCTGCTCAAGTTTGCAACAGATAAAGCTTATTGAAGCTTTCATGGGAGCAGCTACTGTTGATGATGATAAACCACATGATTGCATTAATGTGCCCATGCTAAAACTATTGTGCTCAATGTGCACCAGGCTGAAGCTCTTTTATCCTTGATAGTTTGGAACTTTAAACTGTCGGGGCTTGGGTTCTTTGTTTTGTTGTTTACTCCAACAATAGCAGCTCTCTTTCAGATCATGGGCTTCATTTGTGTTAGCCCCAAGGAATGGTTCTACTTATGATCTTTGTGGCACTTATTAACTGGATTTCTGCACTATGCTGCAATTTCTTCCTTAAACTATAAAACAAGCTAAAAGTGATTATAAACATCTCTAAGGCTTAGCAAAAGTCAGGTTTAAAGGTGTAAAAAGTGGTAAAAATCAGTGCTTAACACACCCGCAAACCTAACCTTTCCTAGTCCTCGAGCAAAGTAAAATTTAAAACAACTAACCTATGAAACTAAATGCCACTTTCGTAGGGAACACGGGTGCATTTGGCACATGCACCAACCCTTTTAAACCCCTAGGTGATCCCTAGTGGAGGGGTGGAGTCTCCTGAGGGTTTTCATTGAAGGTACCCCCAAACTTCTCCATTAAAATCATCTAATACTCATGCAACATGCTAAAACAGAGTTTAAATGAAATAAAATAAATTCCACACCATTCCATTCAATTTTTAGAGTATTCTCAGCAAAAAAATCATCTGTTCAAAACATGAAATTCTGTTGTAATTCTTTCATCGTCAATCAGTTCATGTCAAGGCATTGTGCCTGAAAATTGATGCAGAGCCCGCCTTTAATTTAAGAATTCTGTTTTGATAATGCCCCAAACAGATTGGATTTCAAACCAAAGTCTCACCAGGGCTGTTCACTCACAACAAGAATAGAAGGGTGCATCATTTCGCACAGCTCAAGAGCAATTACAGCCCTCAAATAGGATTGTAAGCATGAGCATAGGCATTGCTCTAATTTCTGAAATTTTCTAACTCCTTTCACCAGAGATTAAACAAATCCTCATCTCCACATGACAACTCAATCCATTTCAGATCAATAAGGTCTTTTCATTGAGTTGTAATGTGACTTATGGGTGAAGTTAATAAAGAATAAAGGGGTAAAATGGATTCAAATTGAGAAATCAGTAAAGGTAAGGAGGTGGTCTAGACAACACCTTCATTTCAGCACAATTCCATCTACTTCTTGAATTTTCATATTCGAAGTGATCAGTTTCTAATCCTTATTTCAATCTTTCAATAAAATGATTTCTCTTTCTCATTCTTTTTCTTTGATTTTTTTTTTTTTTGTATGTTTTTCTTTTTTTATTTTTCTCCATTTTTTCTTTTTATGGGCTGGAATGCCACAATACCACTAAATGTGCTCTCTTCTTTCTCAACCAACCATCAAACCAGCTCTACCTTCAGAAATCTCAGAGTGAAGGTCAGGCTGTATCAGGTCACTGAGGTTTTGGGTTCAAAATTTCTGGATTCTATCAAAGAAAAATTGTGATTTCAAGGCTCAAATGGTGTGTATCAAGGGTAGTTCAAAGGTCAAACTGTCCATGGGATGGCCTTACTTCATGTCCAAGGGATGGCCTTACTTCATTTTAAGCTCAAACTATCCAAGGGATGGCCTTACTTCATGTCCTCAATATCATGAATGCTTTCAAGCTGTTTCAACTTGGGTTTGTCTAACTTCTCGTGATCAAAACTAGATCCAATCAGTCCTTAAAGTAGAAAAATTTCCAAGACAGTCTTCAAAGAAAATTTATCAGGCCCAAATCTCACTGGGTATGGCCTTCCATCAAATTTTTGGGGTGCATCCTTACAGTTTTTCTCTCATTACAGGTTCACTAAACATCAATTTTTTTGAAAATTCCTGACATTTGCTTCATGAAAAATGTTAAAACTACAGCTCATTTCAGTTTTTAAATGTTTTTAATTTCCTCTTTTCCAAAAATCGGGTGGGAAATCACTTTATTTTCAAAAACTTTTTTCAATATAGCTGCACTAGCATTAACTCATTTCATTGGCACACCTCCCATACCCCCAAACCTAAGATGAACATTGTCCTCAATGTTCTACACAATGAGAAACTAGGGGCAGCAGGGTAAAAGAAGAACTAAGCAGAAAAATTGCAGCTATATGCAACAGAAAATAAAAATAAAAAAATTGAATATAAGAGCAGGAAAATGGAAAAAAAAAATGCTATATTAATGCAAGAAATTACTGCTAAAATTGCTATGCAAATTAAAGGGAACTAATACTAATAAAAAAAACACAAAAACAAAGTGAGGAACTGAATACAAAGCTACAAAAACTGAAAAAATATTGATACAAAAACAGTGTTGTAGATGAAAAATAGGAAAACAAAGTTAGAAACTAACTAACTATAATCACAAAAAAAATGCAAAAAATTAGTAAAACTAGGACACATTATCCTAAGAAAGAGAAATCAGCAATCTAAAAAAAAACAGAATTTTAAACTAAAATTCCTAAAACAGAAAATCCTAAGAGAAAATCATAAATCCCCTAAGCCCAAAGAAAACCCTAAAAGCCTAAGCCAATCAGATACTTATGAATCTAGGTGATTTTTAAAAAAATGATCAGCAGGATAACATACAGTGACAAGCAAGATTCACAAGACTGACCCCTAAGTTGATGATGTGTATGAATCAAAAAGAATTTCTAAATAATGAAGCATGGGAGCACACATTAAAAACAGGATTCATATAGCTGAGATCCATTTAATGGTGAAGAAATCTCAAAGGAAAATAAAATCAGTGGCTCCATTGAATATTCCAAACAGCATATGATCCACTGCTCATTATTCTACATGATTCCTCAAAATGGAAAACCATGATCGCAGCAAGTCTAGATGGGAAAAATGAATAAAAACAAAGAAAAATAACCCATCGAAAGATATTTTTATGTTTTTATAATTTTTTATTTTTTTATTTGTTTTGGATCAGCCCGGGCTCAACAAGAGCCCTTATGTACTATTGCTGAAAACTAATAAGAAACAAATCAGAAATTTTTATTTGTGTTTTCATTTTCTTCTATTTTTTATTTGGTTTTGCATCTAAAAATCAACATGGCAATAGTAGAAATTTAAACTAAGACAAACTCAAAACTCAGCAGAACTGCTTGTTTTAAAGAATTTAAAAATAGAAAATGAATGCAAAGGAGAAGGGGATGCAAACTCAAGCAGATATGCTCTTGCTGTAATCCATTTGCTCCTCGTGCGGCAGCTGCTCCAGATCTGCAAAAAATTTAAAAACTGCAGCAATACCTTATTCAAGCATATTGACAAAAATACAAAGAAAACTCAGGCCACTACCTCATTTTTGCAAGAGGACAAAAGAGTCACAGTAGCATTTATTCAAATAGCTAGAAGGCAAAGAATAAAAGCTCAAAGAAAGATAGAGTTGCTGCAGTTTAAAACTGGTTTTTTATACAAAAACTGCAGCAAACATTAAATCAAGCAGTTGGACTGCACTATAAAAATCTAAGATAAAATAATAATAATAACTAAAAAATCAGATCTACAAAATGAAAAACTCTTATCTACAATCTAGATCAAAACTCCCCGGCAGCGGCGCCAAAAACTTGTTGGAGGATTTCCAGTGTGCTGATTATTGTGTTATGATAAAAGCAAAATAAAAATAAAGTAAAACAGAGGATGGATTTATCACATCTAAAATATCCTTGACTTGCAAGATACAGGGTCCTTTGTAGCAAGTTTTAATAAGAGTTTGTCCCACAGGGAGTAGTGATCTAAACCTAAAAGGTGTATAGTAGACTTCCAGATCTGGCTACATATCTGGCAATTCTAAGAAGAAAGTGAGCTTTTCGGGTGTCACTAGATCTAATTTATAGAACTGAAATAAAACTAAACTAAGAGAATGAGGATGATGGATGATAAAATAAAATATAAAATGGGTAAAAATAGACAGCTAGGACCTTTTTTTCATTGCAAAGCAGATCAAGATCTGAGGATATGCAGCCATCCTTCATTTGGCTACAAGCACAAATGCAAGGTATAAGAATCTGATTTAGACCGGTGGTTTTGATTGTTCTTAAGGGTATGATCTGTCCACTTAAATGGTCACAGATCATCCAATAGATTTCCTCCATTCCGATGGTTTGGATTGATCTGAAGGCTATGTTCTGTCCACTTAAATGGTCACAGATCATCCAATAGATTTCCTCCAAATCAAAGATTTCAATCAGAACAAGATAATCACTACATATGTTATGGATCCAAGACCACAACCTCAGGCACCCACAGGCATATCAAACCCAGGGAAATCAAATGGTCATCAAGAGATCTACCAGTTAAGTGGGTGGCCTAGTCCCATCTATACAAATTCGATCGAGAATCTAATGAGACCACAAGATCTTTAGATTTAATTAAGCTTTAAAATCAACAATTTATTACTTTAATAAAAAATAACTTACAATAACATTGTTCCCAGATCTGTAGTCAGTACATCGATCCACATTTATTTATGTCAAAATTACAATTACAAACCAGATCTGAGCTACTATCTAGATCTAATCCAACAGGCTGGATTAGAGAGAGAAGGGAGAAGAAAAAAAGAAAAATAAAACCTAAAATTAAACCTAAATGAGCTAAGGAGAACTCAGGCTATTCCTTTGTTCCTACTTTCCTTGTTGAAAAAAAATAGTAGAAAAGATGGGTGTTTATACATATGCATCGATCCATGCGCCTTGAGTTGCGGCCAATAAGAAGAGAGGATTTTAGTTTAAGTTTAATCCCTGTTTAAGAGTTTCAACCAATCGGAGAAGAGATAGGGATCTGGTTTTGTTTGTGCCCAGTTGAAGCTAATTTATTTCCCGCCAACAATTAGTTCACACCTATGTGCAGAGTTTCCTGTGCATTGGAGTTCTCAAAAGTATCCCTGCTGTCCATTAATATTTTCAGTTGCACGCCTTAAGTGATTGCCTACAAAATAATTATTCTCGCTGCCCTAAAATGCCCCTAGCTTTCAACAATATTTTCCTAAAAATACACTCCAGCTGCAACCTTAATTAATTGCACAAAATTCTCTTGCTAGAGCTATTGCCAAAACAACCCTCGTATTTGAATTGATCGAGCCCAGGTTGGTGCAGATTTAGTGCACCCATTTGATAAGGTGACTTGAAGATCCGATGCGAGCTCGAGAGAATAGACTTTGGAGTTGATGGGAAAACAGCTCCATTTGGCAAGATGGCCGCGGGAAGGGAGCTGCTGAGATGAAATGCTCGAGAGGTTTAAAGGGTGGTTGCAACTGCAATGTGTAACTCGATAGGATAGTGGTCGACAAGTTCATTTGGTAGTAGCTACAAGTTGTCGATAGGATTGAAGTGCATCTTTTTAAGCATTCGACAAGATTAGATCAATGGCTTCCCAACTATTGGACAGGACCAGCTGCTGTTCGACAAGTTTTGGTGAGGCTTTGAAGAGGATGGTCGACAGCTTCACATGTGCACATCTGCTTGATGGGATTCTGCAAATGGAATTGAGAGCTTGCTAATCGAGAGGTATGCTAGAGCTTTTAGTAGGTGTAGCCGACAGGTTTCAAGGTGCCGAGGCCTGCATGTCGACAGCTGGGAGAAATAGCTAGTGCAATTCGAGAGGTTGGGCATCTCCTCCAATGGTCGACAGGTTCGAAAGCTTTGGAGTTCTAATCGACCAGTTGGATAGGATCTTGACTGCACATCGACAGGTTAGACGGTGGCTGGAGGTTGGGCATCTCGACTGGTTCGGATATTTAAGTGGTAAAAAATCTTTGTGGTCTAGTTTGCAGCTGGATCTTTGCAAGCAAGTTGTCGACAAGTTTAGGCTACTACAGTTTGACCATTCGACAAGAGCCAGCCTAAAACTGCAAAGATCCATTCGATATGATGGTGCTTCTAGTTCTAGTAGTCCATTCATGAAGCATTCGATAGGTTCATGTAATTGGCTATACTGAAGAGTTCGATAGGTTGGAGTATTCTGCATTGAAACCATTCGATAGGTTAGTGGATAGAGAACTCGATAGGTACGCAACTGGTTTTAAAATAGCAGCACTGCTCGACATGTTCAATGTGGCTTGCTTCAGCTCGATAGGTTGGTGGCTGAGGGAGTGCACAGCTTCAACAACATTCGATAGGATGAACTTCTGGTGGTCGAGCAATTCTGAAGGAACTCGACAGGATACTCTATTCAGCATTAAACCATTGGATAGGTTGAAGGGTAGAGCTCGACAGGTTCAACTTCAGTAATGCAATACCACTCGTCAGGTTTATTGTTCCATTCATGGAGTTGGCTTCAACAGCTTGTATAGTGCACTCTTACACCACTCGACAGGTTTAAACCTCCAAAGAACTATCCGAGAGATTGACGACTGCATTTGAATCTCACGAGCAACTGCTCGAGCTTCAGCTGCTGGAGACTGTTAAGACCTAAAAAGTATAACTTTTCACTCCTTAACTTAATCTCTGTTAGACCCTTAATCATTTAATAAAAGTGTTTTAAGTCTATATTGTAGGTAATAAGCAGCAGCTGCAGATAAGGTGCTAACCATGCCAAGAAGCCTACTGTTGCCCCAGAAGTTCCTCAGAAGAAAGGAGGTTGGGCCAAGACAGAGAATTGGCTGCAGCCTAGTCACAGTAAAGCAGAAACAAGTCAAGAAGTGAGTCTCGTGCAAATATCACAGGGCTCAATTGAACAAGAAAGAAGAATGCTTACAGCTTGTCGTGGGCTTCAAGGCAAAGACACTGAATCGTCGCTTATGCAGATTTATGATGTATGAGTAAAAAGCATACTTCACGCAGATCTCGCGTGGCCGTGAAAATGCCTGTGGAGGCCACTTTAGTGGAAGAAAAATAGCTAACAAAATCTTGCAGTGTGGGTTCTATTGGCCTTCTTTATTCAGAAATCCCAATACACACTGTAGGACATGTGAAAGATGTGAGAAATTAGGAGGGTTGTCCAAAAGAAACTCAATGCCTTTGCCACCCATCCTTGTTGTGGAACTGTTTAATGTCTGGGGTATTGACTTCATGGGCCCTTTTCCTCCTTCAAATGGTTATCATTTCATCTTAGTGACAGTGGATTATTTTTCAAAATGGGTAAAAGTCATTGCCACAAGAACTAATGATAATCAGGTTGTCCTCAAGTTTATAAAGCAGAAAATGTTCTCAAGATTTGGCACCCCTAGAGCCATTATCAGTGATGGGGGTAGCCATTTCTGCAACAGAAATTTCGAGAGCTTGCTCAAGAAATATGCTATCACACATAGGATTGCTACTCCCTACCACCCACAAACCAGTGGGCAAGTTGAAATTTCTAATAGGGAGATCAAGCACATCCTTGAGAAGACTGTGAGGACTGATAGGAAGGACTGGGCTGAAAAGCTTAATGATGCACTATGGGCTTATAGGACTGCCTATAAGACTCCCATTGGGATGTCCCCTTTCAGACTGATATATGATAAGGCTTGTCATCTCCCAGTAGAGTTAGAACACAAGGCCTATTGGGCCATTAAACATTTAAATCTAGACCTAACTTCTGCTGGTCATCACAGGTTGCTGCAGCTATCAGAACTGGATGAACTGAGGATGGATGCATATGCCAATGCCCGAATCTACAAGGAGAGGTCCAAGGCTTTCTTTAACAAGGGTCTGTTGAGAAAGAGCTTCATGGCTGGTGACAAGGTTTAGTTGTTTAACTCTAAACTTAAATTTTTTCCTGGAAAATTGAAATCCAGATGGGAAGGTCCCTACATTGTCATGAGTGTTTCCCCATCTGGTGCGGTGGAAATCAAGGGTCCCAAGTCTGGGAAAACCTTGAAGGTGAATGGTCAGAGGCTTAAGCCTTATTTTGAAAAACCTGTTGAACCCATGGGCACCATTCACTTTCAAGGGGATCCTTCATTAAACTGATCCACAGGTGTGTCAATATTGTATCATATGTACTTTGGTTTTGTTAGATTTGTCTTGCTTTCTTTTATTCAAATTCTCTAGGAGATTTTAGTGGCCCCACTTGAATCTGGACCTGTCTGGTTTGAATTTTTTATGCTTGGTTTGATGATTACTGCTCTTAGATTGATTGTTTTTGTTTGAATGCATAATGTTGGAGGGTGATTTTTGTTGTCCTTGCTTGAATGGTTGATTTTAATGTGTCTGGGGGTACCCCTGGTGGTGAGAGTCATGCCTAGGATCCAGCCACAGCACAAATGGAAATGGAAAAATAGAGAGCACATGCTCTATGTTTACTACTTTGCTGTCACTGGGTTAAAAAGGAGGCCTGAGAGGCTCTCACGCAGTCCACATAGAACCATTCAATAGCTGTCATGAGATTCAAGTAAACCTGGGAACCTCTCGCGCGATCCAAATAGAGCATTTCACTAGCTGTCGCGAGGTTCAGCAGGTAGCCTGGGAGACTCTCGCATAATTCAAAAGGAATACTTCATTAGCTGTCGCGAGATTCAAAGGCTATCGCGAGATTCAAGTAAACCTGGGAACATCTCGCGCGATCCAAATAGAGCATTTCACTAGCTGTCGCGAGGTTCAGCAGGAAGCCTGGGAGACTCTCGAGCAATTCAAAAGGAATACTTCATTAGCTGTCATGAGATTCAAAGGCTGTCACGAGATTCAAAGTGAACCTCAGAGCCGTTCCCGCAATCTAATAGGAGACCTGAGAACCTCTCGCGTAATTCACATGAAATTCTTCATAAGCTGTCGCGCGCTTCAAGGTAAACCTGGGAGATTGTCATGCAATCCAAGTTGAATAGCACCTTCGCTAGGTTTCACTTCTAATCCCGTGACTAGATATTCCACAGCACGCCAAGCTTAGCGACAAGTATTTTAACCCCGCGCTTGTCTCCCTTCCCAATACTCTCTCTTCCTTCTTCATCCAGCGAAACCCTAGCTGTCGGTGCTCCTTTTTCTCTCTCCTCCAGCGTCGATCCTACAACCCATCATTCACACCAGGAATCTATAGATTTGTTCCTAGCATCACCCCCATCTATTGCACTCTACTCAGAGATCTCGCGGTGCCCTGTGCGACAGATCGAGCCAAACCCTACAATTTTAGGGTAAGCACTCAAATCTTAGTCCCCATTTCTCATATTCAAAAGTAGAGTTTGGAATGGCCCCCAAGAGTGCACCAAAGAAGAGGGGCAAGGATAAGGCCCCTGTTGAGACCACTCCTAAAAAGGTCAAGACTTTAAAGGCACAGAAAAAAGGGAAGGAAGTGGTTGAGGAGGTGGAGGAGCCAACCCCTGAGTTTTCTACACCTTCCGAGCTCATGGCTTTAATCCCCTTGGAGCCTGAGACAACTTTCGACCTGCCCTTCTTCGAGAAGGAGCCTCTCTTTGCCCCTGCCGTGCAGTTTATGAGCAAAGCTGGCCTGACACCCTTGATGAGGGGAATTCCAGCACTAGCCTACCCTAGGCAAGTGCAACTCTTTTACCAGCACATCGGCATCACCAAGGATAAAGATGGACAAGCAGGTCTACTGGTGTTGATTGATGACTTCGACATGTTAGTTAGCCCCAAGGTGATTGTTGAGGTATTGGGCATCCCAGCCGCATTTGACCCTAGCTGTGGATATGCCCCCCCCCCCCCCTGAGTGCCTCAATTGATACAATTGCAAGGGCTTTAACTAGAGGATTAAAGGCCTCAGGGGATTCTATCAGAAGAAGAGAGTTGGAGCCTGGACTCCTTTTCATTAACCAGGTCCTGAGAAAGAACATCTATTGCTTAGGGCATCAGCAGGAGAGGAGAGCTCCTATTGCTGATGTTGTCTATTCATTTTCTATGGGCCATGGCTTCCATGCAGCCTGGTTAATCTTTGAGGCAATGAAGGACCTGGTGGAGAAATTGGGACTGAACAAGAAGCCACACACACTCCTCTATGCCAAAGTCATCACCAAGCTGCTACTAAAGGGGGGGTACAAGATAGCAAAAATAGAGGAGACTACCACCCTTGCCCCTACCACATTTGCCAAGAGGCAATGGGGATTCAGCAGAAGCCTGATGGAAGCACAGAAGAAGAAGAAGGCTGAGACTCCATGCCTACTACATCCCCATTCACAGACATTGACTTAAACCTTAACACAACCACAGGATTCCAAGCCTTTATGGCTAGTTTCCTTGACACCATGCCCAGCCACTAGACCCCCCTCCCGGACTCCCCAATTACATCACCACATCACTCACTAGAACCCCAATCTCCCCCTCCTTCGACTTTCCATCATGCACCTTCCTCACCTTTTCAACCTGTGCCATCTTCTACACAAACTCAACCTCCCAGCCCAGACACACTGACACTCATCCTCTCCCTCATCCAAGACATCTAATCCCAACTATCCACCACTACACACACCCAGGACCAGATGCAGACTGAACTCATATCCATCAAATCCGCCCTACACACATTAACAAACCCACCCATCCCTCAACAAACCACTCCAACCCCCTAGTCCTTTCCCCTCCCAACCCTGTCCCCACAACCGCACCATTCTCTTTCATACCTTTAACCATTCCCATTTTCCCTCCCCCATCACCCCCTACTCCTAGTGAGCCTACCCCATTTTCTTTCTCCCCCATGCCTTCGATCCCACCTCTTATCCTACCCCCTCCAACATTCACTGACAAACAAACCCAAACAGACCCAGAACCTGTTACCTCCCCCAACAACTAGACTTACCCACTGTTAACCCCACTTCCCCCACCCAGGACCAATCACATTTTGTTCCTTCCACTTCCTCTGTTCCTATCGCACCCAAATATTTTTTTTACATCCCTCCCTACCTCACCATCCTCCATGCCATGAGGGACAATCCCTACCTTAGGAAGGATGTCCTGAGGGGCATGGCCCAACTTAGACAGTCCATTGAGACCCTCCTACTGCAGCAGATTGATGAAATAAAGGAAGCCCACATAAAGCAATTACTGGGAATCTCCCTGGGGTGGACCAACATCTTGGAGGCCTATGAGAAGGCTAAATCTACAGCTGCTTATCATCAGCTGAATCTAGAGCTGGAGAAAGCCAACACTGCTACAGAGAAGATGAAAGCAAGACTTTCGAAAAGACGCTCAATAATGCCCAAGAGATCTTCAGACTCTAAAAGGAAATCCATGAAATTGACCTCCTCAAAGCCAGAATCCAGATAGCCTCATTGGAAGCTGTATTGTCTGCTGCCAAAACTGTAGCTCAGCAGCCCACCCCACTCTCTATTCGCATGCCAGAACCTAAGCCTACAGCTACCCCAACCCCAACTGCCCAGTCTGAGGAGGCACAACCAATTGCCCAACCAGATAAAGGGAAGGCCCCTGCTACCCCTCCTTCCTCACCTCCTACTAAGCAGCCCCCACCTACCCAAACCCCTACTGCACCTCCAACTGAGCAAACTTATCCTAAACAGAGGAAAGTCACTGCTAAGAGGACTGCTTACACAGCAGCCTCTATTAAAATTGGCAAAGAGCCAGCTGCCCAGTCTGAGGAGGCAAAACCCCCTGGCCAGCCTGAGCCCAAAGAAAAAGGGAAGTCCCCAGCAGCCACCACTGAGCCAGACAAAGGAAAATCACCTATGATCCCTCCTGAACCCAAAATCAGAAAGATGAGGGTGAGGGCACCAAAGGCTCCAACCATGAAGAAACCCCCATAGCCAAAGCAACCAAGGTAGCAGAAGAAAAAGAGCCCAACTGAGAAGAAACCCAGGAAGAAAAAGACCAAAGCTCCCTCAGATAGAACCAAGTCCAGGCCCAGTTCTGAGGGCAAAGCTGTAATGAGGAAACATGCCAAAAAGATGGGTTGGGACTGATTTACAGATTCGGATTCTGGTTCCTCCTCCTCTTAGACTAGATTGTACTTAGGCTCTTCTTTCCTTTCCCTTCTTATCTTCTCATTGAAATTACAGTTGTACATATCTTCTCAGTTAATAGAATTTTTCTTCTTTTTGTATATTGATTTATGTGCCATATCTGTTATGTGTGCTTATTTTTTTTTTTTTTTAATTAGTCTTAATATTGTTCACTTTTGTCAGTAACATGGGAGAGACTTTTGAGCAAAGTACTAGCACTGCAGCTATTTCGACTCTGTTTGCATCAAAGTGTTTTATCATTTATGATTTTGTACTCGCGAAGCTATGATTCTTCTGTGCGCTTTTCCTTCCCATAAATGTACAGTTGTACTATGTAAGCATATTAGTCCGCGAATACCAGTGTGCAGTTGTGCCATACACGGGATTACATTAATTACCAAGGCTAAAATTAGGCCATCATTTAGTGTGAGCTCTCTTTTCCCATAATCAGTTGTGCGATTTATCATTCCCCGAACAATCCCAATTTATTGTCATGCTTGGAAAGGGATAAAACTTTAATATGCCGATTCATATTCCACCGTCCACGTATTATAAATACACAGTTAGTTCGTCTTCATCTCATCCTCTCTCCTCTAACCTTAGCAGTCTGGCCCTACCCATAACCGTGGCGAATGACAAACCCACCGAGTTCCCTAACAAATTCTATCCTGTGTGGTTGGACCCCCCACCGCCTAAGGAGCCAAACCCATTACAATTTCTTTGGGATGAGTATGAGGAAGTCCAGAGGATCCTGGCCAAGGAGGAGAAGAAAAAGGAGAAGAGAGAGAAGAAGAAGCAAAAAATCGAACCACCTGCATCTCCCCCACCATCTTCTTCCAACCCCCCACCACCTGCTCACCACCCATCTCCATGATCCTCATCTTCCACCTCCTCCTAGCTTGTAGTTCCTCTTCCATGGTCGGCTAAGAATATCCCTCAGCCAGGAGGAAGAACCATTTTGTCTGATAAGAAGTATTGCTTAGATTGTTCTTAGGTTTACAATTTTCTATATTTTTGTAATCTATTTGCTTTTGTCTCTATAATAAAATCTGTCAATGTTTTCCTTATATGTATTTGTAAATCCTCATTCATTTTTGTGTGTTCTTTTTCGCTTTTATAGTTTCTGTTCTCTTATTTTTAGGTTTTATGCTTACTGCACATCATACATTTTGAACCAGAGAGGACACTGCTCCTCATGGTTTGGGGGTGTGGTAGGGTAGGTCTGCCAATAGAATAGTTAATTTCAGTGCAGTAATGGTGGTGTAACTGGGATGAATAAATTCAATTTCCACCTAACTTGCTGCAAAGAGGAAACTTGTACAAAAATATATATATATTTTTACAGACTTTTCGAAACTGAAAATGTTAAAAGCTTGACACCACCATGAAGCTAACATCAGAAAATTTTTTAGTTAGTACTCACTAAACCTAAGAGAGAGAAACAGGTGATAATACACCCCATGGGTTAATTTGAGGACCATACCTAGTGAGATTTGGGCCCATCATTTTCTTGTGAAGAGTGTTTTTGGCATTATTTCTACTCTAAGGACTGATTGAATCAAGACCTTTTCACTAGAAGTTAGGCACCTCCAAATCAAAACTAATTGACAGCACTCATGATACTAAGGAAATGATCCAAGGCCTTCATTTGGACAGTTTGAGCTTGAAAATCCAAACTTTTAAAATCTGCCCTTTTGCATACACTAGTTGAGCCTTAAAAAAATTCTACTTTTCTTTGACAAACACCGGAGCACTTGCACCTACACCTCATGACCTAATTCAACCTCACCCTCACTCTGAGAACTCAGAAGGTAAAGGAGGAGTTAAAGATAGTGAGAATGATCCAACATTTTGTGGAAGGTGAAGAAAAGCAACTTATGAACAACAATGTATCAATGGTATTTGTGTGGCAGTTCATCATAAAAAAAATCATAAAAAGATTGAATAAAAATAAAAAGAGAAAAAGAAAGAGAAGTCTAGAGAAGAACATCATCTGAAAATTGAAAAGAAGAGGAGAAGCTGGCCACTTTGATTCTGGAATATATCAAGAAAGATGAAGTTTTACTGAAATGAAGGTTGTGAAGTCATGAATCAATCCTTACCTTGCTGATTTCTTAATTTTGATTCCCTTTTTACCCCTTGATTCTTTACATCCCTCACCCATAAGCCACATTACAACCCATTCAAAAAGACCTTGTAAATCCAAAGTAAAATGAGTTGTCCTGTGGAGAGGAGTTGTCCAATCTATGGTGAAAAGCCATGAGGATGTCAGAAATTAGAAGCTTTACCTATGCTCATGCTTGCAGACCCATTTGGGGTCTGTAACTGCTCTTGAACTGTTTTGAATGTGAACACCCTTAGATTGTCAATTTTAAGAGATAGCCTTGATAAGAATTGGGTCTAAATTTAAACCTCATTGGGGTTGTATCCAACCTGAATTTTAAATTAAAGGCAAGCTGGGTATTGATTTTTATACATTGAATTTTTGATGTTAAATGAATGGTGGTGATGCAAACACATGCTAACTTTTGAGTTTTAAATGGCCTGCATCACTGCTGCAGTTTCCTCTAAGTGTTAAAGAATGGGTGTGGAATGAAGCTTTATACATTGAAATCTGTGTTGTCATTAACTGCACTATACTTAACTGTTCTAATGGTGAAGTTTGTGGGTATCTTCACTGAAAACCCTCAGGAGACTTCACTCCTCCACTAGGGATCACCTAGGGGTTTAAAAGGTTTGGTACATATGCTAAATGTACCCGTGATCCCCACGAAAGTGACATTTAATTAGTTACAGCTTTGCTAAGGGACTAGAAAATATTAGGTTTGGGGGTTTGTTAAGACCTGAAAAGTACCACTTTTCACCCCTTAACTTAATCTCTGTTAGACCCTTACTCATTTAATAAATGTGTTTTAAGTCTATCCTGTAGGTAATAAGCAGCAGCTGCAGATATAGCCCTAACCATGCCAAGAAGCCTACTGTTGCCCCAGAAGTTCCTCAGAAGAAAGGAGGTTAGACCAAGACAGAGAATTGGCTGCAGCCTAGGCACAACAAAGCAGAAACAAGTCATGAAGTGAGCCTCACGCAGATGTTGCAGGGCTCAATTGAACCAGAAAGAATGCTTCGCGCAGTTGTCGCGGGCTTCTGAAGGCAGCACACCAACTAGTCGCGCCGTTCTCACACAGATTGATGACAGAAGGGAGTAAAAAGCATACTTCGCATAGATCTTGCGTGGCTCAGTCATAAGCTCTCGCGAAGTCTCATGTAGCTCAAGAAAGGAGCCTTTAATCTTCGCGCGATTCACTGAGGAGAGAGAGCTCCAGGCATTCCTATGCGCAGCTATTGCACAGTGGCCGTGGGATACAGACCTTCAGGGAACTACTCGCACGGTCCAGAAGCTCATGCACCTTGCTTCTTCGCGAGGATCCCCGCGGGATTCACCAAGGAATGAACTACGTGCGCAATTCCCGTGCCATTCAAATGGAAAGAGCAATCCCGCGACGACCAGAGCATCCCCGCGATGACCAAAGTACCAATCCCGCGAAGCCAATTCTATCACGCGACAAGACCTGGAACTCATTTCTACCTAGCAAGGCTCAGAATCTTATCTTCTCCCCACTTCTGTAGGGGCAGTCTGGAAACTTCTAGCAACTAGGGCACGCACTCCAATGCTCCAATCTCCGTGCAGATGCCTCGAGGCATCTAAGGAACAGAAGTGGGCCACGATAGCATTGATAAATTAGGGTTTTCCTAAGCCCAATTCTCACAGAGCTGACTGCTATATAAGCCTAAGCCTAGTTTAGGTTTAAGGGACTTCTGTACTCCTTCTTGAGCCAACTGTAGAATTGCAGTAGGCTAAGGTTAGGGTTTAGGCAGTTTCTTTTTTCCTTTTTCTTCTCTCCATAGTCCAGCACTTGCTAGCTATGTCTTTGTATGTCTATTTGGAATAGATTTAATGGAGTTTTATAATAGGATTTTATGCATATATGGGATTGGTGTTTTGTGAGTTGTTCTGTACAAGGTTGTTGCCTTGAGATCCTCCATTGCTAAGTTGTATTGTAAGCAGTGGAGGATTATTTTTAAGGAGATATTTAGATCTAAGTGACCTGTGTGTCCAGGTTAGGCACATTGCAGGCCTAGCCCCACCACAGGATCCACTAAATTTGAATTCCCATGGGAGCTTGTGCTGGTAGCGTTGTGAAAATTGTGGTGGCAGCAATATTCTTGTTCTGTCTTAGACCTCTGTGAGGAGGGTAGCCTCTGTGGATAGTCTGTGACCATTTAAGTGTACAGATTATGGACCTTGGGTGAGGCCAATCCACAGATCTAAGACAGATTCTTCTTCTCTGCACTTGTGCTTGTAGCCTTGTAAGAGATTGTGCAGAGATAGACTCCCCTGTATTTGTATAGACCCACCATCAGATGGCAGATCTGATCTGGCTGTAGAGATTGTAGGCTTGTGATTGGATCACTGCTATCTTTCTAAAGCAGTGAACAGCTAGGCTTAAAAGCTAGTACTCAAACTCTTGCTGGTTCTGTGTGTCCAGGCTAGTGCACATTACAGACCTAGCCCCACACACAGAACTTTAGAGGTTGAGGTTCCTATGGATTCTTGAGCTGGTAGCCTGGAAGAAATAGTGCCTACAATGATAAACTTGTTCTGACCCATCTCTGGATTGTGGTTCCCCTATTTGATAGTCTGTGACCATTCAAGTGGACAGGTTATAGCCATAAGGGATTGGATCATGGCACAGGGGTGAGTTGAATCCTTTCTCCTCTTTGGTGATAATGTAGCCATTGGACAGGATTTCTATAGCCGCAGATCTAAGTCTGAGTTATAAGACCCATCAGATCTGTGCCTAATAGCTTACTTCTCACCCTTTTATAATTATTTTCTCACACTCTATCATTCTTCTCAACCATTTCTGTAGTTTAGGCATTAGGTTACCTTAGGACTTAGATAATAGTGACCTTAAATCCCCTTCTATTTAGGATTGCCAGATCTATAGGCAGATCTGGAGGGCCTACTAAAGATAGCTCCCTTGGAGCTTTAGATCAACTTTCCCTGTGGGACAAACTCTTACTTATTAAAACTTGCTACAACAGGCCTTGTATCTTGCAGGATTGTGTATTTTTAGGCTTGTTGCTCTGTAATCCACCTTTCATTTTTCATTGACACCATTCTTATCACCATTTCCAATAAAGTTAGCAGCAAACACTTAAAATAGCCTAACAGAGACACCTGAAGCTTCTGTGGATTGTTGCACTTGTATGTTTGAATCTTTAGCTAGTGTGAACATAGCTGAATGTGCTAATCCTCGTGGCTACATGCTTTGCAACTGCTGAAGCATGTGAAGTTGTGGCTGTTCTAGTGTGCAGTTGTATGCTTGGAGGGTTATTCTAACAACTCGAGCTTGGAGTGTTGCAACTTAATCTCTAATTTGTTGAGCTGCATGATAGGTTAAGTTCGAAGCTCCTCTTCATCACAGCTGCTCAAGTTTGCAACAGATAAAGCTTATTGAAGCTTTCATGGGAGTAGCTGCTGCTGATGATGATAAACCACATGATTGCATTAATGTGCCCATGCTAAAACTATTTTGCTCAATGTGCACCAGGTTGAAGCTCTTTTATCCTTGATAATTTGGAACTTAAAAGTGCTGGGGCTTGGGTTCTTTGTTCTATTGTTTACTCCAACAACAACAACTCTCTTTCAGATCATGGGCTTCGTCTGTGTCGGCCCCAATGAATGGTTCTACTTCTAATCTTTGTGGCACTTATTAACTGGATTTTTGCACTATGCTGTAATTTCTTCCTTAAACTGTAAAACAAGCTAAAAGTGATTATAAACAGCTCTAAGGCTTAGCAAAAGCCAGGTTTAAAGGTGTAGAAAGTGGCAAAACTCAGTGCTTAACAATTGGTAAGCATGCTTTTAATTAAGGTATGACGTTCTTGTTTTCGACAAACATATGCCCTTGCTCATATGGCTTCTCAATATAGGAATTGTAGCTGGACTAGAGTCAATGACAACAAATCCAATGGCCTGGGAAGGATTAATAAATCAAAAAGTAGGTTGTCTCCATTGAGTATTTCTTCACAACTTCACTTTTTGAGTTAGCATTTTATCATCTAGAGTCGCCCCTGGACCAAGGCTAGTCAGGCATCTTGAATCAATGCGGGAATGAAGTATTTCGACATTTCTATATTAAAAATTAGGGTAAAATCAGCAAATAGGATGAGTTTTGATAATAATTAGCTCTGTATATAAAAACAGAAATATTTAGCAAAACAGAATGGGCATAGAATTCAGGGCTGGTGTTTTTTGCTTAGAAATTGGTATATAGAGCTACTTATTTTTCAAACCCATCCTGTTTTGCTAAATTTTGAGTTATGGAATTATTTTTCTCATAATTTTATGGTATTTCTCTCACTGATTTAATCTTGAATTGGCTTGGTGAAGAATATTTATATCATTTCTCTTACTGATTTAATCTTTAATGTGCTTGAGACCAGTTTGGAAAAGAAAAAAAATCTACTTAGATTAGATTAACACTTATGCCCCTAAGTTAAAATAATCATAGGTGCGGCTATTTTTGGTTAATTTTCTTGAACAATTTTCCATACATCACGATCATAATCACTTTAACTCCTACTTGAAATGACGTGTGATCATGATTTGGGGAAATCTTTTTGCCATTAGTAGTATAGCATAGCCTACTTTCGATATTTTTCCTTAAGGGGCTGCAATATTAATCTAATCTACTGAGATTTTTATTCTAAACTGGCCTTTGGTTTAAATTTGATTTGATTTGATAATCCATTCTTCAATTATGGGTTTTCTTTCTTCAATAGATTTGAGTCTCCAATTGCGAATTGGGTTCTTATAATTAGTTTTCAAATGAGTCAACTGATTTTTAGAATTGTTATGTTACCAAATTGGAGTGTTCAAATTGGTTAGGAGTGATTTAGAGTCTTCAATTGGTTTGGAGAGTGACATGTGTGGGTTTTTCTATAGCTTAATTGGATCATTAAATTGGGTTTTGAATCAATTTTAAATGAATTCTATCACTAAATCAGAGCCTTGAATTGGTTTCTATATCTGAATTCGTGTCTTATATCAATTTGTGAAAGATGTTTTTCGGCCGTTCTATACTAAAAATTACGGTAAATTCAGCAAAATAGGATTGGTTTTGAGAATAATTTGCTCTATATAAAAAAACTGAAATATGTAGCAAAACAGGATGGCACTAAATTTTAGGCTGATGTTTTTTTCTCAGAATTCTGTGCCCATCCATTTCCGCTAAATATTTCAGTTTTGGTATATAGAGCTAGTTATTTTGAAAAACAATCCTCTTTTGATGAAATTTGGAGTTATTTTAATTATTTTTGTTCTAATTTATGGCATTTCTATCACTGCATCAGTCTTGAATTGGCTTGATAAATGATCTTTACAGAATTTTTCTCATTGATTTTGTTTTGAATTGGCTTTGTGAATAAACTTTATATCATTTGTCTCATTGATTTAATCTTTATTTTTCTTGGGGCCAGTTTGAAAAAAATTCTAATTAGATCAAATTAATGGTGATCGCAGGTTGGAGCCATCATTTCTTGTCAAAAAGGCGGTACCATCTGATAATTCCAACTTATGATGAATGGGATAACCACCTAGATGCGAGGAATTATCATCTCCGAAACCATATTCTCCATGGATTGGTCCATAGTAATGGGTTTGGTCATCTCCTCTGCATCAATGGTTAACCTGCCTGAATGGTTAAAGCCATTGAACGTGATGACCGACACCCTCCCTGGCTCCTTGTCTCCCCCGCCTGAGCACTTGTTCAATTCTTGTATTCAGCAGCCATGGAGTTGAAGGAAGAAAGGTATCTAGATCAAAAGAAATAGAGTTAGAGAGAGAACTTGGTATTCTTAATAAGCTGACTTTCAAAACCATTTAGTATAACTTCTCCCTTTATATGTTTTGAATGATGGGTTATTGGGTTTATAATGATTTTTAATGTTTTAGAAAAATATTTAGGAAAATTATAAAGGTAGGACAGATTTTTTATTATGGGACGGATATTGACCGACACTGCATTAATTGAGCCCCACTGCAGTTTCTGCGAATTGCGTTGCGCCACATCAGTCGCTTGAACTTTTCTGCATAAAATTTGTCGTCCATATTCCAAATTTCTAATCATGGTTTCTTATATATAATTTTTAATTAGTTTTTTTGACGATGTTATTAGGCATAAGCAATCCTGATGTAGTACATACACGAACTAATTTTGACAGGAGAAGATTGACTCGATCATTGTCACCGTACTACTACCTCGTGTAGGAGCCAACATTACTATCTATTGCTACTGTTACAAAGGATTGTCGACAACATGAGGATACTAATTCTCATGAGACGCAATTTTTATTGCATTAATTTTTTTGTTTACTTTGAGATTACCTGTGTTCTATATGTTATTATTAATTAAGGCATTCTTTTAAGTTAATGATTTGTGCAACAACCATATGGTATAATTTGATTATTTTGGTTGTGTTAAATCAGATGATCGAGGTCACATTTTGTGCCAAACTTAGGCAAGAAAGATCTTTATATCATGACCTTCAAATTAAATGGCTTAGATGATGTCTTACATGGCACATATCTCAACTTTCTTCTAAACGCGCGCCACCGTATACTAATCTTGCGTGCAAGTTGTAGCTCCACAGAAAAAAATATAGATTTTTGCCGACAGCAATCTAGAGGAAAATATTAAGGACAATTACCGGCAGCCATATCTGCCGGTAATAATGTTATTCCTAGTGGTCTAATCACTAAAAATATAGTCAATGCCGGCGGTCCCAAATGGAATAGCTGCCACTCTTTTCGAAATTTTAAAGTGCAGCCGCGGTGGCCATAAATCGCCGGCAATAAAACTAGTAAGAAAATATTGCGGGCAGATTGTACCTGTCGGCAAAAGATTCTTTGCCAGTGGCTTCTGGCCGCTGGTGATAAGGACAATTAGTGACTGTTGCTAAAACATTGCCGGCGGATACAAGTTGCTGGCAAAAAAATTTAAAAAATATCCACAGCACTCCATAGCCGCCGGCAAAGAAAATATGGCCGCCGGCAAAATAAAATTGGGTGCCAGCAATACTATCCCCGACAAAGGATTTAGTGGCGGACCTGTGGCCCCCGGGAAAAGTATTACCGGCGGCTTTTGAAGTTTTTCTAGTGGCTTCGAACCGCCGGTAAAAGTCTGAAATTTTGTAGTGTGGATTGCTACCGGTTCGGGGTTCGGTGATAGTAAACCCCTATTCGGTAAAAATATTGTGTAGCCACCCATCGCTGTGGCGATGTGACTCGTATCAAAGCAAAACACCTTACCATCAATGTTGGTGTAGAGTTTGTCATCGTTCTCACCCATTTTAAGGTTCTGGTAAAATAGCTTTACCAATCGAGGGTAGTAGTGAGTGTGGAACGGTGAGTGCAACATTTTAAGGTTTGCTCGGGTTAGGTAATTGAATGTCCACTGGGTCGTTTGCTGTTCTTTAAAAAGTCTTGATCAAAGGGCCATTCCGTTTCGAAAACCTTTGCATCCCACCACGGAGTGGGTTGGCCCTTCCTTGGGAGCAGATTGGTTTTGGGCTGCTTTGAAGACGAGGCCTTCAAAGTTTGGGTTTTATAAGCAGTCTTCATCTGAGACGCCATTGAAGAAAAAGACTCAAATATTTGAAACGTAAAGGTAGCGCTTACCTTCGGCATGAAGGAAAGGAGTAGGGTGATATGCGAGAAGAAGACGAAGTTCTCATGGGAGAAGGAGCCAAGTCTCTATTCGATGAAATTTGGTGAGAAAATGAAGTGGAATGGGCGTGTAGCCCATATATACTTGTAAGGGTCTCTCAAGCGAATTTCAAATTACAAAGAGCTGCTACGTGGATCGCTCGAGCGAGTGGCAGCAGTGCTGTTTTGAGGGGATTTTTCTAAAGGTTTCGCTCGAGTGATTTGAGGTCACTCAAGCGTGTTTTGTTCAGCACAACTTTTAGCTTAAGCAATCAATGGACTGCTTGATCATTTTAAAGCCTACTTCTTTCATCCTAACCTGCACCCAAGTTTTCATAACTACATTACATTCATCCACTAATGCATCAAGGCTTAAATTTAAATGCAATGGTTGATTCATCAAAGCTTAAAACTTAATGCAACAATTAATCCATCAAAACATAAAATTTAATGCAACAGTTGATCTATCAAAATTTAAAATTGAATTCAACAGTTGATTCATCCATAATTACATCAAAGATTAAATTTAATGCGACAATTAATCCATCAAAGCTTAAAATTTAAGGTAATAGTTGATTCATCAAAGCTCAAAATTTAAGGCAACAGTTGATTCATCAAGCTCTTCATAGCTACACAACATTCATCCAGAATTACATCAAAGCTTAACCTCCGATAGCCACTATTCTAGTCGTACAATTTCTAGTTACTCCATAGCCACTATTCTAGTTTATGGAAAGAACGAAATATTTCAATTCGATGCTTTCTTCCAATTCTAACGTGTGTAACTCCACATTTAACGCCACAATCATAAAATCTTGCTAAACCTTCTTTCTCGAAGTTTCGTACCTCATTCGAAGAGGTGTGGATACACATCACGTATATCCGTTTTGTGTTCCCAGGTGGCCTCCTCTGATGAGTGGTTCTGCCACCTCACAAGTATTAATGGGATCCGCTTGGTTCGTAGCACCTGTTCTTTACGGTCCAAGATGCCCATTGGTTCTTTTGTGATGGTCAGATCCTCTTAAAGTTCGATGGGTTGATAGTCAAAGATATGAGTCGGGTCCTTCACGTACTTCCTCAACATGGACATGCAACTTCGCCGACCTGACCCAATATCTCGAAAGGTCCAATGTAGTGTGGGCTTACTTTCCCACATTTTCCAAAGCACATCACACCCTTAGTAGGAGAGATCTTGACGAAGACTTTATCTCCTATCTGTAATGAAATCTCCATCTCAATAATGCATATGCTTCTGAGGGAACTAAAGTAAAACTTCACTAAGTTTTACTTGAAATTCGGTGTTCGTTCTTTTGAGGTCAGCATAGCTCTTTTGTCGGCTCTGTGTGACCCTTAGTCTTTCACAGATTAACCGAATTGCTTCGGTCATGCTTTCAATCATCTCTGGACCCAATGCGAATTTCTCTCCGGCTTCTTCCCAATTGAGCGGAGACTTGCACCTCCGACCATATAATGCCTCGAATGGGGCCATCCCGATGCATGCCTAATATCTATTGTTATAGGCACATTAGATCAGGGGTAGATGCTTGTCCCATGATTCTTGAAAGTCTAGCATGCAAGCCAGGAGCATATCTTTGATGATCTGATTCACCCTTTCTATTTGCCCATTTTTCTGAGGGTGAAACACAGAACTAAAGTCCAATCTAGAGCACATTCCTTCCTAAAGTCATTATCAGAATTTGGATGTATACATCGGGTTTCTGTCTGACATGATGCTTGCTGGGATGCCATGTAGTCTAACAATCTCTTTGAGATACAACTCCGCATGTTGACTGGAGGTATATCTCACACTGTATGGTAGGAAGTCGGCAAATTTGGTCAAGCGATCAACTATTACCCAAATCGCATTGTGACCTTTCACAGTTCTAGGTAATCCAAGGATGAAGTCCATGGATATAGCCTCTCATTTCCATTTCATTATTGGCAATGGTTGCAATATCCTAGAGGGGTTCCAATGATTGACTTTCACTTGCTGACACACCAAGCACTTTGAAACATATTTCGTGATATCTTTCTTCAAGCCTCTCTACCAGAAGCTCTTCTTCATATCCTAGTACATCTTGGTACAACCACGATGGATGGCATATCTGAATTTGTGACCTTCTTCAAGAATTGTGTGTTGAAGCTCGGCATTGGTCGGAATACAAAGTCAGCCTCTAAAAAGTAACGAGCCATCCTCCCTGATGGAGAAATATGGTTTAACACCACTAATCACACCCTGTCTAATGACCATAAGGCCCTCATCGATCATTTGCAGCTCATGGATATTTTTGAATATCGTTGGCCGGATGGTAAGGTTAACCATTAAGGCTCCTGATTCCTTAACCTCAAAGCTCGTATCATACATGGATATGTCTTCAAACAATTTCCATCAGCTCATCCTTGCAATGAGATTGAACAATTGAGCAGAGGACTTCCAGCTCAATGCGTCTACTACAACATTTACTTTCCCAGGGTGATACTGAATGGAGCAATCGCAGTCCTTGAAGAACTCCATCCATCTTCTTTGCCTCATATTTAGGTCCTCTTGAGTGAACAAGTAACTGAGGCTCTTATGATCGATAAATATCTCGAATGTCTCCTCATTAAGGTAGTGCCTCCAGATTGTTAGTGCAAAGATGACTGCTACCAGTTTAAGATCGTGCGTTAGATAGTTCTTATCATTATCATTGAGTTGCTGGGAATCGTAAGCAATGGCTCTTTCATGTTGGTAAAGTACACAGCCCAACCCATTATGTGATGCATTACTGAACACCACAAAGCTTCCACTGCCTAGCGGAATAGCAAACACTGGCGCGATGGTTAGCTTCTTCTTGAGCTCCTGAAAGCTCTTTTCACACAGTTCACTCCATTCAAACATCATGTTCTTCGTGACCTGAGTGAGCGGTCCCAAAATTTTAGAGAAGGTTTCGACAAATCTCCTGTAGTAGTCAGCCAAACTGAGGAAGTTATGAACTTCAGTCACCATCTTTGGTTGCTCCCATTTTACAATGGCCTCAATCTTAGCTGGAACGACTGTTATGCCTGCCTCAGAGACAACATGTCCCAAGAAGCTGACTTGTTCTAGCTAGAACTCACACTTGCTTATCTTTGAGTACAGTCAATGGCCATAGAATGTCTGAAGGGCGACGCGCAAATGTTGTTCATGGTCTTCCCTTATCTTCGAATAGATGAGAATGTCATCTACGAAGACAACCACGCATTTGTCGAGATATGGTTTAAACACTTGGTTCATTAGATCCATGAATGATGTCGGCGCATTAGTTAAACCGAAGGGCATCACCAAAAACTCATAGTGTCCATATCTGGTGCAGAATGTGATTTTCGGAATGTCTTTGGATTTAACCTTCAATTGATGATAGCCTGACCTCAAGTCTATCTTCAAAAAGAACCTTGCACCTTGAAGTTGATTAAAAAGATCATCAATTCACGGGAGCAGATAGCAGTTATTGATCGTTAGCTTATTCAACTGATGGTAATCAATGTAGATCCTCATTGAACCATCCTTCTTTTTGATGAATAGAATTGGTGCTCCCCATAGAGAGACACTAGGTCTAATAAACCCCTTGTCCAAAAGTTCCTGTAGCTGCTTCTTAAGCTCCTTCAATTCTGTCGGTGCCATATGGTATGGTGCTTTTGATATCGGCTCGGTGCCTGGAGCCAAATCACTTGAAAACTTAGCCTCCCGTTCCGGTGGCAATCATGGGAAATCTTCGGGAAACACATGAAAACTCGCACACAATGGGAATGTCGGTGATGTTGCTATTCTCTTCCCGTTGATTCTGTATGAATGCAAAGTATCCATGACACCCATTCCTTATCAGACATTCTGCTCGAACGACAAAAATGAATGGTGCGATGTTGTGGCCTTCAATCGGGATGAAAACAAATCAACAAATTGTGTTAGGGCTCACTGAGTTCCCTGTAGGGACTAACACTACTATAATGAAGTCTAAGGGTTTAGGAGTGATACTTAATTCGGTCACGAATTGAGACGTCACAAAGGAATGAGTAGATCCTGGGTCTATCAAGACACGCACCTTGTGTTAACAGATATCACTACTCTGGTACATGTGCAAGGTACCTAAGTTTCATGCATGCGATTTTAGATAAGTGTGTGTATGATGGTGTCATGGCATTCATGAAGTGTTAAAATCGAAAGAAATTCCAAGGATATTCATCAACTGAGAATAAAATGATAATTTGACAATCAATAATGGAATTATACCTTGGATAACTTCATTTGTTGCTTAGGCATCGTGTGCCGAGACGGCAAAGGTATGGCCTTGACCTATAGGTTAAGAGGGCCTCTGAGGAATTGCTGATGTTGTCAGTCCTTTCTTCGCCTTGGGGCAATCCCTTATCTGATATCCTTTCAGGCCACTCCTGAAGCATGCACCAGTGATCCACATACACTCCTACATCTTATGCTACTTCCCTCATTTAGTGCATGATTCAACCATACGGATGAAGAGGTGCGTGAACCTTATTGAACCCTTGACGCTCTAGTCATTGTGGCGTTCAAAGGATAGAAGGGCCTCGTAGGTGTAGGCAGAGGCGGTCACGAATAGGTGGTCTGAGCAAGCTGGCAGGGCACTTACATCAATAGCCTCGGTTTCTCACTTTCCTGCTCATTGACACAAGATTGTGCTCGACTATCTCTATTCTTATTTTGCTTCTCTCTCCTATGGTGCATCTTCTCAATGCCTTGCTCAACAATAAGAGCTAAGTCCATGACCTCTGCATAGGTCCTTAGCTTGAACAGGGAAATTCTCTCCTTGATAATGGGCTTCAAGCCTCGTTCAAACTTCTTAGCCTTCATGAGTTCCATGGCGATGTGTTGATCTGGAAAGCCTAGTGAATTCAGTTTCTTATTCACGCACGAACATCTGGCCTTGTTCCAATGTCACAAATTGGACTTCCCACTGATCTCTGACTGCATCCGGGAAGTATTTCCCATTGGACACCTCAGTGAACCGAGCCTAGGTCCATGGAGCATTCTGCGTTTCTTTTATCCTGGTTCTCTCGACGGACTTCCACCATGGATCTGCCTCTCCTTCAAGTTGAAAGGAGGAACCACTGGACCTTCTCTTATTTTGTGCAAGGGATCACATGAAGAATCTTCTCGATTTGGTTTAACCACTTCTCCTCTTCAAGCGGATCGGGTTGGCCGTAGAAGCTAGGGGATTCATTCTTCTGAATTCTTGAAATTCATAAGGTTGTTGTCTCGTTAGGAATAGTGCAGCCTATTAGGCCATAGTGTTGACCATCATTTCCAGTAATTGCCCAACCTGCCCATTGTTGTTTCTTCCTCCTAGAGGAACGTTATTTGCACCGATGGTGATTCCTTCACCACTTGGTGTGCTTCTGTTGCTGACGGTTCTTGGTCGACTGCGTGGGGCCATAATGAGATGTCATGACTGAATAAACATTTCAGTTAAAAGTGATCATGAAAATCCAGCCATGTTCTGATAGAATCTAATGTCATATCTCTGATACCAACTGTGACAACCTGACTTTTCCTGCACGAAAATCTAGGAAAAGTCGGATCGTCCGTAAGCGAAAATCAAAACAGATATCATACATGGCAATATACAAAATTCCATTCTCATGTGGAACATAAAAACCAAACCAAAATGACCATTGGTGACGGCCGACCATCACCTAAACAGTGGTATGAGTTACAAATATACATAAAAACTAAGCACTAAGTTGTACCAAGTCCAAAGTCTATCTCAAGACCAAGTCCAAATACCCAAAAAGCTATGGGTAAAAATCCTCAGGCGGAAGTTCCTCTTCTTCTTTCGGCACGTAGTCAAGATCGTTCTCAAGTTCTGGATCCTGATCAGTTTCTGCACCTGTGACACAAAGTGTCGGAATGAGCTAATAGTCTTAGCTCAATAGGAAAAAGTTCAATACCAATTCACATCTTATCATATCAATGCATAGATTCAATGACTATGATTCAAAGGCATTTTCATATCAAAACAAAATTCGAAAGATCTTAAATTCAAAATCACAAAGTCTAAGGTGAGTATTTACATATGATTCAATAGCATCAGTTTTGAAATTTCACATGTTTCCATTCACTTATTCATTTTCTCAATTTACATGCAAGTTCTTAATTAATGAATGACTTAAATTCATAACTTAAGAAACTTCAGCGTGAATATAGCATTGTTGAGCCAGATTATCGATGGGAATCCCCTTCTAACCATCGTCGTTCAATGAATAATTTTTAAAGTGTATGGATATCCCGTCGTAGCAGTCAGACTATACAAATATCCCCCCATAGCAGTCAGAGTGTACGGATATCCTGCCGTACCGATCAGAGTGTACGGATATCTCGCTGTACCGGTCAGAATGTACAGATATCCCGTCATACCGGTCAAAGTGTTTAGGGGATTCGTTCATATGAACCTTAAATCATCATGCAAATTCTAATACTTAGTACGTGTCATTTGTTCATAAATAATATCTAATCCATTCAGAATTCAGAGTTCAAAGGAATCAAAGATCATATTCAGAGTTCATATTCGGAGTCCATATTCAAATTTCATATTCATAATTCATACTCAAAGTTCATATTCAGAATTCATATTCAAGGTTCAAAGTTCTACTTTCATATTCAGTGTTCAAAGGATTCGATACGATGATCTATATTCAATTCAAAGTTCAAATTCAGATTCAAAGTTCAAATTTTCAATGACCAAAATCCAATTCAATTATCTCATATAAATTTATGAATCAAAGTCAGAATGTAATTGTGCATTGAGTTTTCCCTACCTCGCTTCTGATGTCACGAAAAGACAAAGAGGTGGTTCCTATTTATGGCCTCTGGTTCACCTTCTGTATTACACATTATATTTGTAAGTCATATGGTAGTGAATGACGTATCAAAACAATTCAAAGCTCCATTAAGTTTTCCCAAAAGGAGAGTCAGAATAGCAAAAATAGAGCTAATTCGCTCGAGAGGCTCCTTGATTCGCTAGAGCGAATTTCTACGATTTTGTGTGACACATACTACGTTGCTCAAGCGACAACTAAAATCACTCGAATGATTGTCAACGGTATAGTTTTTGGCCTATTTCTAAAGGGAATTTGCTCAAGCAAATCACTATTTCGCTCGAACGAGATAGTGCGATTTTGCACTTAGTTCTCCTTTTTCAAAGAACTCGAAATCCCCAAATTTTCTAAACATCAAATTCTACCACATATTAATCAAGTATGAATTCAAAAATTACTATACAATCTATGTTTGCATGCAGAGGATTTCAAAAATACCTCCCTCAGCCATGCATGCAGAGTCTACAATCGTCAATATCGAGGGATATCAGCGTCTAAAGCTCTCGTTCATCCAATAACTCGATCTCCACCTCTCTTCTATCTTAACGGTGTTGACGATCAGAGTTTTCTTAAGGTACAAATCAGATCAAAGGTTCTTTGAGAGGAGATCAATGGCTAGAGTCTCTCAAAGAGGAAAAGAGAAGTGAAGGGTTCTTTCTCTCAGTTCTCTCTTGGTTCTTTCTTTCTTAACAGAATTCACGAAGGTTCAATCTGCGTACATTGATTTTCTTTTAACTTATGGGAGTTCACTTGGTGTTAAGCCAACACACCGTGAATCGATGTATAGGCCCTTATCAAGAGGTCCAAAATAGAGTTCAAAATTCATTCAACACAGTTCGATTGCTAGACCTCTTACTTACGAATCGAGCTTCTAACCATGGTGCCATCACGTGGCTTGCATAGTTGTTCACACGAATATACATATGAACCCTTAGCAATAAAATATAATATTCCAAAATTTCAAGGTGTATATCTTGTTAGACACAAACACCTACTTGAGCGTATTTGTGTTCGAAAGTTTAGGACGTTACATCGAGCCTATCACGTGAGGTCCACATGTAGATAACCACCTAACCTCGATAACATAACATGAACCACCATCCAGCCAGATGAGGTTACGTACATCAGTAAAATAGGTTTCCTGAAGTCAAAACCTCCAGTTTCTCCTTAGTTCAAGACAAAGCTAACATATAGTTTGAGATAAAGCTAACATATTATTCTACATACGTTGGACCATTACAATGGCCCGCAAGCTATGTCACGTGTAGAAATTAATTCATGTTCACCTGGCCTTCACAATATATCTAATCTATCCTTATTCGGTTTTGGGCTTAGGTCCCCACCCCAATTTCATATTGACATGGGCTTAAGTCTCCACTTTCTTATAATATATGTATCTTAAAGTATTCATTTCTCATCTTTTTCTCATAACTTAATTGGAGTGAGCCACGGTGAAATAAGCTTCACTAACCCACGCTTTCTAAGGGACGGGTTCCATAATAATCTGGATGTACTTTATGTGGCAGCCCATACTCCCATAGAGGTATTGCATCTGTGCATGGATGCCTACATTCTAAGTTTCACGTGACCGTGAAAGAACTCCCACCGTGATGAAGGCTTACATCATGTGTCATATCTTATTTCTTAACTTATCATGTAATGCCCTATCATAGTTTTCTACATGATGAATGTCATATGATAAAGATAAAGTATATAATAGAAAATGAAACTATAGCATGCACCCTAAGCATTGTGTACTCAAATGAAGTCAGTATGGAGCAGAAAATATAAAACATTAAGTAGAATCAGAGCATAAGGATGCTTGAAAATCTTTTATCCTCTGATTGAGCACAACTACTCTGCTTTGGAGGTAGTTGCGACTATATAACTTTATGATTGATCGGTGTTGTGTTTCAAGCTTGTTCGAACCCTAAAGAGGCACACATGACCATAAAAGGATCATAGGATCCTTAAAAGAGATAACGAATATTCTCATTGTGTCCAGTTTGTCCAAAAATTATAAGATCGAGTCCTGTTTGTCATAAATCGGATGTCCCTATGAAAAGATCTCGAAATTCAAGTTGAAAGGAAAATCAATTTCAGAACTATCAATCTCGATTGGTCAAAAATGGGTTTCGACTGGTCGAGATTAGAGAAGAACAATAACTTTTATAAAACTGACCAGTCGAATTTGGAATCTCGACCAGTCGAGATCAGACAGAGGACAGAAGTCCTTATACAATAGAATCTCAGCTGGTTGAATTGTATTTTGACCAGTCGAGATCAATGGAGGAGAAATTCTAAAGGAAGGTTAGAACTTCGACTAGTCGAATTGTGGTTTCGACCGGTCAAGTTGACTGATTAAAGCTAAAAAGAATTAAATCTCAATTGGTTCAAAATGGGTTTCGATCGGTCGAGTTGAAAATGGAAATCTAGTAAATAAGTAAACTTGACTTGTCAAAATTAGATTTCGACTGGTAGAGTGGTCTGAATAGTAAGCTATAAAATTATATGAATTCGATCGGTCGAAATAGACCAATTGATTTTTTTGAAGGGACTGGAGAGAAATTCAATCTCGACTGATCGAATTTTATTTTTGACCAGTCAAGATCAACTAGAGGATAGGTGTCCTTATACAAATACATTTTATCATTTATTTCAAAACCTTGCAAGTGCACAAGTTCGAATGTACTTAGGTGAGTACAAGGCTGTCAAACTACAGGGACTAGTCATTTATTTTAAACTAAAGCCTCATTAGAAAGGAGATTTTTATAGAAGTAATTTTCTAATTATTTTATCTAGCAAAGAAAACAGATCTGAAATTTTTTGAAAGAACAGCCTGGGATCTCCCTTGGATCTCAGACTCGTAAATAACAAACTCCTATTCTTCTCATTTTTTGAATCCCAGGTACCCCCCACTCTAGCCTACAAGCTCTAGGGCTTCGTATAAGAATTAGATAAATCTAATCGTGGGTTTGATGAATTTAAACATCAGAGCATCATTGCACAAACCAACTAAAACTACCCTACAAGGCCTAGTTCATTAGTGAATATTCTATCTAATCCAACCCCAAACCCTACAAGGCCACTGAGAATACATTAAATAGAAATAAACCTCTACAATCACTCATTCTTGATGACTCTTAGAACCTCAAACATGCAATTGTACCATTAAAATGGAATTCTCAAATAAAGAAGAAACGGAAATAAAATTATTTACTTATCTTTGATCGTACAAGAGATCCCAAGATTCGGGACGTTTTAGTCCCCCATCGTTGCTATGATCTTCATCATCATTGAATCGATCAGGGAACGATGATTACAAAACCCTTAATCTCACAAACTCTCACAGATCTAAAATTTAAACCTAAACTACGAGGAAAAAGCCCTAAGCCTGAAAGCTATTTTATTCCTAACCTAGGGTCCTTATTTATAGATATATAAGGCCTTACAACATTGATTTTTAATGGGAAATAAACCCTAGAATAAATCTCATCTAAACTAGGAAGGTAGAAGATCATGGAGTTTTGATTTTAAGAAGAATCCCGGTTGTTTGCACCTAAAACTCAACAAGAATCCCAAACTGCACGCTTGAAAATCAGCAAAAAATCCTAGTTTGGACCGGTCCAGATTTGCATTTGGATCGGTCACAAATTACAAATATGAAGCCTCCTTCTATTGTTGGGTTTGGACTGGTCGAGTTTATTTGTGTAAGAAGAGCCCTCTCTGTTGTTTGGTTTGGACTGGTCGAAATGGATATTTCAATCGGTCCAAAATCAAATTTCTGAAGCTGAAAGAGCCTCTATTCATCCAGATTTGCATTATGGAAATTCCAATTTCGACCGGTCACAAATTCATTTTCTACAGGTCGAAACTGCAAAATCTGCACTCTCTTATGTTTTTATACGAACTTCAATCGGCCATAACTTTTGATATACAGTCAGAATCAAGTGATTATTGGCTCATTGGGAAGCTTGGAAAGTCTTCTTTCGAATGGTATAGGCCTCAGCTTCAGTAGATCGACATATAAATTTTGGCACTCTATTTGTCTTTGTTGTTCTGGTAGTTTCTTGTTCTGGTAGTTTCTTTTAACCACATTTACATTTTTAGACCTTCCATACCTGTTATATTCAACCTTGCACTAAAAGCAAACATTAGTAATTAAATAAGGCCTAATAATGTCAAGATTTGGGTCTAAATTATGCAACATTTAAGGTCGATCACACCCCAAACCTTAACTTTGCTAGTCCTCGAAGAAAGACAGTCTTCAAGTCCTACCTAAAAGCAAACTAATCTAATATTGTACAAGCTAATCTATGAAAATAAGAGCCACTTTCATAGGGAGCATGATTGTATTTAGCGTATGCAATAAGCCTTTAAACCCCTAGGTGATCCCTAGTGGAGGAGTTTTGTCTCCTGAGGGTTTTCAGTGAAGATGCCCAAAATCTTCCAAAATAGTTTTAAACCATCGGTAAAATGAGTTTTCAAAAATGGTTTTCATAATATATATGCTTTTAAAAGCAAAAATCAGTAATTGCTCAAACATGTAAACTTTCATTCTCAAATACCAATGTCATGTTAATTCTACTGTTGTTTATTCAAATTAACCCAATGCTCCAATCCTTGGATAAATCCTACATTCACGCCTAGAGAGTAGTATGTGTGGTAACCCATGATAAAATCATTCCATCATGGGACTAATCCAAACAAAGAACCATCGGATCCCATGTCTCGACTCAACCCTCACCTTAGGTATACATTCAAAACAGAATCGCTCCGATGAATGGATCAGTTTTTTCACACATGAGAGAGAGAATTACAACAGAAATTAAAAATATCTCACATGATATAAGAAAGACAGTGCGTCAAAGAATTTAAAAGAAATATCATAAAGAATTATATTTGTGTCTTTAGTGTTAGTCTTTAGAATTGCTTGTGCTTTTTATTTTTTAACTAAGTGGTAAAAACAAGGTAGCAGAGACAACTTAAAAGGGGAAAAATAAAATGGAGTGAAACAGCACTAAAACAATAATCTCAAACACAATCCTACAAGATCTAGTGCCTACTGTACTGCTGTGCTTGGGATTAGGGTGTATGCTGATTTTATTGTGTGGTGAGAACAAATTAAAAATCAAAGTAAAATAAAAGATGAAAACAGCATAACTAAAATAATCCTAAGCCTGCAAGATACAGGGCTATTATAGCAAGTTTTGATAAGTAAGAGTTTATCCCATAGAGAAATTAATCTAGAATCCAAAATGGGCTATAATAGTAGCCCTCCAGATCTGCCTACAAATCTAACAATCCTAAAGAAAGGAGTTGGGTGTCACAACTACACTAAATTACCTACTAAAAAGAAAAGAAATAAAGTGCAGTCCTATCCTAAGAAAGGGTTATGAAGAAGATGGTGATGGTGTGTTAAAATAAAGATAAAAGGATGAGAAGTAAGCAGTCTAGGAAAAAGTTCATTCAGTTATGTAACTCATATTTAGGGCTCTCTGCAGTAAATCCTTACTGAAGTGCTATCAATAACCTCAGCAAGGTAGAAGAATCCAACTCAACCCATGCCATTTGGGGTGTTCTTAAGGCTATAGTCTGTCCACTCAAATGGCCACAGTCTGTTCAATAGAGTCTGTCATATCCCATTGATTGAGTCAGAAGAGCTAACCTAATCCAAAGGAGTGTGTTGATCAAACTTAATCCAATGAATGAAATCAGGTCGTGAATACCATTGCAGACACTATGTTCTATGCATAGATCTGGCTATCATTCACAGGGGTATTACACCTAGGAAGATCATATGGCAATCAAAAGATCTAGAGGTTAAGCAAATGGGAAAATCCCAAATACACAATCCAATCAAGAATCTAATAGAACCAAAAGATCTATAGGTTTAAATAAACTTTAAATCAATAATTTATTGATTAAAAATAGCTTGCAATACAATGTCCTCACAGGTGCAATCACTACAGAGAAGGCAGATCTAACATCTGATAGCGGTCAAGTGAAACAGAGGGGAGCTTGTTCCTGCATAATCTCTCACCAGGCTACAAGCTCTAGTACAGAGAAAAGAATCCATCTCAGATCTATGACCAAGATTGCCCTAGGGCTATAGTCTGTCCACTCTAATGGTCACAGGCTATCCACAGAGGCTCCCTTACCCACAAATGCTGAGATAGAATATGAAAATTTCTGCTGCCACCATGGTCCCAAGGCTACAAGCTCAAGCTTCCATGGGCCTTTCAATAAGCTCAAATCCTAAATATATGGTACAACTTAAATAGAACTACGGATAAATAGGAAAATAACAGATTGAGTAAGCATTCAAACATAAATTTTATTGATCTGATGTTACCAACAATGAAATCTCTCAAGGTAGTAGTCTTGTGCACAACAGCTCAACACAAAATCCCAATGTTTAAATGACCTATTACAAAACTTAAATGAAACTACACCTAAATGTTGACCAAAGATTTAGCTAGCAAGTGCTGGGCTAAGAGAGAAGAAAAAATAGAAAAAGAGGTGATCAAACCCTAACCTTAACCCTAATCTGCTTAAGCTCTCAACCGATAGAGGTTGAAGGAAAGAATGATTGATAGTTTCTAAGTTACAAGCGTAGCTTATATACTTATTCCTAATACTGTGGCTGAGAGAAGAGTAAACCCTAATTTTTCAAGCAGATGTGACACTGTTCCAACCCTTGGATTTCTTGGGATGTGTGCATCAGAATTTGTGTCTTGAGATGTGTGCCCTAGGGCTAGGAAAATCACTAAAAGGTCCTTGAGTTAAGATTGAGAAGTGGAGAGCCAGAGCTTCTCGAGGCTGGCTTCTGCATATCAATTCTATTGTGCAACTGCTAAGTGTTCATGGGGTAGAGTTTGGCTTTGAATACGGCTGTCTCACACAAAAAGACTGTGGATGATCGCGCAGCTGCTTCAGCTTTGTGTGCACTCGCACAGTAGAGCTTCAGAAGTCTTTTTCATGAGGTACTCGCACAGATGCCTTTGCATCTTGCTCGGTTCAGGGTTGAATTTCTAGGCGCGCGAGAGCTGTGCGAGTGAACTTCTGGGCGTCTCTCTTTTAGAGCCACATGTGAACTTCATGAGTTCTTTGCTATTGTTCACACAAATTGGTCTCACAGGTTAGTGCACGCGATTGCATTAAGGTATGATCCTCGCGAGAACTTCGCGAGCTATATTTTTGGAGCCTTAGTGCGTGAGAGCTGTACGAATTTCTTCACATTTGATTGCAGCTAAACTGCGCGATTGCTATGCGAGAGGACTTCTTTATGATAACCCCTTCATTGAGCTGCGTGACTTTTTCACAAGCTCTAATATGCTGCATGTCTTAGTTGTGTGAGGGAGCTTTGCCAGTGAATTGAATAGCGCGAAGCTGCACCTCAACTATGCGAGATAGGTCCTTGGCTCCTCTGCTGCTATGCACATGCTTCTATTGCAACTTCCTCCACTCTCACCTTTTCTTCTTTCATTTGTTGGACTTTCTTGGTCCATTATGACATGCAAATTAGTCACCATGGTGTTCCGTCACTTTTTGGTTTTTCTCTCTCTTCTTAGCACCAAAAGTATAGACTTTGCGTTAAGCCGCACAAGTTATTCCTAACTACAAAACAAGAGAAAAAGGAGTTTCTAGTCAGCTTCAAGGTCCAGCAAAGGCTAGGTTAAGAGGTGAAAAGTGGTACTTTTTAGTGAATAACACACCCCCAAACCTAATCATTGCTAGTCCCTGAGCAAAGCAAAATTTAAATAGCTACTCTAAGAATGTAAATGCCACTTTCGTAGGGAGCACGAATGCATGTAGCTTATGCATCAAGCCATTTAAACCCCTAGGTGATCCCTAATGGAGGAGTGAAGTCTCCTGAGGGTTTTCAGTGAAGGTACCCACAAACTTCTCAAAGAAACAAGTAACAAAAGTGCATACAGTGGGTTAATTAGTTTGAAATAAATACAGTTCATTTCACCCATGCTCCATCAAAATTAGAGGAGTCCCAAAGAAGTATATGCCAACAATTTAACACCTCAGTCATGCATACATGCTCATCACATCCAATTAGCTAACACCAAGAAAAATAATATGTGCAAAACATTCCTAAGCCTATCAATACATCAAAATTCAAGTTCAAATAATGCCCCAATGATTTTAATCTTAGACCCAATGCTTACCAGGGTTGTCTCTCATAACTGAATTTAAGGGTGTATCATTTCACATAAGCTCAAGAGCAGTTACATACCCCAAATGGATTTGCAAGCATGAGCATAGGCAGTTCTTCTAATTTCTAACATCATAAAGTACTCTCACCATAGATCAGGCATTCCTTCATCTTCACATGACAGTTCATTTGACTTTGGATCAACAAGAGCTTTTCATGGGTTGTAATGTGGCTTATTGGTGAGGGTTGTAAAGAATAAAAAGGGGTAAAAAGAGATTCAAATTTGAGAAATCAACATAGGCAGGAGATGATTCAGGACTTCACCTTCTTCATTTCCACACAACTCCATCTTCTTTTAAAATTTTAGAGTTAAAGTGGCCAACTTCTTCTCTTCTTTTCAACATTTCCAATGAAATTCTTCTTTTGACTTCTCTTTCTTTTCTTTTTGTCTCTTTTTATTTCTTGTATTTATATTTTATTTATATTTATTTATGTATTTATTTTTATGATGATTGTTGCCACACATCTACAACTGCTACACTATTATTTACAGATCTCATTCTCTCTTCTTCTCCTTTCACCAAATATTAAACTTTACTCACCTATCTTCAGCATCCTCTCTTTTACCTTCAGAATTCTCAGAGTGAGGGTAGGGCTGAATCAGGTTAAGAGGTTCAGGTTCAAGTACTTTGCTGTTTGTTGAAGAAAAATGAGCTTTAAGGCTCAACAAATGTATGCACAAGGGTAGTTTCACAGGTTTGATCTTTTAGGCTCAAGCTGTCTAAATGAAGGCCTTAGTCCTTTCCTTAGTATCATGATTACTATTAAACAGCTTCAACTTAGGGTGTCTAACTTTTAGTGAAAAGGGCTTGACTCAATCAGTCCTTAGAAGAGGAAAAAGTTATCATAGACACTCCTAAAAACAATAATTTATAGGCTCAAAACTCACTGGGTGTGGTCTTCAATTGAACTTGAAGGGGTATGCTTTCACCTATTTCTCTCCTTACTGGTTTACTAACTACTATTTATATAAAAAAATTTCCTAATGTTCACCTCATAGAAGTATTGATTTTCAAATAATTTTAGTGTTAAAAAGGTCCGCACAGTTTTTAAATCTCCTCACTTTCAACATTGCTTAGGTGAAATTTATTTTATTTATTTCTCACTTAGTTAAGACTGATGCACTTAGGTTAACTTGATCATTAGCAATCCTTGCGACACCCCCAAACCAATAAGGAGCGGTGTCCTCACTGATTCAAAGATAAGAGAGCATGTGCAGTAGGGATCAAATATAAAATTGACACTAAAATAAATTAAATAAAAGCAAGAAACTATCTATGAGTAGAAAGTAAAGCAAACATAACATAACAAAGAGGAATTTCATTAATGCAGACAAAATTTGTACAATGTACGGCAAAAGACCTATTGATCAACAAAAGAAAATTTCATTTAGAGACAAAAAGAGTAAACCTAGGATAAATCTAGACACACACTAAGTTAAACATGGCAGCTACTTCATGGAAGAGGAACTGTAAGCCAGAACAGGGGGGAATAATAGGGACTAACGAGAAGGATGCTGAGCAGGTGGTGGAGGGAGTGTAGAGGAAGGGGCAGAAGATGTAGATGGCTCTATCTTCTGTTTCTTTTTCTTTCTCTGATTCTTTTTCTTTTCCTCCTTGGCCAAAATCTTTTGCACTTCCTCATACTCGTTCCACAGGAATTATAGTGGGGCCTCTCATACTGGGTCGAATTTGATTGGCAGCTCAATGGGTTTGTCATCCGCCATAGTTGTGGGTAGGGACAGACTAATGGGATCAAAAGAGAATGAATGCGATGGAGGTGAACTAGCCTTATATTTAAAATGCATGGGTGGTAGAATGTACATCGGCATAATAAATTTTCTCCACCTTCCAAGGTTAATTGCTATAATGATATTAAAGAAGGTTAGTTAGCAATAAATACGTCGGTTGGGAGAACTATAAAACATCGCGCGATTTATTATGGGGAATGATCCCACAGAGTGCATGTTGGCCTATTATTAGCAATGGGAGTTAAGGCGAAAAGATATGAAATGAAGAACTCACAAAAATTTGCCAGGGTTTAAAGGGCAAACCCATGCCTCGCGCAGCTGTTAACAGGTGCTCGCAGGGCACATTTCTTGCACAGTGTACATTCAGTCCAGCGAGGAGTTTTATCGTGCAGAAGAAAAATGCTTCGCAATGTAGTTCGCGGAGCTGAAACTGGGCCTTAGTGTGCGAGTTGAATTTTTGTTTTTCGCGCAGCTGCGCTGTCTAACATCGCGAAACTTCAAAATGTAGAGCATCAAGGGCCTCGCAAGGTTAAAAGCGTGGAGTTAGTTATTCGCGGAGTTTCAAATTTTTATGAAGATCAATCCTCGCGGGACTCGAACTATCATCAGAGCTCCGTGA
Source organism: Chloranthus sessilifolius (assembly GCA_021018995.1). NCBI lineage: Eukaryota > Viridiplantae > Streptophyta > Magnoliopsida > Chloranthales > Chloranthaceae > Chloranthus > Chloranthus sessilifolius. The sequence goes on along the minus strand of CM037597.1, from coordinate 96,513,716 downwards.
GATTGAACTTTATGCCTGTTAGCATCGCGAGGACCCAATTTTAACCATTTGCTTAGTGCCACAGATTGGCCAGTGCCTCAATAATGTCATACACCTATCCGTTGTGCATCCACATCAACCCTTTCACATATACTCCATTTCATCATCACAATTATGTGCCTATTATCAATAACTGTTCATCACAATTGCAGAATTCTAAAGATAGTTTTTTTGATAAAATTAATGCCATTTATCATGAGAGCACCTTAACCTTGTACAGCAAATTCAGATGACAGACATGCACATGTACTCAAAACAACAATGACAAAACACAATCAGACACACAAGCAAATCATTATTCTAAAGCAGTAAATAAAAATTTTCTAAGTAACTCAAAGCAAAACACATAGTTAATACATATGGTACACTCATTTTTTTTGTTCTTCACCACTCACCTTCACTTATCATGACCTCCTCAGTTGCCTTATCCTACTGAATTAGCATCCACATGGATAGAGGATGCTTCACCAATCATGTACTGTCCCATAGGGTTGGCTAAGGGTTGACTAGGCACTCTACCCTCCTCTTTTTTGTTCAAAGTATTGTAGATTTGACCCAGTTGGTTTTCTATTTTCTTAATGCTTTGCCTATGAGAGTTCATAGTTTGGGCTAGGCTCCCTAAATTCTGCATGAATGCCATCATTTGCTCTTCAAAAGAAGAGGATCTTGGCTGTTGTGGGGGCATGGCCAACTGGTTGGGCTGTGGGGCGGGCAACTAAAAATTCTGTTGAGGTGGGAATCCATAGTTAAACTGGTGCTGAGGTCTATATGAAGCTACCAATTGTTGCTACTAGAGTTGAGGGTATTTATCTTATCTCCACCTCAAATTTGGGTGGTTCCTCCATGAGTACCCAGCAGGTTGCTGCCCAAATGCTTGGGCAGCATTGGCTTGCTCCATAACAAAATCAAGGAATTGGTTGGCTGAGGGACAATCATGTAGTGAATGTGTGGGAGATTAGCATATCAAACATGCCTCCTCCACTTGTACAACCATTCTAGGCTGCATCATATTCATCGATTTATCAAACTTCAAGGTCAAATTATCCTCCTTCTTCTCCAACTCACTTTGCACCTTAACCTCATATATTCCACCTCTAGTGGTGGACTCTTTCACCAACTTAGCAGGGGTCTGGCTATCATTGCGAGACAGTGACGCTTGCTGCGTGAAATTTTCCCCTACAATGTTAAACAACTCCCAAGCCTCATCAGCTGTCTTATGGAGGTAACTACCACCACATGAGGCATCTACCATATCCCTACTCTTGGGATTAATTTCTTGGTAAAATACTTACACTAATTGCCACATTAGAATTTGGTGGTGGGGGCATTGTTTTAACATCTCTTGAAATCTCTCCCATGCTTCATAAAAATCCTTAGTTGAGGAGTAAGTGAATGATAAAATACTTGTCCTCATCTGGCCGGTCTTATTCATGGGAAAGAATTTAGCCAGGAATTGGCTTTGGAGGTCACTCCATATTTGTATGTTGTTGGCTGGGAGCTTAGAGAGCCATGTGTTGGCTGGGAGCTTAGAGAGCCATGTGTTGGCTTTATCCTTTAGGGAAAAATAAAAAAGCCTCAGTTTGGTGGCTTCAGGTCCCAAACCAGCAATATTGAAAGTGGTGCAAAGTGCCAAAAATTAGTCAATGTGCTTGTAAGGATCTTCCTTACTAAGCTCATGAAAAGATGGCAGCATATTGATGGTGGAGGACTGGATTTCATAGTTTCCTTCCACTGGAGGGAATTGTATGCAAAAGGGAGAAGTGAAATCCCCTGGTGCATTGTATTCTTTTAAGGTTCTTTGCCTCTCAGCCATGTTAGCTTGCTCAGTTTCAACAGTAGGGCTTTGTGTGGTGTTTCTTAGTCTAAGGATCCTTTCCACCTCAAGATTTGGAGGTTCCAACTCAGGATTCAGGGACCTTCTTCCAAGCATACAGCCACAAACTTAGCAAGTAAGGAAAATGCTTACAGCACTCAAAGAATTTCTAAACTAAAATAACAACTAAACAAGTTTACACTAAATTGATTACAAGGAATTCAACATCAAAGAACTAAGTTTCAGGGTAAAAGAAGTGCAAACAAAGGTAGCTAGACTCCAGTTGCAGCTCTAGCTTTTCCCTTCTGCTATTGTCCAATTCTTCAAGATTCTAAAAAAAATTAGTAGTACTTTTATTCTACTATGGCACAGCTTCAAAGAATTCTCTAAACTACAATATAATATAACCCAGGTCTACTAAAAAGATCAATTACCCCGATAGCTGCATCAAAAACTTGTTGTGTCTGGGATTAGGGTGTATGCTGATTTTATTGTGTGGTGAGAACAAATTAAAAATCAAAGTAAAATAAAAGATGGAAATAGCATAACTAAAATAATCCTAAGCCTGCAAGATACAGGGCTTTTTTAATAAATTTTGATAAGTAAGAGTTTATCCCACAGAGAAATTGATCTAAAACCCAAAATGGGCTATAATAGTAGGTTTTCAGATCTGGCTACAGATCTGACAATCCTAAAGAAATGGAGTTAGGTGTCACAACTACACTAAATTACCTACTAAAAATAAAAGAAATAAAGTGCAGTCCTATCCTAAGACAGGGTTATGAAGAACGTGGTGATGGTGTGTTGAAATAAAGATAAAAGGATGAGAAGTAAGCAGTTTAGGAAAAAGTTCATTCAGTTATGTAACTCAGATTTAAGGCTCTCTTTGCAGGAAATCCTTGCTGAAGTGCTATCAATAACCTCAGCAAAGTAGAAGAATTCAACTCAACCCATGCCATTTGGGGTGCTCTTAAGGCGATAGTCTATCCACTCAAATGGCCACAGTCTATCCAATAGAGTCTGTCAAATCCCATTGATTGAGTTAGAAGAGCTAACCCAATCCAAAGGAGAGGGTTGATCAAAACTAATCCAATGAATCAAATCAGACCGTGAATACCATTGAAGACACTATGTTTGCCAGTGCTACGAGATCCCCAGATCTACGCACAGATCTAGCTGGCATTCATACGGGTATTAAACCTAGGAAGATCAGATGGCAATAAAAAGATCTAAAGGTTAAGCGAATGGGCAAATCCTAAATACACAAATCCGATCGAGAATCTAATGGAACCAAAGATCTATAGGTTTAAATCGACTTTAAATCAATAATTTATTGCTTAAAAATAGCTTGCAATACAATGTCCTCACAGCAACAATCACTACAGAGAAGGCATATCTAACATTTGATAGTGGTCAAGTGAAACAAAAGGGAGCCTGTTCCTGCATAATCTCTCACCAGGCTACAAGCTCTAGTACAGAGAAAAGAATCCATCTCAGATCTATGACCAAGATTGCCCTAGGGCTATAGTCTGTCCACTCTAATGGTCACAGGCTATCCACAGAGGCTCCCTTACCCACAAATGCTGAGATAGAATATGAAAATTTCTGCTGCCACCATGGTCCCAAGGCTACAAGCTCATGCTTCCATGAGCCTTTCAATAAGCTCAAATCCTAAATGTATGTTTTAGCCTGAATAAAACTACGAACAAATAGAAAAATAACAGATTGAGTAAGCATTCAAACATAAATTCCATTGATCTGATGTTACCATCAATGAAATCTCTCAAGGCAGCAGCCTTGTGCACAACTGCTCAACACAAAATCCCAATGTTTAAATGACCTATTATAAAACTTAAATGAAACTACACTTAAGTGCTTACCAAAGATTTGGCCAGCAAGTGCTGGGCTAAGAGAGAAGAAAAAATAGAAAAAGCGGTGATCAAACCCTAACCCTAACCCCAATCTGCCTGAGCTCTCAGCTGACAGAGGTTGAAGGAAAGAGTGATTGATAGTTTCTAAGTTACAAGCGCTGCTTATATACTTAGTCCTAATAATGTGGTTGAGAGAAGAGTAAACCCTAATATTTCAAACAGATGTGGCACTGTTACAACCCTTGGATGTCTTGGGATGCATGCATCAAAATCCGTGCCTCAAGATGTGTACTCTAGACCTAGGGAAATCCCCAAAAGGTCCTTGAGTTAAGATTAAGAAGTGGAGAGCCCAAGCTTCACGAGGCTGGTTTCTACATATCACTTCTGTCGCGCAACTGCTGAGTGTTTGTGAGGTAGAGTTTCGCTTTGAATACAACTGTCTCGTGCAGAAGGACTGTGGATGATCGCGCAGCTACTTCAGCTTTATGTGCACTCGCACAGTAGAGCTTCAGAAGTTTTCTTTCGTGAGGTATTCGCGCAGATTCCTTTGCATCTCACTCGATTCAGGCTTGAGCTTCTAGATGTGCAAGAGAAATTCTAGGTGTCTCTCTCTTCTAGAGCCACGTGCAAACTTCGCGAGGTATTTACTGTTGTTCTTACCAATTGGTCTCGCAGGGTAGTGTGCGCGACTGCATTAAGGTATGATCCTCATGAGAACTTTGCAAGCTATATTTCTGGAGGCTTAGTGTGCAAGAGCTACATGAGTTTCTTCACATTTGATTGTAGCTGAACTGCACGACTGCTGTGCGAGAGGACTTCTTTGAGATAACCCCTTCATTGAGTTGTGCGACTTCTTCGCAAGCTCTAATATGCTGCATGTCTTAGTTGTGCAAGGGAGCTTTGCCAGTGAATTGAACAGCGCGAGGTTGCACCTCTGCTGTGCAAGATAGGTCCTTAGCTCCTCTGCTGTTATGCATATACTTCTGTTGTAGCTTCCTCCACTCTCACCTATTCATCTTTCGCTTGCTGGACTTTCTTGGTCCATTATGGCATACAAAATAGTCACCATGGTGTGTATCACCATGGTGTTCCATCACTTTCTAGTTCAGCTATCATCTTTTGCTTGAATTCTCTCTTCTTGGCGCCAAAAGCATAGACTTTGTGTTAAGCTGCACAAGTTATTCCTAACTACAAAACAAGCTAAAAAGGAGTTATTAATTAGCTTCAAGGTCCTGCAAAGGCTAGGTTAAGAGGTGAAAAGTGGTACTTTTTAGTGAATTTAAGTTTTGCAAAGTAAGAGTTTGTCTCACAAGGAAATTTGATCTAAAACCACAAGGGTTGTATAGTAGACCTCTAGATTTGGTAACAGATCTGGCAACACTAACCTATACTGGAAAGCAAAGGTAAAGAAAGGGAGTTTTGGGTTGCCACAATCTACACTAAAATAGAAAATAAAATTACAAATCTACACTACAAGAAAGGGTTATAGAAAGGAGTGGAAATGGATTTGGAAAATCAAATGGAAAATTGGTGAGAAGCAATGAAATAGGGACTGATTTCTTAATGGAAATCGGGCTGATCCAATAGAGCAAGGATTGATTCTACATCAGTCCTTCATTTGGCTACAAGTTCAAATGCAAGGATAAAGAATCCAATCCAACCTGAGATATGGAATAGTCTTAGGGTTCTGATCTGTCCACTGAGTGGTCACAGATCATCCCAGAGATATATTCCAGACATGGGGTTGAAATCAAAATATTAAAATCACTACAGCCTCTATGTATGTAAGGCAACAAGCTCTTGCATCCATAGGTGCATACAATCCAAATATATCTTAATGAGAAACATAAAAACATTACAGATTGCATGAATCAATAAAAATAGCTTTGCATTGCATATGAAGGAACTTACAATGGTCAGCCCTCAAGGCTACAGTCAATGCAGAATTCTATGCCCCTTACAAGATTACACAAGTCTTGATTACAGCAGAAACTCAGACCTATCTACTACAAAAGAACTTAGCCAGCACGCGCTTAGCTGAGGAGGGGAGAAAAAAAGGAAAAATGACCTAACCCTAGCAGTGACCTAAGCACAGAAAACCTCCCTGGCTTCAAGCTAAACTAGGTGATGTTAGATGGTTATTTATGGATAAAATTATAGCTTAAATACAACCCATACAAAAATATCTAAATGTTCTAGCCAATCAGAAAGAAGCTGCTGTAGTGGCCTATTTATGGCCAAGTAATTGTCTTGGGATGTGGGGGACAACTAAACACATTGGGATGTGTGCCCTAGATGCTATGGAATTCCCAAAACATCCCTGCATCCTGAATGGGAAGCCTAGAACTTGAGCCTTGAGAGACTGAATGCTTCCTATTATGCATCTCGAGTGGATCTCGAGTGGTTGAATTGACTACTGATGGAGGCTCGACAAGTTCGAATGGTTCCAATTATCCAGCTCGAGCAGATGAGGCTTCAAGTGACTTTTCTCTAGAGCATCTCAACAGGATGAAATGTAGCTCGATAGGATCAATTTGAGCTCCCTGAGTGGATGGATTCATACTTGGAGTGCTCGAGAGCTACTTGAGAACTGCGTGAGACGATTTTCTGAAGGTGTATCTGCTCGAGGTCCACTCGATCAAATATTCTCTGGAATGTCTGAACCTCTTTAGATGTGCTCGAGATGGTTTTCTAAAGCTCAGAACCTCTCAAGAACTACTCGAGGAAATCTTCGGAATCTCTTCATGTTTTGAACTGCTCGAGATCTGTTGGATCTGGTTATATGCTGCAGGTCTAAACTGCTCGAGATCTGCTCGAGCTAACTTGCTGAAGGTTTTAACTGCTCGAGAGCCACTCGAGCTGATTTAAGTTGTACTTGAATTGCTCGAGAACTACTTGAGCTGTCATTTGTAATCCTCTAAAACTGTGCAGTGCCTGCTGTAGCACTCTTCTCTACTTAGGTCCATCCTTCTTCCCTCTTTTGGACTTCTAAGGCCCCTTAGGCAAGCAAAATGGTCCCTATGGTGCAGACTACCATGGTGCACTCTCTATTCTTCAATCAGCTTCAAGATTTGATTCTAAATTCTTTCTTCTTGGCCTCCAAAATGTGGACTATTACATTAAGCTGTAGTTTTATTCCTAACTACAAAACATACTCAAATAACAATTATTAGATGGCTCAAAGGTGTAGTAAAGGCTAGGTTAGGAGGTAAAAAGTGGCATTTTTCAGCGATTAACACACCCCCAAACCTAATCTTTGCTAGTCCTCGAGCAAAGCAAAAATTAAATAATTACTCTAAAATTTTAAATGCCACTTTCGTAGGAAGCACGGATGCATTTAACTTATGCATCAAGCCTTTTAAACCCCTATGTGATCCCTAATGGAGGAATGAAGTCTCCTGAGAGTTTTCAGTGAAGGTACCCACAAACTTCATAATGACATAGTTAAACCAAGTGCACACCTTAACAAGTCAGATTTCAACATATAAAATTTCATTCCACCCTTGACTTTTCAAATTAGAGGAGTTTTAAAATAGTGGATGCAAACAATTTAATACTTACATCATGCATTTATGATCATCACAACCAATCAGTTGACATCAAGAATGTAATGTGTCCAAAATAGTACTACGCATACCATTAATTCAAAAATTAGGTTCAAACAGTGCCCCAATGAATTTCAATTTCAGACCCAATACTTACCAGGTTTGTCTCTCACAATTGAATTGGAGGGTGTTCAATTTCACTCCAGCATGTACTTCTCACCATAGATCAGGCATCCCCTCATCTCCATATGACAACTCATTTCACTTTGGATCAACAAGGTCTTTTTGGTGGGTTGTAATTTGGCTTATGGGTGAGGTTTAAAAGAATAAGAAGGGTAAAATAGATTCAAAACTGAGAAATCAATAAGGGGAGGAGTTGATTCATGACTTCACCTTCTTCATCACAGCACAACTTCATCCTCCAACAGGTTTTCCAGATCTTAAGTGGCCAGCTTCTCCTTCTTCAAAGTTTTACATGAAGTACTTTTTACTTCTCTTTCTTTTTCTTTTGTCTTTTTTAAATTTTTTTTTATGAAGTGCCACACATATACCACTGCTACGCTGCTGTTTATAATTTGCTTTTCTTCTCCTTCATACAAATGTTGAACCCAGCCCACCTATCTTGAACTTCTTCTCCTTTACCTTCTGAAATCTCTTGAATCAGGTCAAGAGGTTTAGGTTCAAGTACTCTGGTGTTTGTTGAAGAGAAATTGGATTTTAAAGGCTCGAAGAGTGTATGCAAAGGGCAGTTGAATGGGTAGGAAATTTTAAGCTCAAACTATCCAAATGAAAGCCTTAGATCATCTCCTTAGTGTCATGAGTGTTGTCAAACAGTTTCGATTTGGGGATGCCTAACTTCTAGTGACAAAGTGTTGATTTAGTCATTCCTTGGAGCACAAAAATTTGCCAATTACGCTCTTCAAAAGATAAAATTTTGTATGGGCCCAAATCTCACTGGATATGGTCTTCCTTTGAACTCATGGGGCATGTTTTCACATTTTTCTCTCCTTATAGCTTACTAAGTACTGCTTGTAAAAGATTTTTCTTGATGCTTACTTCATGAAAGTGTTGAATTTTTAGAGGATTTTAGTGTTAAAAAGTCGGCATAATTTTTAAATTTCCTCATTTTCAAAATTGCTTAGGTGAACTTCACTCTTTTTGTTTCAAAATTGACTATTACTGCTACACTTAGCTTAACTATTTCATTGATCTTCCTACTGGTCTACCCTGCCATACCCCCAAACCTAAGATAAATAGTGTCATCACTGTTCCAATGTATATATGTAGTTAGGGGCAGCAAGGTATGCAAAAGACTATCAAACTAAAGCAGAAAATAGGAATGTACAGACAAAGAAGCACCATGCAAATAACACACAAAAGATTATTTTCATTAACAAAATCAATATCAAACAAGACTGTTTACAGACTTAACAAGAGACTGAAAATAGACAACTACTTCTAAAACAGAAAATACAAACAGACCCCTAAGTACAAAATGACTACACTAAATCCTAATCAGAATCTGACTCTGTATCTAAATCTGATAGTAGGTCCATGGGTAGTTTTGGAGCCTTGGCTTTCCCTTTCTTCACATATTCAGCTTGTGCAGCACCAGCCTTGGTCCTTGTAGCATCTGGTTTCTATGACTTGGTGTTGCTCTTCTCCATTGAAGGTTCCTTGATAGACACACCCTTGGGCATTGAAGAGTGCATGACTGAAAAGGTGGAGGTCAGTGTCAACCATCCTGCCCAACTGAGCTGCCTTCATCTTATACACCATATACATATCCAAAGCACCTTTTAGTTGTTGCCAGTACACCTTCTCCTTCTGCAGATCCTCCCTCATGAGAGACATCTGGTATTCATAATGCTGCTTCACCATTGCTGTCACTTGTTCCACCACTAATTTTATGTCCCTTCGAATATAAGGATCAACAGACATAGATTTGGTGAGGGTGTAAAACTTGGGAATGGGGATGGATGAAGCAAGGACAATGGCCCTCTCATCAGGGTCATCAATCCTAGGGTGTAAAGCAAAGGTGGTGGTCAGGTCAATGTAGGTGGGTGGAGATGATGGGGGTGGAAGGATAGGTGCCAACTCCTCCTCATAGGTTAAGGTCAATGGTATCAGGGGCATCTCCTCCTCTTCAAAATAAGTTTGTATAACAGTAGAGGTGGAGTTAAATGGGATAAGGGCAAGCTCTTCATAATCAAGGTCTATCTGTATGGCAGTAGCTGCTGCAGTCACTGAAGTTGAAGGCTGGGGTGAAGGAGGTGGTGTGGGTATTGGTGTGGGTGTGGGTGTAGGCTATTGGGTGTAATGTCTGAAGGGTTGATTGGATTGAATGTAGGGTAGCTTGCATGGTGGCCTGGTGCTCAGTATTGGTAAGGAGTTGGGTTTGGAGAGAGGTAAGGAGGGAAATAATTTGGGCAAAGGAGTCAGGAATGGTTGGGGTTATAGGTAGGGTGGTTGGGATTGGTCAGAAGGGTGAAGTAGGGGCATGGTTAAAATGGGTACACTGTGGAGAGTCTGGGAGGGGTGTATACTCATGTCTGATATCTCCCACAATGGAGTCTATCATGGTAGAGTACCCCTTAGTGGTGAAGTAGTCTTTGTCATGGGTAGGTGTAGGTGTAAGGGAATGGGTAGGGGAGGCAATAGGGTCAATTGGCTTAGTGGGTTCTGTTACAAAGGGTTCAAAGGAGAGTACAAGGTCTGTGGTGGTGGGATGTGTAATGTCAGTGGCCATTGACTCATTGTCATCATATATGAATGGCCAAGGTGGGTTTGGAATGGGTTCTGGTATGGTAATAGGCTCTGAGCTAGGAGTGGGTGTAGGTAAGGAAATGGATAGGCTAGGTACAGTGGGTCTAGGTGGATCTAGTATTGGGGTTATAGGTTGGGTGGGTGGGATTGGCTCTGTGGTTGGTTTATGGGCTCTTTTTTTGTATTTTCTTTTCATGGTTGAAGTGGGTAGGGTAAATGGGAACTCTATGTGAGGAGTTGGAGCTGACAGAGGGATGGTGGTGGTGATTATAGAGGATGTTGGAGATGGAATGGTTGGTATGGGTGTAAGAATGGAAATGAGTAGTGTGTGGGTGGTGTGGGACGTAGGGATGGACAGTAGAGTGGAGAAGATTGATGATGGGCTGCTGGGTGGGATAGGTGGCACTGAGTTGGCTGATGATGTATCTGCAGCAGAAGTGGGTGGCACAGGTATTGAGACTGCTGTAGGAATGGCAGCTGATGAGTCCTCAACTGGGAGTGTTGTTGTTGATTTCTTAGGGACCTTCTTCTTCTTCCCCATCTAGGATATGCTAATTGTCCACAACCTCTTTCCAAACATCAGTGGGGGTAATTTTTCAGTTGGCTCCCCAAACTTCCAGGCATATCCTCCTTGCTTAAGCAGGGTTGTGATCAGCCTGCTATAGGGAAGTCCATGGGCTTCTGCTTCTTCTGGACCTTCATGTGGATGTCCTTCATCCCCTCAAAAATCAAATGGGCAGCATTGAAGCAATGCGCTTGGGATAAGGAGTAGAGAGCATCAGCAATGGGATGTCTTCTCTCTTACTGATGCCTAGATACAAAAATGTTCTTTCTTAAAACATTGTCTATGAATAGCAATTTGGTACTGAAGTCACTCCTTCTGATGGAGTCCCCTGAAGCCTTCTTCCCATTGGTCAATTTGTTGGGAATCTCATCTATGGAGGCATTGAGTGGAGCCCCCAAATTCCAAGCAGGGTCATAGGCAGCTGGGATGCCTAGAGCTTTTGCAATCATAGTTGTGTCCACAATTGTTGCAAATTCATCAATAAGGATGACCAGCATTGGGTCTTCTCTTTTGAACCCCCCCAGACTCCTTGAGTCTCATGTTCTGGTACCATAGCTTTACCAGTCTGGGGTACACCATCTCCTTCAAAGGGGTCAAAAGGTTATCAAAGGATAAATTGGTCAAAAATTAAATGGCTTCAATAGTCAAGGTCTCCTTTGTGAAAACTGCCTTGTCAAAGACAGTTTCAGGCTCCAACCCTAGGGTATGCATGAACTCATTAGGTGTGCTCAGGGATCAAATTCTGAGGTGGCTTCCTCCTGATGCTTCTACTTCTAGGCTGATTTTGGGCTTTTGGAGATAGTTCTTGCCCTTTTCTTTGGTGCAGTCCTCTTCTTAGGTTTTTTCACTTGGGGTGATGGGGCATCAGTGGCCTCCATAGTGGAGGATGTAGCAATCCTCATTGACTTTCTGGTGGGAGTGGGCTTGTTAGTTTGTGGAGGGTTCAACAATGATTGTAGATTATCAAAAAATGGGGAACTATTGGCCATCTGTCAAACCCTAAATTTGACCTCTTCAATCTTAAATCCTAGGTTGCCTACAACTCTAATGAGGTATCTTAGCAGAACTCCTCCCAAAAATAAACTCTTACCCAAGAACAACTGTCGATCAAAGATACATCTGAGCAGAGTTAGAAACTTACCCAAAACCACTAGGGTTTTGAAATTACAGAAGCACAGTGGACCAAATCTAGCATTGGCAAGTGCAAAAGACTCAGTCTTGGATTCTTAGCACAATGACTAGAGTAGGGTGTGAGTGATGGAGCAAAATGGACAGCAAAGAAGGGAGTTGGAAAGTCTGGCTAGGAGTGGTGCTCGAGGGTTTGGGCAGAGAATGAGAATTGACAGAGCCTATCGAGGGGTTTTAAGCAGGGAAACTCAAGCTTCAAGAGGATCTCGAGAGGATGGGTCAAATGTAAATGAACCTCTCGAGCTGGAATTAACCTGTCGAGCAGTTAAGTGCTAGTGAAAGTCAGGGCCTCAAGAGAATCTCGACAGGCTGGGATTCAAGTGATTTGGCTAGAGACAATCTCGAGCATATGGTTTTTATACCTCTAAGCCTATCGAGGCCACCTAATCTTGTGAAAGTGAGGTTCGAGAGGTTACCAGAGCCTCTCGAGAAGGTAAAAAATTCAGTTGATTTCTCAGAGTTGTGCTGTCAGGCCCACTGCCATGTTACACCAACACACAATTTTATACCACAGCCAATTAGACACATGCTCATTTCAAATCATGTTGAACCACAGAAGATCAAGATTCCTACAGACAAATCAAGATTGTCAAACACACTAAAAAACATACATACATAATTTAAATACACCCAAAAACATACAAAAATAGTAAATGACAGAATTTCAACATCAAACAAAAATAGCTATGTTACACAATGTACAAGGCTGTAGGTTCTTGAAGGTACATGGTTTCAGAAGGCTCTACAGTATTTTTCACACGGAGTTTAAGCCTCTGACCCTTTACTTTCATAATCCTCCCAGAAGTGGGGTGATCTCCACAGCCCCAGATGGGAATGTATGGATTACAGTGAAAGGTCCATCCCATCAGGATCTCAATTTTCTTGGAAAGAACTTAAGTTCAGAGTTGAAAAGCCATACCCTGTCTCCATCATAAATTTCCTTCCTCAGCAGGGTCTTATCAAAGAAGGCTTCGGCTTTTTCCTTGTAAATTCTGGAGCTTGAATAGGCATCTAGCCTCAGTTCCTCCAGTTCAGACAGCTGTAATTTCCTATTTGCACCAACAACAGTTAGGTCCATGTTCAAGAATTTAATGGCCCAAAAGGCCTTGTGCTCTAACTCTATTGGAAGATGACATGCTTTGCCATAGACTAATCTAAATGGGGACATTTCAATTGGGGTCTTATAGGCTGTCCTATAGGCCCACAAAGCATTATTTAACTTCACTGCCCAATCCTTCCTATCAGTCATAACTGTTTTCTCTAGAATATGCTTAATTTTTCTATTGGAAATCTCCACTTGCTCATTGGTTTGTGGGTGATACGGAGTAACAATCGTATGAGTAACAGCATACTTCTTGAGCAAGCTCTCAAAGTATCTATTACAGAAATGGTTGACCCCATCACTGATGATGGCTCTAGGGGTGCCAAATCTGGAGAATATATTTTCTTTGACAAATTTTAGGACAACTTTGTGATCATTTGTCCTTGTGGCAGTAGCTTCCACCCACTTGGAAATATAATCAACAGCCATAAGGATGAAGTTAAATCCCATTGAAGGAGAAAAGGGGCCCATGAAATCTATCCCCCATATGTCAAACAGCTCCACAACAAGGATGGGCTATAGTGGCATTGAATTTCTCCTTGAAATGCCACCCATCCTTTGACATCTTAAACAGGCTTGGTAGTGTGCATGGGCATCCTTAAACAAGGAAGGCCAATAAAACCCACACTGTAGCAATTTTGCTACTGTCTTTTTCCCACTAAAGTGACCTCCACAGGCATATTCATGACACATAATGAGAATATTGTGGATGTCACTATCAGGGACACACTTTCTAATAATCTGGTCTGCACAATACTTATACAGGCATGGATCCTCCCAGAAAAAATATTTGACTTGTGAGAAGAACAAGTCCTTGTCCATCTTGGACTAGTGGAAAGGAATCCTACCTACAGTAAGGTAGTTCACTAATTGGCAAACCAAGTGACAACTGACTGGATGACAAATAATTGCTCATCAGGAAAAGAATCTCTCAATGGTGTAGCAGCACACTTTTCAACTAAAATTCGGGACAAATGATCAGCCACCACATTCTCTACCCCTTTTTTGTTCTTGATTTCAAGATCAAACTCCTACAACAGGAGGATCCATCTAATCAATCTCGGATTTGTATCTTTCTTAGCCAGCAGGTACTTTAGGGCGGAGTGGTCAGTGAAGACAATAATTTTACACCCCAGAAGATAAGGTCTAAACTTTTCCACAACAAAAATAACAGCTAGAAGCTCCTTCTCATTTGTAGTATAATTCAGCTGAGCTTCTGCCAGTGTTTTACTAGCATAATAAACCACACAAGGCAATTTGTCTTTTCTCTGTCCTAACACAGCTCCCACAGTCAAGTCAGATGCATCACACATTAATTCAAAACGTAAGGCATAGTCAGGGGCTTGGATCACAGGGGCAAAGGTTAGACATTTCTTCAAATTCTCAAATGTCTCAAGACATTTAGCATTAAAATGAAATGACACATCTTGATACAGCAAGTGGCACAAAGTTTTGAAAATTTTGCTGTAGTCCTTGATAAACCTTCTGTAAAATCCTGCATGTCTTAGAAAAGATCTTATTTGTTTGACTATTTTTGGTGGGGGCAAGTGTGAAATCAAGTCAATTTTTGCTTTATCAACCTCAATGCCTTTATGGGAGACCACATGGCCAAGTACAATGCCTTGTTTGACCATGCATGGCTCTTCTCCCAGCTCAAAACCAGGTTGGTTTCTTCACATCTTTGAAGTATCAGGCTGAGGTGATGCAAACATTGACTGAAATTGTCCCCAAAAACTGAGAAATCATCTATAAAAATCTCTAAAAACTTGTCAATCATATCCAAAAAGAGGGCATACATGTACCTTTAGACGGTGGCAGGAGCATTACACAGTCTAAATGGCATTCTTCTATAGGCAAAAGTGCTAAATGAACATGTAAAGGTGGTCTTTTCCTGGTCTTGAGGATACACGGGTATCTGGTTGTAATCAGAGTATCCATCAAGAAAGCAGTAGTATGCTTTTCCTGTCAACTTATCCAAAATTTGATCAATGAAGGGTAAAGGAAAGTGGTCCTTTTCTGGTTTTGGAGTTTAATTTCCTGTAGTCTATGCACACTCTCCAACCAGTGGTCTCCCAGGTTGGTACTAACTCCCCAGATTCAGTGGTTATGACAGTGATGCCAGACTTTTTGAGGGTGACCTGGATAGGTGAGACCCACTCAGAGTCTGAAATGGGATAAATTACCCCAGCATCCAACAGTTTCAAAATTTCTTTTAAGACAACTTCCTGCATATGAGGGTTTAATTTCCTCTACATTTCCCTTGAGGACTTGGAACCCTCTTCCAAATGGATCTTGTGCACTGATGGGTCTATCCCTCCCAAATCTGCAATGGACCAGCCAATTGCTCTTCTATGTTTCCTAAGGACACACAACAATTCCTCTTCCTGCTCTACAGTCAAAGAGGAAGAGATAATGACAGGAAGTTTTTTATCTTGCCCTAAGAAGGCATATTTCAATGTATCTGACAGCTGCTTGAAATCCAGATGAGGTGGACTAACTATTGAAGGCAACAATGGAGGGTTGAGGTAGGGGCAGCAATTTGGGTCTCCATATGGAGTGCTGCACTAGGCCCACTGAAGAGTCTAATGTGTTGCTTTCTTCAACAATGCAATTTGTCATCAACCTCAATCCACACATTCAAATTCATCATACATTTTATCCCAATCTAGCAGATTGGATAAATTCTCTTCCACCAAGTCCTCTAGTACATCAACTACAAAACAATCCTCAATGTCCAGCTGAGGATGTTTGACAGCATTGTACACATTCAACTTCACTTTCATATTTCCAAAAGAGACTTCCATTACCCCAGACCTGCATTGAATGCAAGCATTGGCTATGGCCAGAAATGGCCTGCCCAGGATAACAGAAATTGGAGTGTTACTCTTTGAAGGTTTCATGTCCAATACCAGAAAATTAGCAGGGTAGAAGAATTTATCCACCCCCACCAACACATCTTCAACAATGCCTATAGGCCTCCTCTAAGACCTGTCAGCTAATTGGAGTACAACAAGAGTTAGTTTCAGCTCCCCCAAACCTAGTTGTTCATACACAAAATAAGGAGCAGGTTAACATTGGCTCCCAAGTCTAAAAGAGCTTTGCCTATGGTGTGATCACCAATAATACAGGGGATAGTAGGTACCCCTGGGTCCTGAACTTTTGTTGGTGTAGCAATAGAGAAAATTGACTTGACTTTTTCAGCTGTAAAGACCTTGGAAAAATGGATCCTTGCCTTCCTTTTCTGAGTACATAGGTCTTTTAGGAACTTAGCATAAACCAAGACCTGTTTGATGGCATCAAGCAGAGGTAAATTGATCTTAACTTACTTGAATGTCTCCAACATTTCCTCCATTCTAGTATTCCCCTTGTCAAAAGGAGAGGGGCCTTTAAGAGCATGAGGAAATGGCAGCTGGGGCACTGCTGGTACCTCAGCCACTAGCCTAGCTGTATCATCAACAATTTTTTTCTTTGTACTTTTCTCAATTTTTCTTTTTCTCGGGGCTCAACAATAGTCCCATTATTATGCTCCTATTGGTCATCAGTAGGAAATGAGTCTTTTTTCTCCTTTGCACTCTCCTTTTTCTTCTTTTTCTCCATGTCCACCTGGTTGTCCACCACCCTACCACTCCCTAGGGTTGTGATTGCTTTAGCCTCTTCATGGGTTGAGGATCCTTCACTAATCATATATTGGCCCTTTGGGTTGTTCATGGTCTAGCTTGGAAGCCTGCCCTCCTCTCTCTTGATCAAAGCATTGGAGATTTGACCAAGTTGGTCTGTAATTTTCTTTATACTCTAACTGTGAGAGTTCACTGTCTGAGATAAGGAATTCAGGTTTTGTAGTAATGGCAAACCTACTCCTCAAAAGATGGGGCTTTAGACTGTGGTGGCAACAATGGCAATTGGTTTTGTTGTGGGAGTGACTGAGGGAAAGGTTGCTTAGGTGCATACCCTGATTATACTGTTGCTATGGTCTGTAATGTAAAGCTTGCTACTGCTACTGGGGTTGTCAATAATTATCTTGTCTCCACCTCAGATTGGGGTGGCCTCTCGATTGATACCCAGCAGGCTGCCGCCCATATGATTGAGCAGTATTAGCATGCTCCATGACCAGTTCAGGGTATTGACCAGCTGATGGACAGTCCACAAGTGAGAGTGTGGGTGATTGGCATCTCTGACATGCCTCTTCAACTTGTGCAGTCAGTTTAGGCTGCGTCACACCCATTAATTTGTCAAATTTCTTTGTCAGACTGTCCACCCTTCTTTCCAGGTCATTGTACACATTAACCTCATACATCCTCCCTCTAAAAGTGGGTTATTTTACAATTTTAGCAGGAGTCTCAATGTCATTTCTTGACGGAGTCTCTTGCTGTATGGAATTTTCATTGATGACACCAAAAAGTTCCCAAGCCTCTTCAGCAGTCTTGATGAGGTAAGTACCACCACATGAAGCATCCACCATATCCCTACTCTTAGGATTAATCCCTTGGTAGAAGCTCTGGACAAGCTGCCACTTAGGGATTTGGTGGTGTGGGCACTACCTCAGCAGCTCTTTAAACCTTTCTCATGTTTCATGGAAATTTTTAGTTGAGAATTGAGCAAAGGAAATTATGCTCGTCCTCAACTGGCTGGTTCTGCTCATAGGGAAAATTTTAGCCAAAAACTGGCATTAGAGGTCATTCCATGATGTGATGCTATTTAGTGGGAGCATGTTAAGCCAATTCCTGGCTTTGTCCTTTAACGAAAAAAGAAAAAGCCTCATTTTGGTGGCTTCAGCTCTCAACCAAGCAATAGTAAATGTGGTGCATAAAGCAAGGAACTCATCTATGTGCTTACAGGGATCCTCTTTACTTAACCGATGGAATGATGGCAGCATTTGGATGGTCTAAGCATGGATCTCATAATTTCCTTCAGCTGCAGGGAATTGAATATAAAAGGGGGATGAATATGCCCCTGGTGCATAGTATTCCCTCAGTGATCTTGGTTGCTCTTCTATCACAACTGGCTCAATATTAACAATAGGGGTTTGTGTGGTCTGCCTAAGTCTAAGGGCTCTCTCTATCTCAAGATTTAAAGGTTCTAAGTCTGGGTTAAGAGACCTCTTACCCAGCATACACACACATAAAACAGCAAATAAATACAGGCACTTACAACAACTTAAATAATGAGAAATAAAAATTACTGTTGAATTTATGGCATTAACAGAAAGGAAACATAAAGCAAGGTAGAGAGGATGCAAACTAAGGCAAATAAGCTCCAACTGCAACTTCCAACTTTTTTTCTACTGTTTCAGATCTGCAGACAACCAAATCAAATTCAGTAGTACTATTATTCAAACACAGGAACAACAACAAATGAATATATAAACACACAAATAAAAACTCAGATCTACTATTTATATCAAGCATCCCTGATAGCGGCACCAAAAACTTGTTAGTCTTTAGAATTGCTTGTGCTTTCATTTTTTTAACTAAGTGGTAAACATTAAGCAGTAGAGACAACTAAAAAGGGGGTAATAAAATGGAGTGAAACAACACTAAAACAGTAATCTAAAACACAGTCCTGCAAGATCCAGGGCCTGTTGTAGCAAGTTTTTCTAAGTAAGAGTTTGCCCCACAGGGAAATTTGATCTAAAACCACAAGAGTTGTATAGTAAGCCTTCAGATCTGGCTACAGATCTGGCAGCACTAACCTGTACTAGAAAGTAAAGGTAAAGAAAGAGAGTTTTGGGTTGTCACAATCTACACTAGAATAGAAAATAAAATCACAGATCTACACTACAAGAAAGGTTTTAGAAAGGGTGGAAATGAATTTGGAAAATCAAATGGAAAATTGGTGAGAAGTAATGAAATAGGGACTGATTTGTTAACTGAAACAGGGCTGATCCAGCTGAGCAAGGACTGATTCTCCATCAGTCCTTCATTTGGCTACAAGCTCAAATACAAGATAAAGAATCCAATCCAACCTGAGATATGAAATAGTCTTAGGGTTATGATCTGTTCACTTAGTGGTCACAGATCATCCCAGAGATATATTCCAGTCAAGGGGTTGAAATCAGAACATTAAAATCACTACAGCCTCTATGTATGCAAGGCTATAAGCTCTTACATCCATAGGTGCATACAATCCATGGAAATCTTAATGAGAAACATAAAACCATTACAAATTGCATGAATCAATAAAAATAACTTTGCATTGCATATGAAAGAACTTACAATGGTTAGCCCTCAAGGCTGCAGTCAATGCAGAATTCAATGCCCCTTACAAGATTACACAAGTCTTGATTACATCAGAAACTCAGACCTATCTACTACAAAAGAACTTAGCCAGCAAGTGCTGAGCTAAGGAGGGAATAAAAAGGTAAAAATGACCTAACCCTAGAAGTGACCTAACCACAAAAAACCTCCCTGGATCAGAGCTAAACTAGGTGATGTTAGTTGATTATTTCTGGCTAAAATTATAGCTTAAATGCAATCCATACTAAAATATCTAAATGTTCTGGCCAATCAGAAAGAAGCTGCTGTCGTAGCTCATTTATGGCCAAGTAATTGCCTTGGGATGTGGGGGACAGCTAAGCACATTAGGATGTCTGCCCTAGATGCTGTGGAATCCCTTAAATATTCCTCCATGCTGATTAGGAAGTCTAGAACCCGAGCCTCGAGAGGCTGAATGCTTCCTATTATGCATCTCGAGTGCATCTCGAGTGGTTGAATTGACTGCTGAAGGAGGCTCAACAGGTTCAAATGGTTCCAATTATCCAGCTCGAGCAGATGAGGCTTCAGGTGACTTTTCTTGAGAGGATCTCGACAGCATGAAATGTAGCTCAACAGGATCAATTTGAGCTCCTCGAGTGGATGGATTCATACTTTGAGTGCTTGAGAGCTACTCGAGAACTACTCAAAGCGATTTTCTAAAAGTGTATCTACTCGAGGTCCACTCGAGCATATATTCTCTTGAATGTCTGAACCTCTCGAGATGTGCTCGAGATGGTTTTCTGAAGCTTAGAATTGCTCGAGAACTACTCGAGGAAATCTTCTGAAGCTCTTTCTATTTTGAACTGCTCGAGATCTACTCGAGCTAGTTATATGCTGCAGGCCTGAACTGCTCGAGATCTGCTCGAGCTAACTGTCTGAAGGTTTTAACTACTCGAGAACCACTCGAGCTTATTTAAGCTGTAGTTGAACTGCTCGAGAACTGCTCAAGCTGTCATTTGTAATCCTCTGTAACTATGCACAACCTGCTACAACACTCTTCTCTGGTTAGGTCCATCCTTCTTTCCTTTGTTAAACTTCTAGGGCCCCTTAGGCAAGAAAAATAGTCCCTATGGTGCAGACCACCATGGTGCACTCTCTATTCTTCAATCAGCTTCATGATTTGACTCTAAATTCTTTCTTCTTCGCCTCTAAAATGTGGACTGTTGTATTAAGTTGCAGTTTTATTTCTTACTACAAAACATACTCAAATAAGAACTATTAGATGGCTCAAAGGTGTAGTAAAGGCTAGGTTAGGTGGTTAAAAGTTGCATTTTTCAGCGATTAACACTCAGCACGTCATACCAAGCATCATAGACATTGCGCTATCACTCTCCACAAGGCATTTACCACTCAAGATTGGATCAAGAAGGTCTTTTTCAGGATTGTAACGGGGCTCGGGCAAAGGTTAAGAAAGAAAGGAAAGTTGGGCTCAAATTCTCTAAGAAACTGGTAAAAGAAACTTAATTTGATTTTCAAACTTTTCACTCTTTCTTTTTTGGATTTTTCGTAACTTTTCTTTTTATTTTTATCAACTTTCTTTTCTACTTACTCCTTCTTTTCCTTTTGAATTCACCTTATATTTTTTTTCATTTTCTACCTTTTTCTTTAATTTTTTTTCTTTTTCCATAGTTTTCTGCCATATGATCCCATGTAAATACCACTCACATGCCTCTCCACTTACTCTCATCCCATTAACTCTCATCCCTCGTTTCTAATTTCATAGAGATTGACGGGTAAAGCTTAAATTTTCAGAAATGGTGTCAAGGTATGGTCAACATGGCTTATCAAGAAACATGTAAAGATAAAAAATTTCAATAAGGCTCAAAAAGGGTACTAAAAGGTAAATCTGTATGAGGTGGGGCATTTTAGGTTCAAACAAGCCAAATACGGCCTTCGATCATCTCCTCACAAGATGGTAAAGATGCTTATTTGTTTCAAGTTAAAGAGCAATGTGTTCTAGTACAATGATAGCAATGCAAAGTAAACAAACCAAGATAAATTGTATGAGATTAACAAGAAAGCCCGAATCCAAAGATACTCCAAATTTATTTTAGCACTTATCAAGAACGAGGAACGGTTCTAAAGCTTTCCAGGTTTAGTCTTTCCTAGGATCTTAAGATTAAAATTTTAAATTAATCCTTTGATTTCCGGACTTAAGCATGGTAGAAGTGCAAAAAAATTTCTAAGCATGAAATTCAAACATATCTTTAAATGTTTACGTTGGAATTAGTAATCCTAGACAGCAGTAGTCCTAACATGGCATTAATATTTTAAAATTAGAACTCATAGGCATAAACAACTAAAGTTTGAAAACTACTTGAAAATAAAGCACAAGATGGTTCAAAAACTATATATAAAATTGTGGATTTGAAGATGTACTAAATAGTGGTCAAGTATAAGATGCAACAAAATAAAACATGAACCACTTCAATAAGCATAAACACCCTCAAACCTGAATGGTGCAATGCCCTCATTTCACAAAACCATAAGCAATGAAAATAGCAAGAGGGCAAACTAAAAAAAGTAGCGTTCAAGTACAACACCTATGATGTCCACCAAACACACAAAGACAAAATACAAACAATCTATACTAACACACCCACAAAGTAAAACCAAAAAAGAAATGGCATGAAGTTACCCTTGAAGCGTGAAAATCGTCGATTGCAGCCACTAGGAGTGGAATGTCGAGCCTTTTCCTTGAATATATATGCATGGAGCGACGGAACATGAAACGGTGATCGACACAAAGCAGCGGAAGATGAGACGGTAGTGTAAATGTATGCGTGAATGAAGCTGTGTGGAGTGGAAGGTGAAATGACATGCAAAGGAATCAAAAATGTCAAAAGTAACACTGCAGGAGCTCAAGGAAGAAGAGGCAAGGGAATGAAGGTGGGGATCGGTCGAAAATGGGAATTCAACCGATCACAGGCTTTATATAGCCCGAGAACTTCTTATTTCAATCAGTCGAAACCAATTTCGATCGGTAAAAATAATAAGAGAATTATAAATTTTCTTTATAGCATATGTTCTGAAGCTCACTCCCGATCTCGACCGGTCGAAGTTATAACAGCAACTTTGTTTGCTATTATAAATATATAATTTCGACTGGTCGAAACAACTTGACCAGTCAGAATTCTTCTCCTTTCATAGTTCCTGAGTATTACGATCGACCGAAATCAACTTCAACCAGTCGAAATCTGGTGGAGAATAGAGTTCTCTACATAGATTTTACCAATTACTTATCTCAAATTTTTTTCTTTTGTATTTTTAAATTTTTACTTTGTTTTATAACCCTACTACCTGCAGACACAAACTCCATTAAATCTAATAAAAGAAAAACAAAAATCCTAAACTAATATTATACAGGGGGCTTGGGTTGCCTCCCAAGAATCGCTAAGTTTTTGTTTTGTGGTCTTTAGCCGGACCACTCTCAAGTTTCGATAGGAACAAAAATGGGTTGTTCATCTAGCAGGAATTGGATGCCTTCTTTATCACCTTAGGGTTTGAGGCTTTTGGTGGGTGGACTCTCATCTACCTAATAAACCATGACATATTCAGATTCATTGCGCATTGGCAATTTAGGAGTACCAAATACATCGTTGTTTAAAACCAATCGACCGGAGGGTAAGCATTGTAAAAATGGATCTGAATATGGTGCCTCAACTGTAATGCTCAGCTGCTCAGTCGCTATAAAACAAGGAATTGTGTCCTCCTCATGCAGATAATTTTTTGGTATTAGAGGAGTAACACAAATTGGTTGGCTATCTTCCACTACTTCAATCATATATGGGCCAACACAATCTTCCTTGTTAGCTTCCTCATGCCCGCCCCAAAATGTCATGGTCTCATCCTTCGGCTCAGGGGCAGAGGTAGATCCTCCTCCCAACTCCTGGTCTTGCAGAATGCTTATAGATTGACTAGGTAAGAAATCTTCTTCCCTAGCAATGGCAGCAGTCGTTTGCCCCATTTGGTATTTACTTCTGGCAAGAGACAGTATCTGAGAGTGGATTCTTTCAAGAAAGTCTGGATTGGTTTGGAGTTCTTCTAAAATGGCTAATCCATCTTCTTTGGAATCAGAACTCCATAGAGAGTGTAAATATTGTGGGTCAAACTGATGTTGGTTTGAAAAATTTTACACAAAAAGTTGACCCCAATTTGGGACCCACCGTTTAGGTCCATTCTCCCTAGACTCATCCCAATAGTGGTATGGAATCTCATAATAAAACCCATCAGAAGATGGGGGCATCGAATTTGCAGGAAACTCCATATCACACAGACATACATTAAGACATAAAAATACAAAAATAAAAACCTAACTAAATTTAAAAATAAAGGCAC
Organism: Chloranthus sessilifolius; assembly: GCA_021018995.1. Lineage (NCBI taxonomy): Eukaryota > Viridiplantae > Streptophyta > Magnoliopsida > Chloranthales > Chloranthaceae > Chloranthus > Chloranthus sessilifolius. Next base: position 96,490,238 of record CM037597.1, on the reverse strand, counting down.
GTACCTTAGCCTCTCACGGGCGTCCCCTTCGAAGCTTTGATAGGCTCGTACCTCGATCTCCAAATCTGGAAAAAAATAAACTAAAATTAGAAAATTACTAATGCAAACTAACTACAAGGCAGTAGATCAAATAAAATCGTAGTCCCCAGCAGCGGTGTCGGAAACTTAATCGTTTCATTTCAAAACCTTGCAAGTGCACAAGTTCGAATATACTTGGGCAAGTACAAGGGTGTCGAACCATAGGGACTAGTCGTTCATTTTAAACTAAAGTCTTACTAGAAAGGAAATTTTTATAGAAGTAATTTTCAAATTATTTTACCTAACAAAGAAAATAGATCTAGAAAAAATTGAAAGAACAACCAGGGATCTCCCTTGGATCTCAGACTCGTAAATAACAAACTCCCATCCTTCTCCTATTTTGACTCTCAGGTACCCCCCACTCTAGGCTACAAGATCTACGGCATCGTATGAGAATTAGATAAATCTAATCGCAAGTTAGACGAATCTAAATATCAAAGCATCATTGCACGAACCAACTAAAACTACCTTACAAGATCTAGTTCGTTGGTGAATATCCTATCTAATCCAACCCCAATCCCTACAAGGCCACTGAGATTACATTAAATAGAATTAACCATTTACAATCTGTTATATCCCTAAAATTTTCAAAACACTAATATACTAAATAAGTGTATGTGCTTAGTAAGATATACAACTCATACCACGAAATTTTCTTTAAAATTTTTATGGAAAATAAATTTTTTAGTTTAAATAACTCAAATATATAATTGTATAAATAAATACACAAGCTCCGTGAGAGCATTAGTAGTAGGAGGCTTGAATTCTAAGCAAGAAGTCTAGGAATCAAACCTTGCTAAGTGGAGTAAAATCCTATTTTTGGACCTTAGGAGAAAATCCTATACACCTAAGCTAGGTGTGTCAGCCCAACACCAAATATTATCTAAAGAGTTGGAAAAAGGCAACTCATGTACAAATTAGAAATTGTGGGTTCTCGAGAATTCAAATTCCTAAACCCTTTAAAACTCTAATTAGAAGGACCATAAGAAATCCCTACCCTCCTTTTTCTATTATTCATAGAATCTTTCGTAAGAAAAATTGTAGCCATTATCACCCATCTCTTTCAATCTTCTTCTTCAAACCACCTTAAGATCATCAAAAAATTGTAGCCATTATCCCTATTTTGAACCCTAGAGTTTCGAAGAAGGGATCGTACAAAAATAGATTTTGAAGACGATAATGATAGCTCGCTGTGATAAAGTCCACAGTGCGCTGTCATATGTCACAGCGAGCTGTGACAAGTCTCACAGCTTGTTGGGGTATACATGATAGCTCGCTGTGGTAACACAGCAGCTTGTTGTCACTTAAATGAAAATTCAATGCCGCTTAGAAGAGGGTTTCTTCCGATGGCCATAACTTTTGGTAGAAAACTCCGATTGACCATTATAATATATTGTTTTGGGATAGCTCAAGATGATACATCCAGTGGGCTTGAAAGCAGCCACAATGTGCTTTCATAAAGACCATAGCATGCTGTGGACATTAAGAACTAAGAACTTTTTGCAGCGACGACTCGCTGTGAGTACTTCACAGTGCGCTGTCATATTAGCCACAGCTCGTTCTCACATGACAGCAGCAAGCCGCGAACATTAAAAATAGGGAATGCTCTCTATCTGATTCAATCAACCATTGATGATTTGATTCTATTATGTCTCAACTATAAATGCACCATAGAAGAGGGAATTGGACTTAGTACAAAGGAGACATCTCACTCCGTTCCTTGCGACTTTGGAAATCGAGGTAAGGGAAATTCATTGCATAATTATGTTTTGAGTTTGATCTATGGCTTTAATGATATTCTTGATATAAACCTGTGAAATATTAGTATTGAACTCATTGAAATTATTGCATCGAAACTTGGAATCTTTTGAATATTGCACATTAGGATTTATTTCGAATTATGAAACTTTTGCATCGGAATGATTGAACGTTAAATATTTTTTTTTTTATTGGATTTTGGATATTGAATTAAATCTTCATATTAAACCCTCTGAATCAACTTTTGAACTTTTGGAACCTTTGGACTTTGAATTATGAACCATGAGCATTGAATTATGTGATAAAAATTGCATATAATTTATAGATATTCATGTGGAACGAATCCTATGCTTCGACACCTTTGGACTGCACAAGTATCCCTTACAATGCAGGGGCTTGGGCACTTTGGAAAATTGCTCTTAGAACGACGATGGTTAGGAGTCTCATCGATTTTGACTTCGGCTCTAGCGCTATATTCTCAATCTAGAGATTATTTAAGTTATGGATTCAAGGTCGACATTGAATAAGGAACTGCATATGAACCCTAAGGAGTAGTATCATTAAATTTTACATGAAAATCATTATGAACATATGTGTTTCACTCTTTGCACCTCAGAAATTATGTTTTGTCATTTAAGCAACTACTTTGAATCTATCATTGGAATAATATTTTGATCATATAAATTATAATTGTGTATTGCACTACCCTATTGAGCTTAGACTGTTAGCTCACCCTGACACTATGTGTCACAGGTACTGAAGTGGTTACGGACCCTGAGTTAGAAGAAGATCTAGACTTCGTACTAGAGGACGAGGTAGATCTTCCTCCTGAGCAGTTTTATCCATAGATTTCTTTTGGACACTTAGATTTGGTATAGTTTAAATGAATTTTTGGGGCCTATTAATATTATTTTAGATGTTAAGTGCCACTGTTTTTATGGCGAACGGCCGTCACCAGCGGTTTTACTATTTCGTTAAGTTTTCATTATGGACATTATGCAATGGTTTTAATCTAATGGCTTGCTTTCTATTGATACTAAAGAATCTCTGTAATTAGATTATGATCTATGATCTAGCGATCTGAAATTTCCATGTGCTTCGGGTTGAAAATTTTGGGGTCATTACAGTTGGTATCAGAGCGATGGTACTAGATCCCATGTACGATATTAGTACAGATCAACTGTGACACCATGTGTCATGGTTGGTATCAAAGCTATGGCGTTAGATCCTGTGTCACACCATACGAACAGGTCAACTGTGACACCATGTGCCACAATTGGTATCAAAGCCATGGCTTTAGATTTTCATGTGGCACCATGAGAACGAGTAAACTGTGACACCATGTATTATAATTGATACCAAAATCTAACCTTAGATTCTATCAAAATATGGCTTAGACTTCGCAGTCACACTCAATCTAAACTTTTGTTTATTCGCGACAAATCCTCATGGCACCGGGTGGTAGACCAAGGACTGTTAACACTGAGAACATCTCGAAAGGATTTGGATTTGCCACAGACGCCAATGACATTCCGGTGGGGGGAGAAAATAATAATGCATGTGTCAATTAAACCCTAGAGACAATGGCAAATGCCATGGCATAGCAGGTGAACACTATGGCATACCAGACTACCCTGCTTGCAATCGGGTACCAACCCTCTAGATTCCAGGAATTTAGAAGGATGAAACGTCCCAGCTTCTTCGGAAAAGTAGACCCTGATGAAGCAGAAGCATGGCTGAACCAATGGAAAAGATCTTTCATGTGATACCTTGCATGGAAGATGAAAAAGTCCGATGGGCATCATTCCAATTGGAAGGGGAAGCTGATCCATGGTGGAAATCCATGGAAAGGACCCGAGAACAAGAAATCTCGAATACACTATGGACTTGGGCTCAATTTATTGAGAAGTTTAATGAAAAGTATTTCCCTGAAGTAGTCAGAGATCAATACGAAATCGATTTTATTTCATTGCAGTAAGGCCAAATGACTGTGGCAAAATACGAGACAAAGTTCACACGACTTTCAAGGTTTGCACCAGATTTCGTGGCCTTGGAAACAATGAAGGCAAATAAATTTGAATGGGGATTGAAACCAACAATCTAAGAAAAAATATCCCTTTTCAAGTTAAGAACCTTTGCTAAGGTGATAGACATGACTCTCATTACTAAGAAAAACATCAAGAAGATGTATAAGAGGAGGGAACAGCAAAATAAAAGTAGGATGAGTCAAAGGCAAGTGAATACCGATGACCAGTCAAACAAGTGGATAAAATATTTAGTCTTAGTACCTTCTCATTCCGTTTAGACGACTTACTCTAGGCAAGTCTCATCAGCACCTACAAGACCTTTTTGTCCATCACAACCTGCTAGTTTCGAAGCATCGGTAGCACAATGGACGCAGTATACTACCCCCTCAGTACCGACTGAATCCTGCCCACGATGTGGAAAGCCTCACAGATTAGATGAATGTCGATGGAATTTGGGTGCATATTTCCAATGTGGCCCGCATGGGCATTTAGTCAAGGACTGCCCTGAATCGAAGAAGGAAAAGATGTCAGCTACAGCTACACAGAAATCTATGCAACCTACAGTTCAAGGACGTGCCTACGCAATCTCTGCTCAAGACATCCAAACAATAAATGATGTCATCCATGGTACAATTCTATTTAAATTTTAAACCAATCACCTTATATTTAAATAGTGAATTCTCTTCAAATTTAGAATTGCACTACATCATTGCATGATAAATTACACATTATTGATGGAATTAAACACGCGTACCTTAGGTACTTTAAATATGTACCAAAGTAGCGACATCTGTCAACACAATGCATGTGTTCTAATATGTTCAGGCTCTACAAACTCATTCGTGACCGCTCAGTTTGTTGCTGAACTGGGCATCACACTAGATCCTTTGGATTTCATCTTATTGGTATCAATCCCTACAGAGAACTTAGTAGTCACAGGCCGTATCTGCCGATCGGTAATCGTTCTGATTGAAGGTCACAAGACATCAGCCGATTTGATTATTTTGGATATGCAAGGATTTGACATAATACTTGGTAAGGACTAGCTATCTATCCATCATGCAAATGTGGACTGATGTTGATTAATTGGTTGTGTTGTAGTTATTTTTATTGTAAAAGTGTGGTCAAAATATAGTGGAAATAAAGAAGGCAAAAATAGATGAAAAGGGGGCCTAAAATGGATTGAACATAGCAACAAAAAATAAATACAATCCTGTAAGATACAGGGTTGTTGTAGCAAGTTTTAATAAGTAAGAATTTATCCAACATAGAGTGATGATCTAAACACACTAGTAGAATAGTAAATCTCCAGATCTGCTACAAATCTATTAACTCTAAACCTAAACTAGAAAGCAAGATAAAGAGAGGATGTTTTTGGGGTGTCACAAACTAAACTAAAAATAGAAATAAAAACTAAATCTAAAGAAAGGGGTTAAAGAAGAATGAAGGTGGTTTGAGAAAATAAATAAAAACTATGGAGAAGTAGGCAACTATGAGCTAATTTTCATTGCAAAACAGATCAAGAACTGGATCTATAGCTGTCCTTCACTTGGCTACAAGCACAAGTGTAAGGTAGAAGAATCCAACCTAACCCAAAAATATGAACTGATCTTAGTGTTATATTTTGTCCACTTAAATGGTCGCAGAATATCCCATAGATGTGATCCAGTCAAGGGGTTAAACTAGAATAAGGAAAACTACTGCAACTACTATGTTTGCAAGGCTACAAGAATATGCATCTATAGGTGCATTAAACCCATATAGATATAAATGATAAACATAAGAAAAGTATAGATTAAATGGAATAATAAAAATGGTTGTTCATTGCTAAAAAGTACTTACAATGACTCTGCCCTCAAGGCTACAGTCTGCAAGATTCCAAGACTACTCACAATGTTATTACCAAACTAATTACAGATCTGATTTAAACCAAACTGCTATATAAAGATTTAGCTCAACATGGTACTGAGCTAAGGAAAGAAAACACAACAGAAGAAAACCCTATCCCTAAAAATATAAACCCTAAAAGTGAGCTCAGGCTAATCCTGGCTGATTTTTACAAGACAGATTACAGCTATATATACAGTCCATAAAGCAATGAAATGCTTTGGCCAATCAGAAATAAAAACTTTGGGAGCTACTGTCGTGGCTCACTCTTAGCCACGTGTTGCCTTGGGATGTGGGGAATAGCTCAACACATTGAGGTGTGTGCCCCAGGTGCTGTGAAATTCTAAAAATATCCCTAAAGTTCGAATATAGAAGCTGGAACCCAAGCTTTGAGGGGTTGGAGCTTCAAAACATAAATCTCGAGTGGTTGATTTGCTTCAGGTATGCAGCTCGAGTGGATGTCTGTTGGAGTGTTTGCCTTCCCTCAAATGAGGGTCTAAAATCATCAATAAAACTAGGCAGAACACATTCACACAGACGTGCAAGTAATCAGGGTCTGTTGTAGCAAGTTTTACAAAGATGGTGAGTAAGGGAATGTCCACAGGGAGGTTGGATTAAAAATATGATAAATCTCTAGATCTGTATCAGATCTGGCACCCTAACTAGTGCTAAGTTAGCTAAAAGATAGGGGAGAGGTTTAAAATGGATTGTTACTTAAGTTAAGCTAAAATTAAGCATAGACTAATTGTGATCGAGTTTAGGATCTTAGATCTTGCAGGGGAAAGAGGTAAAAAGTAGAAAATGGAGAAGAGTAGCTTCGAGATTGGTTTTCACTGAAATTAGATTCAATTAATTATGCTACAGAGGTTCAAAGTACACAATTCCCTCAACTGGCCATAAGCACAGCTGCAGGGTATAAACTCCACTTCAATTTGCAGGATCCACCTGGTCTTAAGGCTATGATCTGTCCACTTTAATGGTCACAGACCATCCTATAGACTTTATCGAATCCATGGATTTACAGCAGATGAATCCAATTGGAGCCTGAGCTTGGACTAATCTTAAGGTTATGATCTGTCCACTTTAATGGTCACAAACCATCCTAGGGATCTCCTCCAGAGCTAAGGCCTCAGTTAGAACAATTAAAACCACTACAGATGCTGCAATTCTAAGGTCACAGACTCATGGAATCACAGGAGTATCAGATCCAGGGAGATCGGGTGGTATCTAAGAGGCCTACCAGTTAAGTGGGTGAGCTGATCTACAGACTCCTCTACACAAATCCGATCAATCACCAAATGGAACCAAAGGAACTTTAGATCTAATTAAAGCATTAAAAATAGCATTAACATTACAATCAACGTCACTCTTACAATAGAAATACTCTCAGATCTGTAGTCTGTGTAGCTAGGAACCTACAATAGCACTCTTTACCTTACCCAATTACAGATCTAACTTCTCTCCTCGCTACTCTAAGGGAATTATCCAACCATGGTTAGGCTAAAGGAGGGAAAATAGAATTGCTCTGCAAGCTCTAATCTCCAAAATTTGGCTCAGATCTCGATCCCCACCCAATTGCAATTGGGGGTCTCTATATATAGCTTTCTCCTCTGTTTTTCCTGCCAAAAATCCCTTCTAGAAGGTCCTCAGAGTTTGTGTGAGTTCTGTTAGAGCACGTGGGTCAGTTAGGGTTTCCTAGGGAATCTTCTGGAATCGTCGTGTCGATCACCAAGTGCCTCAGGTTACGTGCAGCATGTCACCAAATCACAACGTATGCACAGCTGAATTTCTGAGAAGTTCTGCACACGATTTCGACAGGTTCAGGAAGCTTTCGACGAGTTCAAATAGAGCTTTTTGGTCTTTTCACTAGGTTCTCAGATCTCTTCGATAGGTTCTGATAGGATGAGCCTTCTCTTAGAGTTCTAGCATTCTCAGTCCTTGGTCTGGAGTATTCGACAAGTTGGAGACCCATTTCGATAGGTTCCCTTTTTCATGCCATCATTTCGATAGGGTTGCTCTCACCCTTATCGACAAGCTCAAGTACCCTTCGATAGGTTCTGTCCAGCGTCTTTATCTTGATAGGTTTTAAGAAACCATTCGATAGGTTCCCTTGATGCCTCAGGCGGGTTTTCTATAGGATGGTTTCTTCTTTTCTTTCAGCTGCTCGATAGGTTCTGAGATCCTATCAAACTCCTCAATCCACACGAATTCATCCTTCTTTTGCCTTCAGGTCCTATCGAAACTTCTTCAACTGCACAAACTTTTCCTTTCTTTACTTTCAGCTCCTATCGAAGTCTTCAGGTGACCAATCGATAGGATGTTCTTAGCTTGTTCTCACTTCTTTCGCCTTGCCTTATTGTAGCCACGGGCTCCAATCGTTCATTGATGTGCTACCCTCTGGTGTGCTGTTGCTGGGTTTATCTTGTGCTGAGAGATGGCCCCTTTTTGGGCATTCTTGAGTGGTTTTCTGTATTAGTGTCCTCTTTTATTACTATCTACAAAATGCACTTGACAAAGGCTTATTAGTGTGCTCACAGGTCTATCAATGATCAGGTTAAAGGGTGAAAAGTGGCATTTTTCACCACTTAACACACCCCCAAATCTAAGCTTTGCTAGTCCCTGAGCAAAGGAAAATAAAAAAGGAATTAAAATGCCACTTCCGTAGGGAGCACAGATGTATTTAGCATATGCACCAAGCCTTTTAAACCCCTAGGTGATCCCTAGTGGAGGAGTGAAGTCTCCTGAGGGTTTTCAGTGAAGGTACCCACAGACTTCTCCAATAAAGTTAGTTAATAGTAGTACATCCTGTTAAACAGAGTTTCAATGAACTAGAATAAATTCTCATCATGTCTTTTCAGTTCTAGAGGGTTTTCAGTAGAAAAATCACCAACTTAAAACATAAAGTTTTGCAGTAATTCCTTCATCATCAATTGGTTCATGTCAAGGCATTGTGTCTGAAGATTGATGCATGGCTCACCTTTCACTTGAGAATTCTGTTTTGATACTACCCTTCAAATTGGATTTCAGGCCCAAGTCTCACTGGGTGTTAACTCACAACAAAAATGAGTGGTGTAGAATTTCACACAGCTCAAGAGCAGTTACAGTCCTCAAATAGGGCTGTAAGCATGAGCATAGGCATTGCTCTAATTTCTAAAATTTTCTAACTCTTTTCACCATAGATTAGACAGATCCTTATCTTCACATGACAGCTCAATCCATTCCAGATTAGTAAGGTCTTTTTATTGGGTTGTAATGTGTCTTAGGGATGAGGTTTGTAAAAGAATGAAAGGGTAAAAGGGATTCAAATTGAGAAATTAGTAAAGGTAAGGAGGTGGTCTAGACAACACCTTCTTCATTTCAGCACCTTTTCACTTTCTTTTTGAATTTTCAGACTTGAAGTGATCAGCTTCTTATCTTCTTGTAGATTTTCAAATGAGGTGACTTCTCTTTCTCATCCTTTTTGCTCTGTTATTTTTTTCTTTTTTTCTTTTTTTTTTTTTTTCAAGTTGGAATATCACAACACCACAAAATGTGTTTTCCTTTCTTTCAACCAGATTTAACACCTTGCTCCTCTAATCTCACTTCTCCTTCCTCTTCTTGTTTTCTCAGATTGGGGGTCAACTGAAATAGGTCAAAAGGTTTTGGGTTTAACATTTCTGGTTTTCATCAAAGAAAGTTAGGACTTTTAAGGCTCAAATGGTGTGCATCAAGGGCGGTTCAAAGGTGGGACATTTTAAGCTCAAAGTGACCAAGGGATGGCCTTACTTCATGTCCTCAACGTCATGAATGCTGTCAAGTTGTTTCAACTCGGAATTGCCTAACTTCTAGTGATTAGAATTAGATCCCATCAATACTTAGAGCAGAAAAATTGCCAAAACACTCTTCAAAGAAACCTTTTTAGACCCAAATCTCACTGGGTGTGACCTTCCATAAAATTTTTCAGGGGTATCCACAATCTTCTCTTATTTCAGGTTTACTATACATCAAAATTGCTTTTCACAACTTGTTGACATTTGCCCCATGAAGTATTGTTGGACTACAGCTCCTTTCAGTTTCAAACAGTTCTTTTTAATTCCTTCTTTTTACAAACATTCCATTGAGAATTTACTCTAATTAATTCCAAACACTTCATTTTAGCCTAGCTGTACTAAAATTAACTAATTTATTGGCATACATGCCATACCCCCAAACCTAAACTAAGCAGTGTCCTCACTGTTTACAATAAATGGGGTGTAGCAGTTTATTAACATAGCAAAACCCAAAGCAAGGAGACAACTGAATAAAGAAAAAAAAATAGTTTATTAACAGGGGTTAAACAAAGCATAAAATAGAGCATTTTATTACAAAATTTTCTTGGCAAACGAAAAAGCCTCCCCCTGACTCAGGGGTATCCTCAGCCTGCATCAAGTGGAAGAGGAACTTGAAGCCAGGAGGGGAGGAAGAAAAGGAAAAAGAAGGGGGTCAGGGGGTAGGGTGACGGGTGGTGGAGGAGGATGGTGGTGGAGAAGCCGGTGGCTCGGTCTGTAGCCTCTTCCTCTCCTTCGTATCCTTGTCCTTTTTCTCCTTAGCGAGGATCCGCTGTACCTCCTCATATTCATCCCAGAGGAATTGCAACGGGTCTAGTTCCTTGGGCGGTAGTGGCTCCAGCCAAAAGAGGTAGAGTTGAGCAAGAGTGAGCGTGGGCTTGTCGTCTTCCATAGTTATGAGGAGGAGTGCAGAGGGTGGAAGGAAAGGAATGGGTCGAGGTCGAGCTAGCTGCATCTATTTAAGGTGGATGTGGGAGAGGATATGATGTGGTGCATTCAATATCGTCGCCGTCGATGAAAAGGAATGAATGGTTAATTCGATCAACCAACATGGGGAACGAAATCATGCATTAACTGGTAGCCTATATTTAGCGCAGGGAGTTACAGCGTGGGGCTGAAAACTAGGGGGTGTTGAGTTTAAGGCTCGTGTTGTGCGCAGTTGTACTTGGTACACGTGGTAAAATTTTCGCGCAGCACAAATGCACAATAAGCATGGAAGGAGTGAGGGTGGGGTCGATTTCGATAGGGTGAGTGTAGAGTGTCGACAGGCTAAGGCTTCCTATCGAAGTCGCACAAGTATGGGGCTAGCAGTTGAAAGCTCTCGATAGGTTTAACCCATCCTATTGAACAGAAGAAACATGCATTCGATAGGCTAGGATGGCTGCTTGCGATAGGTCGGTGTCCTGTCGAACGGAGGGTGGATAAAACATTCACGTCGTTAGGATGCTGATGGGGGAGAACAACCTTTCGATAAGTGGGGTATTACATTTGTCACTCTTGTCGATAGGTTCCAGGCAAGAGTCCAGAACCTATCGCAAAGTTGTTCTCACCTATCGAGAAGTCTCAGCACCTATCGAAATCCTCACGAATACTATCGACATCAGCGGCTGACCTAGCGAAATGTCCAAATGACCTATCGAGAGGTTCAATGAGCTCCATAACATGGCATGTGTGTGCAGAGCCTTTAGCCTTAGCCCCCAACAATTCCTCTGCTGCGCTACCAGTTAGCAAATTGGCCTCTGACTTTATGCCTTTGATTCCTAGACTGCGGGTGATATTGAAGCGAAGCATGAACTTGACATGGCCATTTTATTGCAAGGAATATCGTTGAAAAGAATTGAGGTATAAATAAAATATAATACATATGATACAAATCGAAGTCAGGTATTAACCTGGAGGATCCTAAAGATCAATGGTTGCGTCAGGCTCACAAATGTTGTCAACGCAAAGTTTCAGCCTCTGACCATTGACCTTAAGGGTTCTGCCATCTGTAGGATGTGTGACTTCGACAGCTCCAGATGGGAAAATGTGTACCACTGTGAAAGGTTCATCCCATCTGGACTGCAGCTTCCCTGGAAAGAATTTCATTTTGGAATTGAAGAACCATACCTTGTCATTGGGCTTGAACTCTTTGCGGAGTAAATGTTTGCCATGGAAGGCTTTGGTCCTCTCCTTGTAACTCCGGGCATTTGCATAAGCTTCTAGTCACAGTTCATCCAGCTCGGATAACTGGAGTTTCCTGTGAATACCAGCTGAGTGTAAGTCAGAGTTTACTACTTTAATGGCCTAATACGCCTTGTGTTGCAATTCAACAGGCAAGTGACATGCCTTACGATATACTAGTCTGAATGGGACATGCCTATGGGGTTTTTATAGGCTGTTCTATAAGCCCATAAGGCATCAGTCAACTTGTTGGACCAATCTCTTCTGTCGGTTCTCACAGTCTTCTCGAGAATATGTTTGATTTCCCTGTTGGAAATCTCTTCCTGCCCACTGGTTTGTGGATGGTAGGGAGTGGCTACTTTGTGGATAACAGAGTATCTTTCCATCAATTTGTCAAAAGGTTTATTACAGAAGTGGCTTCCCCCATCACTAATAATAGCTTTAGGAAAGCCAAATCTTGAGAAGATGTTGTCTCTCTGGAATTGAATGACAACTTTGTGATCATTTGTTCTTGTAGCTATGGCTTCTACCCATTTGGATACGTAATCTACAGCGACAAGGATGAAATTGTATCTAGCAGAAGAGGGAAAAGGTCCCATGAAGTCGATTCCCCAAATATCAAACAGTTCAACAACAAGTATAGGTTGTAAGGGCATAGAGTTTCTCCTTGTAATGCTGCCCATTTGCTAGCATCGATGACAAGCTTTACAGTGCTGCCAAGCATCCTTGAATAAGGTAAGCCAGTAGAAGCCACTTTGAAGGACCTTGGCCCCAGTCATATTGCCACTGAAGTGGCCCCCGCAAACCTGTTCATGACACATGGTTAGGATGTTTTGAAACTCAGTTTCAGGTACACAACGTCTGGTCACCTGGTCTGCACAATGCTTAAACAGGTAAGCATCCTCCAACATGTAATATCGAATCTGTGCAAAGAACATATTTTTGTCATCCTTGGTCCAATGTGGAGGGATCCTACCCACAGCAAGGTAATTGACAATATTGGCAAACCAGGGCATACTTATCTGGACAGTCAGAAGCTGCTCATCTGGGAAGGAGTCATTGATGAGCAAGCTTTTCATGTCAATTGTTGGGATCCTTGACAGATGGTCAGCCACCACGTTCTCAACTCCCTTCTTGTCCTTAATCTCTAAATTGAATTCCTGCAAGAGTAGAATCCATCTGATTAGTCGTGCTTTAGCTTCTTTTTTGGACAAGAGGTATTTCAAAGCTGAGTGGTCAGTAAACACAATAATTTTTTATCCCAGCACATAAGATCTGAATTTTTCTAAGGCAAAGACAATAGCTAATAGCTCTTTCTCAGTTGTAGTATAATTCAACTGAGTATCAACCATTGATTTACTGGCATATGCTACCACAGAAGGTGCCTTGTCTTTTCTTTGCCCCAACACTGCCCCAATGGTAAAATCTGATGCATCACACATCAGCTCAAATGGCAGAGAAAAATCAGGGGATTGCAAGATGGGAGCTGTGGTCAAACAAGTTTTTAACAATTCAAAAGCAACTCGACATTCATCATTAAAATCAAAAGGAACATCCCGGCACAACAGGTGATAGAGGGGTTTGGGGATTTTGCTTAAATTCTTGATGAACCTTCTGTAGAAGCCAGCATTACCCAAAAATGACCTAACTTGTTTGACAGTTTTCGGAGGGGGCAAATGAGCAATCAAACCGATCATAGCTTGATCAACCTCGATTCCTTTGTGAGAGACAACATGTCCTAGAACAGTGCCTTGAGTCACCATGAAGTGACTTTTCACCCAACTCAGAACTAGGTTGGTCTCCTCACACCTTTGCAGTACCGAACTAAGGTGGTGTAGGCATTGGCTAAAATCATCTCCATAAATGGAGAAATCATCCATAAAGATCTCTAAAAATTTATCAATCATGTCAGAGAAGATAGCATACATGCATCTTTGGAACGTGGCAGGTGCATTACATAACCCAAATGGCATCCTTCTGTATGCAAAGGTCCCAAATGGGCAAGTGAATGTGGTTTTTTCTTGGTCCTGGGGGTATACAGGGATCTGATTATACCCTGAATATCCATCAAGAAAATTGTAATAGGCCTTGCCTGCCAGCTTGTCCAAAATTTGGTCGATGAAGGGCAGTGGGAAGTGATCTTTTCTGGTTTTTTCATTGAGTTTTCGGTAATCTATGCATACCCTCCAACCAGTGGTCTGTCTGGTTGGGATCAGCTCACCTGAATCTGCTTCAACAACTATAATGCTAGATTTCTTGGGTACTACCTGGGTAGGTGCTACCCATTGTGAATCCGAGATGGGATAAATTATCCCAGCATCTAGGAGTTTGACTACCTCCTTCATCACAACCTACTGCATGTGTGGGTTAAGTTTTCTCTGTATCTCTCTGGAAGGTTTGGAATCTTCTTCGAAATGAATTTTATGCATGCACACAGCAGGATTGATTCCCCCAAGGTCTACAATGGTCCATCCTATTGCCTTCTTATGCCTTTTTAGTATACAAAGGAGTTCTTTTTCCTGCTCGAGAGTGAGGGAAGAAGAGATTATCACCGGCAATTTGGTGTTGTCTCCTAAAAAGGCATATTTCAAAGATTTTGGGAGTTGCTTTAACTCCACCTCTGGGGGACGGATGAGGGAGGGAAATAGGGGTGCCTTAGAGGGGGGTGGTAGAGGTAACAAAGTAGGCCTCCATGGGTGGTGCTGTGCTGGTAGAGCTTCAGAAGAGGCAAGTTGCACATGCTTAATCTCAGAGGTGGGACCCTTCTCTACCTCTATTTCCTTCCATACTTCGGCTAGCTCATTAAACCATTCCTTACCATGTAGCAGCATATTCACATTTTCCTGAACAACCTCATCTATCACATGAAGAGAAAAACAGTCCTCATCAAAATGAGGTTTATTTACTGCATTGAACACATTCAATTTAACCTTCATATTTCCAAATGACACTTCCATGATTCCAGACCTGCATTGAATACAAGCATTAGTTGTGGCCAAAAAGGGTCTGCCTAGAATCACAAGTGTGGAAGTGGCACTCCTACCTGGTTCCATATCCAGCACCAAAAATGCAGCAGGATAGAAGAATTTGTTAACTCCAACCAAAACATCCTCGATTATCCCCACAGGTTTCCTTTCAAATTGGTCAGCCTGCTGGAGGACCACATATGTGGGCTTTAATTTGCCTAAGCCCAGCTTCTCATATACTGAATATGGAAGCAAATTTACACTGGCTCCCAGATCTAATAAGGCTTTGTCAATGGTATCATCCCCAATGATCCAGGGGATAGTGGGGAGGCCAGGGTCTTGAAGTTTGGGGAGAGTTGTAATCGATAGGACTTGCTTAACTTTTTATGCTGAAAAGACCTTCTTGGATAGGTGTATCCTAGACTGTCTTTTATGGGTGCACAGGTCTTTTAAAAACTTGGCATAGGCTGAGACTTGTTTAATGGCATCAAGTAAAGGTAAATTGATCTTTACTTGCTTAAAAGTCTCCATCATTTCCTCAATTTTTCCTTGCCCTTTATCAAAAGGGGAAGGTGCTTGTAGTGCCTTAGGAAATGGCAAATGTGGGATTGCTCCCTCACTTGCAGCCTTAGCCAATGGGGCCTCTTTCTTTTTGATTTTTTTCTTTTCTTGAGGATCCTCATTATCCTCTTTATTCACAGCTGATTGTTCCTTCAAGTCCATCATTGCTGGTCTTTGTTGTGTGCTAGTAGAAATCACTTCATTTTCTTCCTCCAAGTTCCTCACAGGCTCACAGCCCACTTAGTTGTCCACTAGCTTACCACTTCTCAAAGTTGTAACAGATTTGGCTTCCTCATAGCTGGAGGAAACTTCACCCACTACAAACTGCCTTCGTGAATTGTCCTGTAGTTGGCTAGGCAACCTTCCTCCCTCTCTCCTAGTCAGAGCATCAGACAGCCGACCAAGTTGGTCCTCTATCTTTTTTATGCTCTGGTTGTAAGAATGCACAGTTTGGGATAAGGTGTTCAAGCTCTGCAGTGAAGATAGAACATATTCCTCAAAGGATGGTGTTCTCACAGCTGCAGGGGGTGCAGATTGCTACACAGGAGGAGCTACAGGTTGGGCCATGGGTTTCTGATACTGAGGCCTTGGGACATAATTTTCTCGATAGGGCTGAGCACTTCTGTAGGGCATGGGCTGCTGAGGCTGCTACTGCTGGCTGGGGTATGCATCTTGTCGCCACCTCAGATTGGGGTGGTTCCTCCATTCATACCTAGCAGCAAGCTACTGCCCATATGACTGAGCTGCAGCCACATGCTCTATTATAAAATAAGGAAACTGGTCAGCAGATGGGCATTCTTTAAGGGGACTGTTGGGATTTTTAGATGTGCTTACTTTATTTATTGGTGGTAAAAGCAATTTAAAATCAAAGTAAAATAGGGGATGGAATCAGCACAACTGAGAAATCCTAGACCTGCAAGGTACATGGTCCATTGTGGCAAGTTTTGATAAGTAAGAGTTTGTCCCACAGGGAAAGGTGATCTACAGCTCCAAGGGAGCCATCTCTAGTAGTCCCTCCAGATCTGACTACAGATCTAGCAGTCCTAAAAGGAGGGGAGTTTAGGGTCACTTATTCTAAGTATCCTAAGGTAGCCTAATGAATTAATTACAGAAAAGGGTTGAGACAATGGATGGAGTGAGGGAAAATAAATATAAAAGGGTGAGAAGTATGCTATTGGGTTCAGATCTGCTAGAATTTATGACTCAGATCCAGATCTGCTGGTATAGAAATCTTGTCCAATGGCTACATTATCACCAAAGAGGAGAAAAAATTCAACTCATCCCTGTGCCATGATCCAATCCCTTAAGGTTATAACCTGTCCAGTTAAATGGTCGCAGACTATCCCATAGGGGAACCACAATCCAGAGATGGGTCAAAACAAGTTAATCATTGTAGGCACTACCTCATCCAGGCTACAAGCTCAGGAATCCATAGGGAACCTCAACCTCTAAAGCTCTATGTGTGGGGCTAAGGCTGTAAAGGACCATGATAGCCCAGACAAATAGAACCAGCAAGATATTGAGTACCACCTTAGATCTAGCTATCCATTGCTTGAGTGGGACTACAATGGTCCAGTCACAAGTCTACAATCTCCATACCCAGATCAGATCTGCCATCTGATGGCGGGTCTATACTAATATAGGGGAGTCTGCCTCTGTATAATCTCCTACCAGGCTACAAGCTCAGGCTCGGAGAAGAAGGATCCATTTTGGATCGGTGGATTGGATTCACCTTAAGGCTATACCCTGTCCACTTAAATGGTCACAGACTATTCCAGAGGCTATCCTCCTCACGGAGCCCAAAACAAAACAATAATATTGCTGCCACCACCATGGTCACAAGGCTACCAGCTCAGGCTTCCATGGGGATTTCAGATCTAGTCGGTCCTGTGGTGGGGCTAAAGCTGTATAGGACCATGATAGCCCAAAACACACAGGTCACTTGGATCTGAATGGGACCATAGAATCAGTCCTCCATTGCTTTGAATCATAGCCAAAGCAATGGCGGATCACAAGGCAGCAGCCTTGCACAGAGCAACTCACAAACACATGAATCCCATAAAAGTACAACACCCAATCACAAATTCCATTAATCTAAACTTAACAAACATACAAAGGCATGGCCAGCAAATGCTGGGCCATGGAGAGAAGAAAAAGGAAAAGGAAAACTACTTACAGCTACAAAAAAATAAGACTACAATGCTAAAAACAAAACAGAGCAAAAACTGAACTCTTCCGGCCTTCTTAAACCTAAACCAAGCTTAGGTTTATATAACAGTGGGTGTGGCGGCGCATTAGGGTTAGGAAATCCTAATTTTAGCGATGCCACCTGGCCTATTAATGATCCTTAGATGCCTCGGGGCACGTGCATGGAGATTTGAGCATGGGAGTGCTTGCCCTAATCCTTGGAAATTCCCAGAAAGTCCTCTACAGAATGATGGAAGTTAGAGTGCAAAGCTTCGCCAGGTTATAGTCGATTCCTAGACTTGTCGCGTGGTAGCTCTGTTCTTCGCGTGGTTGAGTTTAACATTAGAACTTCAGACGTCACGGGGTTGCAGCTTCTTAATGCTTTGAGCAGTCGTGAGGTAGATAGTTAAGCTCTCGTTGGATTGGGCTTCGTGCGGTTGGATTGTTACTTCTGAATAGCGCGAGAACTGTGCGAGCATTCCATTTCACTTCGTGAGGCTAACTCTGGCTTCGCGGGGCTACTTTCTTCCTGTAACGCGATAGGTTCTCTTGACATTTGCATCCCGCGGCCACTGCACGAAAGCTGCGCGAGGTAGGATTCTGAAGCTCTCTCTCCTCAGCTATTCTGAGCGAACTATGTGAGGTTGGTTTTAGGTCTTCTTGAACTGCGCAAGACTGCGCAACCATTTACTCCTGAACTTCGTGAGAGCTGCGCGAGGTAGTGCTTCTGAAGCTCTTCTGTTACTCAACTGCGCAAGCACTTGTTGTGAAGTCTTGGGAAGCTCGCGAGGACTGCGCGAAGCATAGTTTCCTGAATCCTTTGAAGCTTTGTGGAAGCTGCGCGAGGCTGGATTCAGTGTTTATCCTTCTGAGGGATTTCTGGTGCCAAACCTTCATTAGATGGCTAAGGGTCTAATCAAAGGCTAAGTTAAGGGGTGAAAAGTGGTACTTTTTAGGTCTTAACACACCCCCAAATCTAAGCTTTTCTAGTCCCTTAGCAAAGCTACATTAAAATAACTACAGAAATTAAATGCCACTTTCGTAGGGAGCACGGATACATTTAGCATATGTACCAAGCCTTTTAAACCCCTAGGTGATCCCTAGTGGAGGAGTGAAGTCTCCTGAGGGTTTTCAGTGAAGACACCCACAAACTTCTCAATGAGACAGTTTACAAAAGTGCATTATTATCAAGTGAGCAGTCAAGAAACAGAGTTAGTTCACCCTTGAATCATTAAAAATATAAGAAATTCAAACACATTAGCTGCACAGAAATTTAAATAGTATAAGCTTCTCATGAAAGCA
The DNA here is from genome assembly GCA_021018995.1 of Chloranthus sessilifolius. NCBI lineage: Eukaryota > Viridiplantae > Streptophyta > Magnoliopsida > Chloranthales > Chloranthaceae > Chloranthus > Chloranthus sessilifolius. The sequence goes on along the minus strand of CM037597.1, from coordinate 96,471,503 downwards.
CAGCATTTCCAATCAGTTTACACCAAAGACACTACACAGGTGTGTCAACATGAGCTCATCACTGGATCAAAAATTAGGTTATAGGTCACACTTAATGCATTCAATATCAGACCCAAAACTCTCCATGGCATACTCTCATAAAGAACTGTTGAGGGTTTCATTTTCTCTCAAGCTCAAGAGCAGTTACATCTCCCAAATGGGTCTGTAAGCATGAGCATAGGCATAGCTCTGAAGTTCTGGCATCATTGACAGATCCTCACCATAGATTGGATAACTCTTTATCTCCACATGACAGCTCACTCAACTTTGGATCACAAGGGCTTTAACTGGGCTGTAATGTGGCTTATGGAGTGGGGTTAAAAAGAATGGAAGGTTGAAAAGGGGTTCAAAATTGAGAAATCAGTAGGTGAAGGAGGTGATTCATGACTTCACCTTCTTTAATTCAGCTCCTTTCATCTTCTTTAAGGTTTTCAGATTTGATGTGATCAGTTTCTCTTCTTGATTTTGATTTTCCTAATGAAAGTTCCCTCTTACTCCTTTACTCCTCTTCATTATTATTTTTGATAGCTTTTTTTTTTTGCTTGTCTGAAATGCCACCATTTTCTCAGTTACCATACTGTCAGAACTTGAGGTACTTCTTCTTTATTCACCTAATGTTGACCATAGCTAGTCCATCTTCAACTCTTGTTCCTTTACCTTCTGAATTCTCAGAGTGAGGGTAAGGTTAAATCAAATACATAGGTTTAGGTGCAAGCACTCAGGTGTATTTTTGAAGAAATTTGGATTTAAAGCTCAAAGGGGGTATGGACAAGGGCAATTGCTTAAGGTTTGTCTGTTTAGGCTCAAACTATCCAAAAGAAGGCCTTGATCCTTTCCTAAGTCTCATGAATGCTATCAGTAGTTTCAACTTGGAGTTGCCTAACTTCTAGTGAGCACAGTGACTCAGCCAGTCCTTAGAGCTAGAAGAAATTGCCTTAGTCACTCCTCAAAGAAAAAAATATTTTGTATAGGCCCATATCTCACTGGTTATGGTCTTCCTTTGAATTCTTAAGTATGTCCTTACCTTTTTCTCTCTCTAATGATTCACTAAGTGCTGATACAAGTGAGTTTCCTTGGTGATCTCATCATGGAAATGTGAAATATTAAAAGTTTATACTGTCTAAAGTCTGGAAAAAAAATTTTAATTTCATTATTTTTCTAATTCTCAAGTGAACATGGTCCATTTCCATATTACTCACATGATTCTGCTATACTTAGGTTAACCATTCCATTGGCAGGATCTGCCTGCCACACCCCCAAACCTATGAGGAGCAGTGTCCTCACTGGTTCAAAGGTGGGTGTGCAGCAAATTTATTAAGGGCATAATAAAAGGACATAACATGGAACAAACAGACAACAGACAAGGGAAAATAGTAATGACAAAAGGAGAAGATCTATTATAAGAGAGAAAGGTACAAAATGAAAGACAAAAGGAGAAAAAGAAAATGCAGAAATAGTAAAAATCCTAGGTACAAGCTAATCGGAGCCTGAATCAAAACCGGTCCCAACCCATCTTCTTGGCATGCTCTTGAAGGAGAGCCTCTTCCTCTTTCTGCTTTCATGCCCGCTCTTCCTTCCGTTGGGCATCAGTTTTGGGCAAGGTTGGTGCCCTGACCCTCATTTTTCGGGTCTTTGGTTCAGGGGGGATCACTGAAGATTTGTCTTTGGCTTGCTCAGGTGATTTGATAGGACTTTTTCCTTTAGGACTCTTCCCTTTGGGGCCCTTCCCTTTGGAGGCTGTCCCTTGCTGAGTCTGAGGGGGAATAAGAGGAGATTTAGCTTTTTCTGGCTCAGGAGCGACAAGCGGGCTCTTGCCTTTATCTTTCAGTGGTGGTGCCTCCTCAGACTGGGCAGATTGTTCTTTTCCAATTTTGATAGAGGCAATTGTGTGAGTAGTCCTCTTAGCTGTAACTTTCCTTCTCTGAGGATAAGTTTGCTCAGCAGGGTCAGAAGAAGGAGGAGCAACAGGATTTTTAGCACTTGGATGCACAGGTGGGGCAATGTCAGAATTTGAATCAGAGGGAAAGAGAACAGTGGGGTCCAATCCAAGGGCTTCAGCAGCCTGTCTGTGTTCATCTTTTGAAAGAAACTGACCATGGGGGTCATCCTGAGCAGAAGCTCTGGTGGCCTTTGGGGGTGAGGATGGTGGCGCAGGCTTTTTTCCTTTTTGGGCAGCAGTGGCTCTTTTGGAGGGAGAAGATTTCTTGGGAGGAGCCCGTTTTCTCTTGGGTGCAGGAGATTTGGCAGGGGGAGGCACTGGAGCAGGAGGTGGTGGAGGTTCTTGAGTAGGAAGTGGAGGAGGGGGTGGAGGAGGAGGAGATGTAGATGGAGGAGCAGGGGGAGTGGAAGTAGATGGAGCAGGATGTGTGGAAGGTGGGGCCTCAGGGGGTGCTGTAGCAAGAGGGGTGGCTTCAATTGGTTGGCTTGTCAGAGATGCAATCCTTTTTTGCAAAATTTCAATCTGTTTTTTAGCATACAGGAGTTTGGCATCAGAAAGCCCCTTAGTGAGCCTGTGGATCTCCTCAGCATTGTTCAGCCTCTTTTCAAACATCCGGGCTCTCTTGTGGTCCATCTCGGCATTGGCTTTCTCTATCTCTGCCTGCAGTTTATAGTAAGTTGCATCAGCCTTTGTCGAAATGAGGGTCTCCAAAATTGACTCCCACCCCTTTGAAATATCTCTCAGCTTTTGCCTGTGAGCAAGCTTCAGGTCACTCATCTTCTGCAGCAAAGGGTACTCAATGGATTGTCTGAGTTGGGCCATTCCCCTGAGAACATCCCTCTTGATGTAGGCATTGTCCCTCATGGCATGGAGGAGGGTGAAGTAAGGAGGGGTGTAGTAGGAATGTCGTGGTAAGATTGGTAGAAATGGAGTGGAAGAAGTAGAAGGTGATTGGTCCTGGGGGGGTAAAGTGGAAACTGCAGTGAGGAAGTCTAGTTGAGGGGGAGGGGTAGAAGGTTCTGGGTCAGTTTGTGCTGAGTGGTCAGTGAATTGAGGAGGGGGTAGGATAAGAGGTGGGATGGAAGGCATGGGTGGAAAAGTAAATGAAGGGGGTCACCAAGGTGGGTGGTTCTGGTAAGGGTAAAATGGAATGGTGAAGGGTCCAGAATGGTAAGGGTGGGGTTAAAATGTGTGGGGTTAATGAGAAAGGTGGATGGGAAGGAATGGGGTCCGTTTGGGTTGATTGGTTGGTAAATTGTGGTGGGGGGTAAAATGAGTGGGGGAGGATAGGTAGGGTGGGGAAGGATTGGTGTGGTATGGTGTCTTGGAGGGTGAGGGTTGTAGTTAAGTCAATGGGGGGAAAATCTGGTTGCACTATGGAGTCAGAGGTGGAAGGGGACTGGATGTGAGGTGTAGGAGGTGTTTGGGCAGAGATGGGTGGTTTTGTCAATGTTTAAAGGGTGGATTTGATGGTGGTGATGTCAGTCTGCATTTGGTCTTGGGTGAGTGTTGTGGTTGATAGTTGAGTTTGAATGTCATGTATTAAGGAAAGGATATGGGTAAGTGTGTCTGAGTGGGGTTGGGGTGGAGTATGAGAAGAAGAGGGAACAGGTTGGAAAGGGGAAGTAGGGGCATGATGGAAGGTTGTAGGAGGAGGAGATGGAGATTCTGGTGAGTGATGTGGGGAAGGAAGTGAGGAATCTGGGAGAGGGATATCATGGGTTGGCATGGTGTCAAGCAAGGTAGTCATGAAGGCCTGATATCTGGAAGTAGTGGCGAGGTTAAAGTCAAGGTCTGGGAGTGGAGGTGAAGTAGGGTTGGCTGGGATGGTGGCTGGGTCAATGTGTGGGGTTTCTGTGGGAATGATAGGGGTGGTTGGTGTAGGTAAGGATATGGCAGGGGTGGTGTGATAGGTTTTCTTTTTAATATAGGTGATCAGGGGAGGGCTGTCAGGGTTCAGTTCGGATGATGGGGGAATTGGGGGTGTGTACTGAGGTAATGTAGGTAAAGGTAAAGGGTTGTCATGGGGTTCAACACTTTCCTCCCAGGAACGAATCACAGGGAAATCTGGAGTGGGTATGGAAAAGGGAGATAAAAGAGGAAAAGGGAAAGATGGAATAGGCAAAGAAACTAATGGATGGGCAAGTGTGGTGGATGGAGGTCTTGCTGCAAAATCAGTAGCGACAGGAGCTTGCACCACCTTCTTGGGAGCAGGAGCTTTAGCCACCTTTTTGGGAGCAGGGGTGGCCTTTGCAACAGCAGTCCCCTCTCCTTTCTCAGAAGCAATTTGTGCCTTCTTTTTCTTATTGAGATCCATCAGACTCCTGCTGATCCCCCATTGTCTCTTTGCGAAAGTAGTAGAGGGGAGGTCAATAGTTAACTCCCCCAATGGTATCTTGTATCCTCCCCTCAAGAGTAGTCTTGTGATTAGCTTTGCATAGGGGAGAGTGTGGAGCTTCTTTTTGTGCCCTAGCTTCACCATAATATCCTTCATGGCCTCAAACATCAACCTGAAAGCATGGAAACCGTGGCCCAGAGAAAAGGAATAAACAGCATCAGTAATTGGGGTCCTCCTCTCCTGCTGATGGCTGGCACAATAAATGTTTTTCCGCAGAACTTGATCAATGAACAGAAGTTTAGGGTCCAGGTCTCTTCTCCTGATGGAATCCCCGGTGGCCTTCAATCCTTTGGTTAGGGCTTGTGCAATTGTATCAATGGGGGCACACACAGGGGGGCATATCCACAGTTGGGGTCAAAGATAGCAGGGATGCCCATCACTTCAGCAATCAACTCAGGGTTGAGTAGCATTTCAAAATTGTCAACTAACACAAGGAGGCCTGGATGCCCACGGTGGTCTGGTCTAGCCCTAATGTGCTGGTAAAAGAGTCGCACTAGTCTAGGGTAGGCTAGTGCAGGGATAGCTTGCAGCAGGGGGGTCAAACCAGCTTTGCGCAGGAACTCAATGGCAGGGGCTGACAAAGGTTCCGTCTCAAAGAAAGATAGGTCAAAAATAGCTTCAGGCTCCAAGGGAAGGGGAGTCAGGAGCTCAGAGGGTGTAGAGTAATCAGGTGTTAGTTGGCCCCTTTCTAAACCACTTCTTTCCCTTTTTACGGCGCCGTTGAGGACTTGGCCTTCTTGGGAGTGGGCTCCACGGGAGCCTTATCCCTTGCTCTTTTCACAGGTGCGCTCTTAGGGGCCATGGAACTTCTCCTCTGTGAATGTGTAGTTTGAAAAATGAAAAGCAAAGGTTGAGAGCTGAGTCTTACCCTAAAACTTAGGGTTTTGTTCAATCGGATGCACGAAAGACCGTGAGAGCTCTAATCAGAGGGCAACTGGTGGAGGAGGCTTTAGGAGCAAATCCCTAGAATTTGAAGGTGAATGATGGACTGTGGAAAGGATGCTGGAGGAGAGAGATTAATGGGAGTCAGAGCAAGGGTTTCGCTGGCTGGAGAAGAAAGAGAAAACAGAAAGGAAAGCAGCGCGGGGTTGGATTATATAGATCGTAGGGCTCGGCGCGCTTTGAAAATATCAGCTCGCTGGATAGAAATGAGTGGGTCGCGAGATTGGACTTTCATTTGGATTGCGCGAGAGAGTCTACACAATTGTATTGAATCTCCCGACAGCTTAGCAGGTTAACATCTTATGAACTGTGCGAGAAGTAACCACGCCTATTTTTCAGAACCGCGCGACAGCTGAAACAGTGACAAGGATCACACACCCCTTAGTCTGTCATTTTCCTTTGTTTTGTGGGTGGATTCTCTCACATTCTCTATTCTAGAGACACCCACGGTCATTCTAAAAGGGATTCCCTCAGGCGTTCCCAACATTTAAGCATGTAAGTACTCCAAAAGCATTTAATCAAAACATCATATTCAAACAGCATTCTTATTATCAAAACAGTACAATCATCATTCATTTACTCAAAATCATCAATTCAAAGGGAATAAGAACCAAAGCAGGCAGAATAATTCTTAGGTCATATACATTCAGACTCCGATGAGATCACTAGAAATTCCTGTAAACTGAAAAAAAAAACGAACCATACTCAAATACATAACATACACAATGCACAATTCTGTGAATTAAGTCAATGAAAGATCCCCTTGCCCCTCAAGGTTTGAGGATCCTTCACCAATAAAAAATTGGTCCCTGGGATTAACCACTGGTTGACTGGGCAACCTCCCCTCCTCTCTTTTAGCTAAGGCATTGGCTAGCTGGCGAATCTGCTCTTCCATCTTCTTTATGCTCTGACCATGAGAACTCACAGTCTGAGCCACGGACCCCAGGTTTTGCAGTGAAGTCAAGACCTGGTCCTCGAAAGAAGTATTTCTGGGTTGAGATGGGGGTGAGACCAATTGATTTTGTTGCTAATGGGGCTGCTGCTGGTGTTGGAAATTAGACCTAGGGACATATCCTTTGTTGAACTGCTGCTGTGGCCTTTGAGGTAAAGCCAACATCTGTTGTGGCTGCATATAATTGTCATGTCTCCACCTCAGATTTGGGTGGTCTCTCCATTGGTAACCAGCATTTTGGTGCTAGTATCCATATGGTTGTCTGTTGTAGCCCCCAGATTGTTGCTGGCCAAAAGATTGTGCAGTAGCAGCATGTTCTAATACCAATTCAGGATATTGCCATGCAGATGGACATTCCTCTACTGTCTGTTGTGAGGACTGGCATATCAGACATGCCTCCACCACTTGAGCAGCCCTTCTGGGTTGCATCACAGTCAATAATTTGTCAAACTTCAAAGAGAGGTTTGCCATCTGCAGCTGCAGGTCATTGTTCCCAGACACCTCATAAACTTTTCCTCTTGACGATGCAGCAGGCTTCACTTTTGACACAGAATCTTGACTAGTTCTTTCCAGGGATAGCTTTTGAAAATCATTTTCACTGATTACTTCAAACAATTCCCATGCCTCATTAGCAGTCTTGTGCATGTAGGTTCCACCACAAGAAGCATCAGCCATATCTCTATGTTTCTCGTCAATTCCATTGTAGAAGCTTTGTACAAGCTGCCAGTCTGGGATCTTGTGGTGGGGGCATTGTTTGAGCATTTCCTTAAACCTATCCCAGGCTTGATTAAAATTCTCAGTTGGGGATTGGACAAAAGCAAGAATTTCCTTCCTCAACTGGCTCATTTTGGTCTCAGGGAAGAACTTTGTCAGGAACTTGGTCTGTAGGTCTTTCCAAGATGCAATGCTATTGTTGGGAAGAGTGGCCAACCAGGTACTAGCCCTATCCTTCAGAGAGAAGGGAAAGAGCCTGAGCCTAGTAGCCTCAGGTCCCAAACCAGCGATATTGAATGTGGTGCACAAGGCAAAAAATTGGTCAATATGCTTGTAAGGGTCCTCCTTGCTAAGCCCATGGAAAGAGGGCAGCATCTGGATGATGGAGGTTTTAATTTCATAATTCCCCTAAATATCAGGGAATTGAATGCTAAATGGAGAGTTATAGTCATCCAGAGCATTCAACTCCTTGAGAGTTCTGAGTTGTTCTTCACCCATGAGTACTGTCTCAAATTCAATTGGGGGCTCTACTGTGGTGTGCCTTTTCCTTCTAAGTCTTCTACCCCTTTCTAGCTCAGGGTTGAAAGGCTCTAAAGTAGGACTAAAAGATCTCCTACCTAGCATACAAACACACCACCAGCAAGGACAACTCCTTGTAGGCACATTGCACTTGACTCAAAGAATTTATCTAACAAATTTACAGCTATTTTAAGAAAACATAAATTTACAACTATCCTAAATACTGCTATGGAAATTGTAAGAGAAATAGACATAGTTTTAAAGGTTAGAGAATTTGCAAACAAAGGTAGCTACTCTCCAAATGCAGTCCACTGTCCTTCTCTGCTGCTGTCTAGATCTACAAGAAAGATTCAAAATTACATCAACAGTATCAATTATTCAGAGCTACAAAGAATACTAAAAATACAAAAACTAAGGGTCTACTAATAGATCGTCTGTCCCCGGCAACGGTGCCAAAAACTTGTTGGGATTTTTAGATGTGCTTACTTTATTTGTTAGTGGTAAAAGCAATTTAAAATCAAAGTAAAATAGGGGATGGAATCAGCACAACTGAGAAATCCTAGACCTGGAAGATACAGGGTCCATTGTGGCAAGTTTTGATAAGTAAGAGTTTATCCCACAGGGAAAGGTGATCTACAGCTCCAAGGGAGCCATCTCTAGTAGTCCCTCCTGATCTGACTACAGATCTAGCAGTCCTAAAAGGAGGGGAGTTTAGGGTCACTTATTCTAAGTATCCTAAGGTAGCCTAATGAATTAATTACAGAAAAGGGTTGAGAAGATGGATGGAGTGAGGGAAAATAAATATAAAAGGGTGAGAAGTATGCTATTAGGTTCAGATCTACTGGAATTTATGACTCAGATCCAGATTTGCTGGTATAGAAATCCTGTCCAATGGCTACATTATCACCAAAGAGAAGAAAGAATTCAACTCATCCCTGTGCCATGATCCAATCCCTTAAGGTTATAATCTGTCCACTTAAATGGTCACAGACTATCCCATAGGGGAGCCACAATCCAGAGATGGGTCAAAACAAGTTAATCATTGTAGGCACTACTTCATCCAGGCTACAAGCTCAGGAATCCATAGGGAACCTCAACCTCTAAAGCTCTATGTGTGGGGCTAAGGATGTAAAGGACAATGATAGCCCAGACACATAGAACCAGCAAGAGATTGAGTGGGACTACAATGGTCCAGTCACAGGCCTACAATCTCCATACCCAGATCAGATCTGCCATCTTATGGCGGGTCTATACTAATATAGGGGAGTCTGCCTCTGTACAATCTCCTACCAGGCTACAAGCTCAGACTCGAAGAAGAAGGATCCATTTTGGATCGACGGATTGGATTCACCCTAAGGCTATAACCTGTCCACTTAAATGGTCACAGACTATCCTAGAGGCTATCCTCCTCACGGAGCCCAAAACAAAACAATGATATTGCTGCCACCACCATGGTCACAAGGCTACCAGCTCAGGCTTCCATGGGGATTTCAGATCTAGTGGGTCCTGTGGTGGGGCTAAGGCTGTATAGGACCATGATAGCCCAGACACACAGGTCACTTGGATCTGAATGGGACCATAGAATCAGTCCTCCATTGCTTTGAATCACAGCCAAAGCAATGGCGGATCACAAGGCAGTAGCCTTGCACAGAGCAACTCACAAACACATGAATCCCATAAAAGTGCAACACCCAATCACAAATTCCATTAATCTAAACTTAATAAATATACAAAGGCATGGCCAGCAAATGCTGGGCCATGGAGAGAAGAACAAGGAAAAGGAAAACTACCTATAGCTACAGAAAAACAAGACTACAATGCTAAAAATAAAACAAAGAAAAAACTGGGTGTGGCGGCACATTAGGGTTAGGAAACCCTAATTTTAGCGATGCCACGTGGCCTATTAATGACCCTTAGATGCCTCGGGGCACGTGCATGGAGATTTGAGTGTGGGAGTGCATGCCCTAATCCTTGGAAATTCCCAAAAAGTCCATTACAGAATGATGGAAGTTAGAGTTCAGAGCTTCGCCAGGTTGCAGTCAATTCCCAGACTTATCGCGTGGTAGCTCCGTTCTTCACATGGTTAAGTTTAACTTCAGACGTCGCGGGGTTGCAGCTTCTTTATGCTTTGAGCAGTCACGAGATAGATAGTTAAGCTCTCGCTGGATTGGGCTTCGCGCGGTTGGATTGTTACTTGTGAATAGCGCGAGAACTACGCGAGCATTCAATTTCACTTCACGAGGCTAACTCTGGCTTCACGAGGCTGCTTTCTTCCTGAACCGCGACAGGTTCTCTTGACATTTGCATCCCGCGGCCACTGTGCGACAGCTGCGCGAGGCAAAATTCTGAAGCTCTCTCTCCTCAGCTATTCTGAGTGAACTGCACGAGGTTGGTTTCAGGTCTTCTTGAACTGCGTGACCATTTACTCCTGAACTTCGTAAGAGCTGCATGAGGTTGTGCTTCTGAAGCTCTTCTGTTACTCAACTGTGCGAGCACTTGTTGTGAAGTCTTGGGAAGCTCGCGAGGACTACGCGAAGCATAGTTTTTTTAATCCTTTGAAGCTTTGTGGAAGCTGCGCGAGGCTGGATTCAATGTTTATCCTTCTGAGGGATTTTTGGTGCCAATATGGGCTCCTTAACATGATTTCTGGCCTTATTGCACTGCTGTTTATTATCTACAGAAAATACTTAACAAACCTTTATTAGATGGCTAAGGGTCTAATCAAAGGCTAAGTTAAGGGGTGAAAAGTGGTACTTTTCAGGTCGTAACAGGGATGAGCAGGGGACTGGCATATGGCGCATGCCTCCTCCACCCTCGCAGCCACAAGTGACTACATTTCTCCCATCAGCCTATCAAATTTCAGGACTAGGCTGTCCACTTTCCTTTCCAACTCACTTGGCACACTCACTTCATATATCTTCCCTCTTGAGGTATTCTCTTTCACCAATTTAGGAGTCTCTTGATCTCTTGCTAAGGTTTCCCTTTGCATAGAGTTCTCACTAATAATGTCAAAGAGCTCCCATGCCTCAGCGGTTTTATGGAGATAGGTGCCACCACAGGAAGCATCTATCATATCTCTGCTTTTAGCATCAATTCCCAGATAAAAGCTTTGAACCAATTTCCATTCAGGGATTTGATGGTGGGGGCATTTCTTTAGGAGTTCCTTAAATCTCTCCCAGGATTGATGAAAGTCTTCAGTTGGATCTTGGGTAAAAGAGATGATACCCTTCCTCAACTGGCTGGTTTTTTACATAGGGAAGAACTTGGCCAGAAATTGACATTGGAGATCACTCTAGGACTGAATGTTATTGGGTGGAAGCAAGGACAACCAGGTCCTGACTCTGTCCTTTAATGAAAATGGAAAGTGTCCCATCCTGGTGGATTCCTCCCCCAAAACCTGTGATATTAAATGTAGTGCACAATCCCAAGAACTCATCAATGTACTTGTAGGAGTCTTCTTTAGTCAGGCCATGAAATGAGGGCAGCATTTGAATGATGGATGATTTTATCTCATAGTTTCCCTGAACAGCTGGGAATTGAATGCAGAAGGGGGAATTATAGACCCCTGGTGCATTAAACTCCTTAAGAGTTCTCAGCTACTGTTGCTCACCCATTTCTATAGAATCAAATTCAACAGATGTGGGTGTAGTTGGTCTAGATCTGAGAAGTCTTTCAACCTCTAGATTTAGTGGAATAATCTGAGGTTGGAGAGTTCTCCTACCAAACACACAACACTCAGAATCTGAATGCAGAACAGATCCTCAACACAACAAGCAGAATAAACCAAATTTTCTAACTGTTCTAACAAAAATTATCTACAGATCTGAAAAATAATAGGAGAGTAGAGGGATGCAAACTACAGAGCAGTCTCCAGCACGATTCTCCTCTCACTGGTAGCCTTAGATCTGATGAAATGCACACAAAATACTGAAAAACAACATAACTTACAAATGCAGTTAGTAAAAATCAAGCAAAAACTATAGATCTATTATCAAAACTTAGATCTATCAATTTCTAAACACACCTCCCCGGCAGCGGTGCTAAAAACTTGTTGGACTGTTTGCCTTCTCTCAAATGAGGGTCTAAAATCATCAATAAAACTAGGCAGAACACACTCACACAGACCTACAAATAATCAGGGTGTGTTGTAGCAAGTTTTACAAAGATGGTGAGTAAGGGAATGTCCACAGGGAGGTTGGTTTAAAAATATGATAAATCTCCAGATCTATATCAGATCTGGCACCCTAACTAGTGCTACGTTAGCTAAAAGACAGGGGAGAGGTTTAAAATGGATTGTCACTTAAGCTAAGTTAAAATTAAACATAGACTAATTGTGATCGACTTTAGGATCTTAGATCTTGCAGGGGAAAGATATAAAAAGCAAAAAATTGAGAAGAGTAGCTTGGAGATTGGTTTTCACTGAAATCAGATTCAATTAATTATACTATAGAGGTTCAAAGTACACAATTCCCTCAACTGGCCATAAGCACAGCTGCAGGGTATAAACTCCACTTCAATTTGCAGGATCCACCTGGTCTTAACGCTATGATCTGTCCACTTTAATGGTCATAGACCATCTTATAGACTTTATCGAATCCATGGATTTGCAACAGACTAATCCAATTGGAGCCTGAGCTTGGACTAATCTTAAGGTTATGATCTGTCCACTTTAATGGTCACAGACCATCCTAGAGATCTCCTCCAGAGTTAAGGCCTCAATTAGAACAATTAAAACTACTACAGATGCTGCAATTCCCAGGTCACAGACTCAAGGAATCACAAGAGTATCAGATCCAGGGAGATCGGGTGGTTTCCAAGAGGCCTACCAGTTAAGTGGGTGAGCTGATCTACAGGCTCCTCTACACAACTCCGATCGATCACCAAATGGAACCAAAGGAACTTTAGATCTAATTGAAGCATTAAAAACAGCATTAACATTGCAATCAACGTCACTCTTTCAATGGAAATACTCTCAAATCTGTAGTCTGTGCAGCTAGGAACCTACAATAGCACTCTTAACCTTACCCAATTACAGATCTAACTTCTCTCCTCGCTACTCCAAGGGAATTAGCCAACCATGGTTAGGCTAAAGGAGGAAAATAGAATTTCTCTGCAAGTTCTAATCTCCATAATTTGGCTCAGATCTCCATCCCCCCACAATTGCAATTGGGGGTCTCTATATATAGCTTTCTCCTCTGTTTTTCCTGCCAAAAATCCCTTCTAGAAGGTCCTTAGAGTTTGTTAGAGTTCTGTTAGAGCACGTGGGTCGGTTAGGGTTTCCTAGGCATCTTCTAGTTGCGTGTAGCAGGTCACCAAATCACAACATGCTCTAACAGAACTCTATAGGTTCCAATAGGATGTGCCGGTCACCAAGTGCCTCGAGTTGCATGTCGCAGGTCACCAAATCACAACGTATGCACAGCTGAATTTCTGAGAAGTTCTGCACATGATTTCGACAGGTTCAGAAAGCTTTCGACAGGTTCAAATAGAGCTTTTTGGTCCTTTCATTAGGTTCTCAGATCTCTTCGATAGGTTCCAATAGGATGAGCCTTCTCTTAGAGTTCTAGCATTCTCAGTCCTTGGTCTGGAGTATTCGACAGGCTGGAGGGACTCTTCGACAGGTTGGAGACCCATTTTGATAGGTTCCCTTTTTCATGCTATCATTTCGATAGGGTTGCTCTCACCCTTATCGATGAGCTCAAGTACCCTTTGATAGGTTCTGTCCAGATTTTTTATCTCGATAGGTTTTAGGAAACCATTCGATAGGTTCCATTGACGCCTCAGGCGGGCTTTCGATAGGATGGTTTCTTCTTTCCTTGCAGCTGCTCGATAGGTTCTGAGATCCTATCGAACTCCTCAATCCACATGAATTCATCCTTCTTTTGCCTTCAGATTCTGTCGAAACTTCTTCAACTGCACTAACTCTTCCTTTCTTTGCTTTCAGCTCCTATCGAAGTCTTCAAGTGACCAATCGATAGGATGTTCTCAGCCTGTTCTCACTTCTTTTGCCTTGCCCTATTGTAGCCACGTGCTCCAATGGTTCATTGATGTGCTACCCTCTGGTGTGCTGTTGTTGGGTTTATCTTGTGCTGAGAGATGGCCCCTTTTTGGGCATTCTTGAGTGGTTTTTTGCATTAGTGTCCTCTTTTATTGCTATCTATAAAATGCACTTGACAGAGGCTTATTAGTGTGCTCACAGGTCTATCAATGGTTAGGTGAAAGGGTGAAAAGTGGCATTTTTCACCACTTAATAATGTCTTCAGCTACTCGAGTGTTTAAATGGCTTCCAAATGCCGCTCGACAGGATCATTGTTTTAAGCTGCAACTCGATAGGATGAAGTGCTTCAAAGAGCAGCTCGACAGGATGCAATGTTGTTGCTACTCAACAGGTTCAGTGGTACTTCAGCAACCTGCTCGAGTGGCTGAAGGTCTTCAGCAGCTTCAGGTATGCAGCTCGAGTGGATGTCTTTAGCTACTCGAGTGTTTGGTTTCAGCTATGCAGCTCGTGCGGGTCAGGCATACAACTCGAGAGGGTGGAGTATTTCAATATTACAGCTCAAGTGGATGGATGTTTTAGCTATAAAGTGCTCGAGATCCACTCGAGATTGAAGTGCTGAAGGTGCAGTGCTCGAGAGCCACTCGAGATTGAAGATTGCTGAAGCTGTGCTTTGCTTTAGCTGCTCGAGCTGCTGGTTTGCTGCACACATGATGTGCCCAAGCTGCTTCCTTCACTACTCAGTAGGTATAGATCTGCCCAAGAGGTTTAATGCAGTAGCTATAATGTACTCGAGATTTAAATACTAAAGTTGGTGGTTTGTTTGAGCTGCTCGACAAGTTACTCTTGAAAGCACAGAGTTGCTCGAACTTGGAGTTCTGAGTGTACAGTGCTTCTTAAGCTGCTCGTGATGTTGAAGTTGGTTGCTTCTCAGTTGCCCTATATAGTCTACTGCAGCAGCACTCCACTATGCTTGGGTCCACTTTCCTTCTCCTTGCTCGACTTCTAGGGGTCCAAGGCATACTAAATGGCCCACATGGTGGGGACCACCATGGTGCATTCTTTATAATTCCATCAGCTCCAAAGCTTGCCTGTAAATTCTTTCTTCTTAGCTCTCATTAATTGGATTACTGCACTAAGCTGCAGTTTATTGCTATCTATAAAAATACACTTAAAAAGTAATTATTACACAGCTCGAAGGTCTATCAAAAGCTAGGTTAGGAGGTGAAAAGTGGCATAAATCAGTGATTAACTCACCCCCAAACCTAATCTTTGCTAGTCCTCGAGCAAAGGGAAAATAAAACAGTTAATCTAAAAGTTTAAATGCCACTTTCGTAGGGAGCACGGATGCATTTAGTTTATGAATCAAGCCTTTTAAACCCCTAGGTGATCCCTAGTGGAGGAATGAAGTCTCCTAAGGGTTTTCAGTGAAGATACCCACAAACTTCACAATAAATGTAAAGACCTATATTTTGAACCCGAGTTAGACTAACCCTCTGTGCATATTCGGCTCGGTGACCGACATCGCCATTTGTTTTGGAATATTATTTAGATGTGATTGTGCGGACGGATTCTAATTTAGAGCACGTTTGGACCCTTGTGTGAAAGCCGTGCACCAACGTCGGTGTGACCACTCAACACCGAACTTGAAATAATTAAATTAGAAGTTTAACACACAATAGGAGTGTGTGTGCTTAACACTTTAAGCAATCCTATTATAAGAGAGAGTAGTCCTCCCGTATACAATTAGGTTAAGGTTAATTGTTCTTTTTCTTGTGAAGGAAGGAGACGTGAGCCATCCGTAAAGAACCCCGACCTCATTGTGCTGCCAACCGATCGTGAGATCCGTCATCGTGAAACCTTCTTTAGAAACCCCTTTTCTCTAGAACCCTCTTTTGTTTGAAACCCTTAACCTAGTGCAAGCGTGAATCGACCGTGGATGTGTTCCCAATGGTTTGGAGGGATTGAGATCATTGTGAATGAGTAGGAGTTGTCCCTATGAACTCGTGGGATCGATCGTGACACGAATCATCAAGGAAATACAACGGTTTCGTTCCGAAACCCCATTTGTGTGGCTCGTTTCAACTCGGGAAATCTTTAGTTAAAGGTATGTTTTTTTATTGAATTTAATGATTAGAATCAATAGATTAGATGTGGGTTTTATATTTGGAAATATGTGGGAATTGATTCGAGTGAAAATGAGGTGAGAAATCACGTTTTGGATGAGTCCTGAAACTCGAAATCTCCCAGGCGTTGTAGCTCACTAGCGTGAGGATTATAATTGCTCACGCGAGGAGTATCATCGCTCACGCGAGGACAGAACATGGTTTGTCTTCATCTTTCTTTTTCTTCTCAAATATTATGCTACTGGACATATAACATAAGGTCTATATTGATTGCTAGGTTATAGTGTGGATCTTGATACCATCCATTAAGCATAGTTTGAACTCCGATTTGTGTGAGACATTTTGAGGTAGGAGAATCTCATCACTACCACATTTTATTTTAATTCGCATGGATATTTTGAATTAGAATTTTTGAACTTGCATATGCCATTGAAATCACGTCTGTAAACTGAAAATTTGAATTTGCCTGAACTCTGAAATCTGAAATATGTAAAAGAAACTTGCATCTGAATTATGTTAGTATCTGCATCTATTTTATGATTCACCTGAACGACCCCTTAAAATTCCCGACAATTTCCTGCCGCAAGTTTCCCTCCTAAGTGTAGAGGCTTGTTGCATTCTAAAAAAGGGTTTATGAACGACGATGGTAGGTAGGGGTTCCCATTGGCTATATTCCTGCTTTCAAGATATAGTAACTCGAGAGATATTTTAAGTTGAGGATTAAGTCATGAATTACTAAACTTTGCATATAGAAGTTAGAGACACTGAAATACTGAAATCATGCATCTGTTTTAGAATCTGTTTTAAAAACTTGGAAACTTAATTTGCCTATGAAATTATGCAATTAAATTTCAGCTCTTATTTGCATATCTGATTTCGATGCTCTATGTTCTGATATATACATGTTTTGAAAATCATGTTAGTTAAAGTAAAATATTGTTGATGTCTTTCTTCTAGTGAACTTTGTTGGTTAGCTCATTCCGACTATACGTCACAGGTCCAGGTACTGACACAACAGTTCGAGGCTGCAAGGCTGATCCTGATTACATACCTGAGGAAGAGCCTGAGGTTCCTCCTGAGGAGTTTTTCCCAGCTTAGGGCTTTTTTCTTTTCTACTTTTAGTGAGAGCTAGACTTGGATTTGTGGGCCCACCTTTGGTTGGATATTTTGGTTTAGTACTCATTGATTCATGTTTCGATGATGGTCGGCCATTGTCGGTGGTTCTTTACTTTATTTACTTTCACGTTTATTTTTACTTTGCATATTTATTGTACGTCACTTTGATATATGTTCTATTTGTTCGGCTTATCGTTTAACCAATAGGTTGGTGAACCGGCCTTTCCTATACCTAAGGGATTGGAAAAGTCGGGTCGTCAGAATAAAACAGTTAAATATAGTGCAGCCAGTGACAAAACATATTTTAATAAATAAAACTTCATTCCACACCTATTCTTTTAAAATCAGGGGAGTTTAAAACAGTAATAAAAATAATTTAAAACCTAAATCAGCATGTATTTGCATCACCACCAATCATTTTACATCAAGAATACAAAGTGTGAAAATCAGTACTAGGCTCACCATTAATTCAAAAATCAGGTTTAAATACTGCCCCAATAAGTTTAATTTCATACCCAATCCTTACCAGGGCTATCTCTCATCAATGAATTCATGGGTGTTCACATTCATATCAGCTCAAGATCAGTTATAGACCTCAAATAGGATTGCAAGCATGAGCATAAGCATGGCTACTAATTCCTGGCATCTCATATACTTTTCACCATAGATTAGGCATTCCCTTATCTCCACATGACAACTCACTTAACTTTTGGATCATTAAGGTCTTTTAGGTGGGTTGTAATGTGGCTTATGGTTGAGGTTTAAAAAGAATAAAAGGGGTTGGATGGAATCAAAATTGAGAAATCAGCAAGAGGAGGAGGTGGTTGATGGCTTCACCTTCTTCATTTCATCACAGTTTCATCTTCATTTGTGTTTTTCAGATCTGAAGTGGCCAGCTTCTTCTCTTCTTTTTACTTTTTCATATGAAGTACTTTTGACTTCTCTTTCTTTTTCTTTTATATATATATATAATAATGGATTGCCACTACTACACAACTGATACATTATTGTTTATAGTATTCTTCTCTTCTCCTTCCACTAAATGTTTAACCCAGCTCACCTATCTTCAACATCTTCTCCTTTGCCTTCTGAAATCTCAGAGTGAGGGTAAGGCTGAATCAGGTCATGATGTTTAAGTTCAAGTACTATGGTGTTTGTCAAAGAAAAATAGAGTTAAAGGCTCAAAGAGTGTATGCAATGGGCAGTTTTAAATGTTAGGAATTTTAGGCTCAAATTGTCCAAATGAAGGCCTTAAATCATCTCCTCAGTGTCATGAGTTCTACCAAATAATTTCAATTTGGGGTGTCTAACTTCTAGTGAGAGGATGTTGAGTCAGTCATTCCTTAGAGCAGAAAAATTGCCAAGAAAACTCTTCAAAAGAAATTTGATAGGCCAAAATCTCATTGGGTATGGTCTTCAATTTAACTCATGGGACATATCCTCACCTTTTTCTCTCTTTTTTGGTTCACTAAGTATTAATTGTGAAAAAATTTCTAGATGTTAACTTCATGGAAGTGCTAAATTTTCAAAGATTTTCAGTATTAAAATGTCTACAAAAATTTTAATTTCCTCTTTCTAACTTGATTAGTTAGGAATTGATTTTATTTATCTCAATTTAACCCAACACTGTCGCACTAAAATTAACTATTTTATTGGCCTATCACCCTACCATACCCCCAAACCTAAGATAAGCATTGTCCTCAATGTTTCAAGAAAAATGTATAGGGGCAGCAGGGTTTTGTAAAAGAAAAACAAATTACAGCAGAAAATAAAGAGAAAATTGGACTAAAGGATTGCAGAAAATAAAGAGAAAAATTACACTAAGGAAGAGAAAATGTTATAAACAATGAGAAGACACAACAATGACACAAACTCCTAAAACAAAAAACTATATAAAATAGCAGTTATAACTAACTACAAACAGCAATTAACTTATAAAAACTAGCAACTATAAAAGACACCTACAATAGTAAATCCTAAAACAGAAATTCTTACACATGATCTGTACATGAATCATGATTAATGGCAAAAATATATTGGATGCATGGTGTGGGGTGATGATTGTGAGGGTTTAGCAGAGAGATGGAGTGAGAGAATGACTTCACAAATGCTTTAGAAACTCAGAACTCAAGCCTCAATAGGCTGGTTCTTCAGAACAAATTGCTCGAGAGGATCTCGAGCAGATGAATATAAGCACACCATCCTATCGAGCCTGTTATTGCCTTTAGCACATCTATCTCGAGAGGATGCCTGAAGGAATCTGATCCTCTCGAGAATGCAAAATATGCTCAGTTAACTCATGATCTGTCACTCTCATTCAATACAACACACTAATCCTAATGCTAAACTTATCTATTCAACACACAACAGTACATCAGCAGTCATGGTAGAAATTTTAACCAAGATTCATCCACAGCAGACCATAGCAAACACAGTAATTACAAAAAATTAAAACATTCTAAGAGATATGTTATATATGATACACAGGTTGAGATTAAATAGTAGTGGAAGGTTCTTGAAAGTAAATGGTCTCAGGGGCTCCACAGCTTTTTTAACATATCATTTAAGCCTCTGACCATTAACCTCATGACCCTTCCCAAAATTAAGGTCCATGATCCCAGCAGTTCTAGATGGGGATTCATGAATGACAGTAAATTGGTCATCCCATTTGGATCTCAACTGAACTGGAAAGAACTGCAATATAAAAATGAAAAGTCATACCTTTGTATTTGCATCAAACCTGAGATCCTCCAGCTCAGCAGTTTGCAGTTGCTTGAGATATGAAAGGAGCTGCTCCAGCTCCATAGTAGGTGGACAGTCAATAAAAGGCTGAGGGAGGGGCAGCAGGGCAGGTGTCCAAGGGGACTGTTGCACTAGTCCCACTGAGAATCCCAAGATGATTACTTCTTCAACACATAAATGAGGACCTCCTCAATTCATACTTCAACAATTTCATCAAATTCCTCAGCCCAAGTGCAGTAGTTTGGGTGAGGTGTCTTCCGCCATCTCATAAAGGATAGCAATTGTCAAACAATCCTCATTTCCTCCATCTAGCTCTCCCCTTGGAAATAGGAGAATATTCTTTAAAATCATGAGGAAATGGCAGATGAGGTACTGCCGATCCTCATCTGCTGCCTTATATTTATTATTATTATTATTTTATTTTATTTTATTTTATTATTTTTATTAGTTGGGGCTCAACAGCAGGCCTTTTATTCAGCTTCTCTCCTTATGCACCTCTTTAGCATCAAAAGTATCTTGGCTTTCCACCACTTTTCTACTCCTCAAGCCATTGATGGCCATAGCTTCCTCATTGGTTGAATAAACATCACCAATCATGTCTTTCCCCTTGGGGTTGATCACTGTTTGACTTGAGAGCCAACTCTCTTTCCTCTTGTCAGAGCATTGAAGATTTGACCTAGCTAATCTTCTATTTTCTTGATGCTCTGACTGTGTAAACTCACAGTCTGTGACAAGGAGCTGAGGTTTTGCAATGAAGACAAAACTTGCTCCTCAAAGGAGGGGGCTTTTTTTTGTGGGGGTGGCAAAAATAATTGACTTGGCTGGGGGGACTGATGTGGGAATTGTTGACTTGGGTATGACTTTGAGGATGCTACTGGGTGGGTCTGTAGGGCAATGCCTGCAGCTGTTGGGATTGTGACAAAATATCTTGTCTCCACCTCAAGTTTAGGTGGTTCCTCCAAGGATACCCAACAAGCTGCTATCTAAATGATTGGGCAACATTGGCATGCTCCATAATTAACTTTGGATACTGACCAGCAGAAGGACAATCTAACAAGGAGTGTGTGGGTGAGTGGCATATTAGACATGCCTCTCCAACCTGTGCAGCAATGTGGGGCTACAACACACTCAACACTTCATCAAATTTTTTAGACAAACTATCCACTTTCCTCTCTAAGTCATTATACATATTTAATTCATACAATTTTCCTTTGAAAGTGGGTTCTTTTACAACTCTAGCAGCTGGCTCAATGTCATTTCTTGACAGAGACTCCTGTTGCATAGAGTTTTCACTTATCACATCAAACAAATCTCAGGCATCCCCATCAGTTTTGCTGAGGTAAATACCACCACATGAAGCATCTGCCATGGATCTACTTTTAGAATCAATCCCCTAGTAGAAGCTTTGCACAAGCTATCACTTAGGAATTTGGTGGTGTGGGCATTGCCTCGACAATTCGTTAAATCTTTCCTAGGCTTTATGAAAGTTTTTTCAGTTGAGAACTGAGCAAAAGAGATAATGCTCTTCCTCAACTGACTGGCTTTACTAATTAGGAAAATTTTAGCCAAGAACTAGCATTGGAGGGCATTCCATGCTGTTATGTTGTTTGCTAGGAGCATGTTAAGCCAAGTTCTTGCTTTATCCTTTAATGAAGAAGGAAAAAGCCTCATTTTTATGGCTTCATCTCCCAAGCCAGCAATTTTAAATGTGGTGTATAAAGATAAAAACTCATCAATGTGCTTGTAAGGATCCTCTTTACTTAACCCATGAAAAGATGGTAACATTTGGATGGTTTGAGGCTTAATCTCATAATTACCCTCAACTGTAGGGAAATGAATGTTAAAGGGGGATGAATATGCCCCTCGTGCATAGTAGTCCCTAAGTGGTTTAGGTTGCTCTCCCATCTCAAATGTTTCTTGATTTTCAGTAGGGGTGGGTGCTGTGTGCCTAGGTCTAAGGACTCTTTCTATTTCAGGATTTAAAGTTTTAAGCGTAGGATGAAATGACCATCTACCTAACATACAACACACAATAAGTAAAAAGCTAACTTACAGCACACTAAAAAAATACTAAAACACTACAACACACTACTGCTGAAATCAAAGAATGCAGAACTGAAAAGACAACAAGGGAGAGAGAGATGCAAACTAAGGCAGGGTTGCTCCAGCTATAGCTATTCTCTCCTATATGCTGCAGCTCCAGATATGCAAAAATCAAGAATTACAGCAGTAATTTATTCAAATACAAAACAGACAATAACAGATCTAAACAGAAAATAAAGAAAAATTGCACAAATCAAATAAAACTATCGTTGTACTTTATTCAAACACTACAACTGTAAAAAAATCTAAACAAAAACTCAGATTTACTACTTAGATCAAAACTCTTCGGCAGCGATGCCAAAACTTTGTTGATTAATTGGTTATGCTGTAGTTCATTTTATTATAAATGTGTGGTCAAAATATAGTGGAAATAAAGAAGGCAAAAATAGATGAAATGGGGGCCAAAAATGGATTGAACACAGCAGTACAAAACAAACATAATCCTGTAAGATCCATGGCTATTGTAGCAAGTTTTAATAAGTAAGAGTTTGTCCCACGAGGAGTGATGATCTAAACACACTAGTGGAATAGTATATCTCCATATCTGCTACAGATCTGGCAATTCTAAACCTAAACTAGAAAGCAAGGTAAAGAGAGGGTGTTTTTGGGGTGTCACAAAGTAAACTAAAAATAGAAATAAATATTAAATCTAAAGAAAGGGGGTAAAAAAGAATGAAGGTGGTTTGGAAAAATAAATAAAAACTGTGGAGAAGTAGGCAGCTATGGGCTAATCTTCACTATAAAATAGATCAAGAACTAGATCTAAATAGATCAAGAACTAGATCTGCAAATGTCCTTCACTTGGCTACATGCACAAGTGCAAGGTAGAAGAATCCAGCCTAACCCAGAGATATGAACTAATCTTAGGGCTATATTATGTCCACTTAAATGGTCACAAAATATCTCAAGGATTTCATCCAATCAAGGGATTATAGTTGAAACAAGAAAATCATTGCAGACACTATGTTTTCAAGGCTATAAGCTCATGCATCCATAGGAGCAAATAATCTTTGAAAATCTAGTGAAAAACCACAAGAAATCACAGATTGAATGGGGCTTTAATATCAGCTGGTTATTGCTACAAGGAGGCTAGCAATGACCTAGCTCTCAAGTCTGTAATCTCTGCAAGACCCTAGATCTATTCACTGAAAATAATATTGTGAAACAGAGGAGGAGTTGGATCTACAGCAGTCCCTCACTTGGCTATAGGCACAAGTGTAGGGAAAAAGAATTCAACTCAACCCTTAGATCTAGACTAATCCTAGGGTTATATTTTGTCCAATTAAATGGTCGCAGAATATTTCATAGATGTGATCCAATCAAGGGGTTAAACTAGAATAAGGAAAACTAGTGCAGTCACTATGTTTGCAAGGCTACAAGAATATGCATCCATAGGTGCATTAAACCCATATAGATCTAAATGATAAACATAAGAAAATATAGATTAAATGGAGCATTAAAAATGATTTTTCATTGCTAAAAAGGACTTACAATGACTCTACCCTCAAGGCTGTAGTCTATGTAAGATTTCAAGACTGCTCACAATGTTATTATAAAACTAATTACAGATCTTATTTAAACCTAACTGCTATACAAAGATTTAACTCAACATTGCTGCTAAGCTAAGGAAAGAAAACACAACTGAAGAAAACCTAACTGTTATACAGAGATTTTAAATAGCCTCAGAATACAGCTCAACAAGATCATTATTTCAGGCTGTAACTCGATAGGAACAAGTGCTTCAGAGAGCAGCTCGACAGGATGCAGTGTTGCTGCTACTCGACAGGTTCAGTGGTACTTCAGCAACCTGCTCAAGTGGCAGATGGTCCTCAACAGCTTCAAGTATGCAGCTCGAGTGGATGTCTTTAGCTATTTGAGTGTTTGGTTTCAGCTATGTAGCTCGTGTGGTTCAAGCATACAACTCGAGAGGGTGGAGTGTTTCAGCAACGCAGCTCAAGTGGATGGATGTTTCAGCTATAAAGTGCTCGAGATCGACTCGAGATTGAAGTGCTGAAGGTGAAGTGTGCTTGAACTACTCGAGAGCCACTCGAGATTGAAGATTGCTGAAGCTGTATTCTGCTTTAGCTGCTTGAGCTGCTGGTTTGCTGCACACATGAAGTGCCTTGGCTGCTTCCTTCACTGCTCGGTAGGTATAGATTTGCTCGAGTGGTTTAATGCAGCAACTATAATGTACTCAAGATTTAAATGCTGAAGTGGGCGGTTTGTTTGAGCAGCTCGACAAGTTACTCTTGAAAGCACAGAGCTGCTCGAACTTGGAGTTTTGAGTGTACAGTGCTGCTTAAGCTATTCGAGATGTTGAAGTGTTGAAGCTAGTTGCTTCTCATCTATCCTATATAGTCTGCTGTAGCAGCAGTCCACTGTGCTTGGGTCCACATTCCTTCTCCCTGCTGGACTTCTAGGGGTCCAAGGCATACTAAATGGCCCACATGGTGGGGACCACCATGGTGCATTCTCTATAATTCCATCAGCTCCACAACTTGCCTCTAAATTCTTTCTTCTTAGCTCTCATTAATTGGATTGCTATACTAAGCTACAGTTTTTTGCTAGCTACAAAAACACACTTAAAAAGCAATTATTACACAATTCAAAGGTCTATCAAAGGCTAAGTTTGGAGGTGGAAAGTAGCATAAATCAGTGATTAACAACTACCTTCGAAAGATAGTCACCTTTCACCCCAAGGGGGGAAAACCATTCATATTTTATGGCACTAAGTAAAAAATTATGCATTTTATATCCTCTATTCGAGTTGGACGGTTAATGAACAATGGATGCTACAGTTATCTCGCATTCATACAAAATCAACGGGAAGAGAAGGTCACCATTACCGATATTCCCATTGCATGCGAGTTTTTTGATGTGTTTCCAGAAGAGTTATCGGGATTATCGCCAGATAGAGAAATTGAATTCGTAGTGGACTTAGCTACAAGCACAAAGCCAATCTTGAAGGCACTATACCGTATGACACCGGCATAGCTGAAAGAACTCAAGGAACAGCTACAAAAACTCCTAGACAAAGGATTCATAAGACCGAGTGTTTCTCCATGGGGATCACCTGTACTATTCGTTAAAAAGAAGGATGGTTCTATGTGACTTTGCATTGATTATCATCAATTGAACAAGTTGACGATCAAGAACTGTTATCCACTTCCTCGTATTGACATCCTCTTTGATCAGCTTCAAGGTGCAAGATTTTTCTCAAAGATAGATTTGAGATCGGGATACTATTAGCTAAAAGTTAAGGCAAAAGATACTCCAAAAACTACTTTTCGCATAAGATATGACCACTATGAGTTTCTAGTAATGCCATTCGGGTAAACAAATGCACCAACATCCTTCATGGAGCTGATGAACAAAGTGTTCAAACCACATCTCGATAAGTGTGTGGTAGTCTTCGTGGATGACATCCTCATCTATTCGAAGACCAGAGAAGATCACGAACAGCATCTACATCTAGCTTTCCAGACACTTCGTGATCACCGACTATATCCAAAATTAAGCAAGTGTGAATTTTGGCTAAAACAAGTGAGTTTCTTAGGACATGTAATATCCGAGGAAGGCATTAAAGTCAACCTAGCAAAAATTGAGGCCATTATAAAATGGGAACAACCAAAAACAGTGACTGAAGTTTGAAGTTTTCTGGGCTTAGCTGGATATTACAGAAAATTTGTAGAAGGTTCTCCAAAATTGCAGGACCACTTACTCAACTTACAAGAAAGAATGCAAAGTTTGAATGGAATGACTTATGTAAAAAGGGCTTCTAAGAACTCAAAAAGAAGTTAACTTTTACTCCAGTACTAGCAATGCCTTCAAGCAGTGGAGGTTTCGTAGTATTCAGTGATGCCTCGCATAGTGGATTGGATTGTTTACTCAACCAAAATGAGAGAGTTATCGCTTATGGCTCTCGACAAGTCAAGGATCATGAGAAGGACTGCCCAACTCATGACTTGGAATTGGCAGTTGTTGTCACGCCCCCACGCCTCCCGGTCCATTAGCGGAGCCGAGCGGTGGCTCTGGAGCGCGCCACGTTGATACTTTTATATTCTTATTCGGGTTCGGACTCTCAAATTCTAAAGTCATTTCCCTTGTCATGTAACTTGCCATATATTTTTTTTTTTCTAAAATCTTGTGAAAATTTCTTTTAAGTGCGAAAATGATTAAATATCATTTATTAAAATAGGCATTAATTTACCAAAGTATGCGTGGAAACTTGAGTTAAACACTATCGATTTAACCTCCCAATTTCGTTAACCTGATAGGCATATTCAAAATTTCAATTTGATCGTAAACGATTTTCACTGAGTAAAACAATATAGTGAAGGCAGCTTTTAAAATCTTTTTCCATCAAAATAAAACCTTAAAAGTTAGACTGTTCATACAAGCCCAATTACAAAATTATAATAAGAATTTCAAAAGTAATGGACTTAAACAAAAGCTAAAACAAGAAGGAAGTGCATGTGCTGGTAGCTCCATGAACAAAATGAGTTTGCCTTTAACTCATTGACAGCGTCGGATTCCTTCCTTTTCCAGCTCCTGTATTCCTGACTAGGTGGATGTTGACTGGTCTCTAGAATTTTTGGGTCCTGAAATGACCGTAAGCGATGAAGCTTAAAAAAGTCTTAGTTAGCATTGTCATAAGATTCTAGTATAAGTAGTATACAAATATTCCGTAGGTGCAAGTGCAAGTGGGGTTTTCATCAGTTGTGATATATTATAACTAAGTATTATGCAGAAATTTTAACTACTTATAACATGATCAGATCCCATTTAATAATGAAGGTAACATCTACAAAAAGAATAACAGTTATAATGCGTAATTAACAACTAATCACAAGAAATAAAGAAGTTTAGAATCTAATCATAGAATAACATTCTACCGATTATATACAACAAACTTAGTTACACACAAAAATATAATCGTGACATTAACAATCATAAAGTTACAAGTATTTATTGTTTAAATATTAGTATCTTTTAATTAATTCGGTGTTGATACCAAACACCAACCATGTTCTAGACAAAATTATGATGCCGATGTTGATCAACAAGGGTCGACACTCTCCACCGTTTAGCCAATCAAGGCAAGGATCAATGACCCTGTTGGTCTAACTAGACCTAATCCTCAGCTGACATTTTAATCTTTCTGAATATACGTGGTGCCCATCATATACGAGGTGCTCATACGAGCCTGTTCATGAGAACAGTGATTAGCTATGTGAGGTCAAAACAGAACGGAACAGAATGGTATCATCTTTCCACTTTCAAAAAATTTTCAGTTTTCGTTGCATTATCGTTCAAATTCTGTATTCTTTGCCCCAATTTAAGAGGTTCTGTATTATATATCTTTATCATATTTCCCCATTCCTGAAGTCCAAAATCATATTAAAATATCTATTTCGGGTCTATAGTTCAGATATTCAGATACCCATTTCGGGTCCAGAGTGTAGATATTCGGATACCCATTTCGGGTCCAAAGTTCAAATATTTGGATATCCATTTCGGGTCAAGAGTTTATATATTCAGATAATCTTTTTAGATTCAGAGTTCAAATATACAAATATTCTTTTCAGATTCAGAATTCTTATACAAATATTTTTTTCAGATTCAGAATTCTTTCAGAGTCAGAATTCAAATATAACCAGTAAACAATTCATGTCATTATAAGACATTTCAATGCAAGTATTTAGGCTTCATATCATATGCATATCATACTTACTATCTTGTCAGACCATTTTACTGTCATATCAGATCATATCATATCTTATCAGATCAGATCAGATCATATATTTTCTATCTTATCAAATCATATCATATCATATCTTATCTAACTTATCAGATCAGATCATATCGCGTCGTATACTTTCTTATAAGATCAATTCATATCATATCTTATCTATTTTATCAGATCATATCATATCATATACTATCTTATTAGATTGTATCATATCAATTCTTATCT
Organism: Chloranthus sessilifolius; assembly: GCA_021018995.1. Classification (NCBI taxonomy): domain Eukaryota; kingdom Viridiplantae; phylum Streptophyta; class Magnoliopsida; order Chloranthales; family Chloranthaceae; genus Chloranthus; species Chloranthus sessilifolius. The sequence continues at coordinate 96,443,941 of CM037597.1, read as the reverse complement.
ATCTTATTAAATCAGATCATATCATATACTATCTTATTAGATTGTATCATATCATATCTTATCTATCTTATCAGATCAAATTATATCATATACTTTCATATCTGCTCATACTATTTTTACAGATCATTTTACTATCACATCAGATCAGATTGTAACGTATACTATCTTATCATGTTCTATTAACTTATCATGTACTTTCATGTCCAATCATATCACTATCTATCATATTCCATCACATCCAATCATCTCACTATCTATCATATTCTATCATATCCAATCATGTCTAAATAGAAGTCAGGTCCGAGTTTCAAAGGACTTGATCCTAAGGGAAGATCACGTCAGCTTACACTTATATCAAGTGTTACCCCAGTTACAATCCAAAGGGGGACTTATGTTTATCATTGTCGATAAAAATTCAGTTATTTCTAAAGAGATTCGAGGCACTCGTGTGCCTGTTCCTAAAAGTTTTATTTTATTCAAGTTAAACTAATTTCAACTATCTGACTGTTCAATGAGGCCAATTACTTTACATATCCTATACTTTCGGATATGGGCCATAAGTCCAACAAGTTAGGGGTCAAATGGTTTATAGGTCCAAAGGGTCCAACGGGTCCATTATAATATGGGACCAATGAATTTAAGGTCCAATTGGTCCAACGGGTCCATTGCAATATGGATCCAATGGATTATTTCCTAAGTGATTCGGGCCTTTACTAGATCTAAATCTAGTGGTACGCGCCTTTCCAAGGTCCGAGCTATGTATATGCTAATCTTTATGGGCCTTAATCAACATGTATTGGGCCGGTCTCGTATCTTAGGAACTAATTTAGATTAGTCGAGCCATGAGCCAGGTTGGTAAACTAAGCACTTGTCAATCCTATTTACTAAGGTTTAGGATTTTGGGCATTGGTGGGTCGTCAAAGACTTGATCGGGTCTTTGACTTGGTTGACCAAAATCATATGGGTCATATCATATGTTAGCCTCATGGGATGATGTGATTGAGCCTTCCCAATTAGTCATGGGTCTTGGGTCAAGCTCCAAGTACTAAGTTTTCATCCTATATATGCCAAATTTTCCAAGGTAGTAGCATGCAGTCTATAGTAAATCGGTCACCATTTTTGGCTCTGATCAAATTTTTGTATGCTTCCAAAACTAGGGGTGATATGACTGGTAAGAGCATCTTTCCCACATAGTGGCATCCAAAATTTCGATCAGGTCTTATCACAGTAGACAAATCACTGAGATCTGTTTTGTTTTATCAAAGTTTCGGGCCAGAATTATTGAGCCTCGGAGTCGGGCCTATAACTTTCAATTTTGACAATAGAATCAGGTGCTCAGTGGCTCTCTGGAAAGATCCTTGAGTCTTCCTTATTTTTCATTTAAATTGTTTGAGTCAAAAGTCAACACATCAGGACCTAATCAGGTCAATCGGCTCGAAGGTCAGGTCTGGTTTTTGACTGTGTGCCATTTACCTATCTTATGGGCTCCATGTTGCCGAATTTCTTGTAGTCAATTCTAATCGAATTCAGGCATGAAATTTTTATCAGATTTTAATGATGTTCCAATGTTTATTCTTAATTTATTCTAGATTTTTCCGCTAATATTTCAGGCAAGGAAACTGGAACTCATTACATTCTATTTTCTGTGTGCAACGAGATAGATTCGTCGGATCGCATTCCGATTGTTGTACCTTTCAGACCGTACGGTATTTGAGTCTGAAATTTTTATTGAATATCGAAAAATTAGTCAAGTATATCCCATAATTTTTAGAGATTTTTCTAATAATTATTTCTATTTATTCTATCCACTGTTCCAGGACTAATTTTTTGTGGGCTGCAAGATTCACAGTTTTGGGCCTTAGATGGGGTCCCACCTAGTGGTCCATCTTATGCCACATATTATCGGGTCTCGGTCCAAGACATTCTCAAGCTAATCCAAGGTCCATTGGGATCAAATTTTGGGTTCTCACATCCATTTAACTAACATTAATCGGCCACCGGTACTTTCCAACTCGACGGTATCGGTTATTCCTAACTTATCGGGTCAGACTTTTGGGAGCCATCCGATCGGGCTAAACATATCAGGCATTTTTGAAAACTCTTTTTTATTTTAAAATTATTATGCAAAAATTCCATTTAAAACTCTTCATTTATTTGATTTTGAAAATTTCATGTGGATCATAACCATTCATCTAATCCTATCCATTCATCTAACACCGTTGAAATATTCATGATCCAATCAAGGGTCAAAACATAAGATTTTATCAGAATTATAAAACTTATTAATTCCATCATTAACACATGATCCTATTAATAAATTCTAGGTATATTTATCAAGAAAACCCAGCCAATCAAGCCAATATACCGAGCAATCAATCGGGACCATCCGATTGACTAACCATCGTGATCAATGAATGAACTATATTTTTCTGAGATGTGGCCATGGGAATATGTCCATGTCCAGCCACTTCTTGGGCCAAATATTCATACTAATGCTATCAAGAAAATAAAAGGTGCATTCCAATCTAGAACACATGTAATTGATTCAAAGTGTAAGCGATCTAAGAACCTTATATTCCAAAAATGATCAGATCAATATAAGATGGATTCAAAACAGAGATTGCATGCAATATTTAGTCAAATTTAATCGAGCATCACATAAAAAATTTTCATGAATAATCTATGTAAAATCATACCATAAAATCAACAATTTTCTATTTTTAGAGTAAAAATGCATTTTTTGACTAACTTTGGCCTAGAAATCCGTGAAATTGGTTATGCATCACAGTGATGGGAAATTTTATAAACTTAATCTGCTGTGGTTGTAGCATATATCTATATGGTTCAATTACTCTAAAAGTTATGGCATGATCAAAGATTTCAAGGATTTACTAGTTTTTCTAGATTTTGACCTTCTAAGTCAATCTAAGCCATTAGATGGCCTTGCATGTGTACCAATATCACATGCATGGCTTCACTTGGCTCAGGTACATGTCCGTTAATAGAATATAAAGGAAATTTCATGCCAAATTTCATTTTACACTATCAAAAATATAATATATTCTAGCTATGTTACATAGATGACCTAGCTTGACCTTTTTGGTCATTTGGGACCATTGGATGGCCTTGCATAGATGTAAAAATCACATGCATGCCATATCTGAGGTCCAAACTTTATTATAGAATTTAATCATGATACTAAAGAAAAATCAACTCAAACCATGGAAATCTATAAGAAAATCCACAAAAATACAAGAATCTAGTGGTCTAGGCCTATGTGGCCATCATGGACCGTTGGGTGGCTCTAGGTGACCTTAAATATCACAACCATAAACCATTATGTTCTGGTCTCATGTGAGAATATGATCATTCCAGAATTTATAGCCATCCTAAGCAAGAAAATACTATAAATCTATGGAAATTTTTAAGACGACTAGCCTAGGAATCTTGACAAAAGTTAGTCTAAGACTTTACCTTGGCTAAGCTAGCTCTTCCTTGCTGGTTTGCCTCCAAACATGTGGTTGAAAGTGCTGGAATGAGACTCAAATTGATATATGTGAGACTATAGGAGAAGTGGAGTTGATTGGTGGTGGTGGCTTAAAATTTTAATGGCTAGGATGAGGGGGCAAATTCAAAGTATAGGAGGGCTTCAAGGGAAATCTAATGGAGGTTTCCAAGTGTAGAAGAAGATGGGGTGATATAATGGAGATCCCCATAGGAATTTCAAAATATGCAAGGAGAGTGGTAGACAAGGGCTGAAATTTTTGGCCATGTGTTACAAATTTACTTCCCTAAGCCTCTCTCCACTTTTCAAAGTATTCTCCCTCTCTCCTCTCTCCTCCACACATCAAGTCAACCTCTTGTCTTTAGTGGTCTTCAAGACTCTTAACTTTTGTGATTTTCCAAAGTCTAATAAATCTTTTAGTGCATGCAAAAAAGTGCATCTAACACCCTAGATTTTCCCAAGGAAAATAAATGGTGTAAGATGGGTCAAATCTTGGTCAAATGAACCAAGGGCAAGGATTTGCTAGAAATTTTCAATATCTTAATTTCTAATTACTAAAATTAAGTAATTTAATTCTAATTTCCCTTGGGATTATTTAAATATTACAAGAGAGGCATTATTCAATTCAAAGCACAAACACTCATCCCAAATGTTAATGCATCTAGTTTCCTTAAATTTTAAGTGTCAAGGTTTGACTCAGCCCATCAAGTAATCTTATGATCATTTTCAAAATTCAATCCGTTGGCGATGATCTCCTCATCACCACCACGACTCCGGCCCAATCCGGGTCAAACATCGGGTCAGGGATCCAACAAGAAGCAATCCGGGCTGGTTATAAGGTATGAGATGTGGTGTGTGTTTTACTAAATTTCTAACACACCCATTCAAGTAAATGGGGTGCCCTATGGGTGCCACTAAAAATAGGTAATATCCCATCAATCTAAGGTGGGTGCCTCAGGAATTTTGATGAACCTATCCTCAGGCAGTCGATTGGTACAGTCAGGTCTTATTAGTTCACAGTCAATAGTTTGACCAACACAGAAATCGAGGGACAGGTGTTACAGTTGTGATTTTTACCTTAAAGATTTGGAAGCACTACCTATACGATGAAGCATTCGAGATCCTGATCGATCATAAAAGCCTAAATATCTTTTCACTCGAAAAGACTTGAACATGAGGAAGAGAAGATGGAATGAATTCTTAAAAGATTATAATTGCACCATTCAGTACCACCTTAGTAAAGAGAATGTAGTAGCTGCCGCTCTGAGCTGAAAGTCATCTACTCAGTTGTCAAACCTTATCACAAAAATTCATAGATGGCGATTGTTTGAGGATATATCACTATATAACAAAAAGTTTGAGATTAAAGAATCTGGAGTATTACTGGCTAACATCACCATCAAACCAACAACATTCGATAATATTCAAGAACTACAGATGATTGATAAAGAACTTATGGCAATCATACGGGGTGTAATCAATGGGGATAAATCAAATTTCTCCATCAGAGAGGGCGATTCCTTACTATTTAGAGATCGACTATGTGTACCGTCAGATACCGACCTTCGACGTCTAATTCTTGAAGAAGCACACAAGTCAATATACACCATCTATTCTGGTGGAGAGGCTTGAAGAAAGATAGAGCAGAATAAGTATCGACATGCTTAGTGTTCCAACAAGTAAAGGTTGACAATCAAAACTCCTCTAGTTCATTGCAACATTTACCGATACAAGAATGGAAATGGGAAGCTATATCCATGGATTACTAAGAACTGTGAAAGGGCACAATGTGATTTGGGTGATCGTTGATCGTTTAACCAAGAATGGAAATGGGAAGCTATATCCATGGATTACTAAGAACTGTGAAAGGGCACAATGTGATTTGGGTGATCATTGATCGTTAAACCAAGTCTACCCACTTTTTTCTGTACAGTACGAGATATATAGCCAGTCAGCTTGTGGAGTTGTATCTCAAAGAGATTGTCAGATTACACGGTATCCTAGTCAGCATCATCTCAGATAGAGATCCGATGTACACATCAAAGTTCTGACAAAAATTTCAAGAAGGAATGGACACAAGATTGGATTTCAATTTCCCACTTCACCCTCAGACAGACGGCGAGACCGAAAGGGTGAATCAGATTATCAAAGACATGCTTTGAGCTTATATATTGAACTTCAAGGGTCATGGGACAAACACCTACCCTTTATTGAGTTCGTCTATAATAACAGTTATCAGGCAAGCATAAGAATGGCTTCGTTTGAAGCACTCTATGGCCGGAGATGTAAGTCTCATGCTCAATTGGGAAGAGACCGAGGAGAAATTCATATTAGGCCCATAAATTATTGAGAGTACAACCGAAGGGATTCGGTTATTTTGGGAAAGATTAAATATGTCTCAAAGCCAACAAAAGAGTTATGCTGACCTCAAGTGAACGAGTATCGAATTTTAAGTAAACTTAGTGAGAATTATTACCTAGTTCCCCTGTGATTATAAGCATCACTAAGACAACGCATTCCTTGTAGGTGGGGACAACGTCTTCATTAAAATCTCGCCCACCAAGGGTGTGATGAGATTCGAAAGACGTGGAAAACTAAGTCCACGCTACGTCGGACCTTTGAAAATACTAGGACGAGTCGGAGAAGTCATATATAGGATTGTTTTACCTCCTTAGATGTCCAGTATGCACACTGTATTTCACGTATCCATGTTGAGGAAATATGTTAAGGACCAGAATCACATCTTCGACTACTAGCCCACTGAGCTAAAAGAAGATATGACGGTAGTCGAAGAACCAGTTCAGATCCTCGATCGTAAGGAGCAAACCTTACGTACCAAGCGGATCCTACTCATATTTGTTAAGTGGCGGAATCACTCCTCTGAAGAAGTCACTTTGGAACGAGAAGCTGAGATTCGCGATCAGTACCCACACCTCTTCGAATAAGGTACGTTAATTTTCAAGGACTAAAATTCTTTTAAGGGGGGAGGATGTAATATCCCCAAAATTTTGAAAACACTAATATACTAAATAAGTGTATGTGCTTAGTAAGATATACAACTCATACCACGAAGTTTTCTTTAAAATATTTATGAGAAATAAATTTCTTAGTTTAAATAACTCAAATATATAATTGTATAAATAAATGCACAAGCTCCGTGAGAGCATTAGTGGTAGGAGGCTCGAATTCTAAGCAAGATATCTAGGGATCAAACCTTGCTAAGTAGAGTAAAATCCTATTTTTGGACAATGGGAGAAAAGCCTATACACCTAAGCTAGGCGTGCCAGCCCAACACCAATCATTATGCAAAGAGTTGGAAAAAGGCAACTCGCGTACAAATTAGAAATTGTGGGTTCTCAAGAATTATAAATCATAAACCCTCTAAAACTCTAATTAGAAGAATCGTAAGAGAACCCTAACCTATTCTCTATAAATAAGAACCCTAACCTCCTTCTGTTTCTATTATTCAAAGAATCCTCCGTAAGAAAAATCATAGCCATTATCACCCATCTCTTTCAATCACCTTCTTCAAACCACCTTAAGATCATCAAGGTATCCACAAAACACCTTAATCATTATCATCTCCACAAATAAGGATGGCTTGAACAAACGCGTAGAGTATTGATAGATCACCCTCGATTCAGTGATTCACGCTACAAGAGGTAGAGTTGATAACTATTGTAATTAGTGTGTTAAACTTGTGGTAGAAATCTCAGTCTCATGATAGAAAAATTTTATGCAGATGGTCGGACCCTATTTTGAACCTTAGAGTTTCGAAGAAGGGATCGTGTAAAAATAAATTTTGAAGACGGCAATGACAGTTCGTTGCGATAAAGTCCACAGCGTGCTGTCATATGTCACAATGTGCAGTGATAGGTCTCACAGCTCGTGGTATACATAACAACTCGCTGTGGTAACACTGTAGCTCCCTGTCACTAAAACGAAAAATCAATGCTGCTGAGAAGAGAGTTTCTTCCGATGGCCATAACTTTTGGTAGAAAACTTCGATTGACCTATAATATATTGTTTTGGGGTAGCTCGAGACGATACATCCAAAGGGCTTGAACGCAATCATAGCACGCTATTAAAAAGATAACAGCACGCTGGGGACATCGAGAACTGAGAACTTTTTATGGCGACGGCTCGCTCTGAGCACTTCACAGCGCGCTGTCATATGAGCCACTGCTTGCTGTCACATGACAACAGCAAGCCATGAACATTAAAAATAGGGAATGTTCCCTATTCGATTCAATCAACTATTAATAATTTGATTATATTATGTGTCAACTATACATGTACCATAGAAGAGGGAATCGGACGTAGTACAAAGGAGACATCTCACTCTGTTCCTTGCAACTTTGGAAACCAAAGTAGGAGAAATTCACTGCATAATTATGTTTTGAGTTTGATCCGTGGCTTTAATGATATTCTCGATATAAACCTGTGAAATATTAGCATTGAACTCATTGAAATTATTGCATCAAAACTTGGAATCTTTTGAATATTGCACATTAGGATTTACTTCAAATTATGAAACTTTTGTATCGGAATGATTGAACATTAATATTTATTTCTATATTGGATTTCGGATATTAAATTAAATTTTCATATTGAACCCTTCTGAATCAACTTTTGAGCTTTTGGAACCTTTGGACTCTTTGAACTTTGAATTATGAATCATGAGCATTGAATTATGTGATAGAAATTGCATGTGATTTATAGAGATTCATGTAGAACGAATTCTATGCTTCGGCACCTTTGAGCCTTTGGATCGCACAAGTATCCCTCACAACGCAGGGGCTGGGGCACTTTGAAAATTTGTTCTTAGAACGACGATGATTAGGATTCCTATCAATTTTTACTTCGGCTCTAATGCTATATTCACGATCTAGAGATTATTTAAGTTATAGATTTAAGATCTACATTGAATAAGGAACTGCATGTGAACCCTAAGGAGTAGTCTCATTAAATCTTGCATCATCAAAATTATTAAGATCATATGTGTTTCGCTCTTTGCACCTCAAAAATTATGTTTTGTCATTTAAGCAACTACTTCGAATCTATCATTGGAACTAATATCCCGAAAATTCGGAGTTAAACAGTGACCTCGGGATCCGTGCCCGACTGGTCATAGGTTTTACCACGTAAGAGTTCACAAGTTAACGTAGGATAAGATGAACGGATGAGATGTGAGAATTTAAGTAACTGTGTGGAATGTGACGAAATCTGGAGCCACATACACCTACTTCTGGTGTATGTAGTGTATGTGCTCAGCACATGGGTTGAATGAGAAATAAAAGGGTTTAATAGCCCTAGTTCTTTTGTTTAGTTGTTGAGAGAGAGTAAAGAAGAGAGAGAGAGAGGAGAGTATAGTTAATGCAAGGAGTAATGGTGGGTGTTTGGAAGGGGGATTCAAGCATTTAAAAGGCCGATTCGACACGAAGGATCCGTTCAAGCCAAAGCTGGAACCCTAGCCTTTCCAACCCCGTTGACCTAATCAATTTGAGATTGATTGAAGGTAAAATTTTATAAATTAAATGCATAGGTTATAGAAGTTTAAATTCAGTCAAGAATGTTTAAAATGATAGATTAAGTACTTAGAAAAATAAAGGAAAAAGAGTAGGAAAAAGATTTGGAAGAACAGCCCAAAGGGGGGCTGAATCTGGCCAAATCGATTAATCAAAATCAGGTTTCGATTAATCGATTTTTGCCAAGAAGTTGAAAAGTCAAAGAACCCGAATTCGATTAATCGAATTGAGTTTCAATTAATCGACTTTGGATTTCGATTAATCGATTTTGGTGTCGATTAATCGACTGGGAACCTCCAGTGGCTGGAGGAAAGTGACCTGGGGAAATCGACTCGTCGAAATGGGATTTCGATTAATCGATTTCAAATTTTGATTAATCGATTTGGGATCGATTAATCAATTTTGGGAATTCGATTACTCGAATTGAGAATCAAATTGATAGAGTAGAGAATTTTCGATTAATCGATATGGGATTCGATTAATCGATTTTGGGAATCGATTAATTGATTTTGAATTTTGATTAATCAATTTTGGGGATCGATTAATCGAATCAGTTTCGATTAATCGACCTTGGAGTTTGATTAATCGACTAACTTAAAATTTGTTGACTTTTTAGTTTGACTTCAAGATTCTCGGGGGGGTCTTGGACCTTCCTTATTGCATCTTTAATGATGAGTTGCATGTGTTATGTTGTACCATAGGTGGTACGTATGATCATGGGCACAAGGAGCCACGTGGGACCTTGATGCGTGATTTATCAGAGATTTGAGGTACGGAACACCTTAAACATGTACTTTAATTTGCAAGAGCATGCATGTAGTGATATAGAATCAAATTGAAAACTGTTTTATTGCTTAAAGTTTTGTGAAAAGTGTGTGTGAGTAACATCAAGAAGAGCATCTAATAATGAGCCATCCCCAGGGGATGAGGAAGTGAAGCAATAAGACCATCAGGTGTGATGCAAGTGAATAGATACATCCCAGGGATGTATCTAGGATTGAATAATGTCTAATAGGGCCTAACTGATATAAGATACCACACTTACATGGTGAATAACTATATGTAAAGTACCTGATATTTTTGTTATTTGAGGTTTGATAGGATACCCCACCGACGTGGCGGGATACCCTGACGGCAGCGGCGGGGATATCCGTGACCATATCTGAGAAACCGTAAGCCAGTGCGAAGGCATATCCGTACACAGTAAGTACACCCCAGGGGTGTTGAATTGAGATAAGTTGAAACCCTGCCACCGATCCCCAGGGGAAAGGGGCTTGGGTACTAATTGTATTCCTAGGGAATACGTTTAAAACTGTCTATATAGATGACGATGAAGGGTATCTCATCGGGGCTCGATGCTATATTGCTCGGGGATTACTTAAGTTGAAAGGTTAAGTTTTGCTTTAGGCCTAGTCAGCATCATTCATGAGTAATTAAAAGACATGTGCAAACTACCAGTAAAATGTGATTCTTTTCTACTATTTTCTCAGTAATTGCATAGATACATCATGCATGACATATCATGGAATATATGTGAGTTTCAATTTATATGTTCACTGTGTTTTGTTCCCTATTGAGCTATGATGTAGCTCACCCTTTAGACTATACGTCGCAGGTCCACTATTAGCAGTTGCTGAGGCTTCAGAGGACGTTGACCCTGGTGAGTCGGACCTTGCACCTGGTGACGAGTTGGAGCCACCTCCTGAGGACTTCTTCTAGAGGACTTTGTTGTGCACCTTTGAGCGTTTTGTGAGCGTATTTGGTATGGCTTGGTATGTCAAGCCTTATTTTTGATTAAACAATGTAATTAAATGTTGGGATTATTCTTTTGGGGCGAACCATCCTTGATGATCAGCGATTATCGATGGTTCGGGCCGGTTCTCCATTCATGCAGAGGCATGAAGGTAGAACTGTCTTTTGAGTAATATTTAAATGGTGATTTATTTTGCAGTCCTAATTATTGATTCTTTCCATTAGTGTTGCTTGATATACCAGTGTTCCGTGCGTAGTCAAGGGGCACGGTCAAGATGATCGTGTTGATGGCACGGGTTTCGGGGTGTCGAAATCCGGGCTGTCACAGTAACTATATTTTGATCATATGAAATATAATTATGTATTATACTACCCTACTGAGCTTAGACTGTTAGCTCACCCCGACACTATGTGTCACAGGTACTGAAGTGGTTTCGAACCCTAAGTTAGAAGAAGATCAGGATTTTGTACCAGAGGATGAGGCAGATCTTCTTCCAAGCAGTTTTATCCATATATTTCTTTTGGACACTTAGATTTGGTATAGTTTAAATGAACTTTTGGAGCCTATTAATATTTTTTGGATGTTAAGTGCCACTGTTTATGTGACGAATGGCCATCACCGGTGGTTTTACTTTTTCGTTAAGTTTTTATTATGGACAATATGTAATGGTTTTAATCTAATGATTTACTTTCTATTGATACTAAAGAATCTCTATAATTAGATTATGATCTATGATCTAGTGATCCGAGAATTTTTGTAACAACCCTAAATTTTGAACCCGCCTAGACTGACTAAGTGCGCATGCCTGGGATGACACACTGTATGCATGTGCTGCCTAGAGGTAAAAATTTTAGAAAATGAAAATTAAATAATGATTCAAACTTATTTGACTAATTGGGCCAACTATATTGGGCCGATTATATTGGTTCGACTATATTGGGCTGACTAATTGGGCAGACAATATTGGGGTAGTTAGGACTTTTCGACATATGACAATTACCGACCTGGGTGTGTGAACTACACGCCTAACCAAAACCTCTTGGGTGTAAGGGAAAACGCGTGTGTATGCGTGCTTCACACTGAAGCAAAGTATGGTTAGTGATGGTTAACACTTGGTCTAAGTGTACAAGCTTTGCACCGAAGCCAAAGCTTATTAGATAAGGACTAGAACACCCAAGTGGTGTGTATGTGCTTGTTAAGACCAGAAAAGTACCACTTTTCACCCCTTAACTTAACCTTTGATTAGACCCTTAGCCATCTAATAAAGGTTTGTTAAGTGTTTTCTGTAGATAATAAACAGCAATGCAATAAGGCCATAAATCCTGTTAAGGAGCCCATGATTGGCATCAGAAGTCCCTCAGAAGAATGAGCCATGAATCCAGACCTGAGGCAAGCCTCGCGCAGCTGACAAAGCTCTAGAGGATTCAGAAAAATATGCTTCGCGCAGTCCTCGCGAGTTCCGAAGACTTCACAACAACTTCTCGCGCAGTTGAGTGACAGACTAGCTTCAGAATCCTGCCTCGCGCAACTGTCGTACAGTAGCCGTGGGATGCAAATGTTAAGAGAACCTGTCGCACAGTTCAGAAAAGCCTCAAAGCTATCGCGAGGATCCTCACGAAGTTCCATTAAGAAGTGAACTTCTCGCGCAGTTCTCGCGCTATTTAGGAAGAAAGCAGCCTCGTGAAGCCAAAGTTAGCCTCGCGAAGATCTATTGTGAAATAGAATGCTTGCGCAATTCCCGTGCTATTCACAAGTAGCAATCCAACCTCGTGAAGCTCAATCCAGCGAGAGCTTAACTATCTACCTCATGACTGCTCAAAGCATCAAGAAGCTGCAACCCCGCGACGTCTGAAGTTTTAATGCTAACTCATCCTCGCGAAGTCAGTGCTACCACGCGACAAGTCTGGGAATCGACTGCAAACTGGCGAAGCTCTAAACTCCAACTTCCATCATTCTGTAGAGGACATCCTAGGGATTTCCAGTGATTAAGGCACGCACTCCCATGCTCAAATCTCCATGCATGCGCCCCGAGGCATCCAAGGATCATTAATAGGCCACGTGGCATCGCTAAAATTAGGGTTTCCTAATGCACCGCCACACCCACTGCTATATAAACCAAAGCCTAATTTAGGTTTAGAGACCGGAGACTTAGTCCTTTTTAGACTTAGATGCCCGGAAGAGCTTAGACCTTATCACTGATACGTGATCTGAGATCTTCTTCTTTTCTGTTCTTCTGTAGTTGTAAGTAGTTTTCCTTTTTCTTTTTCTTCTCTCCATGGCCCAGCACTTGTTGGCCATGCCTTTGTATGCTTATTGAGATTAGATTAATGGAATCTGTGATTGGGTGTTGTACTTTTATAGGATTCATGTGTTTGTGAGTTGCTCTGTGCAAGGCTGCTGCCTTGTGATCCGCCATTGCTTTGCCTGTGATTCAAACCAATGGAAGACTGATTCTAAGGACCCATTTAGATCCAAGTGACCTGTGCGTCTAGGCTATCATGGTCCGATACAGCCTTAGCCCCACCACAAGACCACTAGATCTGAAATCCCCATGGAAGCCTGAGCTGGTAGCCTTGTGACCATGGTGGTGGCAGCAATATTCTTATTTTATTTTGGGCTCCGTGAGGAGGATAGCCTCTGGGATAGTCTATGACCATTTAAGTGGACAGGTTATAGCCTTAGGGTGAATCCAATCCACCGATTCAAAATGCATCCTTCTTCTCTGAGCCTGAGCTTGTAGCCTGGTAGGAGATTGTACAGAGGTAGACTCCCCTATATTAGTATAGACCCGCCATCAGATGTTAGATCTGATCTGGGTATGGAGATTGTAGGCTTGTGACTGGACCATTGTAGTCCCACTCAAGCAATGGACAGCTAGATCTAAGGTGGTACTCAATCTCTTGCTGGATCTATGTGTCTGGGCTATCATGGTCCTATACAGCCTTAGCCCCACACATAGAGCTTTAGAGGTTGAGGTTCCCTATGGATTCCTGAGCTTGTAGCCTGGATGAAGTAGTGCCTACAATGATTAACTTGTTTTGACCCATCTCTGGACTGTGGTTCCCCTATGGGATAGTCTGTGACCATTTAAGTAGACAGGTTATAACCTTAAGGGATTGGATCATGGCACAAGGATGAGTTGGATTCTTTCTCCTCTTTGGTGATAATGTAGCCATTGGACAGGATTTCCATACCGGCAGACCTGGATCTGAGTCATAAATTCCAGCAGATCTGAACCCAAAAGCATACTTCTCACCCTTTTATATTTATTTTCCCACACTCCATCCATCTTCTCAACCCTTTCTGTAGTTAATTCATTAGACTACCTTAGGATACTTAGAATAAGTGACCCTAAGCTCCCTTCCTTTTAGGACTGCCAGATCTGTAGTCAGTTCTGGAGGGACTACTAGAGATGGCTCCCTTGGCGCCGTAGATCACTTTTCCCTGTGGGACAAACTCTTACTTATCATAACTTGCTACAAATGGACCCTGTATCTTGCAGGTCTAGGATTTCCCAGTTGTGCTGATTCCATCCCTTATTTTACTTTGATTTTAAATTGCTTTTACCACCAATAAATAAAGTAAGCACATCTGGGGTCGCAACAAGTTTTTGGCGCCGTTGCCGGGGAAAGATGATCTATTAGTAGACCCTTAGTTTTTGTATTTTTAGTATTCTTTGTAGCTTTGAATAATTGATACTGCTAATGTAATTTTGAATCTTTCTTGTAGATCTAGACAGCAGCAGAGAAGGACAGTAGACTGCATTTGGAGATTAGCTACCTCTGTTTGCAATTCTCTAACCCTTAAAACTCAGTCTAGTTTCTTTGAAATTTCCATAGCAGTTATTTAGGATAGTTGTAAATTTATGTTTTCTTAAATAGCTGTAAATTTGTTAGATAAATTCTTTGAGTCAAGTGCAATGTGCCTGCAAGGAGTTGTCCCTGCTGGTGGTGTGTTTGTATGCTAGGTAGGAGATCTCTTAGTCCTACTTTAGAGCCTTTCAACCCTGAGATAGAAAGGGGTAGAAGACTTAGAAGGAACAGGCACACCATAGTTGAGCCTCCAATTGAATCTGAGACAGTAGTCATGGGTGAAGAACAACCCAGAACTCTCAAGGAGTTGAATGCTCCGGATGACTATAACTCTCCATTTAGCATTCAATTCCCTGATGTTCAGGGGAATTATGAAATTAAAACTTCTATCATCCAGATGCTATTCTTAGTTGGGGATTGGGCAAAAGCAAGAATTTCCTTCCTCAACTGGCTAGTTTTGGTCTCAGGGAAGAACTTTGTCAGGAACTTGGTCTATAGGTCTTTCCAAGATGCAATGCTATTGTTTGGAAGAGTGGCCAGCCAGGTACTAGCCCTATCCTTCAAAGAGAAGGGAAAGAGCCTGAACCTAATAGCCTCAGGTCCCAAACCAGCGATATTGAATGTGGTGCACAAGGCCAAAAATTGGTCAATATGCTTGTAAGGGTCCTCCTTGCTAAGCCCATGGAAAGAATCAAGCCTGGGATAGGTTTAAGGAAATGCTCAAACAATGCCCCCACCACAAGATCCCAGACTGGCAGCTTGTACAAAGCTTCTACAATGGGATTGATGAGAAAAATAGTGATATGGTTGATGCCTCTTGTGGTGGAACCTACATGCACAAGACTGCTGATGAGGCATGGGAATTGTTTGAAGTAATCAGTGAAAATGCTTTTCAAAAGATATCCCTGGCAAGAACTAGTCAGGAGTCTGTGTCAAAAGAGGGGCCTGCTGCATTGTCAAGAGGAAAAGTTTATGAGGTGTCTGGGAACAATGATCTGCAGCTGCAGATGGCAAACCTCTCTTTGAAGTTTGACAAATTACTGACTGTGATGCAACCGGAAGAAATTTGCTCAAGTCTTTGGAGGCATGTCTGATATGCCAGTCCCCACAGCACACAGTAGAGGAATGTCCATCTGCAAGGCAATATCCTGAATTGGTATTGGAACATGCTGCTGCTGCGCAATCTTTTGGCCAGCAACAATCTAGTGGCTACAACAGACAGCCATATGGATACCAACACCAACATGCTGGTTACCAATGGAGAGACCACCCAAATCTGAGGTGGAGGTAAGACAATTATATGTAGCCCCAGCAAATATTAGCCTTACCCCAAGGCCACAGCAGCAGTTCAATCAGGGATATACCCCATCAGCAACAAAATCAATTGGTCTTACCCCAACCTCAGCCAAGAAATGCTTCCTTCAAGGACTAGGTCTTGACTTCATTGCAAAACCTGGGGTCCTTGGCTCAGACTGTGAATTCTCAGGGTCAGAGCATCCATGAAATGGAAGAGTAGATAAGCAAAATTTCAAATGCCTTGGCTAGGAGAGATGAGGGGAGGTTGCCCTGCCAGCCGGTTGCTAACCCCAAGGGTCAGTTTTTAATTAAAGAAGCTTCCTCAAGTTTTGAGGGAACCAATGTTGTCACTACCCTAAGGTCTGGCAGGCTGATAGACAACTAGGTGGGAAACAGACCAACAGAGGTCATTTCCACAGATTATTCGAATGAGTGTGATGGGGATGTTGTTGGAACACAGAGCCAAGAATTGCCTGCCACCCTGCTGCAGGAGAAAAATAAAGAGGTTGTAGTTGAGCCTCAGTAGGAAGAAAAATAAGAAAAAAGAAAAAAATAGAAGTTCAGTCATGGGGTGGCAGCTGAGGAATCTGCAGTACCTCAGCTGCCATTTCCTCAAGCTTTGGGTGGTCTTGTCCCTTTTGAGAAAGGGAATGCCCAGATGGAGGAAATGATGGAGACCTTCAGGCAGGTGAAAATCAATTTGCCCCTACTTGAGGCAATTAAACAGGTCTTAGCCTATGCAAAGTTCCTAAAAGACCTCTGTACCCAAAAGAGAAAAGCTCGAGGCCATGTGTCCAAAAGAGTCTTTGCAACTGATACGGTGAATTCTGTATTTAACATATCAATGCCTGAGAAGTTGTAAGATGCAGGGATACCCACTATTCCCTGCATAATTGGAGACCACACAATCGGGAAGGCCCTTTTAGACCTTGGAGCCAGTGTTAACCTGCTGCCATACAGTGTATATCTACAGCTAGGTTTGGGGGAGCTAAAACCTACCCCCATTGTGCTAATGATGGCTGATAGATCTGAGAGGAGGCCTATGGGAATGATTGAGGATGTCTTGGTAGGGGTAGAGAAATTCTTTTACCCTGCTGACTTCCTAGTTTTGGACATGGGCTGCAGCAAAAGTACTAATCCCATACCTGTTATCTTGGGCAGGCCATTCTTGGCCACTGCCAATGCATGCATTCAGTGCAGGTCTGGAGTCATGGAGGTAACTTTCGGACATATGAAAGTTGAGCTGAATGTGTACAACAGTGCAAAGTACCCTCAAGAGGACAATGAGGAGAGCTTTGCAGTGGATGTACTAGAAGAAATTGTGGATGAAGAATTGCCCACTCTACTGGAGTGGAGCAACACTGTCAGGAATTTAGTTAAAGTCTGGGATATGGTGGAGGAAGAAAGCCCAGCTGTGATAACAAAAGACATGACCACATTGAAGTCTTCTGTGGGCTCAGTGCAGCATTCCATTTGGAAACCTACATTGCTGCCTCTTCCTCCAACCACCAATGCACCAATTTTGCCATCCACCCAACAAGCCCCTGATCTGGAACTCAAGAAGCTTTCAGAAACATTAAAATATGCCTTCCTTGAGAAAGGTGATAAGCTTCCTGTGATTATCTCCTCTCTTACCAATGAGCAGGAAGAGGAATTACTAACAGTTTTGAGGAAGCACAAAAAGGCAATTGGTTGGACCATTACAGATCTGGGAGGAATAGATGCATCAATCTGCATGCACAGGATTCATCTTGAGGAGGGATAACTACCCTCCAGGGAAATGCAGAGGAAGTTAAATCCTCACATGCAGGAAGTGGTCCCCAAGGAGATCATTAAATAGCTAAATGCAGGGGTGATTTACCCCATCTCTGATTCTAACTGGGTGGCATCTATCCAAGTGGTGCCCAAGAAATCTGGCATAACAGTTATTAAAACCGAATCTGGAGAGTTGAGACCAGCCAGGGAGACCACTGGCTGTAGAGTTTGCATTGATTATAGAAAGCTCAACTCTAAGACCAGAAAGGACCACTTCCCTCTCCCCTTCATTGATCAAATTTTGGACAAATTGGCTGGAAAAGCTTTTTACTGTTTTCTTGATGGGTACTCAGGGTACAACCAGATCCCTATGCATCCTCAAGACCAAGAGAAAACCACCTTTACCTGTCCTTTTGGCACCTTTGCTTACAGAAGGATGCCTTTTGGGCTGTGTAATGCGCCAGCCACTTTTCAAAGTATATGTATGCCATATTCTCTGATATGATTGACAAGTTTTTGGAGATTTTTATGGATGATTTTTTTGTCTATGGGGACAGTTTTGGCCAATGTCTACAACACCTCAGCCTAGTTTTGCAAAGATGTGAGGAGACCAATCTGGTCTTAAGCTGGGAAAAGAGCCACTTCATGGTAACACAAGGCATTGTGTTGGGCCATGTAGTCTCTAAAGAAGGGCTTGAGGTAGACAAGGCCAAAGTTGACCTCATTGCCAATCTGCCCCCTCTAAAAACAGTCAAACAAATCAGATCTTTCCTTGGGCATGCAGGATTCTACAGGAGGTTCATTAAGGACTTTAGCAAAATTGCGAAGCCACTGTGCCACCTGCTCTGCCAGGATGTGCCTTTCTACTTCTCGGCTGAATCTCTAAAGGCTTTTGAGACTTTGAAAGTCTGCCTTACCTCTGCCCCTGTACTCCAGACACCAGACTATACCCTACCCTTTGAATTAATGTGTGATGCATAAGATTTGGCAATAGGTGCTGTCTTAGGCCAAAGAAAGGATAAGCTACCTGTGGTCATTGCTTATGTTAGCAAGTCACTTGCTGAAGCTCAGCTGAATTATACCACAACCGAGAAAGAGCTTCTGGCAGTGGTGTATGCTGTTGACAAGTTTAGATCCTACCTGCTGGGATCTAAAACTATAATCTTCACTGACCCCTCAGCATTGAATTACCTATTGTCCAAGAAAGATGCTAAGCCCAGGTTGATTAGATGGATACTCCTACTGCAGGAGTTTGACATCGAAATCAAGGACAAAAAGGGTGTGGAAAATGTGGTGGCTGACCACTTGTCCAGAATTGTGTTGGAGAAGTGTCTTGATGGTCCTACAAATGATGCCTTCCTGGATGAGAAATTATTTGCAATCTAATCCTTGGTCCCCTGGTTAGCACACATTATGAATTATCTTGTTATAGGAAAGATTCCTGCCCACTGGACCAAAATGGACAAAGACCTATTTTTCTCACAGGTCAAATATTTTTTTTGGGAGGAACCTTGCCTATACAAGTACTGTGCAGACCAAATCATCCGAAGATGTGTTCCCGAAATTGATGTCCGCAGTATTCTGGCCATGTGCCATGAAAATGCCTGTGGAAGCCACTTTAGTGGAAGAAAAATAGCTGACAAGGTCCTGTAATGTGGGTTTTATTGGCCTTCTTTATTCAAAGATGCATATACACACTGCAAGGCATGTGAGAGATGTCAAAAATTAGGAGGGTTGTCCAAAAGAAATTCAATGCCTTTGCAGCCCATCCTTGTTGTAGAACTGTTTGATGTATGGGGTATAGACTTCATGGACCCTTTTCCTCCTTCTAATGGTTACCATTTCATCTTAGTGGCAGTGGATTATGTTTCCAAATGGGTAGAAGCCATTGCCACAAGAACCAATGACAACCAAGTGGTCCTCAATTTTGTAAGGCAAAACATTTTCTCAAGATTTGGAACCCCTAGAGCTATTATCAGTGATGGGGGTAGCCATTTCTGCAACAGGAATTTTGAAAGCTTGTTTAAGAAATATTCTGTGACCCATAGGATTGCTACTCCCTACCACCCATAGACAAGTGGGCAAGTTGAAATTTCCAATAGGGAGATCAAGCACATCCTTGAGAAAACAGTAAGGACTAACAGGAGAGATTGGGCTGATAAGCTCAATGATGCACTGTGGGCTTATAGGACTGCCCATAAGACTCCAATTGGAATGTCCCCATTCAGACTGGTCTATGGCAAGGCTTGCCATCTCCCTGTAGAGTTAGAACACAAGGCCTATTGGGTCATTAAAAACTTAAATATGAACCTAACTTCTGCTAGTCATCACAGGTCCCTTCAGCTGTCTGAATTGGACGAGCTGAGGATGGATGCCTACGCCAATGTCAGGATCTACAAGGAACTGTCCAAAGCTTTCTTTGACAAGGGCTTACTGAGAAAAAGCTTCGTACCTGGTGGCAAGGTTTGGTTATTTAACTCCAAACTAAAATTCTTTCCTGGCAAACTAAAATCCCGATGGGAAGGTCCCTATATTGTCTTAAATGTGTCCCCATCTGGTGCTGTGGAAATCAAGGATCCCAAATCTGGGCGGACCTTGAAAGTGAATGGTGAGAGGCTTAAGCCTTGTCTCAAAAAATCGGCCGACCCTATGAACACTATTCATTTTCAAGGGACCCCTTCTTCTACCTGACCCACAGTTGTGTCCTTGTTGTACTATACTACTTTCGTTTCTTCAATAGTTTTTAGGAAATTGTAGTGTCTCAATGGGGTCTGAGTCTGTTGGGTTTGATAGAGTTTATGTGGGGGTGGTATGATTACTTCTTCTTCTGTGATTTGCTGATTTTTGAATTGAATGTATATTGTTTGAATATTTTTTATGAGTATGCTGCACTGCATGAATTACTCCCTGTTTGGTACTAATCCCTCGCGCATTCCAAATTGAGATGTGGGAAGCTCTCACGCAATTCACATAGAGTATTTATTACGCCGTCGCGAGCTTCAACAAATGCTATAGAGCCTCTCGCGCACTGCAAGCTGCAACATCCATCATCGCGAGATTCCGTTCCTATCTCGCGATCCCCTTGACCAGCTGCGCGAGTTACATGCATTTGTCATTTCCCACGTTGATTGCTATAACTTTTCACTTCCCAACTCACTCTCAATTAATTGCAGCAACTTGGATGTTATTACACCGATTCATCTTCCACCATCCTCGTCTTTAAATACACAGGGAGTCCCTTTCATATTCATCTCATCCTTTCTCCTCTCACCCTAGCGTTCCTTCCCTAGTCCTAACAATGGCAGATGACAAGCCTAATGCTCTACCTAACAAGTTTTATCTGATGTGGTTGGAACCACCCCCACCTAAAGAGCCGGACCCCCTACAACCCCTCTGGGATGAATACGAGGAGGTTCAGTAGATCCTGGAGAAGGAGGAGAAGGACAAGCTCCAGCCAAAGAAAAAAAAGTAAAAGATAGAACCATCCCCATCCCTTGCCCCCTCCACTCAACCCCTTCCACCACCTTCTCAGCCCCCACATCCTTGATCCCTCTCTCCCTTCTTCTTAGGATTTTCTTTTTGTAATTTTTTAGTCTTAATGAAATTTTCTTTTCCTGTTATTCTGTAAAGTTCTCTGTTTTTGGTTGTTTTCATTCTTGCTGTTTTCTTTTCTCTAACCATAAATCTGCTGCACACCCACCTTTGAACCAGTGAGGACACTGCTCCTCATAGGTTTGGGGGTGTGGCAGGCAGATCCTGCCAATGGAATAGTTAACCTAAGTACAGCAGAATCATATGAGTAAGATGGAAATGGGTCATGTTCACTGAAGAATCAGAAAAATAATGAAATTTAAAATTTTTTCCAGACTTTAGACAGTATAAACTTTTAAAATTTCACATTTCCATGATGAGATCACCAAGGAAACTCACTTGTATCAGCACTTAGTGAATCATTAGAGAGAGAAAAAGGTAAGGACATACTTAAGAATTCAAAGGAAGACCATAACCAATGAGATTTGGGCCTATACAAATATTTTTTCCTTGAGGAGTGACGAAGGCAAAATTCTTCTAGCTCTAAGGACTAGCTGAGTCACTGTGCTCACTAGAAGTTAGGCAACTCCAAGTTGAAACAACTGACAGCACTCATGAGACTTAAGAAAGGATCAAGGCCTTCTCTTGGACAGTTTGAGCCTAAAGAGACCAACCTTAAGCAACTACCCTTGTCCATAACCCCTTTGAGCTTTAAATCCTAAATTTCTTCAAAATGCACCTGAGAAATTGTACCTGAACCTATGAACCTGATTCAGCCTACCCTCACTCTGAGAATTCAGAAGGTAAAGGAGAAAGAGTTGAAGATGGGCTAGCTATGGTCAACATTAGGTGAATAAAGAAGAAGTACCTCAAATTCTGGCAGTATGGCAACTGAGAAAATGGTGGCATTTCATCAAAGCAAAAACAAAATAAAAAGAAGAAAAATGCATCAAAAAGAAACAAAAACAATAATGAAGAGGAGTAAGAGAGGAGTCAAGAGGAAACTTTCATTGGGAAAATCGAAATCAAGAAGAGAAACTGATCACTTCAAATCTGAAAATCTCAAAGAAGATGAAAGGAGCTGAATTAAAGAAGGTGAAGTCATGAATCACCTTCTTCACCTACTGAGTTCTCAATTTTGAACCCCTTTTCAACCTTCCATTCTTTTTAACCCCACTCCATAAGCCACATTACAGCCCAGTTAAAGCCCTTGTGATCTAAAGTTGAGTGAGCTATCATGTGGAGATAAAAAGTTATCCAATCTATGGTGAGGATCTATCAATGATGCCAGAACTTCAGAGCTATGCCTATGCTCATGCTTATAGACCCATTTGGGGGATGTAACTGCTCTTGAGCTTGAGAGAAAATGAAACCCTCAACAGTTCTTTATGAGAGTATGCCCTGGAGTGTTTTGGGTCTAATCTTGAATGCATTAGGTGTGACCTATAACCTAATTTTTGATCCAGTGATGAGCTCCATGTTGACACACCTGTGTAGTGTCTCTGGTGTAAACTGATTGGAAATGTTGTGCTTTCATGAGAAGCTTGTACTGTTTAAATTTCTGTGCAGCCAATGTTTTTGAATTTCTTATATTTTTACTGATTCAAGGGTGAACTAACTCTGTTTCTTGACTGCTCACTTGATAATAATACACTTTTGTTAACTATCTCATTGAGAAGTTTGTGGGTGTCTTCACTGAAAACCCTCAGGAGACTTCACTCCTCCACTAGGGATCACCTAGGGGTTTAAAAGGCTTGGTACATATGCTAAATGTATCCGTGCTCCCTACGAAAGTGGCGTTTAATTTCTGTAGTTGATTTAATGTAGCTTTGCTAAGGGACTAGCAAAGATTAGGTTTGGGGGTGTGTTAAGACCTGAAAAGTACTATCTTTCACCCCTTAACTTAGCCTTTGATTAGACCCTTAGCCATCTAATAAAGGTTTGTTAAGTATTTTCTGTAGATAATAAACAGCAGTGCAATAAGGTCATAAATCCTGTTAAGGAGCCCATGATTGGCATCAGAAGTCCCTCAGAAGAATGAGCCATGAATCCAGACCTGAGGCAAGCCTCACGCAGCTGACAAAGCTCCAAAGCATTCAGAAAAATATGCTTCGCGCAGTCCTCACGAGTTCTTAAGACTTCACAACAATTTCTCACGGTTGAGTGAGACTAGCAGAATCACGCCTCGTAGGCTCAGCGCGAGTCCATGAGATGCAAATGTCAAGAGAACCTGTCGCATAGTTCAGAAAAGCCTCAAAGCTATCGCGAGGATCCTCGCGAAGTTCCATTAAGAAGTGAACACCTCGTATAGTTCTTGCGCTGTTTAGGAAGAAAGCAACCTCGCTAAGCCAAAGTTAGCCTCGCGAAGATCTATTGTGAAATAGAATGCTCGTGCAGTTCCCGCGCTATTCACAAGTAGCAATCCAACCTCGCAAAGCTCAATCCAGCGAGAGCTTAACTATCTACCTCGCGACTGCTCAAAGCATCAAGAAGCTGCAACCCCGCGACGTCTAAAGTTTTAATGCTAACTCATCCTCGCGAAGTCAGTGCTACCACGCGACAAGTCTGGGAATCGACTGCAACCTCGCGAAGCTTTGAACTCTAACTTCCATCATTCTGTAGAGGACATCCAAGGGATTTTTAGCGATTAGGACACGCACTCCCATGCTCAAATCTACATACACGTGCCCTGACGCATCCAAGGATCATTAATAGGCCACGTGGCATTGCTAAAATTAGGGTTTCCTAACCCTAATGCGCCGCCACACCCACTGCTATATAAACCTAAGCTTGGTTTAGGTTTAGAGACCAGAGACTTAGACCTTTTTAGACTTAGATGCCCGAAAGAGCTCAGACCTTATCACTGATACGTGATCTGAGATCTTGTTCTTTTCTGTTCTTCTGTAGTTGTATGTAGTTTTCCTTTTTCTTTTTCTTCTCTCCATGGCCCAGCATTTGTTGGCCCTGCCTTTGTATGCTAGTTGAGATTAGATTAATGGAATCTGTGATTGGGTGTTATACTTTTATGGGATTCGTGTGTTTGTGAGTTACTCTGTGCAAGGCTGCTGCCTTGTGATCCTCCATTGCTTTGGCTGTGATTCAAAGCAATGGAGGGCTGATTCTAAGGACCCATTCAGATCCAAGTGACCTGTGTGTCTGGGCTATCATGGTCCGATACAGCCTTAGCCCCACCACAAGACCCACTAGATCTGAAATCCCCATAGAAGCCTGAGCTGGTATCCTTGTGACCATAGTGGTGGCAGCAATATTCTTGTTTTGTTTTGGGCTCCGTGAGGAGGATAGCCTCTGAGATAGTCTTTGACCATTCAAGTGGATAGGTTATAGCCTTAGGGTGAATCCAATCCACCGATCCAAAATGGATCCCTCTTCTCTGAGCCTGAGCTTATAGCCTGGTAGGAGATTGTACAGAGGCAGACTCCCCTATATTAGTATAGACCAGCCATCAGATGTTAGATCTGATCTGGGTATGGAGATTGTAGGAAATTGACTGGACCATTGTAGTCCCACTCAAGCAATGGAAAGCTAGATCTAAGGTGGTACTCAATCTCTTGCTGGTTCTATGTGTTTGGGCTATCATGGTCCTATACAACCTTAGCCCCATACATAGAGCTTTAGAGGTTGAGGTTCCCTATGGATTCCTGAGCTTGTAGCCTGGATGAAGTAGTGCCTACAATGATTAACTTGTTTTGACCCATCTCTGGATTGTGGTTCCCCTATGGGATAGTATGTGACCATTTAAGTGGACAGGTTATAACCTTAAGGGATTGGATCATGGCACAGGGATGAGTTGGATTCTTTCTCCTCTTTGGTGATAATGTAGCCATTGGAGAGGATTTCTATACCAGCGGACTTGGATCTGAGTCATAAATTCCAGCAGATCTGAACCCAAAAGCATACTTCTCACCCTTTTATATTTATTTTCCCACACTCCATCCATCTTCTCAACCATTTCTGTAGTTAATTCATTAGACTACCTTAGGATACTTAGAATAAGTGACCCTAAACTCCCTTCCTTTTAGGACTGCCTGATCTGTAGTCCGATCTGGAGGGACTACTAGAGATGGCTCCCTTGGAGCCGTAGATCACTTTTCCCTGTGGGACAAACTCTTACTTATCAAAACTTGCTACAAATGGACCATGTATCTTGCAGGTCTAGGATTTCTCAGTTGTGCTGATTCCATCCCCTATTTTACTTTGATTTTAAATTGCTTTTACCACCAATAAATAAAGTAAGCACATCTGGGGTCGCAACAGTGCTTCACACCGAACAATTTAAAGGGGATAAGATCAAACACACATTAATGTGTTTGTGCTTCACAAGGAAGCAAACACTTGGTACAATATGTGAAGGGTGATCTCAAATGCAAGTCATTTGCAATTTTTCTTTTTGTTGCTTTGTTACTTAGAGAGAGAGAGTAAGAAGGTTTGTGAGGAGAAGAAGAACTCCATTGGATTTCATGTACTCCAAAGCTTTAGGCCTTCATGAAAATTAGCGAGCTTGTGTATGGGGGAGATTTGTCATCGATTTCGACGTTGATGAGTTGAGGGCCTGGATTGTGGCCGAAGGGGGTTTTGAAAGCCATTTGCTTGTGAAGAGGGAATATGCTACGATTTTTGCATGATTCGCTAAATTAAAGGAGAGAAATCGATACTAAAAGTGTGTAAATTTTGATAATAAAGTGTCTTATAAGATGTGTATGAAGTGTGGAAGAGATTGGAGAACAAATGTGAAGAAGATCGAGTTGAGAAAAAACTCAAATCTGACTAAACTCTGGTTCTCGCGCGCCCTAGGTTCAAAGCTTGCTCTCATGAGAGGCCTTCTGAAGGCATAAGTAGCCTCTGATGCTCTGAGACTCGCTCACGCGAGGGCTTAAGTGAACTATAAATTCGCTCACGCAAGGGCCTCGCGTGCCTAGCTTCAATAAGCTAAAATCAAATTGGTCACCCGAGGTCTAGGTGTACTCCTGAGCTCGCGCGCCTGAGCTTCAAAGCTAGGTCACGTGAGAAACAGAGTCAGGCATATTTGGACTCTTTTTGTATGAATTATTTGGAAATATGCATCTGAAGCTTTCTTAAGCTTTTCCTATGGAGTATTTGGACACTGTGAATGTAGGATTAATGTGTTGGGCATACGTATGAGTTCTCAAAAGAATTATGTATGGAATATGCTAAGCATGACTTGTGGTAGGGGAATATTCTATATCATTTATATTGATAGAAATGCATAGAAATTGTGATGTGATAAGTAAGGACGTGATTTTTGTTTTGTTTGAGTTTTGTACACGGATTTAAACCATGCGAGTTAAAATATGAAAAATGATAAGCACGTGTGTGTGTGAACATGATAAGTGTGCATGATAAAAATGGGTGAATGTTCTTTGTGCTCCAGTATGGAGGGATATCCATTCATTATGCTCCGATACGGCGGGATATCCGTTCATTTCTTATTGCCCAATAGTATAATGAGAAATATGCGTACACATGATAAGTAATTCATGTAAACGTGTATGTGAATGTGATAAGCGTGAACGTGAATGTGATAAGCAAGTATATGAAATCCTAAATCTAATTATAAATTAAATCACTTTACACGGTGTGAAACTATAAGTTAGAATCTGCACATTTATTTAAGGTTCAATAACGAATCTATTGTGCTCCGGTACGGCAGGATATCCGTTTATTTCTTATCGGACAACAATAATTTCATGATATGGTTCATTGAACGACGATGGTTGGGATTCCCATCGGTATAATAATATGGCTCCTAATGTTACATTTGCTTGGAGCAGTAATTTAAGTTAATTATTTTAAGTACAATAAAATGTGAAGAACGATGTGAAATAAAATATGAAATTTGCGAACAAGAATTTAGAAAATCAAATGACGTTTATGAAATTGTGTTAAATTTCGCTTTAATTAAATTCATGTTTTCTTTTTAGGAGATTGAATTATGTGAAATGTGTTAAATCATGAAACTTAATCATGGAATCTATATTTTTGTGATAATATAAATGCTTTTGATATGCCGCTATTGAGCTTAGATGCTAGCTCACCCCAACTATATGTCACAGACACAGGTGTTGGTCTGGATCTGGTACTGGAGAAAAGAGAGGGATCTCCAATTTGGGAAATTCTACCCTAGGTGATGACATAGACCGTGCATGTTTTGAGTTTGTATGATAGGTTTTTGTGAGCTTGGATGTGAACTCAATATGTCTTGTGATTAAATACAATGTGGAAAGATTTAACTTCTTTTGTAAGTACGTTTTGTAAGCCACTGTATAGGTGATGGATGGCTATCACTGGTGGTTTCCTTTAGCTTTTAGTTGTGGTGAATATTATGTATAAAGATGAAGGTATACATCTGCCTAGTGATATCTAAATTTCCATTTCTGCATATATATGATGTTTGCTTTGATTTCCATACGATTATGTATGGATATACCAAGTGTTTTGTATTCAGATCGTGTTATGCGATCCGACGGTCTGATTTTCCCTGAGTTTCAGAAGTAATAAAGAAAAATAAAATGTACAGGATTTTGTGAGAACGGGAAAATCGGGGTGTCACAATTTTCATGTATTTCAGGTTGGAAATTTCGGGGTCGTTACACAATCGCTCGTTCTCGATGACTCTCAGAACCTCGAACATGCAATCGTACCATTAAAATGAAATTCACAAATAAAGAGAGAAATAGAAATAAAATTATTTACTTATCTTTGATCGTACAAAAGATCCCAAGCTTTGGGAAATTTTAGCCGTGCATCGTTGCTATAATCGTCATCATCGCTGAATCGATCATGGAACGATGATTACAAAATCTTCAATCCCACACTCTCGCAGATCTGAAATATAAACCTAAACTATGAGCAAAAAGCCCTATGACTTAAAGCTATTTTATTCCTAACCTAGAGTCCTTATTTATAGATGTATAAGGCCCTAGAACATTGATTTCTAATGGGAAACAAGCCTTAAAATAAATCTTATCTAAACTAGGAAGGTAGAAGATTGTGGAGTCTTGATTTTACGAAGAATCCCGACTATTTGTGCCTAAAAATCAACAAGAATCCCAAACTACGGACCTGAAAATCAGCAGGAACTCCCAATTTCGACTGGTCCAAATTTGCATTTGGACCGGTCACAAATTGCAAATTTGAAGCCTCCTTCTGTTGTTGGGTTTGGACTGGTCGAGTTTATTTGTGTAAGAAGAGCCCTCTCTATTGTTTGATTTGGACTGGTCGAAATGGATATTTCGACCGGTCCATTTTGACCGGTCCAAAATCAAATTTTTGAAGCTGAAAGAGCCTATGTTCATCCAGATTTGCGTTATGGAAATCCCAATTTTAATCGGTCACAAATTCATTTTTGATCGGTCGAAACTGCAAATTCTGCACTGTCCTGCATTTTTTTGTGAACTTCAATCGGCCATAACTTTTTATATACATCTCAAAATCAGGTGATTCTTAGCTCGTTGGAAAGCTTAGAAAGTATTCTTTCTAATGGTATAGGCATTAGGTTTATAAGATCTATATATAAACTTTGAAACTCTTATTTCTCTTCATTGTTCGGGTAGTTTCTTATCATAGTCTCAAAACTTCCTTAATTTTGCTCTTTTAACCACATTTGCACTTTTAGGCCTTCCAAACTTGTTATATTCAATCTTGCATTAAAATAAAATATTAATAATTAAATGAGGCCTAATAATGCTGAGATTTGGGTCTAAATTATGTAACTTTTAAGGCCGATCAACATCTCGACCGGTCGAGTTAGCAATTTCAAGCACAGGTCGATGTTTTTCGGCCACGGTTCAAAATCTCTTCTTCCCCAATTTCTTTTAAGGTTTATTTAGGATTTCTTTTATATAAAGAAATTAAATAATTTAAAATGGATTGAGAGGCACTCACATGTGAATCGATTTTTGAGATGATTTGGGTTGACGGCAATCGGATTCGGAGCGTCAATTGCTCGAGTCTTTTAACAAATAATCTTCGCTTATGACGGAACTATCGCAGCGATGAGGAACCTCGATGGGAGTGATTAGGATCCAGAAAAGAAAGCTCGATCACCGTTATAATGGTGGATCGAACCCGTGGTGTTGCTCGGCCGTGAATCTCGTTCAAGGATCAGACAAGTGGTGCACAATGGTTGTACTTTTGTAAAGAAGAGAAAACAAGAGAGAGACGGCTGAGAGAGGGAAAGAAGGAGAGATTTATAATTTTCTCTAGGTTTCTCATTTATATAGAAGAGGTAATTAGAGAAAGACTTCGAATGGACAAGTTGACTAGCCCAAAATGGTAAGAGTCCTTTAAGGACTTTAATTGATTGCAAATCAAGTCCATGAATAATGAAATTAAATTACCTTAGATGTTATAATGCAGATGGTCTATTGGGATTCGGTTATCATTCTTGTGGAAACCGGATCTTATATAGAATTTTCTTAATTTAGTTGTAAGGGCTATGATACGATATGCGCACAAGTACCGATCTTGGCACTTCACCCATCTATTACCATTAAACAAGGTCAAAATAGACCCGAGTCATAAACACACACACACTCTCTCTCTCCCCCCCCCCTCTCTCTCTCTCTATATATATACAGCAAAATAAAACCTGCAATGTCCAAACCTTATTTGAATCAAAAGTGGATAAGATTTTGATCTTAAGTTAGCAACAAGAATTAAAACCTGCAATGTCCTAACCTTATGTGAATCAAAAGTGGATAAGATTTTGATCTTAACTTAGCAACCAGAATTTTCAAGTAAATTGTTATGTGATAATGTGGATTGTCAAAACTGTGGTGCATGAGGCATTCTCCCAACCTAGGGAGATGCATGAATATTTTTGAGAAATTTCCCAAACAAATCCTGTAACATGCTTTTATTCCTGCGATGGACTCAGATATATTTAAAACTCATGAGAGGGCTTTTTGTGCACATGTGTGGGGAAAATGGCAAAAATGCCCTCATATATACTAGTTGAAAAAAGAGGGCTTTCTTTTTCAAATTTTTTTTCAACAGACCAAGAGCTCTCCCCCTTCCTTCTCTGTGATTCCTCCTCAACCTCCTCCTCAAAAAACTCTCTCATGGGTTTTCTTCAACCTCTGCGATTTTCACCTCTAGTGAATTTCCTCAACCGAATCGAGAGATCTCCCACCTCCTCTACGATTTCCTCCCCAACCTTTCTCTTCTCCACAAAAAACCTGCATCGTCACACCTCCGTCAATGATTCGTTTTCTCACCTCAAAATTTGTTCCCACAATTTCGGTCGTAAACCAACACCGGCACCGATCTTCATTTGTCGGCAACTCGTGAAAGCTCTTATCAAGCTTTGTAGCATTTTTTGGCAACTCGCGAAAGTGACTCCAATGCTCATCTTCTCAAGCTTTCCTCTTCTCCGACCCCTTTTCGGTGGGCATCAATGTTCATTTTTTAGCAACTCACGAAATCCCTTTTCAAGCTTTGTTATATTTTTCGGTAATTCGAGAAAAGTCCCTCTGCAAGTTTTGTTGTGTCTTTCGGCAACTCGCAGAAGCGAATCCAATGCTTCTCGTCTCCAACCCTTTTTCGGCTGGTGGCAGTGTTCATTTTTCGGCAACTCGGACCCTTTTTCAAGGTTTGTTGCATTTTTTGGCGACTCCCACTACGTCAAAATAGGAGAAAAACCACTGTAGCAATTTAAAATAAACTACTATTTCAAATAGTGGTTTAATATTCCACTCCCTAGAATGGTAGTTTTTAAGCTAAAACAGTGGTTTAAGAAATAATCTGCTTATCACGTGATATCATCACGTGCAATCCATCGGGCCAACCCCCAAGCATCCCTTTTCTCTCTTTATCAATAACCCAAAATGCCTTTCTCTCTCAACCCTTTCTTCGTTTTCACTCCGAAACCATTGCCTCTCTCTCATCATCCTCTCTCTCGACAAACCCTAGTTTTGGCTGGAAATCAAGATTTGGGAGGTTCGATTCCTCATTTTTTTGGTGCCAAATCTCTAGTAAGCTCTCTTCTTATAAAATCTCCCTCTCTCTCTCTCGTTGCCAGATGATTAGGGGTTTTTGATGATCCAATTTTTCTTATGATCGATTCACATGCAAATGCAGAATCGGCCATTTTTTCCTCAAAAATTAGATGATCAGATGAGGACATTGAACCCGATGTGAATCGAACACCCATTCTTCGATTCGATTTTGGCCTAAAAATTCGGCCATCCGTATTCGAATCTTCAATCAAAGTGAATCGGTTGCCCTAATTTTTCCACCATAAGGTCAGTTTTCTTTGGCAATCTATTTTTATCTCGTTTTTTTTTCCTTTTTTATTTATTTATAGATTTGGCATCTGATTTAACGAAATTCATGTTTCGCATGCTTGATTTCACAGAATTTGACGATAATCGGACGATCATAGCAGTTTTTGAAGCAATCAGCTAGGGATTTTGAAAATGCTAATCAGGTTTTTTTCATTGAATTTTTTATGACTTCTATTTCAGTTTATACATCTGACGAGGTTTTATCACTTTATGGGTTGATTTTGTATGAATCTCTGAGCTGAGCGGTTTTGATCGCCCTTATCTATTTTATTGATGATCTTTTAGCATATCAGAGTTTTGATTTTATTTTTTTTGGTATTTTTGTAAGCATCGATTGATCTGCTGTTATTTAGTTTTGCTTCGATTTGGTGTCTCAGGGCGCTTGCGAATAGTGTTGTCAAAGTCGGCTCTAAGCTGCTCAAAGATCTTTAGCTGTTGATCCGCTTTAGTCACTTCGTCATTGCGAGTTCACACTCAAATTCAAAGTGAAGAAGGTATGCATGCTATCTTTCTCTCTCTTGTTTCCTTTTCTATTCCTAGGGTTTCATATTGTTCATCTCCGAAACATTGTTTTGACAGTTCCTTAATTTTCTCCAATCTCAGATCTGAATTTTAATTCAGGTTCTAAATTGATTTCTATTTTGGTTCAAGTTATAATTCACATTTTGATTCAAGTTGCAGTTACAAGGTACTTTTTTATTCTTACTTGTTAATCTGCGTATAAAATTTCTCTATCTCTATTTTTTTATCTTCGATAAATTTTATTGTATGGTTCTGAGATCCTTTTTTATTTAAACGTAACCAATGTTGTTGGCTGAGTTGATTTTTTTTTATTAATGTGGTTGAATTAACTTTTTTTTTTTTTTTTATTCAATCAAGTGCGAGTTTGAATTGTGGCCTCCTACAAATCATGCTAATCTTGATTATTATCGTGGATTCTAGACACTAATTTAAACCTCAACTTCAAGCTTTTGACCGCTTCTGCAGTTTTTATTGTGACACTAATTTTTTTCTTTTCTTTTTTCAAATCTAATCAAGTGCTACTATATTCTGGAATTTTCTAGAAGTTTGTATCCTTTTGTGCTTCTAACTGTGAATGTGTTTTTATTGCGATAAATTTTTTTTTTAGTTTTTAGATCATGAACATGGTCTGATACAGAAATGATAAAGGCTCAGTTATAGTGTTTAGTGTTTGCCCACTTTCGGGCTAGCAAAAAACACTTTTTTTCTATTTGGATGCATTTACTTTTAAGTCCCAAAATGAAACTTATGCACACTTATATAATATTATTCTAATATTGCATATTTAGTCTGGAATTTTCCGTTAGGTATTTCCTTTTGTAGTTATCCTGCAGTCTGATTTTAAAGCTGAGTTATATGCATATTAGATGCTCTCAATTTTATTTATGTAAATGTTTTTCATTAATTCTGATAACACACCAGATGGAAATTGCTTTGTAGTTCAGTTCATGTAAATGTTTTTCATTTTTTTGTTCTGGTTCTAAGATCTGATTTATATCCTATTCTGACCTAGCACGTGCTAAACTTGTGCATTGGGTACAACTTTTTTTTATTCTAAATATGGCTAAAGGATGATATTTTAATCATGTCTTCTCAGCCATTAACTAAGCTAATAAATTAAAACTCTGATTTGCTAAAAGAGCATCTATTTTCCGACAAGTTAATGAGGTCCAAATTACCGAGCCTTCCGATCCCTGGTGGTATAACACCTGAGAAAAAGTTTTGAGAAAGTTTCAGTTTTATAAGACCAATGAGGTTCTCTACCCCGTAGGGATCTTTCCACATAATTGATTGGCTGCCCATTGATAGATATTGTAATGTTGTCGAGAAATTAGGAATTGAATGGGGAAATTTGCCAGTGAGACTATTGGAATTCAACTGCAATCTTTGAAGAACAGAGCAATTTGTCAAAGAAGTCAGGAAACTCATCTCATCAGCTCTACTTGTAACAAGTTCGCTAACCCCCAAATTTAGATTGACATGGTTCTTTAAATTCCCTAGATTGTCGGGAACCGATTCGGTAAAATAATTGTAGGAAAAGTCGAGTTGCACGAGATAAGTTGCATTTGAAAGGGAAATTGGAATCGGGCTGCTCATTTGATTTCCACTAATAAACAATCCGATGAGGTTTGGAAGAGTGAGGCCTATGTCTCCAGGAAGGCTACCGGTGATCAGGCAATCGGTAACACAGAACTCATAGAGTTGGGTGAGTATGAATATGGAAGAAGGAACTGTACTAGAAAAAGTATTCTTATGGAGGATGAGCATTTCCAAGTTGGTGAGTTGGCCCAATTCATTTAGGATCCCTCCACTCAGCATATTCTGAGAGAACACGAGAGAATTGAGAGATGAAATATATTGATAATTAACTGTTTAGGTTGTTTTTTTATTTTTTTGATAATTAACTGTTGAGGTTGTTGTGTCCTCAGCATTAATAAGCCATATGAAATATTAAAATCCATGAATCCATGCAAATTTTGTATCATTCTAGGTTTCAATGGAACCTGAAGCTGTTCGAGAAGTGCATAAGAGAAGAGCGTGAGAATCGACGATTTCATAGATGTTTGATAGAGCATGAGAGCTGCACTAGAAAAATTAGGATAAACACTATTATCCCACGTCAGACAGTTTTAAAGAAAAAAATATTATAAACCTGGGATAATTTTACGGACAGTTTATGTGGCACGACGTGACTGGATAGAGTTCCACTATGTGTGCAAGCAAACAGTCAAGTCGCTCTACATAAGTTACCTGTAAAATAGTCTATAAAAACTTGTCCACTGTATAACACAGTCCAAAAAATAAGGACTTGTGTATTTTCCAAACGCGTGATTCAACCCCAAAACAACCCCCCCCCCCCACCCCACACACACACACACACATTTTCTCCTAAAACTATTATGAACTAATTATTGAGGTATGGTTTACCAATTATGTAAAAAAAATTAGGAATTAACAACTAAAAGCTGAGTGGAATCTCAATAAAACATATCAACAAATCATATGTGAGAGCTGTAAATAACCTTCGAGAAACTGAGTGAAATCTCAATAAATCATATCAGCTTGGTGGTGTTCTAATCTTCTCTGCAATTCCTTTCACTGCTGTGAAAGCAATCGCTAATAGTTCCTTCAGAGCCACTCTTCAGAAGAGAATGCTCACAACGAAGAAAGACGCTCTGGAGAATTCGTCCAAGTTCAATGCATTGGCGGAAAAAGCGAGAGCACAGAGGTAATTAAGGAGTTTCGATGTTCCATTCTTTTAGGTTTCCTTCCAATAATTGGTATCATAATTGTTTTTATGTATGTTTTTCCTATGCTGTTCAATTGGATTAGTACAATTTTTAGGAAGTTTGGAGATTCATTTGGATCCCTACTAATCTATTGAAACTGGTGGAATTGATGCCGATCTTGGGAGCGTGGATAGGAGGCTAACTTGATTTGTGTCGATAGAAAAAAACAACCCAATTGCAAATCCTTGGTTTGTAATGCATGATCTACCAATATTTTTCCAATCTGTCTCTTATGTGGTTTAACATTTTGCTTATGGGTTCCTATGTTACTCTGTTTTCAAATAAGTTGTTGTCAATAAACCAACAAGATTGGTGTATTGCTTGAAACGCGATCAACTAAAATTGCCGATCAAGTGTGAAGGTTTTAACTTTTTGAAAAAGAGAACTGCTTGTAGTTATCCCCCAAGGGGTGGTCGCAGTAGTTGACGACTTGGGTATGCTCCCCAAGGTCGTCTGTTCGAGTAGCACTTCTCTTTTGTGATAACAGGATGCCTCGTGAGGTGCGTAATCCGTGAAATAATCGGACGGTGGGGGCGAGGGCATCCCGTAGAGATTAGTCCAAACATAAGTTGATCATTGATAAAAAAAAAAAATAATAATAATAATAACTGCTTGTAGTTGTATGCTATAGTTGACTTCGCTCCACTTTGTACATGTGAAATGGGATAATTAGAAGTTGATCATTGCATCACTGAGTTCGTTTTAGTATTTAAAACTATTTTGCATATTATCGTACTACATAATGCTTCTTGTCTATTTTCATGACATATCTTTTGATGGTGATGCAGCTTTTGGTATGGAAAAGAACGTCCTCACTGGCTTGGTCCACTCCCGAATACCCTGCATATCTTACTGGAGAACTACCCAGTGATTATGGATTTGATATTGCAAGTCTAAGCAAGGATCCTGAGACTTTCCAGAAATATTTCAAGTATGTAGAGCTATCTCTACCTTCCATTTAATTTTCAAATACTTGACTGGCATGTGAAGCATCTACGATTCTTCTCATGAACAAGGGAATTGACATTGATCTGAAAGATTACCATGGAGACATGGCTTTATTGTTTTTCCATTTCAAATACAATTTCATTAATAAAAGCATATTCATATTTCACAATCTGATATCAGAAGCATCAATGTTACATAGTCAATTGGGTGGTGCAGTCTGACGCCTGTTGGTGAGTTTGGGTTGGCAAGCCAAAATAGCCCCTGACATCCAAACTAATCGCAAGAAAAAGAGAAAAAATTGAAATTAAAATGGAAACTAAGATTCTTAGAGAAATCTTAAGAGGTTTAGGATACTTTAGATTAATGGGGCGTTGTGGCACCATAACTGTTATGACCCGGTTATCTGTGGCTCAAATGAATGGCGATAGATTTAGGATGCACCAAGAGGGGGTACGTGTACGTACACTCTATCCTGACCCACACAAATGCTAATTTCAGGAATTTCTATTTTATTACGTTTACACTGTATAGGGCAACTAAATTATTTTGTTTACCAAATAAGAAGAGTCCCAAAAAGGACTCCTACTCTCTTGGAACTCTTGCCCCTTTTAGGTTTGGGAACTTACCCATTTAGGTCACCCACGTCCGTCTCTTCCTCTCTCTATAAATAAGAGCCACCAAAGGCTTTTAACCTAAAACCTTACCCTCCCTCTCTATATATAGATAGACTTGTTTATAAATATACATATATCTTAACCCACTAAACCAAACAGCCATCTTCCTCTGCCTCCCTCTCTCACTTTTGAACCAAACCCAACAAATACGCTCCTTCAAAAGCCTAGGTGCCCTCTGTCGATCGGCCCACGGGGTGGCGCACAAATACCACACCCGAGCCAAAGTGTTGCCTTGAATCTGATTTGCATAAGTGTGAAACCGTCGATCCACTGCCGAAAGCACATCGCCGAATCGACGCGTAGGAGTCGCATCGCCGATCTAGCGCTTGAAATCAACTCCTACGTGCACGCTCCAACAGGTGGGTGCCCCTCGATCGATCTTAAAATATTCAACTTTTTATTTTAATAATAATAAGAATAAATATATATATATATTAAATGAATATCTATTTATCTTATTTAGGTATTCAAAAGTTATATATATACATGTATTTCGGTGTGTATAATAACATAAATCCTATACATGGACATATAATAGTTGCCCTTGATATATATAGATATAAAATGAATATATATAGTGTCTTGTATTGCTTATATAGGTGTTTACAGTGGAGAGAGAGAGAGAGAGAGAGAGAGAGACCTCTTCTTCTCCACAATTTTGTCAGTGAAGATAAGATATATTTCGGGGATCGGCCCAACTAAACGCCGACAATGCCGGTGATAACTTGCCCGTGCCAACTATTGTAGTTGGGCACTTTGAAGAATTTTACCTGATATGAATACTTTGGTGCAACCATCCTTTTAGCACCATTGATTTCAAATGAAATAGATTCAAGGTTGGACCTGGTGGGCCCAACCCAAGAAATAGAACAGAGATGGACCATCTCCACAAATTGAAATCCTCGAGACATCTAATGGTTCAGAACTCGAGAATTTGGCCCACAAATCAAGAAAATTAAAAGGCTATTTAGAGATCAGTGAACATGAAGGATTTGACCCTTAGATTTGAGACCTTAGAGGTCAAAATAAATTGGGCCCAACGACCTAATACCTTAGAATCATTTTTCTTAAATATCTGATGGTTCAGATTTATTCAATCTGATCGACACATGGTAGGTACACTAAGTGTGCACTTGACTGCTAGATCTTGTAAAACGTTGACTGGAAGATCTAGAGTGCTAGAGATCGAATTGGGATCGGGACAAAAGAATCAACCTTAGGTAAAATTTTATTGTCTAACCATCCAATGGTTCAAATTAGAGGATAAATGACTCAAAGTTCATGCCTTCTTATTTTAGCCTTAGGTGCCACATGGAATAATACATGGGTTACCTTTGACCCTTAATTTTTGAGAATTAAGGCGCAAGTGGCCCATAGGACCAACTTCAAAACGATCTCAATAGTAACTTAATGTAATCTAATGGATCAGAAAGTGTCACTAAAATTTCTAGGACGCGCTTTGAGGCTCAGAAATTGGAAAATTTAGTGAGGGATATTAACCCTTGTATAACTAGGCTAAGTGGATCATTTGACTGCCACATTGACCCACTCTTAGGTCAAATTAGTAAGAGGTGTCGATACTAAGACTGCACAAATATTATGAAACTTTAAAAACAGAAGGCCCGATCAGTAATCTGACGGCCCATAGAAGGTTTCTTCACAATTTTTTTTTGTATGAAATATACATTACATTCAAATGTTAATTATTATTTTATATTCACAAGTATATAAGGTGTATGAAATAGTTTCTTTAGGCCAAGTTAGTCCTTTCATCATATAGCATGCACCACATAGAAAAATCACGATAGGGCATACGCACAATTAAAAAGAAATAAGCTATGTCACACGACTTTTAAGCCTTCGTCATGGTGGGGTTCCCGTCACGGTCACGTGGAACTTGGAATGTAGGCATCCATGTACGGATGCAACACCTCTATGGGAGTATGGGCTGTCACACGAAGTACATCTAGGTTACTACAGAACCCGTTCCTTGGAAAGCGTGATTTTGTGAATCTTATCGCACCGTGGCTCACTTCAAATTAAGTTTTCAGCAAACAATAAGAAATGATATGTAAGATAAGGTAAGCTACGAATACGGATAATTAAGTTACGTTGTGAAGGCCAGCAAAATACAAATTAAGTTTCTACACGTGCCATGTCTTGCGTGCCACCGCAAGATCTAACGTCTGCAGCCAAGACGGGTCTTAAG
This sequence comes from Chloranthus sessilifolius, assembly GCA_021018995.1. NCBI lineage: Eukaryota > Viridiplantae > Streptophyta > Magnoliopsida > Chloranthales > Chloranthaceae > Chloranthus > Chloranthus sessilifolius. Next base: position 96,405,294 of record CM037597.1, on the reverse strand, counting down.
GACAATATGATACGACAGTGTCCAGAATGTAATGGGACACCGATTTAAATGCATGCAACCACATAGGGCAGGATGGAGGTATACGATATGATATGGAGGTTAGGTGGTTATCTACACGTGGACCTGCGGTAACAGCACGCACAGTGTATCTGAAAATTAGGTAGGATGTGAAATCGTTGTGTAGGCGTATGGAGCAATATTAAGTCTTAAGATATGCCACATAGGAAAAGTCGACAAAGCAGACACAAAAGGAGATCAGAACTTGATGCATCATATTTATTTCATGTTATGTCAGGTCTTTTCATTTTATGTTACTTCTTTTTCTTTTTATGCTATATTTTTCAGTTTTGTTATGATAGATATGAGATCTTAGATATTTTTGTAATCATTTATTGTTGTTTGGTTTATTTCAAAATATACCACAACTCAAGCGATTGCACACACGATCACCTGGGTATTTTATGGTGGTTCGATTGTGCAACTTGCTGAGTTTACGTGACTGAGTAAACTCACCCCCTCCCCAAAACTAACAGTTTCAGGTGAGAACTCTGATTTTTTCATCACTGAGGATGGGGATGCTGCTGTTCCTGATGCGGCTCAAGAGCGTGAAGGCGTCGGCTACCAATTGGACGATGGAATAGATACGGCAGATTACTATGAGCATTGAGAGATTCTTAGTCATAGTTTTATTATTTTTTTAGGAGATTTGTTATTAGATACTTTTATTTTTCAGCACCAATCTTGGGTTTGCGTTGGGACTATTTTATTCTACGTAAAACCTCTGCTTGCTTTCGATTATAGATGCATGGTTAGGATTTATCACTTAATTAACGTCATCTACATTTTCCGCTGTTGTTTTCTTGAATAATTTATTTTTAAATGATGCTATTAAATGCCTTGATCCATATGCTAAATCGGTATAAGAATTATGTGTATGTCCGCTTATCGCCTTAACAAGCGTGTGGTGTCATAACACGGAATTCTAGGCCCTTAGTCGGGTAAGGATTACGGGTCGTGTGAGTTGGTATCAGAGCCTAGGCTTTACTTCCTTTTGGTACTATGTCGTACGAATTTACTAACATACGACGTTTTGTACAATCAGGACTTAATGGCTCCACGACGCAGAGAAACTAATGGCTCTCAAGTGAATGAGGCCTCATCACAGGAAGGTCCTCAAGAATCTGAAGCGATGCGCCTATTACGTGAAATGGCGACTACTTTTAGTCAACAGATGGCTCAGCTGACGCAGTCACACCAGCAGGAAAGGACTCAATTACTGCACGAGATGGAAGTGCAAAGGGAGCAGCAAAGGCAGGCCATCCAAGAGCTTGTCAATCAACGCCAGCCTTCTCCTCGGCAGGAAATTCTACCCTATGCACCCACTGGATTCCAAGTATTCAGCAGAACTCGACCTCCCTATTTCCATGGTCAGCTCGACCCAGTCGCCGCGGAAGATTGGATAAGTACAATCGAGAAATTCTTCGGAATCTCTTCACCTGCAGAACACGAAAAGGTAAAGTGGGCAGCATTTTACCTAGACCGAGCGAGAAGCGGTGGAAAGCGACAAAGAAGAGCAAATCGAAACAATGAAGAGGAACGGACTTGGCACCAGTTTAGGAATCCTTACTTCACGAATTTTATCTCTGCACCCACCAGGGCTCAGAAGAAGAAGGAATTCATTGACCTACGACAAGGGAATATGACAGTGGCCGAATATGAGGCCAAATTTGACCAGTTATCTAGATTTCTTTGGGAATCGATCATGACGAAGGCGATAAGCGCTTTGCATTTCAGAACGGCTTGCGACCCTTCTTTCGTGAGAAGTTAGCTGCTATGAAGATTGAAACATATGGAGAACTCGTGGAACGTGCCCAGATTCAAGAGAGAGAGTCGGGAGAAATGGTGAACCAAAAAGTTACTAGAATTGAGGCTCAGAAAAATAAGGCGGTCCAGCGAGCCCCTATTGTTCCTCAGAGGCCGACACCTACCTCCTATCAGAGGTTTCAGCCCTACACTAACCCTCAAGTGAATAAAAAGCCTCGATTCCTATCTCAACAAACTCAACCAGCCACTACCTTCCAATCGAGAAACATCGTGCCCCCTTCCCAGCAGCCACAGGGAAGTTATGTACCGTTCGAGTCATGCCCTAAGTGCAACAAGTGACATCGACCGGGTGTGTGCATGCAAGGCACCGAAAAATGCTACAACTGTGGAAAGGAAGGACATATTGCTAGGGAATGTCGGGAGAAACCTCAAGGCCTACAAGCGAGGCCTTTGAACCAAGGGCAGTATTAGCCTGTAGAGGACACCCTGGCTAGTGACGAAGTGATCCAAGGTATGCCTGTCTAGTAGAAGTTACTATTTCAATTATTAGCATAACTTATTAAATATAAAAGTCTGCATAATCAATATAAGATCAATAATATTCTTAATCTCATATCGTATAAACAGGTAATTTATTGGTCATCCACCCAGAGAATACTAATAGGCACTTAGCTCTCGCACTCATAGATTCGGGTTCTACACACTCTTTTATTACCCCAGGATTCGTATCGAGGAAATCGTACTATACCTACACCCTGGAGAAAAGCTGGTAATTTCAACACCGTCAGAAGCAAGTTGATAGCTACTGCAGTATGCCGAAATACTATCATAAACATCAAGGGTCATGAACTCCCAGTAGATCTCATCGTGTTAGACTTTCAGGATTTCGATATCCTATTGGGCATGGATTGGCTAGCCACTTACCACGCCACGGTGGACTGTTTCTCTAAAGTGGTCATTTTCCAACCACTCGGAGAGCCTCCATTCAGATTTTGGGGAATTAAAACGAAGGGCGCACCTCTATTGGCAGCATTAGACGAAGAGCAAGATAAGGCGGTCGATCCTACAAAAATTCCAGTCGTCAGAGACTTCGTCGACGTATTTCTTGAGGACTTACCCGGTGTCCCACCTGACCGAGAAATCGAGTTCAAGATCGATCTGATCCCAGGAACCGCTCCAATTGCCAAGGCACCATACCGGATGGCTCCTGTAGAATTAAAGGAATTGGAGATACAACTCAAGGAATTTGAGGAAAAGAAATTTATCAGACGAAGTCAGTCGCCATGGAGAGCCCCAGTGCTCTTCGTAAAGAAGAAAGACGGTTCGATGAGGCTATACATCGATTATCGTCAGTTGAATAGCGTAACCATCAGAAATCGATACCCCCTCCCCCGTATCGATGATTTGTTCGACCAGCTCCAAGGAGCCAAGTGTTTTTCTAAGATTGACCTTAGATCGGGTTATCATCAATTGAAAGTGAGGGATGAGGATATTCCAAAAGACTTTAACTTGCAAGAATGGATTGTCGAGTTCTTAGTCATGCCCTTGGACTAACAAATGCACCAAATTTGTATTCATGGACACGATGAATCGAGTATTGAGCGATCTTGATGAATTCATCATTGTGTTCGTAGATGACATCCTCATTTACTCACGATCGGAGAAAGAACATGAAGAACACCTCCGCCTCACTTGACGCCGTGATCACCAATTATATGCTAAACTTAGCAAGTGCGATTTGGCTCAAACAAGTAACCTTTCTAGGGCATGTGATATCTGCGGAAGGTATTATCATGACCCAACAAAAATTGAGGCGATGATCAATTGGTGCACCAAAATCATTCAAATAAGGAGTTTCCTCGGACTCGCAGGTTACTATCGGCCTTCCCGTTGAGGATTCTCTCGAATTGCTCTACCCCTTACAAGCCTTACTAAGAAGAACACAAAATTTGTATGGTCAGATGAGTGTGAAAGAAGTTTTCAGGAGTTGAAGAAGAAACTTACTACAGCACCAGTTCTAACCTTACCCTCTAATACAGACAAGGGTAAATTTGAATTATTCACCGACGCATCTCGCCAAGGACTTGGTTGTGTACTGCAACAAGATAGGAGGGTCGTTGCATACGGGTCAAGACAACTTAAGCCACATGAGAAAAACTACCCAGTTCACGACTTAGAATTGGCAGCAGTCATTTTCGCTCTCAAATTATGGCGACTCTACCTCTATGGTGAAACGTTCAAAGTATATACTGACCATAAGAGCCTCAAGTACCTCTTCTCACAAAAAGATTTGAACCTCAGACAACGCAGATGGGTCGAGTACATGAAGGATTGCGATTGTTCGATTAATTATCACCACAGTAAGCGAGCGTCGTCATTTGGCCTTTCGATGAAAAAGCGTCGAGATTTTTGGCCCGATTAAAACTTGAGGACCCTCGATGAACTAGCGAAGAAGATTTTTATCTCCAAAAGCTCAAGAAGGTGTATATCTGGCGAAAATTCTGATAAATCCATTTATCATAGATAAAATCAAGGAGTTGCAGCAAACAGATCCAGAAATTCTACGAATCATTAAGGCCATGAATAAGGAATCAAAACCTGATTTTAGTCTCAGAGAAGATGGAGCATTACTCTTTAGACGGAGATTGTACGTACCTAATGACCCTAAGGTTAAAAAGGAAATACTCGATGAAGGTCACAAATCAGGGTACTCAGTACACCCGGGCAACACTAAGATGTATCGAAATTTGAAGAACTGGTATTGGTGGCCAAACATGAAGCGAGAAATAGCTGAATATGTATCAAAATGCTTAGTGTGCCAACAGGTCAAAGCAGAGCACCAAAAACAGGCCGGTTTCATTCAACCCTTACCCATTCCGGAATGGAAGTGGGAAAATATATCAATGGACTTCATCGTTGGCACAAAAAGCGTTGAAGAAAACGATGCCATTTGGGTAATAGTCGAGATTAACAAAGTCGCACATTTCTTACCTTTTAAACGATTGCAGATGGAGAAAAACTTGTAGAGACTTACTTGAAGGAAATCGTGAAATTGCACGGTGTGCGATGGCATCGTGTCCGATAGAGACTCGAAATTTACCTCAAATATTGGACTACCTTCCAAACTTGGGGACACGCTTGGATTTCATCTTCGCCTTCCATCCACAAAGCGGCGGACAAACCGAAAGGGTTAACCAAGTAGTCGAAGATATGTTGAGAGCTTGTATGCTAGACTTAGGGAATTGGGATGATCACATCCCTTTGATCGAATTCTCCTATAATAATAGCTACCAGCAAGCATCGGAATGTCTCCTTCGAGGCGTTATATGGGAGAAGTTGTAGAACACCTTTGTGTTGGGATGAAGTCGAGTGAGAAAGATGCTTGGACCAACTAGTTCAAACCATTTGAAAAAGTCAAGCTAATCGTGAGCGGCTTAGAATCGCCCGGGATCGTCAAAGGAAGTATGCCAACCTACTCCGTAACTTGGAATTGAGGTACAACTTTTCACTCAAAAGATTGAATTTCATTAAAATTTTATTCGTATTTTGAATGGTAAAATCTTCTGTCAGGTTGGAGAACGTGTATTCATTCGTGTCTCCCCGACCAAAGGAGTTATGCGCTTTGGAAAGCGTGGGAAGTTGAGCCCCAGATACGTAGGACCTTTCGAAGTCACCAAACGTGTGGGCGAGGTTGCTTATAAAGTTGCTCTACCACCACAATACTCGGGAATCCACGACGTATTCCACGTGTCTATGTTGAGGCGATACGTGTATGACCCCTCACACATAGTGGAAATCGAGCCCATCAATATCAAAGAGGATCTTACTATCATTTCAAGGCTCATTAGGATCCTCGATCGAAAGGTGCAAGTTTTCAAAAATAAGACGATCACGTTGGTGTTGGTTCAATGGCAACATCACACGCCAAAGGAAGCAACCTGGGAGAATGATGACGACATCAAAACAACAGATCCTGAACTTTTCGAGTAATCGATGCGTAATTTTCGAGGGCGAAAATTTTTTTTTAGGGAAGAATGTTATGACCGGTTATCGTGGCTCAAATGAATGGCGATAGATTTAGGATGCACCAAGAGAATGCGTGATGCGCACACTCTATCGACCCACACAAATGCTAATTTTAGGAATTTCTATTTTATTACGTTTACCGATAGGGCAACTAAATTATTTTGTTTACCAAATAAGAAGAGTCCCAAAAGGACTCCTACTCTCTTGGAACTCTTGCCCTTTTAGGTTTGGGAACTTACCCATTTAGGTCACCCGTCCGTCTCTTCCTCTCTCTATAAATAAGAGCCACCAAAGGTTTTAACCTAAAACCTTACCCTCCCTCTCTATATAGATAGACTTGTTTATAAATATACATATATCTTAACCCACTAAACCAAACAGCCATCTTCCTCTGCCTCCCTCTCTCACTTTTGAACCAAACCCAACAGCCACGCTCCCTTCCAAAACGCCTAGCAGGCCCTCTGTCGATCGGCCCACGGGGTGGCGCACAAATACCACACCCGAGCCAAAGTGTTGCCTTGAATCTGATTTGCATAAGTGTGAAACCGTCGATCCACTGCCGAAAGCACATCGCCGAATCGACGCCAGAGAATCGTGATCGCCGATCTAGTGCTTGAAATCAACTCCTACGTGCACGCTCCAACAGGTGGGTGCCCCTCGATCGATCTTAAAATATTCAACTTTTTATTTTAATAATAATAAGAATAAATATATATATATATATATATATTAAATGAATATCTATTTATCTTATTTAGGTATTCAAAAGTTATATATATACATGTATTTCGGTGTGTATAATAACATAAATCCTATACATGGACATATAATAGTTGCCCTTGATATATATAGATATAAAATGAATATATATAGTGTCTTGTATTGCTTATATAGGTGTTTACAGTGGAGAGAGAGAGAGAGAGACCTCTTCTTCTCCACAATTTAAATCGATGAAGATAAGATATATTTCGGGGATCGGCCCAACTAAACGCCGACAATGCCGGTGATAACTTGCCCGTGCCAACTATTGTAGTTGGGCACTTTGAAGAATTTTACCTGATATGAATACTTTGGTGCAACCATCCTTTTAGCACCATTGATTTCAAATGAAATAGATTCAAGGTTGGACCTGGTGGGCCCAACCCAAGAAATAGAACAGAGATGGACCATCTCCACAAATTGAAATCCTTGAGACATCTAATGGTTCAGAACTCGAGAATTTGGCCCACAAATCAAGAAAATTAAAAGGCTATTTAGAGATCAGTGAACATGAAGGATTTGACCCTTAGATTTGAGACCTTAGAGGTCAAAATAAATTGGGCCCAACGACCTAATACCTTAGAATCATTTTTCTTAAATATCTGATGGTTCAGATCTATTCAATCTGATCGGCACATGGTAGGTACACTAAGTGTGCACTTGATTGCTAGATCTTGTAAAGCGTTGACTGGCAGGTCTAGTGTGCTAGAGTTCGAATTGGGATCGGGACAAAGAATCAACCTTAGGTAAAATTTTATTGTCTAACCATCCAATGGTTCAGATTAGAGGATAAATGACTCAAAGTTCGTGCCTTTTTATTTTAGCCTTAGGTGCCACATGGAATAATACATGGGTTACCTTTGACCCTTAATTTTGAGAATTAAAGGCTAAGTGGCCCATAGGACCAACTTCAAAACGATCTCAATAGTAAATCAATGTAATCTAATGGATCAGAAAGTGTCACTAAAATTTCTAGGACGCGCTTTGAGGCTCAGAAATTGGAAAATTTAGTGAGGGATATTAACCCTTGTATAACTAGGCTAAGTGGATCATTTGACTGCCACATTGACCCACTCTTAGGTCAAATTAGTAAAAGGTGTCGATACTAAGACTGCACAAATATTATGAAACTTTAAAAACAGAAGGCCCGATCAGTAATCTGACGGCCCATAGAAGGTTTCTTCACAATTTTTTTGTATGAAATATCTGTTCTGTTCAAATGTTAATTATTATTTTATATTCACAAGTATGTAAGGTGTATGAAATAGTTTCTTTAGGCCAAGTTAGTCCTTTCATCATATAGCATGCACCACATAGAAAAATCACGATAGGGCATACGCACAATTAAAAAGAAATAAGCTATGTCACACGACTTTTAAGCCTTCGTCATGGTGGGGTTCCCGTCACGGTCACGTGGAACTTGGAATGTAGGCATCCATGTACGGATGCAACACCTCTATGGGAGTATGGGCTGTCACACGAAGTACATCTAGGTTACTACGGAACCCGTTCCTTGGAAAGCGTGATTTTGTGAATCTTATCGCACCGTGGCTCACTTCAAATTAAGTTTTCAGCAAACAATAAGAAATGATATGTAAGATAAGGTAAGCTACGAATACGGATAATTAAGTTACGTTGTGAAGGCCAGCAAAATACAAATTAAGTTTCTACACGTGCCATGTCTTGCGTGCCACCGCAAGATCTAACGTCTGCAGCCAAGGCGGGTCTTAGGGACAATATGATATGACAGTGTCCCGAATGTAAGGGGACACTGATTTAAATGCATGCAACCACATCGGGCTGGATGGTGGTATACGATATGATATGGAGGTTAGGTGGTTATCTACACGTGGACCTCGCGTGATAGGCTCGAGCAGCGGCCCTGGCACAGGTCGTATACGAAAATTAGGTAGGATGTGAAGTACGTTGTGTAGGCGTATGGAGCAATATTAAGTCTTAAGATATGCCACATAGGAAAAGTCGACAAAGCAGACACAAAAGGAGATCAGAACTTGATGCATCATATTTATTTCATGTTATGTCAGGTCTTTTCATTTTATGTTACTTCTTTTTCTTTTTATGCTATATTTTTCAGTTTTGTTATGATAGATATGAGATCTTAGATGTTTTTGTAATCATTTATAGCTGTTTGATTTATTTCAAAATGTATCGCAACTCAAGCGATTGCACACGATCACCTGGGTATTTTATGGTAGATCGATTGTGCAACTCTTGTTTACGTGATGAGTAAACTCATCCTCCCAAAACTAACGAGGTGAGAACTCTGATTTTTCCATCACTGAGGATGGGGATGCTGCTGTTCCTGATGCGGCTCAAGAGCGTGAAGACGTCGGCTACCATCTGGACGAGGGAATAGATCCGGCGGATTACTTTGAGCATTGAGAGATTCTTAGTCATAGTTTTATTATTTTTCAGGGGAGATTTGTTATTAGATACTTTTATTTTTCAGCACCAATCTTGGGTTTGCGTTGGGACTGTTTTATTCTATGTAAAACCTCTGCTTGCTTTCGATTATAGATGCATGGTTAGGATTTATCACTTAATTAACGTCATCTACGTTTTCCGCTGTTGTTTTCTTGAATAATTTATTTTTAAATGATGCTATTAAATGCCTTGATCCATATGCTAAATCGGTATAAGAATTATGTGTATGTCCGCTTATCGTCTTAACAAGCGTGCGGTGTCATAACACGGAATTCTAGGCCCTTGAGGTCGGGTAAGGATTCTGGGTCGTGACAATAACATTATTAAGCATATGAATATCCTCTTACCACATCAATCATGTTAACAAGCTGACTTCTACAAATGTTAAGAGTCCCTGATAATCTGGGCATGTCATCTTATGACGGGATTCAGTGGCAAAAGGACTACTCATAAGCTTGATTATCTAGTGATGCTGGTAAGGAGAGCCAATCCCTATAATAACATATAATTGTATATTTGTTAATGTTTTTTAATTAATAAAAATTCATTGAGAAAAAAGAAAGGATCGAGGATACAAAGACTGTCCAAGAAGCTGGCCTAAAAAAGAAAAAGACACTTATAATTTTAGTATGGTTATGCACTTATTGTTAATTTAATTGTTATAAAATTGATAGATACTACAAAAAATGCTCTTGCTAATGAGGGTGGTTTTTGTGCGTTACTTTTATATGAATTCTTTTTCTAGTTTCTTACTACGTATAACCAGAGCGCTTTGCTTTGGTGATGTAGTTTTTTGTATTTTTGATTTTTTAAGTATATGCTGTTGTTATCTACTAAAAGGAAAAATGCTGGATATATAGGGAACCGGGAAGGTGCTACCGTCACCCGTACACCAAGGTTTTGAACCCAAATTACCTATCAAAAAAAAAAAGGTCCACATGGTGATCTCTTTAATATGATAAATGATGTTCCAACCACTACGTCAAAATGGGGGAAAAACCATTATAGCATCATAAAATAAACCACTGTTTAAAATAGTGGTGTAATATTCCACTCACTAGAATAGTGGTTTTACTCCCTAAAACAGTAGTTTTGTAAATTTAAAACACTGTCACGTGCAAATCTCGTGCAAATGTATCGGGCAAACCCAGACGAAGCCCTAATTCAAAAACTACCTCTCTTTTCTCTCTTTATATATCTCTCTAACAACACCGCTCCCTCTTCGTCTCCACTTCTTCGATCTTTGAAACCCAAGCCTCTCTCACCTCTTCCCCTCTCTCTCGCTCTCTCTCCCTCTTTGAAACCCTAGGCTCCATCTCCCTCTTCGAAACCCTAGCCTCCATCTTCCTCTCTTCTCTCTAATGAAATCCCTAGCTTCTCCCATCATTGCAGCCATAAAGATTCTTGCAATCCTCCTTAGATCTACAAAATTTCATTTCCATTTCCAAGACCTAGAAATCCCCCAATCGGATCTATGAAATCGGTGTCGTTTGGGCTCTAATTGTTATGAGTTGATCGAAAAAAACGAAAAAGCTGCAGTGTCTATCGGATCTAGATCCGGTGACCCTAATTTTTGCAAGTTGAAATCAATGTGTGCCCTATTTTTAGGTATGTTTCTTAATCTTTTATTATATTTATTTTTTCATTAATTATATCTATCTTAATTTGTTATGTTTCTCCTTGTCTGCTATCTAATTTTTAATTTTTCAAAGAGGACAACGTTATTTTAATGACATTTTGAGGCAGGCTGGTCTGAGGATTGGATCTAGGGTTTTTGATTATTTGTGATGTATTGATTTATTGCATTCGCTCATTTTTCTCCTTTTTTTTTCGTTTTCTTCGTTTTTTATTTCATATTTGCGTCCTTTTGGGATTTGATTTGAGTTTTATCTCCTTACAGGGGTTTCCGGAGATCTATTTTTTAGTGTTTTTTTTTTACCTGTTTCTTAATTTTTTTGTTTTCGTTCTTTAAATGTGGTTTTAAGTTTTGATTTATGAGGAATCCTGTTGTTTTCTATTATCATGTGGTGTAATTTAGCTTGGCATGTCAAATATGTGGCTTGGATTTAGATTTGGGGGCCTTGATTATTTATTGTTCTACTAGTTCTGAAGGTTTGAGCAATTTTCTTTATAGCTTATTTTATACAGATCGAAATTTCCAAAAACAAGTTTAACATTTTCACCCTTGAGGTTATTTATTTATATAAGTGTTTTAGCCTCGAGATCTGTGGAATGACGTCGGCCAAGGAGCCATCAACCATCCTCCATATTGGGATTATTTTTTACATTAGTTCATGGAATCTGATGTGCCACAGCTTTTGTTTTCCTGTGATGAAATCTCTGGTTCCCTATATGATCTTATACAATTTCAGATAGTTTCTTGGCCACTAGCACAATCTTGGCCACCTTAATCAAGCTTGTTTCTTTTCAGCCCCTCACTAGAACAATGCTTTTGTTTCTATTTGTACTAGGGTGAGGGGAGAGTTTTCTATTTTTGTTTGTGCTTTTGGATCTTGTTTCTGCTCCTTACTGGAACAGTTGGTTCTTTTGTTTCCCTTTGTACTTTGGAGATGTTGACATTTCAAAATTTCAATCATAAGACAAACCACCACTGATAGCGAATAGGAAGAAATTCACTTTCCTGAGTCAAGTTAAGAGGGCAATCAAGATCTCATTTTATTTGCAAATATATTGAACAAGCCAAGAGAGTGGTTTCCTCTTATGTTAGAAATACAGTGGATCCATGTCAATTTTTTTATTTGTTTTGTTTCTCGTTATCTAAATCAAGTGGGTATATTGTTGAGCTGGAATGAGCATTTAAATTGGAGTATGATGTGAGTTCAGAATTAGGATCTTGATTTAGCCCTCCCCCTCTCCCTCATACTGCATTTACCTTCAATATTTGGATGAATATGTCTCCAAATAAGTCAGTCTCCTTTTCAGTTGTCTAGAGATTGGGGCACCGTCATCAATTATGATGCTAATTAAGCTCTATGCCATCATTAATTTTCTGAAATTGCGAACCAGTGATGAGAAGTAGGGCATACTAATTTTCTTTGGAAATGTCAAATGTGGACACTAAAATATTGATAGGTAAATACAAAACATCATTAGATATATAATCAAGATTATGAAGAACATCATCAGTCCTTTCAAAAGCTGACTTCTTCAAATGTTAGAGCTCCTTAAAATCCATGGAACTCATCTTATCACCGGAGGTGGTGGCTAAAAGGCTATTTATAAGCTGGATCATTTTATGATACCCCGTAGTGAGAGTCAATTCCCCCTTCCAATAATAATAATGATAATAATAATAATAATACTAATTAGCATATCTACTAAAGGCAATGGTCAAATCCAACAGCAACCAGATCTGTAGCCATTGGATTTGAGAGGATCTTGACTACTTGTCATCCTATGAAATAGGAAATAGTGGAAGTCTAAGATTTTCTCATATCTAATGATTGAGATCAAAATTTGAACTTGAAATCAGTTCAACCGGTTGGACACGGCCATTGCCCTGATTAACTAATGTGGCCCATTAATAAGTTTCCCTTGATCAACGGGCATGGACACCAATCAATGGCTAGAGATTGGTGCACCATTATCAATTATGGTGCTAATTAAGCTCTAAGCTATCACTAATTTTCTCGAAAGTGTGAGGGTGACTGAACGCTACTTTTTTTTCACTCAGAGAACATTAGTTTGGGGAGAATACATTGGTTATTAAAATAGTGCTTTAACTTATTAAAATAGTGCTTTGGTGTTCTTGATTTGCTTTCGAATATTTTGAAGAGACTTGAACCTCAGTTTTTAAATTATATAATGAGGCACGCCAGATTTTCATAAAATCAGTTCACTCTTTTCATTTGATCTTAGTTCATAAAATCTCCACATTGATCAAGGTGATAAGATAACTTTTTTTATTTGATTTGATCTTTTCATCATTGATGGAAGCACATGGTGCTGCAAATCACCTGATTTTTAGGAAGGGTGGCTTGCCTTTACTCTATCACAAACTTCCCTGAATCGGTAAAATTCTCCATGTGGACCACTAGCCTTAAATTGTCCTACCCGATTCAACAAATTTCTGTATTAATGAGTGATTAGCCTTTTATTTTGGAGATTGCTGATTCAGTTGGTTGAATTTTAAAAGGCGCTTCCGAATTATATTTTTTTTCATTCTTAAAGGTAAGGCGCGTCTTGTTCTTTGTTATCATGTCACAAAAATTCATTTATACGTAAAAAAATTTGCTTTTAGGACATGTTTTTGACCAAAATGTATGAGAATTGAGGTGTTTGTATGTAAAAATATCTAAAGCACTAATTTCGTTTAAAAGTGCGTTGTACATTGTTCGTGTCAATCATTGACTTCACAATAAATCCGTTCGTGTCAATCATTTGGTGGTTTCCTGTATGTAAGGGAATCTAATACTATCTGATATTGGGGTTCCTGAGAAGCGAATCTATCACGCTCCGCTGAATGGAAATAGCCTACCTTGTGTTTTACATCCGAAAGATGATTGAATATTACATGGCCTCGCTGCCAAAGGTGTTTCTAGCCCTGTTGGGTTACTCGGTTTCTTCTATTCTCTGAGTGTAGTCACAGCAGGGGTGGTCTATACCCATCTGTTTAACTTTGGTATCATGGAAAACAGCAACAGGTCATTGCATATTTTTTCCCCTATAATTTGATTTGTGGTTAGGGTCACCAATGCTAGGTGGCATCCTATACTGCCGTATTAGATATATTTAGTGATCATTTTTGGGGGCAGTTTTTCGCATCATAATGTGCAGTCTTCTTTAAGTATACCAAAATTCTGTTTTTGCAATAGATAATTGTATCCTTCATTTACAAAAGGATCATGGTCATTATCATGTTTTTGCTTCTAAAACTGCATGTAACTGTGTGCATTAGATGGTTTATGGGAAGTTTTTCACATCCTGATGAGATATTAGAAAACGGAGCATCATAATTTTTGGGTTTCCTAGTTGACTACAAAAACTTTTGTTGTAAGAAGTTTTATCAAATACCTAACCTATTAGTATAGGCAAAAGGTTTAGTATATATCTATGTGTTGTCCATTCAGGAGAAAAGTTTATGATTCAAAGCAGTCAATGATTTTCAGCTGTACTTAATGGGGGATATTTAGTTTTTGGTGTATTGGCCCCTTAAATAATTAATGCTCGAATTAGATTTCCATAGAGATAAGTTTTACTACTAAGCTATTTAAGTTTAAATTTCTGTGGATTTCACTCGAAAAAATTGATAAATTTGGCCTCAGCACCATCTCTAGATTTATCTTGTGCAATCTTTGAAGTAAATAGCGTTGGATTTCAAAATGCAACCTCAAGTTCGCAGGTTATAGCTGAGCTTATCTATTACAAAAAGGTGTACCAAATTTGTGGATGAGATCGGGATGCAGTGGGTATTTAGTGCTAAACAAGAGTTACCATGGGATGGATTTTGAGGATCTGGCCCATCTTTAAACTTGTGAAATGAGTGGAGCAGGTGGTGATTGGGAGGTCATAGGGACTCGGGTGATTGGTCGAAGGTCCGTTTGACTTGGAGCAAGGGTTGAGATACTAGAAAATGGAGTAACATGGGTAGGTTGATACGTATCCAGGGAAGGTGATGGCAGGGTGGGCTGTAGTGGTGTAGGAGATAAAATCGATAGAGATGCAGGTGATGGGAAGTTGGGAATAAATATGGGAGTGGTGTTGGGTCGGAGGAGTAGTAGGTCACTGGGCATGGGCTTTGGATGTAAGTAGACTACGTTTAAAGTGGTTGGGTATTAGTAGGGGATCCAAGGATGGCGGGAAGTGAAGTATAAACTTGACTTTTAGTGATGAGATTAGGGCTAGATTGGAGAATAAAAAGAAAGAGAAGAGGAAGAAGAGAATGGTTGTGTGCTAAGCATGCACACCCAAGCCCTATATATATCTATATAATTTTATAAATATAAGGGAGGACATGCTTGTTGAATATCTACACTACGTCAAAACAAAGAAAAGCAACACCACTTGTGTAAGAAATTTTTTTTGAGGACGTGCTTGTCGGGTACCAATTCTTTCATGTGTTTGTCTCTATTCCATGTTACAACCTTGATTATTAAAACAATGAAGGGGATTGATCACTTATTTTATAATTCTAAAGTAATTCTTTTATAATGAAAAGGATGCAATGTCACACAGTACCAACTCCCCAAAGAAGACCAGTTTGACAATGTATAGTCAGTTATCATTAGTTGAGTTGGTAGCCTGAGGTCTATTATCTAGTTTTAAGAATAGACAGAGCCAACTTTGAGATCAATTCCAAGTTGGGCATGATCGATATACATATACATGCTCCAACTTTAGGGGGAGTGTTAGTGTGTCCTTAGTATGTCTTTAGTATGGGTGTGTAGTTTTGATGCCCAAGGTACATGCATCAACATGTCTTGCCTCGACTTTGTTTTGTTTTTTTTGTAATATATTTTTGTAGACTTCTTAACTGAATTCAAGCTGTTGGAAATCTGCACTCTGGAAATGACAATCCTTCTTGTTCCAACAGAGCATTTTGTTCACTGTTGCACATACACAAAATTTTTGAAGTCGGAATTTCCAAAAGTCTTCAAGAGCGATTGGAGTATTTGAATTTGGGCATCGTTGAAAAGGTTTGGATTGATGTATCAGCGGCTTTCTTTTGGATTGTCAATGATGGCATGCACATGTTTATTGCACAAGGCTACTGTTTTCTTACAATAGTCAATCTGTGTATATTATTGCAGGCAAGTTCATGTATCATGACAGAGCTGGCTTATGTTTATGAACTGGTTAGTATTTTATGTTATTTAAGAATTCTGTCTACTTTGTGCTACCGTGTGTACAGGATTGTGCAAAATTTTTGTGTACAGGTTCTGATTCATTTTAATTTTTGGGGTAACTTTGATAAATAAAAACTTTGATTTCATTTTAATTTTAATTTTTTTTATATTTCTGAATATTGTATCTGCAGAAAGTCCAATCATTTTCTCATATTTATTCTATACTAATTTGTGGACGCACCTCTTTAAATTGCAGGAACTGTTGTGGATTCAAAGATCTGCCATCCTACTGAGTTTGATTTTTATCAGTGTAGCCATGCGAGCATCCAGGTATATTTAGATTATTTTATATAACACTTGGATGATGTTTTTTTAGTTTAAAGTGGTGATAGTTATAGTTTTGATGGGTAGCTATTATGAATTATGACATGAAGAGATCTTCGCATCCTCTCTCTCGATGGCTCAACCTCTCATGAAGAAAGACGACGATCGAGACGATGAAGGTTGGTTTCCAAACCCTAATTTTACATATTCATCATCTCAATCCCTTTCAACTACTATTTCAGTTTCATCATTTGGATTTATGTTAGCTGACATTGATTCGTGTCATACTTGTGTTCGTTATGTTTCAATTCTATTTTAGTTTTCGTTTTAGAGTTCAAATTTTTTAGATCTATGGTTACAGTTTATAGATCTAGAATTTGGAGTCACTCAGATCCCATTTTCAGATCTAGAATTCGGGAATTTGATTTTTTTTTAGGAGTTTTTTGTTCTAGTGGATTTGATAAGGGTTTTACATTTTTGGAATACATCGTAATGTTTCGCTTGTAATGTGATATCGTAGATTCATCTTTGTTTCTGTGGAATCGAGGATCACTTGTAAAACTATTGCATTTTGTTGCGATACCGTAAAATTGAAATGGATTTGATGAAATATATTTAAATATATAAAGAAAATATAAGAAAGAGGTTCAATCTCTTTGAGTTTTGCAGCAGCCCTAGGTATACATTATACACTCAGATTCAACAAATTTGATATTGATTTGCTGTTTATTTAAATTTCTTTATTTATGCGAATGATCTCTAGATCTGCTTTGCTCCAGGCATCTCTATTCATGGTGAACAATTTGCTCCAAATCATTTTTATTTTATTTTATAGGTAAGCATGGGATTTGAACCCCTAACCTCAACACTACACATTTGAGGGCATCACCATTGGGAAAAGATCTAATCCCAAAACTAAAAGATTACCATTGCGCCAAGCATCAATTATTGTTCCAAATCATGATCACAGTTGTACGGCAGTGATCATGATAGGCCAAATGTCATGACCTGTCACCAACTTTACCGACTCGATTGGCTCTAAAGCAGCTCTTATAATTATTAATAATTATTAATAGTTATTTAATTATTGCGATGTTTCTTCCCTTGCTTTTCACCCATGCAACTTACAAATCTTTCCACCCACTTTATGAATCCTTAGTGCTAAGCATTCTCTGTTTTCAATAGGCTTTCTATGGTTTGTGTGATAGCTCGTGGGGTATGTTCTGTCTTCTTTTCACTTAAAGGCTTTCACCCATGCCATAGTGTCTCTCTCTCTCTCTCTCTCTCTCTCTCTCTCCTATTAATGCAAGCAAAAGTTTTCATCCTCTACACCTAGGATTAATGATACAACAGTTCCCGTACCTTCTACACTAGTCCTGCTGAATTCAAGCATGGTTTGAACAAAGCTTTCTGGGAAGTAATTGGTATGATTAAATTTCCCTTGAACACTCTTTGTTGGAAATAGGTTTTTTTGTTGTTTTCATGAAAGGTTGTCAGACATACTATTTGATGCAATGCAAGAAAGGGCACAGAGTGGGAGTTATTTTAGTCAAGAAATCATGTGGAAGAGAGTTTAATAGGGGTTAATTGGGCTTTAAACCTGGCCTGAAATAGGGCCTCAATGAGGTCAAAATTTTTGCCCACCTGACTACTTTTTGTTTTTTTTTTTCCAAAATTTTCCCTCGGCAACTTATTCTTGGACTGCAAAGGGTAGCAGTGACTGGAAGGATTATTGAGTAGTGAAGAGTTTAATCATAAATAGAAATGAATAGAAGGATTGCTCTTTGGAGGAAAAGAGCAGCCCATTTAAAAGAGCAGGTTTAAATTTAACTTTTAAAAGATACACAAATTCAGCTCTTTTACCTGTATTTTACAATTATCTGCTCATTTCATCTTTTATCTATATTTCCTTTTGTTCGTCTTTGCTTATATATCTTGTCCTTGCATGGACTGTATATCCCAGTCGTTATTAAATAAAATTGAACAACTATTAATGACTTGTCTTGGTCAATATAAGTTTTTCTTACTAGCTCAGATCAACAAGTTACAAGTTCACATATATAGGTGATATTTGTATCTTTATGTAGAATGGGGTTGAGCTCCTAGAGATTCCAAGAACCGATCATCATTGCAATGGGAGTATTATTTATTTTCTATTTTATACTGCTCAAAATATAACCCAAGCAGATTGGCATTGGTCCCCATATTGATGAGAAGTGTCCTTTTGTTGTTCTCAGTTTTCGTCATATAAACAAATCTCAAGCAATTTCTCTACACAACCATATAACATTTGGTTGTTAATTTGTAGAGTGCCTGAAGAATTATCCTCGAGAGGCTGCTACAGCTAAGCTTCAAATATAGAAAATGCAGGATATGGAGTATCATTCTCGTATCTACATTTGATTGTTAACACACTAGTATCTTGTTCTAATTATTGACACCTTAAGATACGAGTATCGTTCTCGTTGTCATCATCGTTAAAGGATTATGGTACTTTTTTGGATTAAAAGTGACGTTGAATATATTTCTTCAAATAGGATTATGGTACTTTTTTGGCAATTCTTCATTTTTTCATTTTTTTCATTTTTTGCAGGTGGACGCTTTAACAACCAAGCGTGGGAAAGATGGGGGATGGGTCATTGATGGCCCATTGTTGGCTTGCATGGCCTTGTTGATGGCCCTGCTTCTAGGACACGTGGCCTAGCAATGTAACCATCACCACACCCATGCCTTAGCCACACCCACAATCTAATTTGGCGTTTTCGAATTTTGTTCTAGGTCGAGGCGTCTACGAATAAGGTCGACAAGTAGATGCACCTGCCACGATCTCCAGAAGATTCTTTGCTGCATGATCCATGTTCAATTGAAGGTACATACTATAATTTCTTCATTCTGACAGATTCAAATTTTTTATTTTCTTACTTGTTCTTGATAAGTAATTCTATATTACAAGCTGAACCAGACACCGATGAGGTGTTACTTTTATGACATTGGTTCGAGAACAGGTATGTTTCCATATTAGGGTTTATGAGTTTCCCAATAATATTTTTATCTGAGTAATTTTTTTTGGCATAAAACTCTGCTCATTTCAATTACTCTTATGTACCAGCAAAATGAGAATGCAGTGGTGAAGGGGGCCACTATATGAAGCCCAACAAATCAGAGAGCTTGAATCGTATTTTTCTTCTCTTATATCTCCTTTACATGTTGGTTTTTTTCTTTTCTCTTTTCTAATGAGATTTTTCTTTGTTTCTGGTTATCTTAGCCTACTCAAAGAATTAATGCCCTCATCTTGATGAGAAATAAAGGTTAGAATTGAGCAGGAGGCTTTGCTTGGAGAGCAGGTAAGTCAACTTCCGATTTTTATAGATCTGAATCTATTTGCATAGGGTCGTTCTTTGTATACAGAAATTTGGTATAACTGGAACAATTTTGTCAAGATTTAAATATTTGGTATCATAGTGTGACTGAACTTGGACCAGTACCAAATTGTCTTGTAGAGTCTACCATGAACTCCCCAGTCGTTTCTCCCCAATGCCGAAACAGTTTTTATAGATCTGAATCCCGGGCCTAGGAATCCCTTTTTTTGTATACTGAAATTTGGTATAAATTAGGAAGTTGGATTTCTATTACTTGATATTAATTAGGAGAAATTGCAGTTGGGCAAAACCAGCTCTCAGTTATCCTATACCAGCTCTCACCCCTTGCTCTCACGTGTGTTTCTCCACACGTGCATAGCACGTGGGACCTGCTAGTATTATATTAGGATAGCTGTTGTACATCTACATAACATGATCTAGGAGTGTCAATGGGTTGGGTTCAGGATGGGCCTTAAATAGGTCGGCCTAAATCAGCCCTAAACCCAACCTTGTTCGCGACCTGAGTACAAATCGGGCCAGGCCAGATTCGCTAATCGGCTTAATGATTCGAGCAAAGCCTGGGTCGGGCCAGGTTGTTAGTGATGTTAGTGTGCATTTATAATAGATAGATGGGTGTGCATCTGTAATATCAAGTAATGTATATAATAATGATAGAAGGGTATTGGGAATCAAGCATGATAACCCTAACCTCTAATCAATCAACCTTATACTATTCCCTTGCTGAAGTCATCCTCACAGTTGCTGATGTAAGCATGATGTGATGCTAATGTTAGCAAGGACAAACCTTTGACTCCCAAATCCAAAATTTTTACACCCTTTGAATCAGAATCTGGAGTAGATCCATTTTTTTCCTATGTCCCGATGATTTGAGGTCCATACCATGATTTTTTCGAAGAGATCTTTGTCCCACAGCTGTTTCACATATTTCTAAGCCCACAGGCTTGTATGATCAAAAATATGTGAAGTACCAATTTCTATTTTACTATTTTCAAATATAAATGTGCATGTTTTTAGATCACACTAAGTCTTATGAAGCACTACTGGGTCAATTTCATTATATAAATGTGCACACTAAGTCTTATGAAGCACTACCTATTTGTTAATTCAGCACCTTTTACTCCTACATCTTAATTAGCCTTCCCTATTTTAGAAACTTTCTATTTTAGTCGTGATTGAGGCTTTTAAAATGCTGATGTAATGCCAATTAGGTAATATTTGCATTCCATCTAAATCTATAACCATAGATTTAATTGTTTGGGAAGAAGTGAATCGGGGTTGAAACATTAACAAATGTATTCTAAATTTCTAACATTTTTTCTAACTAAGGTTCAAATACAGGATTTTGCAATAGAAATGTACCTTGATTTTTCTGTTTGGTATTGCACACTTGTTTTCGATGACAACATAACCCTGCTGAAACAGGGTAAATATTGCAATTAAAGCGAGCGCATCATTATTTCAATTTTGATTAAATAGACTCCTTTTAGATTAACTACTCGTTTCCAATATGTATTGAGTAATAGGATCCAATCTAACATTAATATGTGTAATTTTATATGGCTTTCTATTGATCATTTTAATTTTGGGCAATGAGCATTGATTTTATTTTCTTTATTCACTTTATTGGTGTTAAAATTGTACAAGTTGGCATGTCATAAGTCATTCGTAAGTTTGGCAATGGATTCACGGATTACTTTTGGAGATAAATATTTCTCGGAAAATGAAAAAAAGCTATATGCACATTGAAGCGGTTGTTATCCATCCTTTTAGGAGTTAAACACTGTACTTGTAAGTTAAACACGTACTTGTACGAGGTAACAATGTAACATTAGATTTTAACGTTTTGGAACAAAACCGGTACAAATTTCCATACTTAGATGATAATGTGTTGGGTTTCCTAGAACATATTGGGATTACCTATTACGCACTTGTCGGGGTCCATAAATAGGAATTTGTTAATTCAACACCTTTTACTCCTACATCTTAATTAGCCTTCCCTATTTTAGACTCTTTCTAGGCTTGGCATCTAAGAAACCCAATGCTCTTACTTGCGACCATCAAAATTTGATGCTTGAACTTTCATTCATTGGTAAATAGAAAATTTTCGGAGATTCGTTAATTCAAGAACTTCTACTCCTACATATTAATTCTTAAATCCTCTCTCGAAGTAGTCTTCTCTATTTTACGCTCTTGCTAGACTTGGCATCTGCAAAACCCCAATGCTCTTACTTGCAACCGTCAATATTTGATGCTTCAAACTTTCACTCATTGGATTCCTGAATTTTGTTAATTCAGACCTTTTACTCATTCATCTTAATTTGTAGAGCTGATCTCATTAGTAGCCTTCCCTATCTCGATACTCTTTCTAGACTTGGCATCTGCAAGAACCCCAATGCTCTTACTTGCGACCATCAAGGTTTTGCTTACAAAAGTTCCAATAGCTTGGAGTTGATAGTGACTATCGATGGGGGTAACCATTCTTCCAAGATCACATTAAATTTCCATGGAAATATCTAAATTGCCTTTTCATTTGTGTAAGTTAGATGACGTGTATGTTCTAGTAAATAAGAAAGATGAGTGTGGATCTTTGAGTCAAGTGGGTTTTCTCTCTCTCTCTCTCTCTCTTCAGTTGTCAACCTTTTATTGACTCTCACAGGAAAAAAAACCTTTGGAACATTCTAGTTTCTAACAAGGTACTTGTTCTTTGTTGGAAAATGGCTTGGGACAAGATTCTCACACTAAATCACATCAAAAGATAAGGCAGCTTCTTGGAAAATAGGTGTTATATGCCAAGATATTTGGCACTACTTGGTGCTTTTCGGATTCTCGTGCCAATCTTCTAGCAGGCTGTGCTCGAACCCATTCAAATTAGGAGAGCATGTTCTTTGGAAGTTATTACTGGGCACTATCTTTTGGGGATGGTTGATGAGGATTTGTATATGATTTATTCTAGGATCCATTAGATTATGATGGATGTGACAGCCCGAATTTCGGCATCCCGAAATCCGTGCCATCTGCACGACCTTCAAGGCCGTGCCTTAAATTCATCTCATAACTCG
Source organism: Chloranthus sessilifolius (assembly GCA_021018995.1). Lineage (NCBI taxonomy): Eukaryota > Viridiplantae > Streptophyta > Magnoliopsida > Chloranthales > Chloranthaceae > Chloranthus > Chloranthus sessilifolius. Next base: position 96,382,671 of record CM037597.1, on the reverse strand, counting down.
TCGATATATATATACAACCAAACTGTAATTGAAGCACATGCGAACACTCTAAATAAAAATAAGAAGTTATAGGATAGTTGATCCTACAAGGCTGTCCCTGTTCCATGCCAATTCATGGACATAAGGACACACCCAAAAGTTTAATGACAATTATTCTTCTTAAATAGTTTACCAAGAGACAGTATTTAAACCTTCCAAATGATGAGGTTCGACATATCATGTCATACATAGTACTCTTTCTCAACTCACTCTTAGGTTATGCAGCGGGTTTCCTAGAAGAATTCCTCAGGAGGAGGTTCTGTCTCTTCAGTGGGTACGAACTCCGATGCCCTTGGATTAACTTCACCTGAAGTCCACCGCTAGTCCATGACCTGTGACGTATAGTCTAAGGGGTGAACTACATCCTAGCTCCGTAGGGAAAACAAAAGAGCATATAGATCATCCTTCACACATATGTCAGTAACTTAATAAAACATAAATTTTCAAGAAAACATTTATGTACAACAACTTGGATAACAGGAATAACTCAATGGTTCCAATCACTACTTATCATGGCTTTGTTTAATCTCTTTATAAGTTTATTTGTGAACTTGGCCTAATCACTTAAATCTTAACTTAATTAATCCTCGAGGAATATAGCATCGAGATGGAATATCGCCATCGTCTAACTAGGCAGTTGTTAAGTGTATTCCACAGGAATCTTGCCGAGCCCCTTCCTCATAGGCGGGGTCTATTCTCAATCTACATCCACAGGATGTTATAATTATCTGGATTGGCGCCGCATCGTCACGGATATCTGCCGAGTCGGTGGGTATCCCGCCACGTCGGTGGGGTATTCTATTCAACCTTAAATAACAAAAGTATCAATGTGCTTTACATATAGTTATTCACCGTGAGTGTGCTAAATATATTACATTAGGCCTTATCACGTTATCTTTGTTTCTCTGTTTGTTTTCTTACACATCCACAGGATGCCCCATGCTTCTATTTCACCTTTCTTTGCTTTAACCACATTATCTTTCGTCACAGGGACCTCGGGATTTTCCACATTGGAACACGCACACACCCTTATCATGAGGATTTATAAAATATACACTATTTAAATGGACTATACTACACATATGAATTCACAGAATAATGCACATGTTCGAGAGAATTCCCTACCTCGACGAATCTCAAAGCACGCTTGTCATTAGAGGGTTAAAATGCATCAACCTACATTTAAAAAGAATTTTACTTTAGGATGCTCTAAGGTCTCTGGGGTGTAAGACACCCGAGTTTCTTATATTAGAAAACCAATATTTGAGTGATCACCAGACCTCGCTCGCGCGGTCATTAGCCCTCGCTCGAGCGGTCACTTGACCTCGCTCGAGCGGTCACTTGACCTCGCTCGAGCGGTCTCTTGACCTCGCTCGAGCGGTCAAAACGAGATCGCTCGAGCGATTAAATCGAGCTTTCGAATTTTGCTGTGGACCCTCGCTCGAGCGAGCCTCCCTTTAGTTTAAGGGACCGCTCGAGCGAGCCCAGAGTCTTTCTTTTCTCTGTTCATCCTCGCTCGAGCGAGGAACAATGATTTTGTCCCTCGATCAGATCGAGATCATGCTTCCATCCTTCATTTAACCTTAATCTTATATAAAGTATCATACAGCCAACATCCTTCCTACTATTTAAAACATTCCTAGGCATCTATTATGTTTTTAACGTACCTCTGACGATGAATCACGCACAGGTCCGATTTATGATTTGAATATCTACTCGGCTATCCGGCCTCCCTGGTTCTTTCTCCCGTCATTTCCTCTGATCCCTTCTTTCGACCTAAGTCTCAATGAACCCTAGTTCTCCACTAGGCTCTTTTCTTCTTTCTCTCTTTATTCTCTCTTCTCTATTTAGGTTCGAATAGAGTTACGTAAAAGTTCTTCTCTATCTCTTTCACTTTTATATCTAAAATTTTTGGGATAATACTAGTGTGTTTCCCACGTACACACTTAACGTATGTGGGTCGTTTTTTTTTTTTTTGGTCTCCTTGTGAAACACATACACCTATGTGTAAGTATGTGCCGTGCACAGATCTCAAAAATCTGGGTTGTGACAATCACCCCAACTTATAAGATTTTCGCCCTCGAAAATCGATATTATTTTCTTAATCAGGTACCACTTCTGTCATACGACTCGCATATTAAATCAGAAATTTACTTAAATTGCCGCATTTTGCAGCAACCAGTGTTGGTCACACCCACAATTTTCCATACAATAAAACAAAACAATTAACCAAAATATTATCGACATCTCATCCCATAAATATTTATCATCTACTCAAACAAAACCTTGTGACATTCATGTCACGATAGTTTATGAAATTTTAACCTACATCTCAAAAGTTTCAAAATATTACATGCCAAGTGTTCAAATGTTTGCTACTATCTAATCCTCATCCTCTTCATAGTCGTCGTCGTCGTAGTCGTCCTCGCCATCATCATCGCCATCGTCCACCGTGACGGCTGCAGTACCCATCGTGGCGCTCCTCGTAGTCGGGCCGGAGCTAGATGCTCCAAAGATAGCGTCCCTCATGGCACCTACGCGCTGCATGTAAGACTGCGGGTATGCCTGGCCCATAAGGTCTATGAGTAGCGCCTCCTGGAACCTCTGGTGCAGCCTGATCTCCCTCCCTTGCTGAAGGATCTCCCGCATCATGCCCGTGTCAGTAGTAGGTATGGGTTGCGGTATTGAGGTAGAGGAAGTAGTCGGTCCTGCAGGTGTTTGATGGGTGGCTGATCTGGAGACCTGTCGGTCTCTCTTTTTGTCGACGCTGGTTTGGAGGCTCTTAAGGTTTCGGCTCCAATCTTGGGCAAGGTATGGGACGACGTTGTCGGTGAGGAACAACTCGTCCTCCCGAATCCTAAATCCTCCCTTCCCATTTCGCGAATCCAAAAGTCGGGAAATCAACCGAGCATAAGGTAATCGGTTGATCGGTGGTGGAACAGCACCCCTTACATTCCTTTTGTAGGCATGCGCCATGCCTTTTATGACCACCATAGGTGCGTTGATCCACCTATTGTGAAATGCGGTATGTAGTGCTCGCAAAAATGCATCTCGGCGTTCTTGGTCATGGCCGGTTGGGTGCAAATTCTTTTTGAAGATAATATCTAAAAGCCACATGCGCGGCGGTAATTGTGATCGGGTGATGGATTGTCCCGAAGCGGTCCTGCCGCCAGTGATGTCGGAGATTATCGTTGGGAAATCTACGTTCCCAGAAAAAGGTGGTAGGATGAGTGGGCTAGGGGTGTAGATGTGAGGACATTTCATGATTGAGGAAATGTCGGCACATCTGAAAATTAACTCATTACCATCGATGGTAACGAGTATGGCATCCTCATCAACGTTCAATTGTAGGGTCTGGTAAAATAATTTCACTAGCCTCGGGTAGTATCGATCCCCGAACGGCGTAAGTAGGGTCTTGAGCTGATTATTGGTGATGAAGTCCGATGTCCACTGGGTGGACGCCGGATCTCCGAAACAAGAGGGGTGTATTTCCCACTCGGCTTCAAAAATTTTTGATCCCCACCAATCATCCAGTGTGATTGGAGTAGAGGGTGGGTTTGATGGTTGTTGAGAGGTTTGTGGCGCCTTGTTGCGCGCCGGTGGCGACCGAGTCGCCATCCGTTTCTTTGGTTGGGGGTTCGGGCTTGAGGCCATCTAGTATAATAATGCAAAAAGAAGGAAAAACTTTAGGAAATAGGTAGAGTTTACCTAGGAGAATCGTCTTAACGGATCGGATTGCTCAAATCCGTTTGGAATCGGAAGAAAAAAATGGTTGAAAACGGCTGCCCTAACCTTTCCCCGATCGCTTCTCTTTTCTCTCGCTTGAAGATGAACAGACGCCCTGGTCTGTCATATTTATAGTTCCACCTCGCTCGAGCGGTCATTAGCCCTCGCTCGAGCGAGAACAGAAATCATAATATTATATACTGTTACCTCGCTCGAGCGGTTATAAATCATCGCTCGAGCGGTCTACATACCTTGCTCGCGCGAGGATTTGTTATCGCCCGAGCGAGAGGAAGTATAATTTTATGTGGGCTCGCTCGAGCGGTCATAAGTGGTCGCTCGAGCGAGACCAGAAACATTTCTCTGGTACCTTTTGCTCATTTAGTTTCAATTTATCACTAGTTTCATCAATTTAGAGTTCAACGAAAAAAATTCTCAAACATTGTTTGAAATCAACATATCAAAAGAAAAACATACATAGTCTTCATAGTACCCGAAATTACATATTCTCAAACGAATGAAACCTTCAGTTTTCAAGTTCGAACAATTTAGGATATTGTTCTTTAACATCCGCCTCACGTTCCCATGTTGCCTCTTCGGCCGGATGGTTCTTCCATCGGACAAGCACTAAGGGAATTACTTTTGTTCGCAACACCTGTTCCTTTTGATCTAAAATTTCTACGGGTTCTTCAATCATGGTCATATCTTCATGCATTTCGAATGATTGGCCGCTCAGCACGTGATCAGGGTCATTGAGATACTTCCTAAGCATAGACACGTGGAACACGTTGTGTACCTGATCAAACAATGGTGGCAAACCAATGCGGTAGGCTACTTCTCCCACTCGACCCAGAACTTCAAACGGTCCAAGATAGCGGGGACTTAGTTTCCCCCTCTTCCCAAATCTCATCACCCCCTTCATCGGTGATACTTTCACGAACACATGTTCACCCACTTTAAAGTCTACACTAGTCCGCTTGATGTCAGCATAACTTTTCTGTCTGCTCTGAGCCGCTCTTAGTCTTTCCCTGATCATGCGGACAATGGCAGCGTTATCTTCAAGTAGCTCGGGTCCCAAAACGAATTTCTCCCCAGTTTCTTCCCAATTGATTGGCGACTTACATCGTCTTCCGTACAAGGCTTCATATGGTTCCATCCCAATGCTGGTCTGAAAACTATTATTATAAGCGAACTCAATCAATGGTAGATGTTGATCCCACGATCCTTGCAATTCTAACATACATGCCCTAAGCATGTCTTCAATGACTTGGTTGACCCTCTCAGTCTGTCCGTCTATTTGTGGGTGAAACGCCGTACTGAAATCCAACTTAGTTCCCATTCCTTCTTAGAATTTCCTCCAAAACTTTGACGTATATAATGGGTCTCGGTCTGAAACAATGCTACTTGGAATCCCATGTAGCCGAACGATCTCCTTCATGTAAAGTTCTGCTAATCTTCCCGCTGTGTACATCGTGTTGTACGGCAAGAAATGTGCCGACTTAGTTAATCGATCAACCACCACCCAAATGGCGTTATGCCTCCTTGCAGTTCGTGGTAACCCGACTATGAAATCCATTGAGATAGATTCCCATTTCCATTCCGGTATGGGTAAGGGCTGTAATAGGCCTGCGGGGTGTCTATGATCGATTTTCACTTGTTGACACGTCAAACATCGTGACACATACTCTGCCACATCTTGTTTCAAACCTCTCCACCAATAATTCTTTTTCAGATCCTGATACATCTTCGTGCTTCCCGGGTGGATCGCATAGCTTGACCTGTGGGATTCATCAAGAATCGTTCGCCGTAATTCGGCGTTGTCCGGAATGCAAAGCCGCCCTTTGAATGTTAAGGAACCGTCTTCCTTGATTGAAAACTCAGAGGTCGTACCTTCTATTACATTTTGATGTATCCTTGTTAGAATCGGGTCTTTCATCTGTAGTTCTCGTATGTGTTCAAATATCACTGGCTTCACTGATATGTTGGCTAAGAAGGCTCCTGTGGCTTGTGGTTGTATGTCTGCGCCACACAACGCTAGATCTTCCAACAACTTCCATCGATGTATACCCGAAATTAGTTCAGCTAGCGATTGGGAACTCTTTCGACTCAAGGCGTCGGCCACTACGTTAGCTTTGCCTGGATGGTACTGTATAGAACAGTCGTAATCCTTGAGGAATTCCATCCAAATGACTGCCTCATATTCGGTTCATACGTAAAGCAGTATCTCGAGGCTCTTGTGGTCAGTGAAAATTTCAAAAGTTTCTCTGTATAGGTAATGTCGCCATATCTTTAATGCGAATATGACTGCTGCTAGCACTAGATCGTGTGTTGGGTAGTTCCTTTCGTGCTCTTTCAACTGCGAGCCGTAATCTATCACCCTTTATATTGATTTAGTACACAACCCAACCCGTTATCTGAAGCATCACTATAAATCGCAAATCCGCCAACGCTCGATGGAATGGCTAACATCGCTGAGGTAAGCCTCTTCTTGAGTTCTTGAAAACTCTTCTCACACGCCTCACTCCACTCAAATCTTGAGTCCTTTCTTGTAAGTCTCGTAAGAGGTCCTGATATTTTTGAAAATCCTTCTACGAAGCGTCGATAATAACCTGCCACCGGTCAGGAAGCTTGGGATGTACATCGCACGGTTTTTAGTTGTTCCCAGTTCACTACTGCCTCGATCTTAGCGGGATCTACAGTGACACCATGCTTGGAGACGACATGTCCCAGAAAGCTAACCTTTTCTAGCCAAAACTCACACTTGCTGAGCTTGGCGTATAGCTGGTGTTGACGCAAGGTTTGTAGAGCGACACAAGTGTTCTTCATGCTCTGTTTTCGATTTTGAGTAGATTAGGATGTCATCAACAAATACTACCACACAGGAGTCTAAGTGTGGTTTAAACACTCTATTCATCAAGTCCATAAACGACGCTGGTGCATTCGTCAGTCCGAATGGCATCACTAAAAATTCATAGTGTCCATACCGTGTTCTGAAAGTCATTTTCTGAATGTCCTCGGCCTTGACTCTTAACTGATGATAACCCGATCTTAGGTCGATCTTGGAAAAATGTTTTGCACCCTGCAATTGGTCGAATAAGTCATCTATCCTTGGCAACGGGTATCGATTCTTCACCGTGACTTTATTCAATTGGCGGTAGTCGATGCACAACCGCATCGACCCATCTTTCTTTTTCACGAACAATACTGGTGCTCCCCATGGAGACACGCTTGGTCGTATGAATCCCTTGTCCATGAGCTCTTGCAGTTGTTCTTTCAATTCTTTCAACTCTGCAGGGGCCATTCTATAAGGTGCTTTTGAAACAGGTTCCGTTCCTGGTGCTAAGTCGATCGCAAATTCTACCTCCCTTTGAGGCAATCCCAGCAATTCTTACGGGAATACATCCGAATTCTCGCTGCCTATGTCAGAGATAATATTCTTTTCTTCTTTATCCTCTTTCAAAAATGCCAATTAACCACTACACCCTTTCCTGATTAAACGTTCTGCTCTTACTGCAGATATGAGTGGTACCTGAGTCGACCTCTCCCCTTGAAATCGAAACGATCTTCTCGTGTTAGGACGGAAAACAACAACTTTATCCTTGCAGTCCACTGTTGCGCAATGTTGGGACAGCCAATCTATGCCAAGGATTACGTCGAATCCTTGCATGTCCAACCATATTAAATTTGCGTCTAATTCGTGGACCGCGTGATCCCGAATGCTTACTACTACCGATTTGCAGACTAACTCTGTGTCCACTAATTCTCCTGTTGGGATGGACACTGATAACACAAAGTCCAGCGTTTCCAGAATAATCTTCATCTTTTTTGCGAATCTAGGGGTGATGAAAGAGTGGGTAGACCCTGGGTCTATCAGCACTCGCGCGTCATGTGCTACGTAGCACCCTTTCTCATAAATCTGTAACGTACCTACAATGCATGCTTATACGTACATAACATATAGATATTTATCCTAATGGAAATTTCATTCATTATCTAGAGTTGTATTGCAAACGAAATTCTTTATTTTAAAGGAGACCTCACCTTGGATAACGTCGTGTACACTCCCTGCTTCTTGGGCAGAATCAGAGGCTCTCCTCGAATAACAAAAGCTTCGAGATTGAATAGGTTGTGGCATGGAAGTTGGAGCCGGCTTTTCTTTGATCTCGGGGCAATCTCTAATCATGTGGCCTATCTTGCCACACTTGAAATAACCTGACCCCCTCTGATCGGTTGTTTTATGGGACTTGCCACATTTTGCACAAGTTTCTCTCAGAAATGAATTAGCAGCTCTCGGAAAAACTTGTGGAGTTGTAGCCCTGCTGGAAGGAGTAGGACCTTGATACCTCATCGATCTCCCGATGCGAACGGATAATTTTGATGAGTCGGTTGTTGTGACTCTCCCATAACTTTGGCCGGAGCAGTTTTTACGATTTGGTGTTATGAACCTCGTTTCTTATATGCCGATTCATAACCCCCGTCCTGTTAGATCGATACTTTCTCGCCTTGATGTTCCTCCGACGGTATCGGTTATTATTTTCTTCCTCAACCACCAATGCCTTACTCATTACTTCTCCATAAGTTTTCTTTGGAAGGGCGCAACCCCTCCTCGTATGTCCGACCTTAAGCCTGTTGGAACCTCTTCGCTTTCATCCCGTCGAGATTACGTGATGCGGAGCGGCGAGCCAATCTCATGAATTCCACTCCATTACTCTCTCACGGTCATTCTTCCTGTGCTAGTTGTAAAATTGGGTCTCCATCGATTTCTCACAACTTGAGAAAATATTGTTTATTGAATTCTTCTACAAATTTCCCAAGTCCACGGCACATCCGGAGTTTCTTGTGCTCGTCGCGACAACCGATTTCCACCAAGGTCCGCTTCTCCATCCAACATGTATGCTAGCGACGCTCTCATCCTCCGTGCATGTCAGTACACTAAACACCTTCTCCATTTCTCCCAACCAATTTTCGGCGGCCATCGTGTCTGCCTGCCCTGAAAAGTTGGGAGGTCTCATTCTTCTGAACTCGGTGAAGGTTGAAGTCACTGGGGGTGTAGGTCCTCTTTGGAGGGTAGGTGTTCCAATCGTATGAGCTGCTAAGGACGCTGCTTGTTGTGCCATGGCAGTCGCCATGGTCTCCATTGTGTGCATCATTCTCTGGCGTTCTTCTCTTTTTTCATTTCTTTCTCTCACCCTATCTTGTTCCCTCTGATCTCGATCTTGCCTATCTAGATCTTGCCCCTCTGCTTGATTTTGGTTTCCTCCCTTGCCACTGCTCTCGAGAATCTCCCTGTTTCCCAACGGCACTCTGTTTGTAGGTGAGACGAACCCATCTCTACTACGCAAATTCCTATCATGGCTACCCCTGGGTCGGCCACTCCCTCTAGGAAACATAACGGTCTGCATGAGAATTCATAATCTCGTTAGCAGAAGTCCCTATATTCTGATGATGTGATAGTCAGAACTATGGAAAGAAAGGCTCTGATACCAACTGTGACAGCCCGAATTTCGGCATCCCGAAATCCGTGCCATCTGCACGACCTTCAAGGCCGTGCCTTAAATTCATCTCATAACTCGCCGATATATATATGCAACCAAACTGTAATTGAAGCACATGCGAACACTCTAAATAAAAATAAGAAGTTATAGGATAGTTGATCCTACAAGGCTGTCCCTGTTCCATGCCAATTCATGGACATAAGGACACACCCAAAAGTTTAATGACAATTATTCTTCTTAAATAGTTTACCAAGAGACAGTATTTAGACCTTCCAAATGATGAGGTTCGACATATCATGTCATACATAGTACTCTTTCTCAACTCACTCTTAGGTTATGCAGCGGGTTTCCTAGAAGAATTCCTCAGGAGGAGGTTCTGTCTCTTCAGTGGGTACGAACTCCGATGCCCTTGGATTAACTTCACCTGAAGTCCCTGCCGCCGCTAGTCCATGACCTGTGACGTATAGTCTAAGGGGTGAGCTACATCCTAGCTCCGTAGGGAAAACAAAAGAGCATATAGATCATCCTTCACACATATGTCAGTAACTTAATAAAACATAAATTTTCAAGAAAACATTTATGTACAACAACTTGGATAACAGGAATAACTCAATGGTTCCAATCACTACTTATCATGGCTTTGTTTAATCTCTTTATAAGTTTATTTGTGAACTTGGCCTAATCACTTAAATCTTAACTTAATTAATCCTCGAGCAATATAGCATCGAGCCCCGATGGAATACCCGCCATCGTCGTCTAACTAGACAGTTGTTAAGTGTATTCCACAGAATATCGCCGAGCCCCTTCCTCATAGGCGTGGGGTCTATTCTCAATCTACATCCACAGGATGTTATAATTGGGATTGGCCCCGGTCACGGATATCTGGAGTCGGCCGTGGGTATCCCGCCACGTCGGTGGGGTATTCTAATCAACCTTAAATAACAAAAGTATCAATGTGCTTTATATATAGTTATTCACCGTGATTGTGCTAAATATATTACATTAGGCCTTATCACGTTATCTTTGTTTCTCTGTTTGTTTTCTTACGCATCCCTGGGATGCCCCATGCTTCTATTTCACCTTTCTTTGATTTAACCACATTATCTTTCGTCCCCTGGGGACCTCAGGATTTTCCACATTGGAACACGCACACACACCCTTATCATGAGGATTTATAAAATATACACTATTTAAATGGACTATACTACACATATGAATTCACAGAATAATGCACATGTTCGAGAGAATTCCCTACCTCGACGAATCTCAAAGCACGCTTGTCCTTAGAGGGTTAAAATGCATCAACCTACATTTAAAAAGAATTTTACTTTAGGATGCTCTAAGGTCTCTGGGGTGTAAGACACCCGAGTTTCTTATATTAGAAAACCAATATTTGAGTGATCACCAGACCTCGCTCGCGCGGTCATTAGCCCTCGCTCGAGCGGTCACTTGACCTCGCTCGAGCGGTCACTTGACCTCGCTCGAGCGGTCTCTTGACCTCGCTCGAGCGGTCAAAACGAGATCGCTCGAGCGATTAAATCGAGCTTTCGAATTTTGCTGTGGACCCTCGCTCGAGCGAGCCTCCCTTTAGTTTAAGGGACCGCCGGCGAGCCTGTAGTCTTTCTTTTCTCTGTTCATCCTCGCTCGAGCGAGCCTCTTTAGACCGCTCGAGCGAGGAACAATGATTTTGTCCCTCGATCAGATCGAGATCATGCTTCCATCCTTCATTTAACCTTAATCTTATATAAAGTATCATACAGCCAACATCCTTCCTACTATTTAAAACATTCCTAGGCATCTATTATGTTTTTAACGTACCTCTGACGATGAATCACGCACAGGTCCGATTTATGATTTGAATATCTACTCGGCTATCCGGCCTCCCTGGTTCTTTCTCCCGTCATTTCCTCTGATCCCTTCTTTCGACCTAAGTCTCAATGAACCCTAGTTCTCCACTAGGCTCTTTTCTTCTTTCTCTCTTTATTCTCTCTTCTCTATTTAGGTTAGAATAGAGTTACGTAAAAGTTCTTCTCTATCTCTTTCACTTTTATATCTAAAATTTTTGGGATAATACTAGTGTGTTTCCCACGTACACACTTAACGTATGTGGGTCGTTTTTTTTTTTTTTGGTCTCCTTGTGAAACACATACACCTATGTGTAAGTATGTGCCGTGCACAGATCTCAAAAATCTGGGTTGTGACAATGGAAGGGTGAATGGCAATGCCGAAGCTCTAAATGTTATTTTCAGATTAACAATCTTGTAAATATTATGCTTCATTTATTGTCGCAGGAGCTAGAGCTCAAACACGGTACACTTACACCTCGGCGGATGTGTAGGTACCATACATCACAGCTGCTTTGGTTGATGCGAAGCTTGGTGCGGAGGGGCAGAAGGACCTTTTTGATTGGTTATCAAAACATCTTTCTGGATTAAGTGACTCATCTGATGCTTTGCACCTATTGAAACCAGCTGCATCTGCTTTGACGGTATTTCTACAGCAAATGTAGCAGTGTAATATTTTTTGCAATGTAATTAGTGCGTATTGCTCATTTCAATCTATGTTTCTTTTTCCTAGGACAAATCCTCTGAGGTTCGCAAAGCAGCGGAAGCTTCCATTGGTGAAATTTTGCGAGTTTGTCGACAAGATGCAGTATGTGGTTGAGGCCTTGTAAAAGCTTTGGTTATCTTTATCCATTAGATTAATGGTGCTGCACTTAAATTAAAATAATGACAAGCAGGGCTCTATATTAATTATCTTGAACAATTAGCTTTATGTCATAAACTCGAAATCAATTTTCAGTCTTACTTGAGACGACTTTGATCATAAACTAGGTCATGGGGTCCTTAGATTGTTAACTCTTTTTTTTTTTTTTTTTGGAATAAAAGGATTGAGCATGTAAAGTATAAAATATTTGGTTGATTTGAAAGGTTGGATCATAAGTTGAAATGCAATATTTAGTTTGAATAAAAGAATTTGGCATCTATTTTATTTATGGATGTGTTTGAATATGAGATTAATAGCTTTTTTTCTTTATATATATATTTTTTTAAAGCATTAAAAATTATATTAAAAAAAAGTATTACAAAAAGCATAAAAAATATTGCATTAAAAAAAAACATAAAAAAAATATTATTTTAAAAAAAAACATAAAAAAAATATTATTTTAAAAAAATTTGCATAAAAAATTGTCGACGTAATTTTTTTTTAAAAAAATTTTGCATAAAAAAGCCACTGCCCTAAACAGTTGTAAAAAAAGGAGTGGTTTTATTTTACCACTATACAAGACAGTGGTTTATGAACTTCATAAACCACTGTCTTGTATAGTGGTAAAAAAAAACCACTCCTTTTTTTACAATTGTTTAGGGCAGTGGTTTTTTGAAAAAAAACCACTGTCAAAGACAGTAGTTTTTTGAAAAAACCACTATTTAAGGCAGTGGTTTTTTGGGCTTTTTCACGTAGTGAACGATCTTTGAGGTTGTGACTGGAACTGCGAAAAAGCAAGTGAAAGAGAAGTCATCGACTACAAATCATAGCAGCAACAAATCCAAGCCAAACCCAAAAGTGGTAAAAGCATTGCTATGCCCTCATCTTCCTATTTGGTGAAGTATTTCTGAAATGGTAATATGTTGAGTTGGCATTCCTTAGAAATCGGATGGTCATGATCCCATCAATTGATGGAAATGATGTAAGATGAGCGAGAGTTGAGTGACTCATGTGCCATTTGATGGGTTAGCATGACTCCTCAACCCTTGATTACCGATCAAATGACCGTGTGATCCTAGAACTTTTGAAAAAGTCTTCTTTGTATCTTGACCTTTGACAAAAATTAATGGTCTTAGATCTCTTTTCCTTTTGACTTAGTCAAATTTCATGGACTTAGGCTTGAAATAGTTTGATTTTGATGGAAAAATTGTAGGAATATTAGTACATGTGTTTGCATGGTTTAGATTAACTTGATTTATGATGAAATTTCAAAATTTGAAATATTATGCTCACTGTTTTGATTATATTTGATGAATGCTAAATGATTGCGTATGCTAGAAATACCAGAAATTTGCTTGATCTATACTATGTCATGCCTATGATCTAAGTAGAATGATAATTAAAATTGCAATATGTATATGAGGACTAAGATATTGGCATGTGAATGTGAGCTGCCCTAACAATTATGACTCACCCTTCACTTATATTGTCCTCGGTCTTTTGTGTACAGCTATACTGCAAGTGAGCTAGACATAAGTTCGGATAAAACTCATGAGCAACGTACCCTTCTGGTAGAATCTAGAAGGTGAGCTATTTTTTACTCACATATATACTATTTTGACTCACGTGTATACTATTTTGATATAATATTAGGTTGTATTCAATCTTTATAATGACCTCATGAATGGTTAACATGCTTCATCTAAATTTGTGCACTCAAGTATCTACCATTATTTTTAGTTTTTAATGGCTAATATTGTTGATACTTGTGTTTTCCCTCAATTCTCCTACTTGAGTTTTTTTTAATTTTTTTTTTCTGTAGAAGATGCCTCCAGCAATCCCAAACAAAAAATGGATGACAATAGTAGAACGTCTGTCTTCTGAATATCTCGATGGCGTTGCATCATTTATTTTGTTTGCACTCCTTCCTATTGTCACGTGCAAAACCATCGGGACCCTAAATTTCTATTTATGCAACTCTTTTCTCTAGTTAACAAAACTACCGCTCCCCCTCTCTCTCGCCCCATCTCCCTCTCACTCCATCTTCCTCTTCGAAACCCTAGCCTCCATTGAAGGGGATCTGTGTTAAAGGTTGGAGACAACACTATGGAGATCTGTGTTGAAGCGATTTCTAAATCTTCATTCAGATCACCTTCCCAGCTGATCAGATTCAGATTGGCTCGAAAGATTTTACCCTAACTCTCCAGATTCAGATCATCTCCCTCCTCCTCAAACCTTAACTCTCCAGATTCAGGTCATATCTCTCTCTCTCTCTCAGTCTCTCTCTCTCTCTCTATATATCGTCCCTTCGCAGATCTCCTTTGATCACTTTCGATTTGATCAAATCTGCAATGTGCACTCAAATTGGGTCTGTATCGTTCGATGTCCTCGATTTCGTGTTCAAGGTGAGTTGTTTTTGTTAATTTATTAAATTTTATTTTTATTTTATTTTTTTCTAATAAGAAAGTTTCAATTAGGGATACGATTCTATTTGAGATGAATTGATTCATTTAAACACCAAAATATGGGTTTTGGATTGAATATGTTGAAGATTTAGGGTTTTGTTTTTTATTTGAACCCTGATTTCTCAGGGAATTTGCTAAAATATGATTTTTAGGCGATCAATTGGTAGGATATCGTGTTTGATGAGGATGGGGGTATTATTGAATGGTTTTAGTTAAATTTTGGTTGTTGTTCATGAAGATTTCGATGATCAGGTCTTGGGCGATTTTGGCCACTTTGATTCGGTTAGTTTGAATCCAAATTTTGTTAAATGAGGGTTTTTGATAATTAGGTTTCACTTGGATGTTTGACATTCTTTTTTAAAAAAAGTGATTTTGTGTTTTAGATGTGTGAGAGAGTGGATGTGCCTTAATCGTTTAATTTTAGTTGTTTATCCATAGTCAGAATAAGAAGAATTTGTTGAGGATTTGATTTTTCTTACACATTAGAAATTTTATTTTTCCCTATTTTAATGTTAGTAATGAAGTATTGGTTTTGGCCTTTTTGTTTGGTCTTCCTGATCAACGAAAGTAATGGATGGAGGTGTTTCGTTGGTTCACTTTTGTTGTTTTGAGGAGTAATTTGTCATCGGAGGTTAGGAGCTTGAAAACACATGAAATGTTTAAGCTGAATGCTAAATTTGTGTAGAACTTTTTGATGATATGGGGTTACTCTCTAAGTGAAATTGAAATTGAAAAAAATATTACCATACAAAACACAAAAAAAAAACTACAACATGCTAAAAAAAACAGCTATTTGATTCTTACTTAGAAATCAGACCAAATCAGCTCTAATTTATACTTTAAACTTTAAAGTCATCGGGCTTTTGTTCGGAGATTTAATGAATAATTGATGCCAAAACCCAAAGAATTTCTATTCTGCTATAGCTTTTAGGTTCAGTGTATATCTCTCTATAGCTTTTAGGAGCTTTTAGGAATTGAAATTTTCGTTTTAATTGTCCAAGATCTGTATGTTGATGTTTATTCAATAGATTCCTTCTTTGTTAGGATATTTCTCAATCTGATTTATGTTACATTATCCGTGTTCTTCAATAACATGCCCTATGTTTTGTTAGGGTGTCATCTAATTTTCTGGAGTTTTTAATGATTTTTTGCTAATAATTGTGTTTTCGGTCATATTTTTTTAGTGTTGATGTTAGTTCTATATATTTATCTGAAATTTAGAGTTTAGGTTTTGCTATATCTATGTATTCCAACCACTTTATTCCTTGTATATGTTCTTTTTCTTTTGTAGATCCCATGTTTTATTAGTCCAGGCTCCTTATTTGA
Organism: Chloranthus sessilifolius; assembly: GCA_021018995.1. NCBI lineage: Eukaryota > Viridiplantae > Streptophyta > Magnoliopsida > Chloranthales > Chloranthaceae > Chloranthus > Chloranthus sessilifolius. Next base: position 96,366,917 of record CM037597.1, on the reverse strand, counting down.
CTAATCCTAGAACAGATCATAAGGCAATATAAATTCAATTTTCTACTACTGTTAATCCATCTATTACTTGTTCTTTTGTCTGAACTATAGACTTGTATTCCATCGTGTTGATTTGTTCAATTCTTGTCTGACCTATTAAGAGCGGCTTGAAACATTCCAACTATTGCTTTCTGTGATACAGATTTGCCCATGCGATATGTTGGTATTGGCATTCCAGCCAATAACAAGGGAAAACATAGCATTGGCTGTCTGTTCTGGTTGTTGGCAAGGATGGTTCTGCAGATGTATGGCACTATTCTTCCTGGGTAGAGATGGGATGTGATGGTAATGAGGGGTTTTTTTTGTGTTTTTTTTTTCTTGCATGAGGATTGGTTCTTGAGTTGCTCTTTTAGTTAGTTAAGTGTCTGTTGTAGTTGCTACTGGAGTTCTTTGCTGCTAGTTAAAGCATATTATATTGGACTTCTCTATTCTAGTTAAAGCATATGATATTGGACTTTGTTGTTTCTACACTGGTCGCAATGCAATTCCAAAGCAGTCAGAAGTTCAAAATTTTCATTTCACTTGATCTCGACTTCCATAGCCAAAGTGAGTATTTAGGACGGAAAAATATGTCTTCTTTTATCTTTTGAAAAAAACTCCTCCAATGGTCTCATGAATGACTAAAACTGTTTGATTTTATAGTAGCCCGAAAGTCTTATCGACGACCATCATCTATTTGTTCTTGGCTTTGCAAGTCATTCTTCATCACTCATTTAGTGCCAAAATTTTGGTCCGACCCTACCCAACTCTAACAACCATATTTTCTTTCCTAGTAGTTGTTGTCCTAGTAGCAGGATCTTTTACTTTGTGGTGTCACTCCCTCTTTGAAATCTCACTCCTGTTTCCGCTTCCCGATCATGAAATAACTTAATTTCAAGCTTTTGATGATGCTCCCACTCTAACCTACTATACGCTTCCTAACTTCCGGTGCTTGCATTTTGTACCACAACAATCCTTCATAGAGTGTTTCATGTTTCCGATAGAGATGTATCAAACCCCTCTTTAACTGCTTTCCTCAATCTCTCTCATCTGTCACTTGGGGCAAACATTAAACTTCATCTTATGATAAATACTCCTAATTTCATACATCTTGTTACTCAATGCAATCAAGAAGGATTTTTAATGCCCTTGATAATTCTTATTTGATCAAGGCAATTTGATTTTTTTATTTGATCAAGGCAATTTGATTTTTTTTATTTTTATTTTTAAAACCTATATGTTTTGTAGTCATGCTTTTTTTTTTTTTTTTTAAAACCTAGATATTTTTAAAACCAAACCGAACCGAACCGAATGTAGTTTGTAAGTAATTATATATATATATATAGGCAGGGATTTTGATTAATTTTAAAGGGCATTTAAGTAAAATGCATATTTTTATATAAAACCCTACCCTTGTCTTTAGCCTATTCCTAAATCCTAAAGCGGTAAAGTAGAACTTATAGAAAAATCGGTTGAGAAGTTGAGAAAATTTTGATGTGCAAGGAGAACTTATAGGAAAACCGAAACCAACCGAACCAAACCGAACCATAGGAAAATTTTGATGTGCAAGTAGAGCTTCATCGTCGCTCGAAATGCGATTGGGATCGCATCCCTCTACATTGGTTGGGGACTTGATGGTATGCATTTACCCATAATCTGATCTAACTTTTTTCTAAGTACAGATGTTCTATTTACAAATTTGAATTCAGTTCTAGAACCTCATTCCTCTGTTTTAAGTCTAATTTTTATTTTTATAGCCGTCTCTTAATCTAATTCAGTAATTAGCATATTAATTTTGTATGACTGATACTTTTTTCTTTGTATAGATGTTTTTGTTTTCAAATTTAAATCAGTTATGGATCCTCATCCCTCTGTTTAAAGTATAAGTTTTGTTTTAACGTTTAAAATCTCGTACGGGTTCTTATGGATCACCATATATCTAATTCAGTAACTAGCTGATCGATTTCGTATGACTGAGACTTTTTCTTAGTATAGGTGTTTTTATTTTCAAATTTGAATTCAGTAATGAATCCTCTTTCCTCTGTTTAAAGTATAAGTTTAATTTTTTAAGTATACAATCTCTTACGGGTTCTAATGGATCACCATATATCTAATTCGGTAATTAGCTTATCAATTTCATATGACGAAGACTTTTTTCTCAGTACATATATATTTTTATTTTCATATTTGAATTGAGTTTTGGATCCTCATTCCTTTGTTTTAAGTATATTTCTTTTCTTTATATTTACAATCTCTTACGGGTTCTTATGGATCCCCAATATGGATTTCGGTAATTGAGATTATCGATTTTGTTTCTTTTAATTAAGGGTCGGTTTGAATTTCATCCGAAATGAAAGGACTAAATGATGATTGTGAGCATTTTGAGAGCTTTCCTCCTGGTCACTTGTACTCCAGCAAAGAAGGTTAATTCCTTCCCCTGTCAAGCTTTTGAATTGATTACTTCTTTTTTTGCGTAACTTCGGAAACCGTAAATGAATATGATTTACTCATTTCTAGTCAAAATGAATGTAGGTGGATTTCGGAGATGGTATAATCCCTCTTGGTACTCAGAGGCTATCCCCTCAACCCCCTATGATCCGCTGGCTTTAAGGAAGGCATTTGAAGATGTGAGACTATTGAACTTGGCTCAACAAATTTCATATAATATAGTAATTAATGTACTTGTTGGCATATTTGTTAAGAAAGTAGCAATCTTAATCTTTGCTCAATTTGCTCTACATGGTTCACAAGTTGTGTAATTAGTAAAATTAAGAGAGAACTAGCCTAAATCAGCTAGTAAATTTGAATTTATCCATGAACATTGCTTAATAATTGAATTGAAACCTGTAAATTTTGCAGGTGGTCATTAAGAGGCTCATGACAGATGTACCCTTTGGAGTCCTGCTATCCGAAGGGCTTGATTCGTCGCTCGTTGCTTCTGTTACGACTCGCCACTTGGCGCGAACAAAGGCTGCCAAGCAATGGGGAACACAACTCCATTCCTTCTGTGTCGGCCGAGAGGTTAGGAAGAAAATGTTCCTTTATTTCTTCAAAAAAAAAACATATAATTTCTCTAGATTTTCAAACAGTTAAAATCTCAAACAACACAAATATGTTATGCTTTTTCCCTCAGGGATCGCCTGATCTGAAGGCCGCTAAGGAGGTTGCGGAATATTTGGGCACTGTCCACCATGAATTTCATTTTACGGTTCAGGTACCGATATTTGATTAGCCTTTTAAACTTCCACACCAATTTCCAATTCCAAGTAAAACTGAAAACTTATTTTGATTTGGTTTTCGTGATCGAAAGGATGGTATTGATGCTATTGAAGACGCTATCTATCACGTCGAAACATATGACGTGACTACTATCAGGGCAAGCACCCCTATGTTCCTTATGTCTCGAAAGATCAAATCTTTAGGAGTAAAGATGGTTATCTCCGGCGAAGGATCGGATGACATATTTGGCAGGTACTTGTATTTTTACAAGGCGCCTAACAAGGAGGAATTCCATCGCGAAACTTGTCAAAAGGTGGGTTTAATCTGTTACGATAGTTTAAGGACCTAACTAATGCACCAAAAGCACGTAGGGTCGTAACACACCACGATGTCCGTGGAAGCTTCTTGTGTGGCAGATTTCACTCTAAACCCCTCTTTGTGGACCCCTAGGTAGCCTTCTCCCCAGGTCGGCCCTTCCAGGACTTGGACCCGGAGTCATCATGGTGGCTCTGATACTGTTTGTTAAGGACCTAAATAATACACCAAAAGCGCCCAAGAGTTAACAAAGCGACAAATTTATTCAATTCTTTTCTCAATCATGCCTTTGCAGATAAAGTCCCTCCACCAATACGACTGCTTCAAAGCAAATAAATCAACTTCAGCATGGGGTTTAGAAGCCCATGTGCCATTTTTATACAAAGAATTCATCAAAGTTGCAATGGATATTGATCCTGAATGGAAGATGGTAAGTTTTAGAGATTACAGAAATTCTCTTTGTTGATATGTGGATCTTTCATAAGTGCTTATGGCTCATTTTGTTGTAAATTTAAATATGTATTAGATAAAACCTGATCTTGGACGAATGGAGAAATGGGTGTTGAGGAAGGCTTTCGATGATGAGGAGAATCCATATTTGCCAAAGGTTTGTAACCATCCACTTTATTAGTCTCTTCTTTGGCTTCATTTTTTCCGATATCTTACTATGTTTCTATGAGTAAACATATAAATGGATCCTCATTAGCATAGTAATAGGGCCTATTTGGTTGGCCACCAAATTCGTGAATGGAATCATTCACGAATTGGGTTCATCGACGTGTTTAGGTTACTGTAAAAAATGCAAGTTGGTTGACCATCTCTTTAGTAATCCCGCTCAAACTCGTGAGTGAAATTATTTTCGCTGTACCCATTCAATTCCCATTTGTGAACCGGGTGCCCGTCAATGAGAAGAAGCACGAATTATGCCCCGAACAATTGGCAGTGAAAGGAGGTCCTTCGGTTCCCACGGATCAACAACTTTTTGAACCACCATAATAACAAATGCATGTTTTTTTTGTTCTGCAACATATTCTTTATAGGCAGAAAGAGCAATTCAATGATGGTGTTGGCTACAGTTGGATTGATGGGCTTAAGGTTCATGCAGCAGGACATGTACTCTCTCTCTCTCTCTCTAAAAGTACCAATCTATGTTCTTTTTTCGGCACAGGTGACAGATAAAATGATGCTTAATGCTCCTCGCATCTTCCCACACAACACGCCCACCACAAAGGAGGCCTACTGTGACGACCCGACTTTTCCAATCCCTCAGGTATAGGAAAGGCCGGTTCGCCAACCTATCGAATAAACGATAAGCCGGACAAACAGGGCACATATCAGAGTAAAGCGTAATAAATATCCATAGCTAAAATAAATGCGGAAGCAATTAAAAGTAAAGAACCACCGATGATGGCCGACCATCATCGAAACATGGCTCATAACAGAAATCAACGTCAAATATAAAACTATGGTATCCAACTAAAATGGGCCCACAAATTCAAGTCTAACTCTCACCACAAATAAAAAAATCAGTAAGTTCTATACTGGAAAAAACTCCTCAGGAGGAACCTCAAGCTCTTCCTCAGGCACATAGGCAGGATCAGTCACGATACAGAAGCTACCGTCAAGATTCGAACTCTGACGTATAGTCGGAGTGAGCTAACCAACAAAGCTCAGTAGAAGAAAGACATCTACGGCATTTTACTTTAACTAACATGGTTTCAAAACAAAAATCGGAATATAGCTTGTCAAACATATAAGCAGATAGTAAAGCAATTTAGGTAAATCATATGTAAGATTTATTTCTAAATGTGTGAAAACAAGTTTCAAGAACGTATCAGTGTTTCAGTGTCTTAGTTTCTCTAACTTCTATATGCAAAGTTCAGTAATTCATGACTTAATCCTCAACTTAAAATACCTCCCGAGTAAACTATATCTCGAGAGCAGGAATATAGCCGATGGGAACCCCTACCTACCATCGTCGCTCATGAACCCTTTTTCAGGATGCAACAAGCCCCTACGCTTGTTCAGAATTTTGAGGGGTCGTTCAGGTCAATCATAAAACAAATGCAGATACTAATATAAATCAGATGCAAGTCTCTTATACATAGTTCAGGTTCTTGATTTCAGATTTTCAGAGCTTAAGCAGATTCAGGTTTCAGGATTCAGGTAGATTTAGATTTTCAGTCATTCATATCAATTTCAGTTTACAGATGTGATTTCAATGGCATATGCAAGTTTAAAGATTTTAATTCAAAATATCCATGCGAATTAAAATAAAATACTGTAAAGATGAGATTCTCCTACCTAAAACTCGGAGTTATGCGAAGTCAAGCAAGGTCCTATTGATGGCCTCTCGCCCTCAATCTACATCACAATATACGTTCATGCATTAAGATAAACTCTAATTACTAATAATATAGACCTATTTAAGCGTTTCCTCAAAAACAAGTCAAAACAGGCAAGTTGCGCCAATCCTAGAATTTGACGTAACATTCTCATATATTTTTGACTATCAAGACGATTGATCCATGAGTTGGTCAAAACATAAAAGTTGTAGATCTTTCTATTAGCTTTCCAACGCAAAAAGAATCGTCTCAATCGGAGTTTGAGATAAAACGTTATGACTAAAATACCAAGGCAATGTCGAAGTTCGGTGATACCTCGCTCGAGCGGAACGAAACCGATGGGTTTCCTCAACGAATCGCGCCGCGATCGATCCCACGAGTTCACAGAGACAACTCCAATACGCCCCCAATGATCTCAACCTCTCCCAATAGCCAACTACGAATCCAAGGTTGATTCAAGTTCTTTCTAAGGTTTAAGTGCTTTCAACAAAGAGGGTTCTAGAGAAGGAGGTTTTCTAAACCGATCTCCTACGATGATTGAAGAAGAGAGAAGAAGGAGTTTCACACGGTTGGGTAACTATCCTCTCTTAACAAAACCTAGTATAATACGGGAATGCAATTCCTTCTTATAATAGGATTGCTCACAAAGTAAAACACACACACACATCTTATGTATTATACACTTCTAATTTTAAAACTCAAGTCCGGTGTTGAGCGGCTACACCGAGGTCGGTGCACAACTTTCGCACGAGGGTCCAAATGGGTTCTAAATTAAAATCTGTCCGCACAATCACATCTAGATAAAAATCCAAAACAAATGGTGACGTCGGTTGCCGAGCCGAATACACACACAGGGTCAGTCTAACTCGGGTTCAAAATACGGGTCTTTACACCTACTACTACCCAATGGTCTTCAAATGGTTCTTCCCACATGTGATCTACTTCAAAATTTACAATACTATTAACACCTGAGGATTAACATCTTGGTCATGGCCTGTGCCGATACCAAGACTTATTGTCTCAAAGTATCATGCGGCACTCGAGACTAAGTATATTTATCATGCAATACCCGAGTCTAAGTATATGTATCGTGCGATACCTGAGACAATACATTTGTCTTGGGTCGATCCAATATTGAGTTGTCTCACCCGAAATTCTGATTTATGCTAACACCAATATCTCTTTCTTTATCTTATCAGAACTCCGCAAGGCTAACAGTCCCTAGAGGTTCATCTATTAGGTAACTTAAGGTAATTTTTTTTATTTTTTTTTGGAGAAAATAGCTTAAAGTAATTTGAGAAGCATGGTATAGAGTTTTTCTTATTTTTCTATCGATTTTCTTAATTATCTGCATATAGAAATTGCTGCAAAAGTCAAATGCAACATATGCATCTAGCAATATGGTGCTCAGAGATATTGGAGTTCATATCTAGCAGCAGGTTAGGTTCTTACCAGTTCAGTTTATCACTTATATTTTTTCGATTTTTGGAAAATGAATTGCATGAGTTAATGCACCATGCCCCATGACCTAGACTTTAATGATGTTTCTCCTTTTGATTTCAGACGACCGATTTCAAGCTCATCTCAAATAGATCATCAGGGGTCAGGGACACTTGGCAAGAGAGACGAAGCAAATTTATTTATTTTTTCTTTTATTATGAAAATGGGTCATAGTGTTCTCAGATTGTTAACTCACTTTCTTTTCTTCTTCTTTTTATTTGAATAAAATGATTGGACATGTAAAGTTTAAAATATTTGGCTGATTTGAAAGGTTGGATCATAGGTTGAGATGAAATATTTTATTTGAATAAAATAATTGAGCTTCTATTTTTTTTATTAATGGCATTGAATGATTTGTATTTGAGTAGAATGGATGTGTTGAAATATAAAATTAATAGCTTTTTTTTTTTATATAATTTTTTTTAAAGCATTAAAAAATTATATTAAAACATATTATTTAAAAAAAATTGCATAAAAAATCATTGACGTAATTTTTATTTTTTAAAATAGTATTTTTTTTTTTAAATTACATAAAAAAATCACTACCAAAAGCAATGCTTTTTTCTATGACTGTAAAGAGCAGTCATTGTTGAAGTTCATAAACCACTGTTTTGTGTAGTGCTAAAAAAAAAATTACTCCTTTTTTTACAATTGTTTAGAACAGTGATTTTTTTAAAAATTTTCACATAGTGTCCAAGACTCATCTTCTCAAGCTTTCCTCTTCTCTAAGTCCTTTCTAGCAAGCATTGGTGGTCATTTTCTAGCCGGCATCAACGTTGGCTATGATTTAGGAGCTTCTTGTAGGATGTTTCTTAATGTACTACCATCGAAAGCGGTACAAGTAGCTAGAACATACTTGGTCTATGAGAAAATGCATTGCATTATAGTGCATTGCAAAAATTTGACGCAGCAGTGCTAAAAATCACCGCGCACTATGATGCAATGCAGTACATTTTAATGTATTATTTTAGTATGCAGTGCTATGCAATGGAATAGGAATAGTACCATAGTGATTCACCATACAATAATGCAATAGTGATGCAGTGCAACAGTAATTTAGTGTAATAATAATAATAATAATAATAATAGAGAAGGGTAATTTTAGAATTTTGAAAACTCCAAAAGCTATTCATTCCTCTACCGTATGGCTTAGAATTTTGAGGTTCTTCCCGGGAATAAAAACTTTATCACAGAAATTATTTGAGAAATTTCTCAATATTTCTTAGCATGAGGGGGGGGTTGGGTTTGCCTAATACAGTTCCCTCTGTCACCTTAAACATTATACCCTTAATTTCAATAAATCGACCATAATATGGATCTTTTAAAACCATAAAAGTACCACTAGATACTCATCTAATGATCAAGGCTAATAAATGTGCACATATTATTTAAAATGTATCATCATTACATCTACGAATTTAGATTTAATGACAATGTCACCTTCTCATCAATGCTCCAACTTTCTGTCTAAATGCCCATATGGAAAGCACACTATAAAGCCCTCTTACTAGCAAATTTAGATTGGTCATGGCTAATGCTTTAGCTTCTCGTGCAGTCACCACCGGAGAAAACAATGAATTCTCACAAGTTCTTGATAAGCCGATTGCTATTCCAAGACTCCTACCATCCGATGAAGCAAATTTTCCTTAACTTTCATTTTAGCTTCTGATTTTTCTCTTTCTTATATTATTTTGGCTTGGATATATGGGGGTGATGGCGATGCTAAAGCTCCCTTAAATCCAACCCATTTTTGTAATATAATTTTTTTTATATATTGCTAATTCAACCTCGGAATATATATATATATATATATATATATAGGTATTGATCACGCATGACTCGAACAAGTGACCATCAAATCTCGTCGCGATCAACATTTATCCGCAATCTAAATGATAAAAAATCCATGGGCCTAACTCAACCTCACAAAACCAACTTGTAAGGTGAGGAGTACCCAAATTATATAAATTTGGGATGTGGATATTGTTATTGTTTTTACTTTAATGTTGCATTTATGATATTTATTTTTTATAATGATAAAAAACAATGCAATGCTTTTGTTTTTTGTTTTTTTATCTGTAAGCTTTGAGGTTGGTGGGACCTCACCCTATCATTAAAACAAATAACAACTACACTAAATCAATCAAGCCTGAAGGAAGGAACTTCATCATAGCCACCACCCCTAACAGACCTGATTAAACCTTTCACAGCTCTCACTGATCTTACGAATCGACCAAGTATACTTCCAGGGATCATCCAAAGTACCCTTGATCGATTCAATAGCAATTCTCGAGTCTCAACATATAGTCACCGATTCCCATCTTGAAACCGCATATTCGAAGGCGTAAAGAACGGCCTTCAACTCAACAAAAAACCTTAAAATTATCGAGAATAGCACCAAGATACTTATCTAATGATCAATGCTAATTAATGTGTACATATTATCTAAGAAATATGTATCATCATCAATGTAGTTAAATCATATATGTGGCCCTATGCAATGGCATAGGGCCATCGCATATGCGATTATATCATGACATAATTTTCTTTTTTTTTTCTTCAAAAAAATCTTAAAAAATCTCTAAAGTTTCCCATATTGATCAGTAATATGTTGTGTTAATTTTGTACTCTATTAATTTTGTAGTGTCTAGAATGCGAAATAAAAGAATATAATATTAGCATATAACCCATAAGTTGGAAGGGAAAATATAAATTTCATTGATGTTAAACAAAATGGAGCACTAAAAACTCAAAAAAGAGTCAAAAAAGAAATAAATCATACTTTGGATGAATATCGTATGGATTAGTGTTAATCACTGATTTATGCCACTTTTCACCTCCTAACTTAGTCTTTAACAGACCTTAGAGCTGACTAATAATTACTTTTTAAGCGTGTTTTTATAAATAGTAATACAATGCAGCTTAGTACAACAATCGAATTAATGAGAGCAAAGAAGAAAGAATTTAGAGGTAAGCTGTGGAGCTTATGAAATTATAAAGAGTGCACCCAGGTGGTCCCTATCATGTGAGCCATTTAAGTATGCCCTGAACCCCTAGAAGTCCAACAGTGAGAAGGGAGGTGGACCCAAGTACAATGGAGTGCTGCTGCAACAAATTATATAGAATAGCTGTTGAGAACATTACAGTTTCAGCACTTCAATCACATGCAGATCTCGAACACTTTATAGCAGTTGCATTGAATTTGTCAAGCATCCACTCAAGCACATCAGAGGACTGCTCTATATCCACTTGAGCAACTGCTGTATATACTCGAGTAGATCAGCAGCTTCAACAATCCACACTCAAGTTGTTGCTATGCAGACTCGAGAAATTGGCTGAAGCACCATTAATCCTGTCGAGCTGCTGCTGTTGAATAGATGCAACCTGTCGACCTATAGAGTGGAGCAGCATGTACCTCTCGAGCAGCTCACACTCAATGTTGCAACAAATAAACACTTGAGCAGTCCATAGAGTGCTACACTGAACTTGTCAAGCACTTTAAAGCAGCAGCACTGAACCACTCGAGCAATTGCTGAAGATACTCAAGCAACTCACACTTAAAACAGCAACCTATCGAGCTGCATTGAAACCAGCCACTTGAGCTACAGTGCTGAAGCCAATCATCTACTCGAGCAGCTATTGCTGAAGGAACAAAACCTCATGAGTTGCATTGCTAAAACACTGAGCCACTGGAACTGTATTGTTGAAGCAAAGCATCCTGTCGAGCAGCTGAACTGATCCTGTCGAGTTGCTACTGAAACATTACATGTTGTCGAATGGAAGGAAGCATCCCGTCGAGATGTTCTGTGCTGAAACACTACAACCTGTCGAGCTACCTTCTGGAGCTTTCTATGCTGTCAAGAACCACTCGAGTTTTATATTCTGAAGCTCTATCCACTCGGCAGCCACTTGAGATTCACATTTTGAAGCTCTATCCACTCGAGATCTGCTCAAAAACACATGTTCTGAAGCTGCAACCTCTCGAGGCATGGGTTCCAACCTTCTCATTCAAACTTCTAAGGTATTTTTGAGATTCCACAGTACCTAGCGCACACATCCCAATGTGATGAGCTGTTCCCCACATCCCGAGGCACCACTAGGCTTAGAATGAGTCACGACAGCAGCTCCCAAGGTTCTGATTTCTGATTGGCCAAAGTAAAAAGGAGTTCGATGGATTGAATAAATAGATGTAAGCTGTTTTGTAGCCAGGATTAGCTTGAGCTCACTTTTAGGTTTTCATTCGTAGGATTAGGCTTAGGGTCTAATTTCCTCCCTTTTTCATCTTCTTTTTCTTTTCTTAGGTCAACATTTGCTGGCTAAATCTTTGTAGCAGATAGGGTTCATTTTAAGCTGTAATGTGTATTGTAATGACATTGTGAGCAGTTTTGGCGTTCTACAGAGACTGCTGCCTTGAGGGCAAGTCATTGTAAGTTCTTTTCATATAATGCAATGTCATTTTTAATGCTTCTTTCAATCTATATTCATTTTATGTTTTTCATTTAAATTTTTATGGGTTATTTGCACATGGATGTATGAACTTGTAGCTTTACAAATGTAGTGGCTACAGTGATATTCCTGTTCTATCTCTAACCTCTGTATCTGGGTTAATCCCTGAGATACCTTGTGTCAATTTAAATGGACAAGGTATAGCCCTAAGACTGGTCTAGATCACAGAGTTGAGCTGAATTCTTTTTCCCTGCACTTATGCTTGTAGCCAAGTGAGGGTCTACTACAGATCCAACTTCTTTGTTTTACAACACTATTTTCAGTGAATGGATCTGGGATCTTGCAGAGATTACAGACTTGAGAGCTAGGTCATTGCAAGCCTCTTTGTAGCAATGACTAGCTGATTTTAAAGCCTCATTCAATCTGTGATTTCTTGTGGTCTTCACTAGATATTCATAGATTGTTTACTCCTATAGATGCATGAACTTGTAGCCTTACAAACATAGTGTCTGCAATGGTTTTCTTGTCTCAACTTTAACCCCTTGATTGAATAAAGTCTCTAGGATATTCTGTGACCAATTAAGTGGACAGAATATAGTCCTAAGATCAGTTCATGTCTTTAGGTTAGGCTGGATTCTTCTACCTTGCACTTGTGCTTGTAGCTAAGTGAAGGACGGCTACAAATTCAGCTCTTGATCTGTTTTGCAATGAAGATTAGCCCATAGCTGCCTACTTCTCTACAGTTTTTATTTACTTTCTCAAACCACCTTCATTCTTCTTTACTCCCTTTATTTAGGTCTAGTTTTTATTCTTATTTTTAGTTTAGTTGTGACACCCAAAAACACCCTCTCTTTATCTTATTTTCTAATTTCGATTTAGAGCGGTCAGATCTGTAGCAGATCTGGAGGTTTACTATTTCACCATTGTGTTTAGATCATCACTTCCCATGAGATAAACTCTTACTTATCAAAACTTGCTACAACTGCCCTGGATCTTGCAGAACTGTGTGTTTATTTTGATTTTTGTGTTCTAATCTCATATCTTTGTTCTCTTTCCCTTTGATATGTTCTTCTTTTTACCATTCTTTATTTCCATCATTTTTATAATAAAAAGAACACAACCAATCTTAAACCAACATGTTTTTTGCGCCGCTGCCGAAGAGTTTTGATCTAAGTGGTAAATCTGAGTTTTTGTTTAAATTTGTTGTAGTTGTAATATTTGAATAAATCACAGCTGTAGTTTTTTTGTGATTTTTTATTTTTTCTTTATTTTCCGTTTTAGCCATTTTTGTCTTTAATAGTGTTTGAATAAAATACAGCTGTAATTTTAAAATTTTTGCAGTCTTTCTTTATTTTTTGTTTTAGACTTGATATTGTCTGTTTTGTATTTGAATAAATTACTGTTATAATTCTTGATTTTTACAAATCTGGAGTAGCAGTACATAGGAGAGAACAGTTGCAGTTGGAGCAAACCTGCCTTAGTTTACATCTCTCTCTCCCCTATTGTCTTTTCAGCTCTACATTGTTTTCTTTCACCAGTAGTGTGCAGTAGTTTAGTAATTTTTGTGTGCTGTATCTTTTTACTTACCGTGTGTGTTGTATGTTGGGTAGAAGATCTCTTAACCCTGGGCTTGAAATTTTAAATCTTGAAATAAAAATAGTCCTTAAACCTAGGCATACATCACCCACCCCCACTGAAAATCTAGAAACATTTGTGATGGGAAAGCGACCTAGACCCCTTAGGGACTACTATGCACCAGGGGCATATTCATCCCCCTTTTGCATTCAATTCCCTGCAGTAGAGGGTAATTATGAAATTAAAGCTCAAACAATTAAAATGTTATCATCTTTTCATGGGTTAAGTAAAGAGGACTCTTACAAGCATATTGATGAGTTTCTTTCCTTGTGCACTACATTTAAAATTGTTGGCCTGGGAGATGAAGCCACAGAAATGAGACTTTTTTCTTTCTCATTAAAGGATAAAGCAAGAACTTGGCTTAACATGCTCCCAGCAAATAACATAAATTCTTGGAATATCTTACAATGTCAGTTCTTGGCTAAATTTTTTCCAATTAGTAAAACCAATCAGTTAAGGAAGAGCATTATCTCTTTTGTTCAGTTTCCAACTGAGGATTTCCATGAAGCTTGGGATAGATTTAAAGAATTGCTGAGACAGTGCCCACACTACCAGATCCCCAAATGATAGCTTGTACAAAGCTTCTACTAGGGGATTGATTCTAAAAGTAGAGATATGGTGGATGATTCATATGGTGACACATATCTCAGTAAAACTGATGAGGAAGCATGGGATTTGTTTGATGTGATAAGTGAAAACTCTATGCAGCAAGAGTCTCTTTCAATACATGGCATTGAGTCAGCTGCTAGAGGTGCAAAAGAAACCACTTCCAAAGGAAAATTGTATGAATTAAACGACCTAGAGAGGAAAGTGGACAGTTTGTCTAAAAAATTTGATAAAGTGTTCAGTGTGTTGCAACCCCACATGGCTGCACAGGTTGGAGAGGCATGTCTGATATGCCACTCACCCACACACTCCTTGTTAGACTGTCCTTCTGCTGGTCAATATCCAGAGTTAGTTATGGAGCATGCCAATGCTACCCAATCATTTAGACAGCAGCCTGCTAGGCATTGTTGGTCTTAAAGATTGGTTTTGTTCTTTTTATTACACAATTATGGTAGGAATAAAGAATGGCAAAGGAAAAAATAGAGGAGAATAAGAATATGGGATAGAACACAAAAATCAAAATAAACACACAGATCTGCAAGATCTAGGGCTGTTGTAGCAAGTTTTGATAAGTAAGAGTTTGTCCCACAGGGAAATTTGATCTAAAAACACAAAGTTAAATAGTAGACCTCCAGATCTGATTATAGATCTAACAGCCCTAACCTATACTATGAAATTAAAGGTGAAGAAAGGGAGTTTTGGGGTGTCACAAAACTAAAATAAAACAAAAGAAAAAATTACAAATCTACTTTACAAGAAAGGGATTTAGAAAATGATGGAAATGGATTTGAAAAAATAACTAGAAAATGGGTGAGAAGTAATAAGATTGGGATTGATTTTTCACTGAAAAAGGGGCTGATCAAGCAGAGCAAGGATTGGATCTATAGTTATCCTTCATTTGGCTACAAGCTCAAATGCAAGGAAGAAGAATCCAATCCAACCCTGAGATATGGACTAGTTTAAGGGATATAACCTGTCCACTTGAGTGGTCACATATTATCCCAGAGATAACTCCAGTCATGGGATTAAAATCAGAACATAAAAACTATTGCAGCCACTATGTTTACAAGGCTACAAGCCCATGCATCCATAGGTGCAGAAAACCTATAAACTATATGCAAGCAAAGATTATAGATTCAATGGATCAAGAAAAATGACTTTCATTACATAAAAAGTACTTACAACGATCAGCCCTCAAGACTGCAGTCCTGCAGAACTCCAAGACCTTTTACAAGCTTACACAGTCCTTTTTACGGCATGAAATCAGTCCTAACTATTACCAAAGGACTTAGTCAACAAATATTGAGCTAAGGAAGAAAAAGGAAAAAGATGACCTAACCCTAGAAATGACCTAAGCACAGACTATCCTCCTGGCTCAGCTCAAATTAGATTCTGTTAGATGCCTATTTTTGGCTATTTTTACAGTTTATATACAATCCACACAAAATATCTCTATACCTTGGCCAATCAGAAAAAAGAAGAATCAAGTTAGTTAGGATCCTGCTGATGTGGCCCAATTACAGCCAAGTGTCACCTTGGTTAGTGGGGAACAACTTGGCACATTGGGGAATGCGCCTCAGAGGCTGTGGAATCCTAAAAGTGTCCCTGAAGTTTAAATACAGACCTGGAACCCGAGCCTCGAGTAGATGGGCTTCAAAATTTTCATCTCGAGAGGTTCTCGAGGGGCTGAAGCTTCAGATTATGACTCTCGAGAGGTTCCCGAGTGGCTGGATTAGTTCTTGAAGCTTGCTCGACAGGCTGGACTTCAACTACTCGACAAGATAAATTGCAGCTCGACAGGCTGGTTCTTCAGCATTTGCAGCTCGACAGGTTGAATTTCAGCTGTTCTCAACTGCTCAAGATCCTCTCGGCTGTGGATTTCTGAAGTTGTTCTTCTCGAGAACTGCTCGACAACTGCTCCAGCCTACACTTCCGGAGGTTTAATGTGCTCGAGAGTTTCTCGAGCTATATTTGTTGAAAATTTAACTGCTCGAGCCTTCATTTTTGAATGTCTACAGTTGTGCACAGCCTACTGCAGCACTCCTCACTGCTTTGGTCCACCTTTCTTTTCACTACTGGACTTCTAAGGCCCCCAGGCATGACAAATGGCCCCTACGGTGTGGACCACTATGGTGTACTCTCTGTTCTTAAATCAGCTTCCAGACTTGACTTCTAAATTCTCTCTTCTTGACATCTATTATGTAAACTGTTGCACTAAGCTGTGATTTATTTCTTACTACAAAAACATACTCAAATGACAATTATTAGATTGCTCAAAGATATAGTAAAGGCTAGGTTAGGAGGTGAAAAGTAGCATATTTCAGTGCTTAACACACCCTCAAACTTAATCTTTGCTAGTCCTCGAGCAAAGGAAAAATTAAGCAAGTATTCTAAAAATTTTAATGCCACTTTCATAGGGAACACGAATGCATTTAGCTTATGTATCAAGCCTTTTAAACTCATAGGTGATCCCTAGTAGAGGAGTGGAGTCTCCTGAGAGTTTTCAGTGAAGTTATCCACAAACTTCCCAATAAAAACAGTTAAACCAATTACACACAGTGACAAGTCAAATTTTATATATAAAGTTTCATTTCACACCTTGATCTTTCAAATTATAGGAGTTTAAAACAATGGATGCAAACAATTTAATACCTAAATCATCATGTATGCTCATCATAACCAATCAGTTTGCATCAAGAGTGTGGTGTGTGCAAATCAGTATTAAGCTTACCATTAATTCAAAGATAAAATTTAAACAGTGCCCCAATCAATTCAATCTCAGACCAGATTCTCACCAGGCTGTCTCTCTCACAAGTGAATTGAAGGGTGTTCACATTCTCATCAGCTCAAGATCAATCACAGACCTCAAATAGGCCTGCAAGTATGAGCATAGGCATTACTTCTAATATCTGACATTCTCATGTTCTTTTCACCATAGATTAGACATCTCCTCATCTCCACATGATAGCTCATTTCACTTTGGATCAACAAGGTCTTTTAGATGGGTTGTAATGTGGCTTATGATTGAGGTTTAAAAAGAATAAAAATGGTAGAAAGGATTCAAAAATAAAAAATCAGCAAGGGGAAGAGGTGAGTCATAACTTTACCTTCTTCACTTACAGCACATCTCCATGTTTTTTTGTATTTTTCATATCTGAAGTGGTCAGTTTCTTCTCTTCTTTTTAGTTTTTCAAATGAAGTGCTTCTCTTAACTTCTCTTTTTCTCTTATTATTATTATTATTATTATTTTTATTTTTTTCATGAAATGCCACAACTATACAACTGATACAATATTGTTTATAGCATTCTTTCCTTTCTCCTTCCACCAAATGTTGAACCCAACCCACCTATCTTCAACTTCTTCTGCTTTACCTTTTGAAATCTCAGAGTGAGGATAAGATTGAATCAGGTCATGAGGTTTAAGTTCAAATACTTTGGTGTTTGGCAAAGAAAAATGAATTTTTGAAGACTCAAAGAGTGCATACAAAGGGTAGTTTGAAAGGGTATGAATTTTAGGCTCAAACTGTCCAATGAAGGCCTTAAATCATCTCCTTAGTGTCATGAGTGTTGTCAAACAGTTTCAATTTGGGGAGCCTAACATTTAGTGAAAAGGTATTGAGTCAGTCAGTCCTTAGAACACAAAAATTGTCAAAGATACTCTTCAAAAGAAAAAATTGTGTATGGGCTCAAATCTCACTGGATATGGTCTTCAATTAAACTCATGGGGCATGTCTTCACCTTTTTCTCTCCTTACTGGTTCACTATGTACTGATTGTGAAAATTTTACTTGATGATCACTTCATGGAACTGTTGAATTTTTTAAAAAATTCCAATATTAAACTGTCTACTATACATTTTAATTCTCCTTTTTCAAAATTGCCTAGATGGAACTTCACTTTATTTGTTTCAATCTTAACTAATACTGCTGCACTTAGCTTAACCATCTCATTGGTCTACCCTGTCATGCCCCCAAACCTAAGATAAACATCGCCCTCAATATTTCAACAGACATGTATAGGGGCAGCAGGGTCATGAAAGACAAATTAAACTACAGCAGAAAATTAAGAAAAAATTAACTAACTACAGTTTGCAGAAAAAGAAGAGACAATCATTCTAACTAATCTGAAATTTATTTGCACAAATATAGATTGCATTACAAAAGATTGAAAACCCTAACAAGTAATTACATCATGTTATAGGAAAATAAAACAACACAAAACAGGAAAACTCCTAAATACACTCCTAGAAACAAAAAAATATATATCTACAAATGTAACTAATCTGAATCTAGAACTATGGTGTCTCCTGCATCTTTTATTTCCCTTTCTTCACAGAATCAGCTTGTGCAATACCAGCCTTGGTTCTTGTTGCATCTGGTTTCTTGAGCATGGTGCTTCTTTATTGGTGGATGTGAGTGTCTCCACCAGATGCAAAGTTGGGTTCATTACTGTAATGGTGGATGTGAGTGTCTCCACCAGCTGTGCAAAGTGGGCTGCCCTCTGCTCATAGACTTTATATAAGGATAATGCATTGTTCAATTGTTGTTGCATTACCTTCTTCTCCTTCTGATGATCCAGCAAGGCTTTCTCCATCAGCTTCCAGTAATCAGACTTCATCAGGGAAATCTGGTTTTCATATGCCTACTGGACCAATTCATTGACAGATTCCACAACTATATGTACATCCCTCTGCACATATGAGTCGACATTCATAGACTTGCTGAGGATGTAAAACTTGGATATAGGGATGGCATCAACAGGTACAATGGCCCAGTTAGAAGGGTCATCCAGAGGCTCAGAGATAACAAGTAGCTCAGTACCTGTTTTTGGAGATGATGGTGGACTAGATGGAAGGATAACTGCCAACTCCCCCTCAGGAGGATCAGTCTGGGTGCAGGGTGAGGTGGAGGTTAATGGGATTAGGGAAAGCTCTTCATTTTCAAAATCGATATGTGTGACAACATCAGCTGTTGCCACTGAAGTTGAAGGTTGATGTGCAGGAGGGGTAGAAATATGGGTAGGTGATTGGGGTGTTGGGATAAAGGTTTGAAGGATTGTATGAATGGATTATAGGTTGTTTTGTATAGTGGCTTGGTTTTCAATATTGGTATGGAGTTGGGTGTGGAGAGAGGTAAGGAGGAAAATTATTTGGGATAAGGGGTCTGGTATGGCTAGGGTGATAGGAGGGGTGGGCGGGATTGGTAGGAAAGGAGAAGTAAGGGCATGGTTGAAATGGTAAGGCTATGGGGAGTCTGGGAGGGGTGTATACTCATGCCTGATATCCTCCACAATGGAGTCTATCATGGATGAGTACCCCTCAGTGGTGAACTGTTCTTGGTTATGGGTAGGTATAGGTGGGAGGGAATGGGTAGGAGAGGTAATTGGGTTAAAGGGTTCACAGGTGTCAGTGGGGATGAGTGGTACAATGTCAGTGACCATTAGTTCACTGACATCATAGGTGAATGGTGTTGATGGGTCTAGTATGGGGCTTGATATAGTTGTGGGTTTTGGGCTTGGAATGAG
The DNA here is from genome assembly GCA_021018995.1 of Chloranthus sessilifolius. NCBI lineage: Eukaryota > Viridiplantae > Streptophyta > Magnoliopsida > Chloranthales > Chloranthaceae > Chloranthus > Chloranthus sessilifolius. The sequence continues at coordinate 96,347,310 of CM037597.1, read as the reverse complement.
TGTAGGTATAGTAATGGATAGGCTAGGTTCAGTGGTTGATGGGTTTTCTTTTGGTATTTTCTTTTAATGGTGGGAGTGGGTAGGTTAAATGGGAAAGTGGTTTGAGTTGGAGCTGGCACTTGGATGGTAGTGGTGGTGGTGGGTGGTGAGGATGGAATGATAGGCATGGTAATAGGAAGTGGAGATGGTGGCACTGAGGCTCCTGCTATAACTGTTGTGTGTAATGCGGCTGAGCTGTCAGCAGAGGGAGCTGTAGGGATGGCAGCTGTTGAGTCTTTTCCAGGGAGGGCTGTTGGTGGCTCCTCAGATACCTTCTTCTTCTTCTTCCCCATCATAGTCAGGCTGATGGTCCATAGCTTCTTCCCAAACGCTACTAAGGGCAATTTCTCAGTTTGCTCTCTCATCTTTCCTACATAACCTCCTTGTTTGAGCAGGGCTGTGATCAGCCTGCTGTAGGGGAGTCCATGTGGCTTCTGCTTCTTTTAGACTTTAATGTGGGTTTCCTTCATCCCTCGAAAATTAATTGGGCAGCATTAAAGAAATGCCCTTGGGAGGAGTACAGGGCATCTGCTATGAGGTGCCTCATTTCCTGTTGGTGCCTAGCTACAAATATATTCTTCCTGAAAATACTATCCATGAAGAGCAAGTTGGGGCTGAAGTCACTCCTCATGAGTGAGTCCGCAGAGGCTTCTTTCCCTTGGTCAGCTTCTCTACAATGTCTGAGATGGAGGCATTAAGTGGTGCCCCCAAATTGGAAGTTGGGTCATAGGCAGCTGGAATGCTCAAAGCCTTTGCAATATTAGTTGTGTCCACAATTGTTGCAAAATCATCTAGTAGAATGACCAGCACAGGGTCTTCTTTGTTAGGTCCACCCCCAGACTCCTTGAGTCTAATGTTTTGGTACCAAAGTTTGACTAGCCTAGGGTACACCAACTCCTCTAAAGGCATCAATAGGGTATCCAAGGAAGCCTTGGTAAAAAATTTCATGGCTTCTAGAGCCAAGGCTTCCTTCATAAAAAATGCCTTATCAAAGGTAGTTTCAGGCTCCAAACCCAGGGCAGCCATAAATTCATTGGGGGTGTGGTCAGTGGATCAGATTCTGGAGTGGCTTTCTCCTGTTGTTTCTACTTCTTGGGCTTGATGGATTTTGGGTCTTTAGTGGCAGTCCTTGCCCTTTTCTTAGGAGCAGCCATCTTCTTAAGTTTTTCCCGTGGAAGTTCTATGACTTCTAGGGTGGAGGATATAGCAATCCTCTGGTATTTTCTGATGGGAGTGGGAGGGGTTTGGACAGAGCTCAGCAGCCCCTGCAGGGTTTCTTCAAATTCCGAATTATCAGCCATTAAAATCCTAAATTTTATCTCTCAAACTTTAAACCCTAGATTGCTTATAACTCCAATGAATGAACCCAGTAAATACTCATCAACAAAAACTAAATCAACCCAGTACAAGTGTCTTGACAAATAACCGTTGAGAAGAGTTTGGAAACTTACCCCCAAAAGTTAGGGATCTACAACAGAAAATGTACAGTGAACCAAATAACACTTCGCCAGGTGCAAAATACTCTGCCTATGTTGCTTAGCAAAGTAGCAAAAGCAGGGTGTGAATGAGGGAGCCAAAAGATCAGTGAGTAAAGAAGAAGAAAAATCCGACTATGGCTGTGTTTTGAGTGTCTTATCAGGAATTGAAAATGAGAGAATTGCTGGTCGAGAGGCTTTAAAACAAGGGAACCCAAGCCTCGAGAGGCTGATTTCTCATAATATGGAACTCGAGAGGCTCTCGAGCAGATGAGTTAGCTGGAAATCAGCCTATCGAGCAGTGAATTTGAACTGCTCGACAAGTATACTTGTTTAAAGTCCAAGCCTCAATAGGTTGCACTTCAGGTGTTTCTGCTCGAGAGGATCTCGAGCAGATGCTTTTTATACATCAGAGTCTGTCGAGGGCTCTATTCTCCTTAGGTAATGGGGCTCGAGAGGCTCTTATGCAGTGTCTTATCCTGTCGAGCAAGCCAAGTATGTATTAACAATGGGCTCGAGAGGGTGCCTGATCCTCTCGAGCAAGCTAAAAACAATGCAATTTCACACGTGTTGTCAGGCTCACTGCCATGCTACACATGCACTCTCATTCCTAAAAACAATGTATTCCTATGTTAAACACAGCCTCACACCTAGTAGACCAAGATTCATACACATAGATCAAGATTCACACACACAGATCATACAAAACACAGTAGATGACAAAATTTAAAATAACAAAAATAGCTATGTTACACAATGTACAAGGCTGGAGATCACTCAGCATTGGGAGATTCTTGGAAGTGCATGGCTTCAGAGGACTCCACAGTATTTTCCACACAAGGTTTGAGCCTCTTACCATTTACTTTCATGACCCTTTCAGAAGTGGGGTTTATGATCTCTACAGCCCCAGATCGGAATGCATAGAGTACAGTGAAGGGTCCATCCCATCTGGATCTTAATTTGCCTGGACAGAATTTGAGTTTTGAGTTGAAAAGTCATACCTTGGCTCCATTAGCAAAGTCCTTCCTTAGAAGGTTCATGTCAAATAAGGTTTTGGCTTTCTCCTTTTAAATTCTGGAATTTGAATAGGCATCCAGCCTCAGTTCTTCCAGCTCAGACAACTGTAATTTCCTATTTGCACCAGCAGAAGTGAGATCCATGTTTAAACTTTTAATGGCCCAAAAGGCTTTGTGCTCTAACTCCACTGGGAGATGACATGCTTTGCCATAAACCAGTCTAAATGGGGACATTCCAATTGGAGTATTATAGGCTGTCCTATAAGCCCACAAAGCATCATTTAATTTCAATGGTCAATCATTTCTATCAGTCCTAACTGTTTTCTCCAAGATATGCTTGATTTCTCTATTAGAAATCTCCACCTACCCACTGATTTGTGGGTGATATGGAGTAGTAATTCTATATGTAACAACATACTTTTTGAGCAGGCTCTCAAAGTGTCTGTTACAGAAGTGGCTTCCCCATCACTGATGATGGTTCTAGAGGTGCCAAATCTAGAGAAAATATTTTCATTGACAAACTTGAGGACAACTTTGTGATCATTTGTCCTTGTGGCAGCAGCTTCCACCAATTTGAAAACATAGTCAACAGCCACAAGGATAAAGTTAAAGCTCATAGAAGGAGGGAAGGGACCCATGAAATCTATCCCCCATACATCAAATAGCTCCACAACAAGGATGGGTTGCAGTGACATTGAATCCCTTTTTGATATGCCACTCATCCATTGACATCTTAAATAGGTTTTGCAGTATTCAAAGGCATCCTAAGGAAGGCCAGTAAAAGCCACACTGCAACACCTTTGCTACTATTTTTTTTTCTCTAAAGTGTCCCGCATAGGTATTTTCATGACACATGGTTAGAATACTGTGGGTGTCACTTTCAGGGACACATTTTTTAATTATCTGGTCTGCACAATACTTATACAGGTATGGATCCTCCCAGAAAAAATATTTGACTTGTGAAAAAAATAAGTCTTTGTCCATCTTAGACCAATGGGAAGAGATCCTACCTACAACAAGGTAGTTTACTATATTGGCAAACCATTGTACACTTGACTAGATGGCAAATAATTGCTCATCAGGGAATGTGTCTTTCAAATGTGTTGTGTAATAGCCCGAAAAATCACGCTAAACTATGACCTCGGGATCCGTGCCCGATCGGTCACAGGTTTGACCAAGTAGGAGTTCGACAGTTAGCGTAGAGTGTGATGAGTGAATGAGATGAGATGGTTGTGAAACCATGTGGTGTGTGTTGTGAATCTGAAGTCACATACACCTATTGAGGTACATGTGCTCAACACACAAGCTAGGGGGGAGATAAAAGGGTTTAATAACCCTAAAATCAATAGTTTGGTTGTTGAGAGAGAAGTAAAGAAGAGAGAGAGAGGAGTAAAGAGGGTGATTAATACAAGGAGTAAATGTTAGTTGAGGAAGAGAGATTCGAGCAATAAACGTCGGATTCGATGCGAGGGATCCGCTAGAAGCAGAGCTGGAACCCTAGCCTTCCAACCACTTGATTTGAAATCAATTTGAGATTAATTCAAGGTAAAAAAATTTGTGAATAAAATGCATAGATTGTAGAGGTTAAATTGCAGTTGAAAATGGTTTAAATCATAGGATCATGGTTTAGAAAAATAGAGGAAAAAGTGTAGAGAAAGATTGGGAAGAACAGCTCGAAAGGGGCTGAATCTGGCAATTTCGATTAATCGAAATTGGGTTTCAATTAATCGAAATTGGCCAAGAAGTTGAAAAGTCAGGAAACCCGATCTCGATTAATCGAATTGAATTTCGATTAATCGACTTTGGATTTCGATTAATCGATTTGGGTGTCGATTAATCGACTGGGAACCTCCAGTGGACCCTAGGGGCTGGAGGAAAAGACTTGGGGAAAATCGACTAATCGAAATGGGATTTCGATTAATCGATTTCAATTTTCGATTAATCAATTTGGGATCGATTAATCGATTTTAGGAACTCGATTACTCGAATTGAGAATCGACTTTGCTGAACAGAGAATTTCGATTAATCTAATTAGGATTCGGTTAATCGAATGAGAATCTCGATTAATCGATTTGAGAATTGATTAATCGATATTGACTTTCGATTAATCGATTTTGGGAATTGATTAATCGAATCATATTCGATTAATCGATTTTGGAGTTCGATTAATCGACTGAGATAAATTATGTTAACTTTTGAGTTTGACTTTAAGATTCTTGGAGGGTCTTGGACCTTCTTTATTGCATCCTTAGTGATGTGTTTCACCTGTTATGTGGTACCATAGGTGGTACGTGTGAACTAATGCACAATGAGCCACGTGGGACCTTGATGCGTTGAGCAAACAAAGACTTGAGGTAGGGAACACCCTGAACATATACTTTATTTTACAAGAGTATGTATGTAGTGATATAGAATTCAATTCAAATATTTTATTGCTTAAAAATTATGAAAAGAGTGTGTGTGTGACATCCATAAGAGTAATTATAATGAGTCATCCCCAGGGGATGATAAAGTGAAGAGATAAGGGCATCAGGTGTGATGCAAGTAAATGGATACATCCCAGGGATGTATCCAAGATTGAATCATGTTTGATAGGGCCTAACTGATATAAGATAGCACACTTACACGGTGAATAACTATATGTAAGGCACCGATATTTTTGTTATTTGAGGTTTGATAGAGTACCCCACCGACGTGGCGGGATATCCACGACTGACACGGCAGGATATCCGTGACCGATACGGCGGCGAAACCGTAGGCCAGTGCGGAGGCTTATCCGTACACAGTAAGCACACCCCAGGGGTGTTGATTTGAGACAAGTGAAACCCTGCCACCAATCCCTAGGGGAAAGGGGCTTGGGTACTATATGGTATTCCCAGGGAATACGTTAAAAGTGTCTATATAGATGACAATGAAGGGTATCTCATCGGGGCTCGATGCTATATTGCTCGGGGACTACTTAAGTTGAAAGTTTAAGTTTTGCTTTAGGCCTTTTCAGCATCATTCATGAATAAATGAAAACATAAGAAATTAACAGTAAAATGAAATACTTTTTAACTGTTTCATCAATAACTGCATAGACACATCATGCATGTCATATCATGGAATATATGTGAGTAATAATTTATATGTTCAACTGTGTTTTGTTCCCTATTGAGCTAGAATGTAGCTCACCCTAGGCTTGGAGACGCCGACCTTTGAGTCGGACCTTGCACGGGCTAAGAGTTGGAGCCACCTCCTGAGGACTTCTTCTAGAGGACTCCGTTGTGCCACTTTGAGGGCTTTTGAGAGAGATTTGTACGGCTTGGTATGTCAAGCCTTGTTTTGGTTTAAACCATGTGTATATCGAATTGGGATTATTATTTTGTGACGAACCATCCGTGATGATTGCTATCATCGATGGTTCGGATCGGTTCTCCTTTCATGCAGAGGCATGAGGGTAGAACTGTCTTTTGGAGAATTACTTAATATAGGTTTTAAATTCCGCAATTTCGTTTATTATTCTATTTGATGCTTGATATACCAATGTTCCGTGCATAGCTAAGGGGCACGGTCAAGATGATCATTCTTATGGCACGAGTTTCGGGGTGCCGAAATCCGGGCTGTCACATGTTGCAGCACAATCTTCACTCAAGATCCTTGACAAGTGGTCATCAACCACATTCTCTACCCCTTTCTTATCTCTGATTTCAAGATCAAACTCTTGCAGGAGTAAAATCCATCTAATCAACCTTGGCTTTACATCTTTCTTTGCCAACAGATATTTTAGGGTAAAGTGGTCAGTGAAAATTACAATTTTAAACCCTGATAAATAAGGTCTAAATTTATCCAAAGCAAAGACAAGAGACAGAAGTTCTTTCTCAATTGTTGTATAGTTCAGCTGAGCTTCTGTCAATATCCTACTAGCATAGTAAACTACACAGGACAGTTTCTCTTTTCTCTATCCTAACACAGCTCCAATAGTAAAATCAGATGCATCACACATCAGTTCAAAGGACAAGGCATAATCAGGTGCTTGGATCACAGGGGCAGAGGTTAGATATGACCTAAGCACAGACTATCCTCCTGGCTTAGCTCAGATCAAGTTCAGTTAGATCCCTTTTTTGGCTATTTTACAGCTTATATACAATCCACACAAAATATCTCTTTGCCTTAGCCAATCAGAAAAAAGAAGAATCAAGTTAATTAGGACCCTACTGATGCGACCCAATTACAGCCAAGTGTTACCTTGGTTAGTGGGGAACAGCTCAGCACATTGGGAAATGTGCCTCAGAGGCTATGGAATCCCAAAAGTGTCCCTGAAGTTTAAATACAGTAGCTGGAACCCGAGAGCCTCAAATAGATGGGCTTCAAAATTTTCATCTCGAGAGGTTCTCGAGTGGCTGGAGCTTCAGATTATGACTCTCGAGAGGTTCCCGAGTGGCTGGATTAGTTCCTGAAGCTTGCTCGACAGGCTGGACTTCAGCTACTCAACAGGCTAAATTGCAGCTCGACGGGATGGTTCTTCAACATTTGCAACCCGACAGGTTGAATTTCAGTTGTTCTCAACTGCTCGAGATCCTCACGACTGTGGATTTCTAAAGCTATTCTTCTCGAGAACTGCTCGAGAAGATATTTTCTGATTCTTGTAACTGCTCGACAGCTGCTCGAGCCTACACTTCTGGAGGTTTAATGTGCTCGAGAGCTTCTCAAGTTATATTTGCTGAAAATTTAACAGCTCGAGCCTTCATTTATGAATGTCTGCAGCTGTGCACAGTCTGCTGCAGCACTCCTCACTGCTTGGGTCCACCTTTCTTTTCACTACTGGACTTCTAGAGCCTCCAGAAATGACAAATGGCCCCTATGGTGTAGACCACCATTGTGTACTCTCTGGTCTTACATTAGCTTCCAGACTTGACTTCTAAATTCTCTCTTCTTGGCATCCATTATGTGGAACATTGCACTAAGCTGTGATTTATTTCTTACTACAAAAACATACTCAAATGGCAATTATTAGGTGGCTCAAAGGTGTAGTAAAGGCAAGGTTAGGAGGTGAAAAGTGGCATATTTCAGTGCTTAACACAGCCCCAACCTAATCTTTGCTAGTCCTCAAGCAAAGGAAAAATTAAACAATTACTCTAAAAATTTAAATGTTACTTTCGTAGGGAGCACAGATGCATTTAGCTTACGTATCAAGCCTTTTAAACCCCTAAGTGATCCCTAGTAGAGGAGTGAAGTCTCCTACGATTTTCAGTGAAGTTACCCACAAACTTCTCAATAAAAACAGTTAAACCAAGTGCACACAAGTCAAATTTCACATATAAAGTTTCATTCCACACCTTGATCTTTCAAATTATAGCAGTTTAAAACAGTCAATGCAAACAATTTAATACCTAAATCATCATGTATGCTCATCATAACTAATTAGTTTACATCAAGAGTGTGGTGTGTGCAAATCAGTATTAAGCTTACCATTAATTCAAAGATAAGGTTTAAACTGTGCCCCAATAAATTCAATCTCAAATCAAATCCTCACCAGGGTTGTCTATCTTACAAATGAATTGAAGGATGTTCACATTCTCATCAGCTCAAGATCAGTCACAGACCTCAAATAGGCCTGCAAGCATGAGCATAGGCATTGTTTCTAATATCTAGCATTCTCATGTTCATTTCACCATAGATTAGACATCTCCTCTTCTCCACATGACAACTCATTTCACTTTGGATCAACAAGGTCTTTTAGATGGGTTGTAATGTGGCGTATGATTGAGGTTTAAAAAGAATAAAAGGGATAGAAGTGATTCAAAAATGAGAAATCAGTAAGGGGAGTAGATGATTCATGACTTCACCTTCTTCATTTTAGCACATCTTCATCTTCTTTTGTATTTTTCAGATCTGGAGTGGTCAGCTCCTTCTCTTCTTTTTACTTTTTCAGTAGAAATACTTCCCTTGACTTCTCTTTCTCTTTTTATTATTATTATTTTTGTTTTCATGAAATGATACAACTATACAACTGATGCACTGTTGTTTATAGCATTCTTTCCCTTCTCCTTCCACCAAATGTTGAACCCAGCCCACCTCTACAACTTCTTCTCCTTTACCTTCTGAAACCTCAGAGTGAGGGTAAGGTTAAATCAGGTCATGAGGTTTAAGTTCAAGTACTCTGGTGTTTGTTAAAGAAAATTAGATTTTTGGAGGCTCAAAGAGTATACAAAGGATAGTTTGAAAGGATAGGAATTTAGGCTCAAACTATCCAAATGAAGGCCTTAAATCATCTCCTTAGTGTCATGAGTGCTATCAAACAGTTTCAATTTGGGGAGCCTAACATTTAGTGAAAAGGTGTTGAGTTAGTCAGTCCTTAGAACACAAAAAATTACCAAAGACACTCTTTAAAAGAAAAAATTATGTATGGGCCCAAATCTCATTGGGTATGGTCTTCAATTAAACTCATGGGGCATATCTTCACATTTTTATCTCCTTACTGGTTCACTATGTACTGATTGTGAAAAATTTACTTAATCACTTCTCGAGCTATATTTGTTAAAAATTTAACTGCTCGAGCCTTCATTTCTGAATGTTTGCAGCTGTGCACAGCCTGCTGCAGCACTCCTCACTGCTTGGGTACACCTTTCTTTTCACTGCTAGCCTTTTAGGGCCCCAGGCATGACAAACGACCCCTATGATGTGGACCACCATGGTGTACTCTCTATTCTTCCGTCATCTTCAAAACTTAACTTCTAAATTCTCCCTTCTTGGCATCCATTATGTGGACTGTTGCTCTAAGCTGATATTTATTTCTTAGTACAAAAACATACTCGAATGAAAATTATTATATGGCTCAAAGGTATAGTAAAGGCTAGGTTAGGAGGTGAAAAGTTGCATATTTCAGTGCTTAACAGGTATCCTTGGAGCAACCACCCTAACTTGAGGTGGAAACAAATTGATTTTCCTCAACCCCAGCAGCAGCAAGCACTGACTTACAGACCCACACAACAATACCCTCAAGGTCATGCCCCAAGACAGCAATTCCCATATCAGTCCCCCTAGCCAAGTGTCACGGGGTAACTTTTCCGACACCCGTGCAGTGCTTCACTGCCGCTATTGCGAGGCCAGCCTAGCCATCCATAACTCTGATACCACCTGCCTAGAGGACGGGAACTCTAGTTCATGATTTCCTTCACCCGAGGTAAACCATCTCAACACATCGTGTCTACTCGTGACACGCATGTTAACACCTCAGTGCCTTGCTTGGCCTACCCAGCTTTACAACTCTGTTTCTTAAGCTCGCCTTTGGCTCAACCTAGCTACAAGGCCCTCTCACCTTCCTGCTAGTTTATCAAATGTGCATCTCTATGCACCAGGGTCATGACCACGTCACATCCTCCCCCACTTAAATGCGTCGACGTCCTGGTCAACATGCGAACTCCTACGTTAGTTCCTCGACACAATTTCGATCTTCACCCAAACACAACTCGCGTCAGAATAACAGCTACTACACTTCACTGCTTTCATCTGACACTTTGTGTTAGTACCTCAGCCATTTTCTGTATCTTCACCCCAAGTAGTGTTCTAAATAACTTAGCATGGTCTGTATTTCACGCATGTATCCTATAATATCAATTCCTCATACAACCAAAAGCGAACCGATCGTTAGCATCATTCCAGTTACCACTTGAATCGACTGCCAAAACCAAGCAAACCTGCACCTTAGATATCCACATCGTCGGTTCCAAGCTCGCGCAACTCATTGCGCATCGCAGCTCTCTAGGTTCTCAACAGTCCATCTTCATCCAGGAGTCTAGCTTTCATCTGTACTGCCACACTCTAGCACATCAACACTTCTGTGTTTTCGCCCAAGAGTTCAAGCTGCGTTTGATTTATAGAACTCCAGTACCTCAACGTATGTTTTCAACCACGAGCCTACTACCCAAGGTGCCTCAACCTATAGCAATTTTGCAGCTCTAGTACCTCGACACCACGTGTCTTCACCCAAGAGACTGCCGGTGAGCAACCACGCTCAACCCAACGAAGTACTATGCTTCGTAATACCGAAATCCACAACACTACTGTAATAACCGACGAAACACAGTTTTCACAGACCTTTGGACTTGATCATCATCACAAGCCCTTAACTGTCATGCAATGCTCTAGTACCTCAACACTACTGTATGTTCACCCAAGAGTCTGCTACGAGCACCTTGCTCAATCCATGAAGTTCTATGCTTCTCACACTATAGTACCTCAACCTCTGTCTTCACCCAATAGCGTGGCTCGAGTCACTCTTGCAACCCGACTTACGGTTCAATTCATTGCCTTAGTGAATGCAACCCGACTTACGGTTCAATTCGAGTCACCTCTTGTAACCTGACTTTCAGTGTCTTAACGAGCACATCAATGCCTTCACTTACTAGCGGCTATCATGCCTTGGTACCTCAGACATCGACCTCTTCACCTCGAAATATTACACCACTACGTACTTGTCGAGATGTTCTTCCAATGTGTTGCTATATATACAATGATATCGTTTAGATACACCCTCACAAACTTGTCGAGGTAGGCATGAAACAACTCATTCATCAAAGTGCAAAATGTGACTGGGGCATTAGTCAGCCCAAAGGGCATCACCAAAAACTCAAAAGCTCCATACCTTGTCACGCAGGTAGTCTTACTTTCATCTCCCCTACTTAGTTGCATTGACGTCCTCGTCGACGCGCTTCTAGCACTTCTCAAAAGTTGCTTGGAAGAAAGGTTTCTGCCTCTGTACCGCTTCAATCTTCTGACCACATTGCCTCGCAGTTGTGTAAACCCATTTCGCCTTTTCAGAGACCAAAGATTTCGACGATCGCTCGACTCGCTTCCTCCTAAAATACCCATCTCGCTCTCGATCGGTTTCCTCCGGGTTACCGATCGCTAGATAACCATCCGTCTTCACAGACAAAGATGCATTATCATCGCATGACAAAGCAACGAGCTTCAGGCCACCTCTCCGGTTCAACGTAGCTCATTCCAGTTCTCGCAATAACCCGCTTAACTGTACTCTCTATCCTGGCCCATTGCAACACATTGATCTATCACACTGTCCCATACAAGCAGTCTAGACCATCATGTCATGTACCAGCAACCGATTCGAAAAGTCTCAGCTTCCTCATGAAGTGAGAACAGAGCATCCTCCTTGCTCCATGCCAACATAGCAACGGTTGTCATAACACTAATGTGACTCAACGTCTCATGTTGAAAGTCACTAGTGTTCATCCGCCTCAGACAGACCCGCTACTTCAACGTGTGGCCCTCATGGCCAACAAGTCGTGAAGTGAGAATGGAGCATCTCACTTGCTCCGTGCCATCCATGGCAACGGTGCTCTCAGCACCAATATGACCCAACGTCTCATGTTGAAAGTCACTAGCATTCATCCGCCTCGGACCGACCCGCTACCTCAACGTATTACCCTCATGGCCAACAAGCGTCGAGCACATTTTCGCAACAGCATAACCCAACAGTACAATCTATTTGTGTGCCTCAATCGCATCTCAACCACAGATGTGCAACTCAACCGTACACAAGTAACTCTGGCTATCACGAGCTTAGAGTGTACCTCATCGTTTTGGTTCGCCAATGTAGTCCCATTCGGGACAATCTGGCTCTGATACCAACTGTCACGGGATAACTTTTCCGACACCCGTGCGGCGCCTCAGTACCGCTATAGCGAGGCCAGCCTAGCCATCCATCACTCTGATACCACCCGCCTAGAGGACGAGAACTCTAGTTCATGGTTTCCTTCACCCGAGGTAAACCATCTCAACACATCGTGTCTACTCGCGACACGCATGTCAGCATCTCAATGCCTTGCTTGGCCTACCCAACTTCACAACTTCGTTTCTTAAGGTTGCCTTTGGCTCAACCTAGCTACAAGGTCCTCTCACCTTCCTGCTAGTTTATCAAATGTGTATCTCCATGCACCAGAGTCGTGACCACGTCACACAAGTCAGTTAGCTTTGCCCCCACTACAACGAAGAGCCTCCTCATTTGAGGAGCAGGTTTTGTCTTCAGTGCAAAACTTCAACTCACTCTCACAGACTGTGAATGCCCACAGTAGGAGCATCACGAAAATAGAAGACCAGCTGGGTCAAATCTCCAATGCTCTGGCAAGAAGGGAAGAGAGTTGGCTCCCAAGCCAAACAGTGACCAATCCAAAAGTCCAATACATGATTGGTGAAGCTTCTTCAACCAATGAGGAAGCTATGGCCATCAATGCCTTGAGGAATGGTAAGGTGGTGAACAGTCAAGATGTTTTTGATACCAAAGGAAGTGCATAAGGATAGAACTGTGTGCTGAATAAATGGGGCTGCTAATTAGCCCCAGCTGAAAAATCAAAAATCAAAATCAAAATCAAAATGCTTTTTTTTTTATAATGAAGTGTCCGCAGATGAGGACCAACAATACCTCATCTGTCATTTCCTCATAATTTTAAAAGCTAGATGGGGGAAATGAGGATTGTTTAACCAGTTGTTGTAATTGAAGAGGTGGTGGAATACACCTTGCCCAAACTGTTGGACATGGGCTGAGGTGTGTGATAATTTGGAAGACTGCTGGACTAAGGAGGCCCCCACACATGTGCTCCCTTAGCCCTCTACTAATTGTCCACTTGCTATGGAGCTAGAGCAGCTCCCTTCATCTCTCAAGCAGCTGAAATTTGTGAGCTGGAAGAACTCAGGTTTGATGCAAATGCAAAGATATGACTTTTTATTTTTATATTGTAGTTCTTTCCAGTTCAGCTGAGATCCAGAGGAGATGACCAATTTACTGTCATTCATGAACCCCCATCTAGGACTATTGAGATCAAGGTCCTTAATTTTGTGAAGGGTCATGAAAGTTAATGGTCAAAGGCTCAAAAATCTGTGTTGAAAATGCTATGGAGCCTCTGAGACCATCCACTTTCAAGAACCTGTCACCTATTATGTGATCTCATTTATGTATCATGTGTAACATATCTGTCAAGATGTTTTCAATTTGTGTAAATATTGTGTATATGGGCTGCTGTGATGAATCTTTATTAAAATGTGTGCATAACTACTAATGTACTATTGTGAGATGGATAGATCTGTTAAGCATAAGCTCAGTGAGCTGTATTCCATCTTTGTACCAACCATTCAAACTCCATCACCTCACACCTGGCATCCAATATCTGTGCTATTAATTTAGATTCATATGCAGACCTGTTAGTCACTGATTCATACCATTTTATACACCTTTAAACCTGACTTGTGTAATACCTTGAGGTGTTTAATAACTGTTTTTAGTTTTTTTTACAGTTTAGTAATAAATATGCAGCCAATCAATGAAAAGGTGCTAAGAAGAGGAGATTAGAATCAATCAAGAGCTGAGAGAGAGAGATGGAAGGAGTGGTGTCATGGCTTGTTACTATGGAAACAAGACAGCAACTTATTGTGTGCTTAAGATGAAGAGAAACTGCAGCAATGTGGAATGGAATAGCTTCAGCTCTATACACATTGGAAGTTCCTTGAGGTTCACTCTCAAATTGCTGCAAGGTACACTCTTGAGCAGCAGTGCCTACAATCATGTGAAAGGCAGCAGCAACCTATCAAGCAGCTCAAAGTCTTCAGCCACTTCAAAGTCAAGCAGTTCACACTCCAAGGCAGCTTCAGCATGCTTCAGAGCATAGAAGTAGAGCAACTATGCAGCTGGAAACTTAATCCTGTTAAGCTGAAGACAAGGGAACCTTGAGCAGCTATTGAAGCCTCATTCATCCACTCAAAGCAGTACAATCTAAACCTACCAAGGGCTGCAAGGGATACTGGAGTTTAAAACTCTTGAATGGATCGAATGCATCTACAGCCATTTTCTTAAGCAGATGAATCCTGCATTTAATCCTCTCGAGTGGAGTATAAAATACAGCAACTGAACCTCTCGGATTGGTGCTAAAACAGAAGTATGCATATAGCGGGTAGGCAGACCTGTTGAATGGATCTTTGCAGCAGTTTAAAGCTCACCAATTTAACATGTCGAGTGAAAAGAGCAGCAGCTTCAGTACCTATCGAGCAATCCTCCAAACCTCTCGAGTTTTAGTTTGTATCCTCACGAAATGAAGCTACACTCAGCCATCCTATCGACCAACAGCAACTGATCCTCTCGAATGGATAAGCCACCACCTTCAGCACCTCTTGAGTTTCAGCCCTTCACTCACCCAACCTGTCGAGTTTTGAACTTGCAGCTTTAGCAACCTCCCACAACCTCTCGACTTAGAGCTTCCAGCCTTTAGTACCTCTTGAACAGATCAAGCTTCCAAAGCACTCTTCAACCCCCCTGTCGAACTATGTTCACATCCTCCCACATCCTGTCGACCTCATACACCTACCTTCAGCCAACCTCTCGAGAATACCATCTATCCTCTCGAGTTGCACCAAGAAACCTTCAGTACCTGTCGAGTTCTTCAAGCAAACCCCTCGAAGGGTTGCTAAAGCCAATGTTAACCTCTCGAGCAGATGCAGCTGCCATCAATCCTGTCGATTGGTCACTCCCATCCTCTCGAAACCAACTACCATCATCACGAAAGGACACCTGGAACTGTCATCTTTTGAGCTTCCAACCTCCAACCTGTCAAGAAGGTGCTCTATCCTCTCGAGTTCATCTTCTCCACCTCACTGCTGAAGCTACAAATTTTAATGTCCATTGAATGCTTCAACTTATCTCAATCCATCAAGTCTAAAAGTGTGAGGGCTGTTTTGGTAATAGCTGCAGCAGAAGTTACATTGGGTTCCATCAGCAAATACCAATGGTCGGCAAGGGTAATTTTGGGAACTCCAAAGCACAAAAGAATTATGCCCATATGCAAACTATTTTTCAAACTAATTGAGTCAATTCTTAGCAGGAAGCTTCAGCTGAGCATAACTGAATTGAGCTCTCTTCTCTCTAATTGGTTGGAATGCTAAAAACAAGGATTAATATAAACTGAAATGAAAGTTCTCTCCTCTGATTGGCCGCAATTCTAACCACATGGATCACTGCATCTGTAGAAATAGGCATTCTCTTTGTTGTAATTCTTCAGCAAGGAAACCAAAGAATAACTTTAGTTCTCCTTGACTCATTTAGGTTTAGGTTTAGCTTTTATTTTTGCTTTTTGTCTTCGCCCTTCTCTCTCTAATCCAGTCTGTTGGATTAAATCTAGATAGCAGCTCAAATATGTTTTATAATTGTAATTTCGGCATGAAGATGT
The DNA here is from genome assembly GCA_021018995.1 of Chloranthus sessilifolius. Taxonomy (NCBI): domain Eukaryota; kingdom Viridiplantae; phylum Streptophyta; class Magnoliopsida; order Chloranthales; family Chloranthaceae; genus Chloranthus; species Chloranthus sessilifolius. The sequence goes on along the minus strand of CM037597.1, from coordinate 96,331,569 downwards.
GTGGATTGATGCATAGACTACAGATCTGAGAACAAGGTTATTGTAAGTAATTTTGATTCAATAAATTATTGATTTTAAAGTTCAATTAATTCTAAAGATCTAGTGGCTCCATTAGATGTCAATAGGATTCATGTATTTAGAAATAGTCCATTCAATTTACCAGTAAATCTATTGATTGTCATCTGATTTCCCTTAGTTTAATATCCCTGTGAATGCATGAGCTTGTAGCCTTGCATCCACAACATTTGTAGTGATTTTAATATTTCAATTTGAACCTTTGGATTTGATGAAGTCTATAGGAAAATCTGTGACCATTCAAGTTGACAGATCATACCCTTAAGATTAGTTCAAGTCTTTGGTTTGGTTTGAATTCTTCTATCTTGCACTTGAGCTTGTAGCCAAGTAAAGGATAGCTGCAAATTCATATGCCTTGATCTGTTTTGCAATGAAAATCAGTCCCTAGCTGTCTATTTCCCCCCATTTTATATTTTATTTTATCATTCATCTTCCTCAATCTTTTAGATCTAGCTTTATATTTATGTTTTGTAAATTAGATCTAGTGACACCCGAAAAACTCTCTTTCTTCTTAGATTAGGCTAGAATTGTCAAATCTGTAGCAGATCTAGAAGTCTACTATACTGTCTTTTAGGTTTTAGATCACTACTCCCTGTAGGACAAACTCTTACTTTTAAAACTTGCTACAAAAATACCTGTATCTTGCAGGTCTGAATATTTTAGAGTTGTTATTTTCTCATCTTTCATCTCACCTTTCATCTGATTTTATTTTGTCTTTACCACACACACACATACACACACAATAATCAACACCCTAAAATATCTACAACAAGACCATTTCTAGGAATTTCTCTTTTAGGATTTTTACTGATTTAGGAGTTTAGTATAGTTGTTGTTTTTAACGTACTTGCTGATTTTACTGATGGTTTTACTTAGGTGTAATTTCTGTTTTATGTAATTTTCTGTGTTAGGAGTTTGAGTCACTGTTGTTTCCTCGTAGTTGTCATTGTGTATAAATTCGTTTTTTCTCTTTCTTAGTGTAATTTTTTACTATCTTTTAGTTTACTTTCTCTTAATTTGCTGTTGTCATTTATTTTTCTTTTTCAAACCCTGCTGCCCCTATATATGTTTGTTGAAATAGTAAGGACACTGTTTATCTTAGGTTTGAGGGTATGGCAGGGTGGTTGGGCAATAAAATAGTTAATTTTAGTGCAGCAGTGTTAAGTTAAATCGAGATAAATAAAGTTAATTCCCACCTAATCATGTTAGAAAGAGGAAATAAAAACTTTTGCAGACATTTTAAAACTGAAAATCTTTGAAAATTTAGCACTTCCATGAAGCTAACATCAAGAAATTTTTTCACAATTAATACTTAGTGAACCAGAAAGGAGAGAAAAAGGTGAGGATATGTCCCATGAGTTAAATTGAAAATCATACCCAGTGAGATTTAGGCCTATCAAATTCCTTTTGAAGAGTGTTTTTGGTAATTTTTCTGCTCTAAGGAAGGCCTGACTTAACATCCTTTCACTAGAAATTAGACACCCTAAATTGAAACTGTTGGACAGTACTCAAGACAATGAGGAGATTATATAAGGCCTTCATTTGAACAGTTTGAGCCTGAAAATTCCTACCTTTTGAAACTATCCTTTGCATACGCTCTTTGAGCCTCAAAAATTTATTCTTCTTTGACAAACACCATAGTACTTGCACCTAAACCTCATTACCTGATTTAACCTTACCCTCACTCTGAGATTTCAGAAGGTAAAGGAGAAGATATTGAAGATAGATGGGCCGGTTCAACATTTGGTGGAAGGAGAAGAGAAGAATACTATAAACAGCATTGTATTAGTGGTATAGTTGTGGCATTTCATAAAAAATAAAAATAATAATAATAATAATATATATATATATATAAGAGAAAAAGAGAAGTCAAGAAAAGTACATCTAAAAAAGTAAAAAGAAGAGAAGAAGCTGGCCACTTCAGATCTGAAAAACATAAATGACGATGAAGTTGTGATCAAATGAAGGTGAAGTCATGAACCACCTCCTTCTCTTGCTGATTTCTCAATTTTGAATCCACTCTACCCCTTTTATTCCTTTTAAACTTCAACCATAATCCACATTACAACTCATCTAAAAGATCTTGTTGATCCAAAGTTTAATGAGTTGTCATGTGGAGATAAAGGGATGTCTAATCTATAGTGAAAAGTACATGAGGATGTCAGAAATTAGAAACAATGCCTATGCTCATGCTTGCAAGCCTATTTGAGATCTGCAATTGATCTTGAGCTGATGAGAATGTGAACACCATTGAATTCATTTGTGAGAGGTAGCCCTGGTGAGGATTGGGTCTGAAATTTAAACTTATTGGGCAATGTTCGAACCTGATTTTTGAATTATTGGCAAGCTTAGTACTGATTTTCACACACTTTGTACTCTTGATGTAAACTGATTGGTTGTGATAGAAGTGCATGCTGATTTGAGTGTTAATATTGTTTACATTACTGTTTTGAACTCCCCTGAATTTTAAAAGAATAAGTGTGGAATGAAGTTTTATTTATTAAAATCTATTTTGTCCTTGACTGCACTATACTTAACTGTTTTTATTTGGGAAGTTTGTAGGTATCTTCACTGAAAACCCTCAGGAGACTTCACTCCACTAGGGATCACCTAGGGGTTTAAAAGGCTTGATGCATAAGCTAAATACATCTATGCTCCCTATAAAAGTGGCACTTATATTTTTAGAATAACTATTTTATTTTCCCTTTGCTCGAAGGCTAGCCAAGATTAAGTTTGGGGGTGTGTTAATCACTGATTTATGCCACTTTTCACCTCCTAACTTAGTCTTTAACGGACCTTAGAGCTGATAATAATTGCTTTTTAAGTGTGTTTTTGTAGCTAGTAATATAATGGAGCTTAGTGCAGCAATCCAATTAATGAGAGCCAAGAAGAAAAAATTTAGAGGCAAGCTATGGAACTGATGGAATTATAAAGAGTGCACTATGGTGATCCCCACCATGTGAGCTATTTAAGCATGCCCTAAACCCCTAGAAGTCCAGCAGTGAGAAGGGAAGTGGACCCAAGCACAGTGGAGTGTTGTTGCAACAGATTATATAGATTAGCTGTTGAGAACATTACTGCTTCAGCACTTCAATCACATGCAGATCTCGAACACTTTATAGCAGCTGCAATGAATTTGTCAAGCAGCCTCAAAAGCATCCACTCAAGCACATCAGAGGACTGCTCTATATCCACTCGAGCAGCTGCTATATATACTCGAGCAGATCAGCAACTTCAACAATCCACACTCAAGCTGTTGTTATGCATACTCAAGCAGTTGGCTGAAGCACCATTAATCTTGCCGAGCTGCTCCTGCTGCATAGATGCAACCTATCGACCTGTAGAGTGGAGCAGCATTTACCTCTCAAGTAGCTCACACTCAATGTTGCAGCAAATAAACACTCAAGCAGTCCATAGAGTGCTGCACTGAACCTGTCGAGCACTTTAAAGCAGCAGCACTGAACCACTCGAGCAGTTACTAAAGATACTCGAGCAGCTCACACTAAAAACAACAACCTATCGAGCTGCATTGCTGAAGAAATCAGCCACTCGAGCTGTAGTGCTGAAGCCAATCATCTACTCGAGCAACTATTGCTGAAGGAACTGAACCTCACAAGTTGCACTGCTGAAACACTGAGCCACTCGAGCTATATTGCTGAAGCAAAGCATCCTGTTGAGCAGCTGAATTGAACCTATCGAGTTGCTGCTAAAGCACACAAGTTGCACTGCTGAAACACTGAGCCACTCGAGCTGTATTACTGAAGCAAATCATCCTGTCGAGCAGCTGAATTGAACCTATCGAGTTGCTGCTAAAGCATTACATGTTGTCGAATAGAAGGAAGCATCTTGTCGAGCTGTTCTGTGCTGAAACACTACAACCTGTCGAGCTGCCTTCTAGAGCTTTCTATCATGTCGAGAACCACTCGAGTTTTATATTCTGAAGCGCTATCCACTCGGCAGCCACTCGAAATTCACATTCTGAAGCTCTATCCACTCAAGATCTGCTCCGAGGCAACACTAGGCTTAGAATGAGCCACGACAGCAGCTCCCAAGGTTCTGATTTCTGATTGGCCAAAGCAACAAAGAGTTATATGGATTGTATAAATAGCTGTAACCTGTTTTGTAACCAGGCATCCAAGATTAGCTTGAGCTCACTTTTAGGTTTTCATTCTTAGGATTAGAATTAGGGTTTAGTTTCCTCCCTTTTTCATCTTTTTTTTCTTCTCTTAGCTTAGTATTTGTTGGCTGAATCTTTGTAGCAGATAGGGTTCATTTTAAGCTGTAATGTGTTGTAATGACATTGTGAGCAGTTTTGGAGTTCTGCAGAGACTGCTGCCTTGAGGGCAAGTCATTGTAAGTTCTTTTCATGCAATGCAATGCCATTTTTAATGCTTCTTTCAATCTATATTCATCTTATGTTTTTCATTTAAATTTTTATGGGTTATTTGTACCTATGGATGCATGAACTTGTAACCTTATAAACATATTGGCTACAATCATATTCATGTTCTATCTCTAACCTCTGTATCTGGGTTAATCCCTGGGATAAATTGTACCCATTTAAATGGATAGGGTATAGCCCTAAGAATAATCGAGATCACAGAGTTGAGCTGGATTCTCTTTCCCTACACTTGTGCTTGTAGCCAAGTGAGGGACTGCTGCAGATCCAACTTCTCCTCTATTTTACAACACAATTTTCAATGAATGGATCTGCAATCTTGCAGAGATTACAGACTTGAGAGTTAGATCATTGCAAGCTTCTTTGTAGCAATGACCAATTGATTTTAAAACTCCATTCAATCTGTGATTTCTTGTGGTCTTCACTAGATATTCACAGATTATTTGCTCCTATAGATATATGAGCTTGTAGCCTTGCACACATACTGTGTGTAATGGTTTTGTTGTTTCAACTTTAATCCCTTGATTGAATAAAGTCCCGGGAATATTCTGTGACCATTTAAGTGAACAGAATATAGCCCTAAGATCAGTTCATGTCGTTGGGTTAGCTGGATTCTTCTACCTTGCACTTGTGCTTGTAGTCAAGTGAAGGACAGCTACAGATCCAGCTCTTGATCTGTTTTGCAGTGAAGATTAGCTCATAGTTGCCTACTTCTCCATAGTTTTTATTCACTTTCCCAAACCGCCTTCATTCTTCTTTACTCCCTTTCTTTAGGTCTAGTTTTTATTCATGTTTTTAATTTAGTTTGTGACACCAAAAAATACCCTCTCTTTACTTTTCTTTCTAGTTTAGGTTTAGAGCTGCCAGATCTGTAACAGATCTTGAGGTTTATTATTCCACCATTGTGTTTCGATCATCACTCCCTGTGGGACAAACTCTTACTTATCAAAATTTGCTACAACAGCCTTGAATCTTGCAGGACTGTGTTTATTTTAGTTTTTGTATTATAATCCCATATCTTTGTTCTTTTCCCCTTTGATATGTTCTTGTTACTATTCTTTATTTCCATCATTTTTATAATAAAAAGAACACAACCAATCTTAAACCAACAATTAGGAAGAGGAACCCCCTATTTATAGACTTTGGGAAGCCTTAAAAAACAAAAATAATAATAAAAAAAACACCAACGATTCTAAATATGACCTTGGAGATGTATGCGATCGCATATTGTCAGGATCGCATATGCCATCGTGGCATATGCGAAAATGTCTTTCAGGATAGCATATGCGATCACATAATCGCATATGCGATCGCATATGACAACAGTGATCATCATTCCACCTACAGAATTAGAGATAATCACAATGTCATCAATATAATTTCAAGAATACCAAAATAATAAGGTAAGGGAAGATTGTACCATCGAGTGTCGACAATTTCCCTACATATTTGAGAACTGGAGGCGTGATCAGTGAAAGACGCAGTTCACGGATCATGGAGGACTCAGTTCAGTCTATGGCATGTACAAAGTTCAGTTATAATTGAAGAAATCTATGATAGATAACGACGCATAGAAATCTTCAGTATTAAGTAAGAGCACAAGTTCAGTGGAAGAAAGTTCCATTCAAACGAAGCATGGTGCAAATCATGATGAGATCAATAAATGTATTTATAGGCCCACCAGGGGGTTGTTGCCAGTGGTTGACCACTTGGGTTTGCTCCCCAAGGTCGTGAGTTTGAGTAGCGACTCTTCCTCTGTGATAAAACGTTGTCTCGTAAAGTGCATAATCCGTGAAATACTTGTGGCATGGTGGGAGCAAGGGCATCCCTTAGGTTTTAGTCCAAGCATAAGCTTGGGATACAGTAAGTTATAAAAAAAAAATGTATTTATAGATCCATGTTTTCCAAAAGTAGTTTAAAGCTGTGTTTGGCATTGCTCTTTGGAAGGGTAGAACTAGACAGCTGCTGCTCTTTGTTGTTGCAAATGAATAAGGGCAGAGAGAAAGATTGGAGGAAGAAAAAATGGGAGGCTGCTCTTTGAAACATGAAAAACATCCCTCTCTAAAAGAGCATGAAAAATATGCTCTTTTAAAGAGGGCTGTTTTTCCTATTTTCAAGAGGCTGTTTTTCCCTTTTATCTTCTTCCAATCCTTCTCTCTCCCCACATTTCTCTGCGATAACAAAGAGCAATTGCTACTCTTTTCTACTCGACTAAATTACAATGCCAAACACAGCCTAAGCAACCTAAAAAGTGATGTACTGCAGAAAATCCAGGATTTGAGCACTAAGAAAGTATCCACACATGAAATACAGAACAGAAATGATAAGATAAAAAGTACTTCAATGGGAATGTTGGAGCCATTCATAGTATTGATAGTCCAAATGACACTAAAAAAAGATGGGTCCGACTTACTAGTGTCCCAATGAAGACTTCATCAGGGCTTATCCAAGTTACATAGCGAATTAGCATTGAAATTAATGTTGATGGTGTGAAACTACTTACCGAAGTCTCCTTTTATTACATGCATTTGTTTTTTTTGACTTATGAGGTCTCGTAAAAGTTCAAAAAATGCAAGTACAAAAGCAACAATAGTTGAACAAATTTAGTATAAAAATGGAAAGCAGTCTTTACACAAATCTTTCACTTTAAAAAGGGGATTTCATGTCAAAATATTGCAGTGAACTGAACACCCATTTTACATCAGAGCTGTACCATTTTACAAGTAAAAAGAAAGAAGCTACTACAACAGGTAAAGTCCACTTTTTATGCAATTGATTTACTGTTAACTGAATGTGCCCGTAATGCCATCATTCTGGTGATTCCATAGATTACTACAGACGGATAGATGGCGATAAATTCCAGCATTTACCCCGCAGATTGAGCTTGAACTTGAACCACAAACATCTCATAAGCAGCACTAATTCACTGCCACTCCTCAACAACTTCCCCAGCATCCTACAATCTCTCTAAAGTAAATACCCATTGCCTTTTCAGTTTGTGTGTATTTTGTAGCAATTCTCAATAACCGCATTAACAAAACTCTTCAAATAATTTTCAGAGCTGAATCGAAATACAATTAAATTCAAAAAATGATGAGATTACTGACCTCAAAGATGTGACAACTGCAGCAGAGCGATCAATGTCTTCCAAAGACTACTGAAGTAGCGGCCGTACCGTCCTGCATAACAACACCAACAACAAAAAAGAGTGCTTGAAGGAGTGTTAGAAAAATACATCCTCTCGTTGAATGGACTAATATTATTTGGAGGAAAATTTGTGTACCAAGGTAAGTGTTTTGTGTGTGGATAGCCTTGAATAAAAAAATGCTCACCATAGAAAATTTACGAAATGTGTGAGGATCTATCCTTGCTAGATGTGATATTAAATGTTCGAAGATTGAGAACATCAATGGGGAAGTTAATCGGATAAAGAAATACAACAGAAGCATTTCACATTTTGATAAGTTTTCTTTCTCACCTTTAGAGAGAGAAATTTTCGCATTTTCGAAGGGCAAAGGAACCTTCGCGCCCCCCCCCCACTCCCCCTCCCATCAACAAGGAAAATGGCTGAGGTTTGGAATCAGATTCAGGACGTTCGTGTTACGAATGTAACTCCCAAGGGATCAACCACTATTCTAAATAGAGTAAGGCTAGCAAATCAGGCAAGTATACATTTAAATCTGCATGGACTGCTGTGAGAGAGTCAAATACCAAAAAGATTGTGCAAGTTGTAAGCTTTAGGATTCATGGCAACAACCCTGTCAACGATGAAGGGGACGAACTGAAGATTGTGGACAGATAGGACTTAAAATGAAAAGAAAACTGCCTCAACTTACTGATTGCAAATGGGGATCATGGTATCAAAACTCAGCTGACCGATATGTATCGGTTTCATCGAGAACCGATAGTGATACCATCCCGATACAGGTATCTGGGTGGTATCAGTATTGGTTTCAGACTAATATGAGTCAATGCCGGCCGATACTGACCAATACAAATCTCTTTTCTATTTTTTTATTACTTTATTTCAAAAAAAATAATCGACCGATATGGTATCGGCGAGACCGGATACCGATACCTTGATGGGAATTACCCAAGGAAGCTGTTATCAAATTAAGCACGGTGCATCAATGAGTGGAGGAAGGGATAGAATTTGGAGGAGTTTTTCGAGACTTCAATGGTGTTCACGTTCTAAGCTACTTTGGAGCTAAACAGAGTGACAAAGAGATATAAGCCATACTGAACTTACTGCAATTTTGGAGGGTCTACATGTAACTAGAGAGCATGGTTTTAAATCAATTTTCATAGAAGCTGATTCCAAACTAGCAATTGATTGCATCAAAGACAAATGCTGCTGACTTTTCTTCTGAGGAAGGGTTTGGATGCGGTATCGATCATCAGATGGACTATCTCAATCAACTACCTGCTGAGTTTTCTTTAATTTTATATGATGATCTACATAGTATTTATACTGTCGGAGCTGTGATTCTTATATGATGGGATGATGGCAATGCCGAAGCTCTTTCATATAGGATCATGGCTATGATAAATTTTTTTGTTCTTATTTTACCTCCTGTACATCAATTCTTTGTTTTCTAATGAAGGGTGAGGACCCATCAAGCTCAAAGTGTAATTATCTGAAAAAAAAAATAATAATAACAAGAAAAAGGAGAATAAATAGCACCCATTTCCTTCCATGACACCATGGATATACACAATTACAAGACTAGTAGTCATTCCCAAATCATTAACAAAACAAAGCAATTGATTGAGATTACGTGAAAATCGATCAGGAGGAGAAGTTAACATAACTAATGCTTGTTATAATTTAAGTTCCTCTGGGCATTGATTCCCATCTACCATATCATCTAAACCATCCAAATAAGTAGAAACAATAAAGGAAACAATTAAAAAATTCAAAAAAAAAAAAATCCAGATATTTATCTGCGGGCGACACTTGCAGAGGAAGAGGAAGGCATGCTGTGCCGCCTGACTAGTGTTGATCTTAGTGCTCCACAAACAATATCAACTCTACTACTTGATGATGCTATTGTTCGACGGCCACCACCCCCGCCCACTATTGCTGCCTCGTCCTCTTCCACCACCCCTACGTCTTCTCCTGGGTACGGCAATGACCCGGCATCCACCGAAACAACCAAAGACTTCCTCTGCATCCTCAGCCGGGACACGCTTGCCTGTGTCACCCCCCGGCACTTCTTCACCTTCAGCTTCACCAGATTAGGGCACCCTATAGCAATGGCATCAATCCCCGAATCCGAAACCGGGCAATTCTTGACACATAACTTCTTGAGGGGCAAAAATTTAGCGGCAATGAATCCCATCTCTAAATCCCCAAGGGAGTCCGTATTGCACAATGCCATCCGCTCGAGGTCTGGGCAGTTGGAGGCGAGGGCATTGAGGGCGTAAACGGTGACAGGGACGCCCATTAGCACCATTTCCTGCAGCCGGTAGCACTTGGTGGCGAATGAAACCACACCCTCCTCGCCAATGATCCGGTTTCCAAACTTGCTGCTCGCGTCAATGTGCAGCTTCCGCAGGTTCCTACAGGAGTTAGCGATGGCAGAGAAACCGGAATCCGTACAATCAGAAGTGCGGCCGAGGTAAAGAACTTGAAGGTCAGCGCAGACAGAGGAGATGGCGAAGAGGCCCGGGTCACCGAGCTGCAAATTCTCCAACTGGATCTCAGTCACATTGCGGTGGAGGCTGCTCTGGAGGACCTGGTCCCAGTTCCCTTGGCTACGGCACACAATGAGAGTCTTCAAATTGCGGCAACAGCCGAGGAGGGGAGTAAAGAGAGGGGCATTGTGGAGGTCTTTCAAGCATAAACGCTCAAGCTTAGGGCCACTAGTACTAAGTTTCATTTCTTCGTCTACATTATTAATTTTAGGATTTCCAAATCCAAGTGGAATATTTTCGGACTCGAAATGTTTGAGTCTTTTAAGGGTTAGGTCTTGGAGGCGCCAACAGTTGGAGAGGAGGGAGTTGAGGCCTGCGGCGCCGAATCTGCACGAAGCGATGGAGAGCTTGGTGAGTGCGGAGTGTTTGGAGGAGCAGATGAGGGAGAAGGAACGGAGGCCATCGTCGGTGAAGTCGACGCAGGCTTTGAGTTTGAGCTTCTTTAGTGTGTGGGTGAGGGATTTGGCTATGAGGCAGAGGGCGTGGTCGTTGATGCTGCCGATTCTTCGCGAGGACTTTAGGGAGAGGACCGTGACGGAGTCAAAGCGGCCTAGCAGGGAGGGTAGGGTGGGGGAGAGTTGGGGACGGGCGTCGAGGGCGAGGCGGAGACGTGTTTTAGAATCGATTGATTTCCATCTGGTGCACACTAGAGAACAAGCTTCCCTTTCTTGGGACCCCAGCTTCGCGAACACTGTTGCCAGGCATTCGTCTGGGAGCCTATGGCTGTAATCTTCTTGATTACCTTCAGTAGTACTGCTCATGCTTCTCAGGCTGATGTTGATGCTGCTCTTGCTCCTGTTCCCATTACCAGTGGAAATACTCTGCCCCATTGCAAAACCCCCCCCTACTATTAATGTTACCTATCAAGATTCAAGAGAAGGAAGAAAGAAAAGGGTTGAGAGAGCACATTGAAGTGTTGATGCAGAGGTGTCAGATTATAGAAGAGAGAGAGAGGGCCAGGTTTTATCCTAAAACGAAAATTCAAAGAGAGAAATGAGTGGGTTTTAAGTAGAGGAACAAAACAAGACGATAATGATGAGAATTGAAGAATAAGATAAAAGTATATACTGTGGTTTTTTAAATGAGGGTTTGTGTTTCTTTGAAATAGGGGGAGTAAAGACAATGAGAAGGAGGAACGATGACGGCCTGATGGGATAAAACAGGGGTGGTGATGGCGGGGTTTCCAATTGAGTTGGAAAGGAATTGAGTTGTCTCAAACTCTTTGGAGTTTTATCATTTGTGGTTTTAACGTAGTACGTAAGGAGAGCGCCTACACTTGCTTAGCTTACCGTTAACACCGTTGATAGCTTTGAATCCCGTGATGGATTTCCTTTGTTTTTTCATCCCAATATTCAACTCCAAAAATCTTGAGATCATGGCCCACCTCTATCAGTCCAGATTTGAATCGAACTACGACTGGCAACCGATCGGATTGAACCAGCCTGAACTGGAATGAAGCTGAACCGAACCGATTCAGCCAAGTTCAATATCAGTTTTTGTACCTAAAAACTGAATACCAGCTGGATAGGGTGAAAAATTCGAAAAAAAAATCAAAAAAACAAATATATATATATGTTGAAAAACCGAAAATCGGATTGAACCCATAACCAAAATCGGATGGCTTATAGTTTGAGGGTTGAAAAATCGATTAACTGAAATGTTTTGGTTCGAGTTCAGTTTTGTAGAAACCGAACAAAAATATTGACTTCGGTTTCAGCTCAGTTTGATTAACCGGATCTACACCCCAATATCTATTAATGGTGAAAACATTTGGTGCGCTGAGAGAATCTTCGGTTTACGGCTGACAAAAGTTGCATTGCAATTTGGGGATTCTTTATTTATGTAATTAAGGCCGAGAAAAACAAGAAAATAGCTGTCAATAGGGCAGGGAGAGCTGGCCCGCAATATATTAGGGCTAGGAATTAAAAATAGGTAAGAGTAGGGCTGTCAATGGGTCGGACTAGGACCAGGCTGGAATGGGGTTCAATCCGGCCCTAATCCAACCCATTGAGAGCCTGTGCATCACTTTACATCGGGCTGGGCTAAGGGCTTCGAAATTAAAAGGCCACCGGATGTTGGGCTGACGGCTTCACAATTAAAGCCTGTGCATTACTTTTAGTTATAATTTAAAACTTTTACTTATATCATAAATTTATTAATATAAGTGTATAAAATATATTAAATTATTTATAATCAAATTACCGAAATAACACTTAATATTATTATTATTAATTTTTTTTTTCTTTACAATGTCATTTGGCCAAGTCAACCTCGAGAATCGAGGAGCAGACATGCATAAACAAGTGGTTAGGCACAAGGATCGAAGCTTTAACTGAAACTCGAACCTGACCGAAAAATCAGCCAAGCGAAATGTTCCGAAATAGACTGAAACCGATTTGGAAATTGAAACTAAACTAAACTGATTTTGAATCGATTCAATTTCAGTGTAAAATGGAAAAAAAAAAAAAAAAAATAGTTAAAAAAATTAATTTGAATTGAACCGAAAAATGAAATTTTCAATTCGGTTAGGTAACCCGAATCTGCATCCCTAAGTTTATTTTTTTTTTAAAGGAAATAAAAACACTTATATTGAAGATCTGCAACAATTACATCATAAATCTGTGGAGGGGTATCCTTGATCCAAATTTCATTACAACCAGTGGAAACTCCAATCTTAGATAAAAGATCAACAACCCTATTTGATGATCTTCTTGTGAAAATACAAGAGCACTCTTCAAAAAATAAAAAATCTACTTTAATATCAACAAACAAGGCTCCTAATTCTGATAGGTTGTCGACTGGCATCGTCGCACAGTTAATAACTCTTAAGGAATTACCCTAAAAAATAACCTTCCAAAAGCCACACTACCACACAAAAGAGAAAGCAGTTTTTAGAGCAACAGTTTCACAATGATTCGGGCTTGAGAGATTCAAATAATTTCTTACCATAAATGCTATCACCACTCCTACATGATCACGAATAATAACCCCAACTCCTATATTTCCATCATCTTCATATCATGTCTTGTCAAAGTTAACTTTAAATCTATCCATCAGAGGAGGAGACTAATGTCCCTGAGGCACCATAGGCGTCCTTTGAGCATCCACATGATTGGTAATCGCATTAGCCTGCACATATGATTGGAGGAATAACTCTGCAGCTGTAGTAATCTCCAATGGATCATGAGGAGATGAACCATGAACAATGAATCACTATGACATAATGGGAACTTCAATCATCCCAAACAAAAATAAAAAAAAATTGTGCTAGATCAATGCTATCCAACCCAACAAATTGAATATTTACGCTAGTACAACCAGGGATTGATTTAATAGCCGACATATATTTATATGTATCCGATTAGGCCCCATGGAATACAGATGTAAACCTCAATTTTATATGGGGTCAAATATCGACTCAAACAAGACAAATATTAGACCATATCGGCCCATATCAGCTCTTATTGGCTTATATATATTGGATATGACTTGGACAAAATGCAAAAAGTGCATTTTTTATAAATTTGTTTATTTTTTTATTAGTTTAGATATAAATAAAAAAGGTGTTTAAATATCAGTTGGTTTCGCTGATACGTACAATATATCGGATACGTTTTGCCCTAGGACCTAGCCGCTATGTGGATATGTACGGACCAAACCGGCCAATATTTGAGTGTTTTTTATATTTTTAAAAGAGTATATACATAGTTAACAAATCCAAGATATATATATATATATATGAGAAAAAAGAATATGGGTGAGAATGCATGGATGAATCCGTGCATTCCAATCCCGGATCACGTGCCACGTGACAGGTGATCCCAAAAGAAACACCCATTTTTGGATGATGTGTCATCTAGAATGTGATCTAGAAAAAAAAACTTAAAAAAAAGTTTTTTAGTAGTCAAAACCCTGGTCAAAGTTTCGATATCGCCCCACATATTTTTGTGCATTAATTTTTCCCCTTTGACCACATTTTCGACAATGGATATCCATCGGATCATACGCAAATTATTTGAGTGATCTCTGATCATGCATGGACAAGTTTCTGTCTCACCCAATCCCCTTGATAGTTTCCACATTGACCCCACCTTATTGGAATGCGTGGATCCACCATGCATTCCAACCCATATCCCTAGGCCTCTCTCTCTCTCTCTCTCTCTATATATATATATATATATAGAGAGAGAGAGAGAGAGGGCCGGGGATATGCTCCTGGGCATAGAGATATCTCTGCACATATTGATAGGAGCTCGATACATAGCACCTCTGTCGTTGATGCAACATTCCCTCCTTTTCTTCATTTAACTTCGTTTTAACCATGGTTATGACTGACAGAATCAGAGAGGCAAAGCGAGGTGAGGCATACAAGGTACGTGCTACTTCGAAAAGACTACCTTCTTCGAAGCGTTTACGCTTCTATGAAGGAAGCGATTGCGCTTCCTATACGGCGCGCTATCGCGAATATCAAGAAGCGTATCGCTTCGGTCAGTGCCCAGCAAATGACACAAAACGACATCTGACGTAATATCATTTATTACCATCGTCAGAACATTAAATAAGAAGCGAGGCATGACATCATGGTTTTCAGTGATTATCGTTACAATTGGAAATGACTATTTAAAGTGCCTCTTCGGGGAGATCGATTGCGCTCCTTGCGTTTTCGCCTTAGTACGAAGTGTTTGCGCTTTGTTTAAGACAAGCAAACGCTTCTTCACCTAGCACTAACGCGACTATATCGAAGCGTTAGCACTCTGATTAGTCACATAATATGCCATTTTATCACCCTTAACTTAGTGATGTTAGGACTTAGTTTGCTACTAATAAGATAATAATGTGCAGATATTAAGGAAAAACAGTAAAAGAAAATCAAAGTATTAATATTCATCAAAATAAACTTATAAAGCAATAAAAAGACGATTGAATCAAAAGACGAATCTTTGCCTACTGAAAAGTGAAAAATCATGTTTTACGATTTTGCAGAACGCTACAATATAGAGTAGAAATTGTAATTTACGATTCTTCAGAGAAAGTTTTTCAAAAGTAAAGTATGATACAAAAGAAAGTGATGAATCGTAATTAAAGAATCGTTCTATAGGAAGCTGTGCTGAGAGAAGAAAAGACGAACAATCGTAAATGTAAAATCGTCCACAGAGAATAGAAGAAGAAAATCGTTATTTACAATTTTCCAAAAGAACACGTTCTAAAGCTACTAATCACGTGAGAATGAACACCGCCATGCACAAAATTAGAATAATTCTTGACTTAAAAGTCTGGCCAATCACGGGTCTAAGAAGAATGACGAAGAAGACTCTTAAAGGACTCTGCTGCTAAAATAAAGGAGAAAATTCATAAGTACATTAACAGTTTAAAGCAAGGAAAGATAAGATTAGAAGTAGAGTTATATTAGGATAGTTTTACTTTAGTAAATTCTTTTATTAGAATTAAGAGTTTTGTAAACCGACCCCTTATGATCTATAAATAAGAGGGCTTGGTATAGGAATAAGCATCAAAGAAATTTCCAGCATCAATTGACAACTGAGGTTATGTTTCTTTCGATCAAAATTAGAGTAGTTTAGTTTAGATATCCAAGGTTCCTCGATCACAATTGACGACTGGGATTGAGAGCTAGAAGATTACAGTAGATATCTATAATTTCTCATAAGCAATTGACAACTGGGGCTGAGGGGTGAAAGATATAATTTTATTGCTTCTAATTTAGATTTATTTAATTACAATTTACTGCTTTATAAATATCTTCAACTTTTAATTTGAATTGACGACTCAGGTTGAGATTTGCAGATTAGTGTAATGGTTTTTATTTTTCATCTTTAATTGTTTAGAGTTTGATAGACGCCCAAATTTCTGGTAGATTAAAGAATAGTATAAATCTATATTAAAGGATGCTAGCTTTTGATTGACGCCCAAATTCTAGAAGACTGAGATATAGTGTAACGGTATTTTAAAATTATAAACATCCGATAGCTGAAGATTGTGATTGACGACCATAATCTGAAGAAGGAAGATATAGGATTTATTTTCTGTAAAATTTAGTTTAAGAAACCATTCTTTATTCATATTTCTCAAGTAGTTTAGGAACTTAAAAGATAAGTATAAGTTTTCATAAAATTAATATATATACAAGTACAGAAAAACTTATTTTCGTGGAAAAGATCCTATACTAGCTTTACAATTTTCTTTGTGTGCTTGCAATAGGTTAAGACTTAATTAGATACATATAACCAGCGAATCAAGTTTTTGGCGTCATTGTCGGGAATAGTGCTTTATATTGTATATATATTAATTTAAGAAAACAAGTATTTATCTTTCTCTTTTTATATATTTGATTTTCTTTAATCACTTCTTAATCTTTTGCAAGTGTATTCGGAGTAACGAATTAAGGTTTCAACTTCCCCTGATCAGAGAAGCTAGAGGCTTAGATTTATTTCTCTCCCTGCTTTCTAGAATAAAAATCAGATAAAACTAAAAATAAAATAGACATTTACAATAACTGTTTTAGCCATCCCGCTCTGCACTAACTCAATTCAGAATGGCAGGAAAAGACCAATATGTGACTAAGACGATGGGAGAATCACTATAAGCATATGAATTTACGATTTCTTGTGATTTATAGAGTTAAATCATAGCGAGTACAATTTAAAGCGTCATAGTATTGTTAGTCACTGAAAAATATCATTTTTTACCTCCTAACCTAGCCTTTACTATACCTTGGAACCATCTAATAATTGCCTTTTGAGCATATTTTATAGTTAAAAATAAAATTACAGCTTAGTACAATAGTCAAGATTTGGAGGCAAAAAAATGTCAAATAAGAGAGAATTAAAAGTCAAATATTAGAGCTGAGTGAAGAACAGAGGAAACACCATGGTAGTGCACACCATGGTGACCATTTTAATTGCCTAAGTGTGCCCTAGAAGTCCAACATATAAAAGGAAGATGGACCCAAGCAGAGGAGACTACTGCAGCAGGCTTTGCACAACAGCAGACAAGCACAGAGTACCCCTCGCATAGTTCAATTTACTCAGAAAATCCTCTCACGGAGTTCTCGCGAAGCTCAAGCCTGCAACGGATAAAAAGCTCGCGCATATTTCACTCAATACACTATAGAAAAGCTTCAAAAAAACACCTCGCACAGTCCTCACGAGGGTCAAAACTTCAGAAGGTTTGCATCGTGTAGATCTCGCGCACTTCACAAATGGAGCCATCTACGCGAGATGCTCAAATTCATCTTGGCGATCATCCGCACGAAGCTCAAAATCCATCCTCGCGAGCCACAATTCAGCCTAGCGAGATCCTCGCGACCTGGACCACCTGGAGCCCCATCTGCGCGAGCTGTACTATTCATAGCAAGTTGAACCTAGCGAGTGCTTTCAGCAGCTAATCCAGCCATGCGAGAACCACGCGAGAGGCAAAACAAGCAAACTCAGTCTCGCGAGGCACGGGCTCCCCACTTCTTAGTCCATACATAGGAATTTTTTAGGGATTTTACAGTAATTAGGGCACACATCCCGAGATGCCAGACTATTTTCCACATCCCAAAGTATCCAAGGGCCACAGATGGGCCATGAAATCCACTCCAAACCTCTCCATTTCTGATTAGCTATTGCACACAACAGTTACAAAGATTATATAAATACAACATTAAGCTATTTTGTTGAACATCCGAGAATAGCTAGATCATAGCTTATGTTTAGAATTAGGGTTAGGGTTTAGTTTCTCTTTTCTTTACATTTTCTTCTAGCCATAACACAACAATAATGTTGGGCTAAGTTCTTTATAGAAGCTGAGTTTATTTTTGCATTATAATCAATTTTGTGATTACATAGAGAGCTATTTTTGGGATTCTTTGCACAGACTACTGTCTTGTGGGCACTCATTGTAAGTTCCTTTTAATCAATGAAACGTCATGCTTAAAGTTCTATTAGATCTGTATTTTCTCTGTATTTTTCATTTAGATGTGTATGGATTTGATGATCCCATGGTTGCATGAGCTTGTAGCCCTGCAACCATGGTGACAACAGTAATCTTCATATCCTATCTCCTTCATTTGTGATTAGGATAACCTCTGGGATAGCCTGTGGCCATTCAAGTGGACAAGGTATAGCCCTAGGGCTGGTCTGGATCATAGGATTGAGATAGATTCTTCTTCTCAACACTTGAGCTTGTAGCCAAGTGAGAGATTGTTACAGAGTCAAACTCTCCCCTATTTTGCATCATCTTCATCAGTGTTTAGATCTGATTTTTTATAGAGATTGCGGACTTGTGAGCTGGGTCATTGTAAACCTTTTGTAGCAATGATCAGCTGAGTCTAAGTCCTCATTCAGCCTGAGCTTTCTTATGGTTTTCACTTGAGTTTCCAGGACTGTCTGATCCTATGAATGCATGAGCTTGCAGCCTTGCAAACACAGTGTCTGCAATGGTGTTCATGTTCTAACTTTTGCACCTATGATTGGATCACCTCCCTAAGATAATTTGTGGCCATTTAAGTAGACAGATTATAGCCTTAAGACCAGTCCAAACCACAGGGGTTAGTTGGATTCTTCTACCTAGCAGATGTGCTTGTAGCCATCTGAAGGACTACTACAGATCATGTTCTAACACTGAGTTGCATTAATGATTTAACCTTAGTTATCTATTTCTCATCATTTTTACTTTATTTTCTCACTCCATTTCCATCCTTCTCTAAACCCCCTTCTTTAACTTTAGTTTTCTTGTCTGTTTTTAAAATAGTGTAGATAGTGACACCCCAAAACTCTCTTTCTTTAGGATTGTCATATCGGTAGCCAGATTTGGAGGTCTACTATACAACCCTTGTGGTTCTAGATCAGATTTCCCTATGGGACAATCCTTTCTTATCAAAACTTGCTACAACAGGCCCTAGATCTTACAGGACTGTGTATTTTTAGATTATTGTCTTTTGTATTGATTATTCCATTTCCTACCCCTTTGTATAATCTGATTTTTATACCACATTTTTATCACTTTCTTGATAATAAAAACACAAACAATTTAAAAATAATTCAACAAGCTTTTGGCGCCGCTGTCGGGGATGTTTGATCTAATTAGTAGACTTGAGTTTTTATTTTCTGTGTTTATAAACTCATTTGTTACAGTATCTGTGTTTGAATAAAAGTGCTACTGAATTTATTTTGTATTATTGCATATTTGGAATAGCAATAAAAAGTGGAGTTTGAAGCTGCAGTTGGAGCTTCTTTGCCTTAGTTTGCACCCTCCCCTCTCCCTTGCTTTTTGTTTCTTTTCTGTTAATGCCTTCAATTCAGTAGTAGAATTTTAGCAGTAGTGTTTGTTTATAATTTTTTTTTTTTTTAAGGTGTGTTGTAATGTCTTTCCTTACTTATTTTTGTGTGTGTATACTTAGTAGAAGGTCTCTTAGACCTCCAATAAAACCTTTAAATCCTGAGGTAGAGAGAGTCCTTAGACTTAGAAACACCACACAAGCCCCTGCTGTTAATATTGAACCAGTTGTGATGGGTGAGCAACAAAGAACACTGAAGGAATACAATGCACCAGGGGTATATTCATTCCCCTTCTACATTCAATTTCCTGTAATAGAAGGCAATTATGAAATCAAATCATCAACTATCCAAATGTTGCCATCATTCTATGGGCTATGTAAAGAAGACCCATATAAGCACATAGATGAGTTCCTTGCTTTATGCACCACATTTAATATTGTTGGCTTGGGAGAGGAAGCCACAAAACTGAGACTTTTTCCTTTTTCCCTAAAGGATAAAGCCAGAACTTGGCTCTCCATGCTCCCGGCAGGCAGCATACAATCCTGGAATGATCTCCAATGCCAGTTTTTGGCTAAATTTTTTCCTATGTCTAAAACTAGCCAGTTGAGAAGAGCATACTTTCCTTTGCTTAATTCTCAATTGAAGATTTCCATGGATCATGGGAAAGGTTTAAAGAGTTGTTGAAACAGTACACCATCAAATTCTTCAGTGGCAGCTTGTCCAGAGCTTCTACCAAGGAATTGATCCCAAGAGTAGGGATATGGTGGATGCCTCAAGTGCAGGCACTTACCTTCACAAGGTAGCTAATGAGGCTTGGGAACATTTTGATGTCATCAGTGAGAATTCCATGCAGCAAGAGTCTCCGTCCCGAAATGATATTGAGATTCCAGCTAAAATGGTAAAAAAATCTACCTCTAGAGGAAGGATGCATGAGGTCAATGTGTCCAGTGACTTGGAAAGGAATGTGGACAGTCTGAGCCTGAAATTTGACAAGTTAATGGGTGTGATGCAACCTAGACTAGCTGCACAAGTGGAGGAGGCATGCTTGATATGCCAATCCCCCACACACTCACTTGAGGACTATCCATCAATAGGTTAGTACCCTGAATTGGTCTTGGAACACGCAAATCCTGCCCAATCATATGGGTAGTAGCCTGTTGGGTATCAATGGAGAAGCCCACCCCTATTTGAGGTGGATGCAAGACAATTATCAATAATCCCAACAGTAGTAGCCTGCATTGCAATACAGACCACAACCACAGTATCACCAGGACTATGCACCTAGGCAGCCTTTCCAGCAGTCAGCCCCACAACCACACCAATTGGCTTTGCCCCCACCACAACCTAGAGCCCCATCTTTTGAAGAACAGGTTTTGTCATCATTGCAAAACCTGGGCTCTTTGTCCCAAACTGTGAACTTTCACAGTCAAAGCATAAAGAAAATTGAAGACCAGCTTGGTCAAATCTCCAATGCTTTGACTAAAAGAGACGAGGGCAGGCTACCTAGTCAGACCATGAATAATCCAAAGGGTCATTACATGATTGGTGAAGGCTCATCAACCCATGAGGAAGCCAAAGCAGTCACAACCCTCAGGTTTGGCAGGATAGTGAATAACTAGGTGGGTAGGAAGAACAATGAGAAAAATGAGTGTAGAAGAGAAAGTGAACTCGTCTCTGACTGCTGTACAGTAGGAGGATACTAATGGGACTACTGATGAGCCCTAACAAACAGAAAAAAATAATCCAAGAAAAAATAAAAAACTAATGATGAGATGGCTGGGCATGTAGCTGAGATACCAGCAGTGCCACAGCTGCCATTTTCTCATGCTCTAACAGGCCCCTCTCCTTTTGATAAGGGAAATGCTAGAATGGAGGAAATGCTCGAGACCTTCAAGCAAGTTACGATCAATTTATATCTACTTGATACCATCAAATAGGTCCCAGCCTATGCCAAGTTCCTCAATGACCTGTGTACACAACAGAGGAAGGCAATGTTCCATTTGTCCAAAAAGGTCTTTGCAGCAGAAACAACAATTAGTGTTGTTAATAGCCACACCTATAAAACTACAAGACCCAGGGATACCTACCATCCCCTGTATTATTAGAAACCACACCATAGACAGAGCTCTCTTAGACTTGAGAGCCAGTGTTAACCTGCTGCCATATTCAGTATATGAACAACTAAGTTTGGGGGAGCTGAAACCAACTCCTATTGTGCTCCAGCTGGCTGACAGGTCTAAGAGAAGGCCTATGGGAGTTGTTGAAGATGTGGTGGTGGGGGTTCAAAAGTTCTTCTACTGATTTTTTGGTCTTGGACATGGAGCCTTCAAAGAGTAGCACCCCAATTCCTGTGATCTTGGGCAGGCCATTCTTGGCCACTGCTAATGCCTGCATTCAATGTAGGTCTGGGGTGATGGAGGTTACATTTAGGAATATGACAGCGAAATTAAATGCGTACAATGCTGTCAAGCAACCATAGTTGGACAATGAGGACTGTAAAACTATAAGACCCAGGGTACCTACCATCTCCTGTATTGTTGGAGACCACACCATAGACAGAGCTCTCTTAGACTTGGGAGCC